>CM077911.1:75246429-76446429 GCA_039766575.1 Serrognathus titanus
AGCAGAAAATGACATATATTCATTAACATAAAAAACACTAATTTGGTTCTAAAGAAATCCAAATTTTAGTTAAGCAAGGTTTGAAAAAAAAAGGCATCATTATTGAGAAATAACTGAATATAAAATATATTGATATATTGCAACAACTTACTACAATTTTATTAGGCCATACGCAATATAATTTTTTTGAAAAAAAATAAAGGTAAATGCAGTATGCTCTGGGCAGTATTTGAAATGTCTGCATTAAGTATCGGTTCCCACATGAAAATGCCATTCAGAGGAAACTGCAATTATCTTCTTAGAAAAATATTGCTTAATTATTTTTTTAAAGCCATAACAATCAGATCTTAACGAATAAATATCACTAACAATTGTACTATAATTTTCTCTAAAAGCTGTTATCATCAAGGAGCCAATTTCCTATACGTCCCATCCATTACATTGTCAATTAACCCATCAATAGGTTTAATAATAAATGGAATCGTCGCTAAGCCTATTGCAGTGACTATCCATTGCCTTGGAGTTTTTGCAATGCCTTGGTTCTTCTCCAATAGAAAATTTGCTCCAGCACATACTCTGTTTATAGTGAAACCAGGTACAATAACTGAAGCCAGCATTTGCCATATAAGCGTATCAGTGGCTGAAAAGGCAGTTTTTTTAAGGCGATTGGATTCTTGTTTTGAATTCTGTGTAAAGAAAATATCGTTAACCAAGTGATTATTGAAAAATGAATGTATACTTTGTAGGTGTCAATGCATTTGTCAGTCGTGTCTGCCAAGGCATACAAAGTTGCCACTCCGTATGTAGCTAACACCCAACGTTTTCCGATAATAGATCTGAATGCTTCCCCAACTTCGTTTGCATAACCTAAAATTCCAATTTACTTCAAATCACTGCGATATTTAAGATTTTTCATAAATTAAATACCTAGATATCTTACTGGAGTGTCTCTGTAAATGTCCACTTTCTTGTCAGTGGTAAGTTCTTCAGTGCTCATTATCAGAACTGTTCAGACACAACAGCCAAAGAAAGCCTCCACACGTTTTATACAGATTTGGCAGTGAACTTAATTTTATTATAACTAACCTCAAAAAAAAAGTCAACACTTTTATTTATAAATAAACGCTCAGTAACAGTGTTGCCAGTTGATCAAAAAGAATAAGTCACCAGATTAGCTGATAAAAGTCACCAATTACCAACTGAAAAACATCAGTTTACATTTTTTTGCAATATCTTTTACCTCTCGGAAGAGATGGGAATAATGCGTCGATTAAAATTTATTTGGGATATTAATTTTTCAGGGAAAAACCGAATCCTTATAAGATTGTCGGGATCTTAAATTATATAAATGAATTAAATAAATTTCCTAACGTAAGTTTTAGTTTAAATTAAATCCTTAACAAATCTGTGAGTATGCGTAATAAATTTTTTGGTCCTCCGCCCAGAAATATTGGTACTGCATTCGTCAAAATCGTCCGGAAACAGCTCTAGGCAATCAAAAAATGTACCAAATGTTAGCAATATTGACATCTGTGGTTGACATTTCTTAAATGACAAGAGGTTTAAATTCGTAGTAAATATTTGATGTATTGAATAATTTTTTTAATTTGGAGTTAAGTTTACCTGAAAATTTATATATATAATACGTTGCAGCTAGTAAGACGTGCTCATTATAGTTGCTTGTTACCAAATTCTCACTACATCACTTCACAAATAATTCACATTTCTCAGGTAGCAAAGCATTAAATGCACGTTCGGCAGCCTGAGCAATATGTGCTGGAATATCCAATCCACTTATAAACATTAACAAAATGGACTTGAACAATATCAAATTTTGTTTTTATTAAATGTCAAAAAACTTTAGGTAACTTGATTTTTAATTTCAAATTCGAAATCTGGTGTTGGACATATGTTTCCAGCCTGAATACATGTAATTTCCCTAACGCAAACTATTTAATTTTTTTTTAACTTTTGAACTTTCACTTGCGAAGCCTCGGCTAATGCCTTGCCTTCGCAAAACTATGCTCGCACTTGCAAAATGACATTATCAAGTGGCGACACGAAAGGAAAAAGAATAAGCTATCTTATACATACCTGTAAACAGTAAATAATTTATTTTACAATATACCTAATATGAATATATAAAATGTAAATATATATTCTTAATTAATTTGTAATAGCCTAGATTGGGTTTCATCCGTTCTTAGTATGCAAAAAATAAACATTAGACTGCCTTGGGATTCGGTCTTAGGACCTCCCAATTCCTTATTTACATTAATAATATAAAATCAAGTTTTCTTGCCAGATGAAAATTATGAAAATTAAATAAAATTGTGTAACTGGCAGTATAGAAAGTGTTAGGAAAGAGTTTATACATGTATTTCGGCCTTATTGGGCTTTTTTTTTTTTTTTTAAGGTACAGAGTTCTGATGAAGCCCAATAAGGCCGAAATACATGTATAAACTCTTTCCTAACACTTTCTATACTGCCAGTTACACAATTTTAATTAATTTTCATAATTTTCATCTGGCTAGAAAACTTGATTTTATAATTGTCAATTTGTTGTCTTAGTAACATCAAACAAATATTTTAAAAATGTCACTTTTGTGGTTTTACTAGAGAATGCAATCGCTTCCTTGTATAATTTGCAAAAGAATTTCATATTTTTATCATTAATTCCTGTTCTTGTGTTTTGGGATTTTAGAAATTCAAAAAAAAATTTTTTTAAGGTACAGAGTTCTGATGAAGCCCAATAAGGCCGAAATACATGTATAAACTCTTTCCTAACACTTTCTACACTGCCAGTTACACAATTTTAATTAATTTTCATTAATAATATAAATATTGACATCTCAAATGTACACTTCATTCTTTACGCGGATGATACGTCATTAGTTATTCTTCCAAGGTGAACTTGTGCTACAAACAAAATGCAATGAGGTTTTCTACACAGTGTCTACTTGCTTCAACAATAACTACATATATTTAAACTCCGATAGAACACAAGTAAATTTTTAAAACAGGAAGTCTCGTTGTTTGGGGTACAATATTTCATTAATAATTATTATTTCTGAATACTAAAATACATAAGATTTTCCTATGTTCTTTAATGTCTATTCGTTCAAAATATTTTTCTAGTTTATTATTTGTTTTTTTAATCTACAGGAATGTAATAAAATGTTTGCCTAATAAACAATGCCAATGGGGATGATTGGAATCAGAACATAAACACGAAACTACTCATTTATTAATTTATTTATTTTAAAAATTGCGAAGGCACAAATTCCAAAATTAACAAACATTTATTTAACAACAAATTAATAATTAAATAGAACAGTGTCCGTAAACAAATTTTACGTCTTACATGCGAACAAAGAAAACCTACGCCATTTCACGCTGTCTTTTCATTGTTTCTTTTTTTGTTTTTGCAAAAATGGAAATGCTCTCTTTCACGCCGTCCAAGATGATGGTGGTGATGTCGGTCTGAACGTGCGCCCCAGACGAAGAAAAAAACAATCGAATTATTATTACTGGCACCTGTTCGTTTAGTCAGGACCCACACAGACACGCATTAAAAAAAACAAAAGACTTACTAACAATTAACTTAGCCTAATAAATAACAATTGCTCTAATTCATTGTTTTCGGTAAAAACAACAACGACAGAAAAAAACAACGTTTTGATTACGCGCACAACTTTAACTACGTGAACAGAATGAAAACAAATTATCCTAGGAGACGCTTCAAGTGCATTTACTGAGGGGGGTCCCCGCCAAGTGGTTCCAGTTGCGAAGATGGCCCTGCACGATTTAATCCTAACGACTACATAACAATTAACGACTTAACAATACGAAACAAAAATTAAAAATAAAACATTGCCTACGAATTACGTTAAGTAAGTAGACGTTCAAGAGCTTATAGGCACATAATTTGGCATGCGTTCACTTAGAAAAAAAAAAAAACAAAATTGAAAACATCTGAATTAAAGCGCATACGAAATTACATGTGTAAACTTTTGATCGTGTGTCAAACACAGCTTCGCTCGGTGTGTAAAAAGTCAGTTGATGGCACTTTTAAATAATCAGGTTGATTTATACTTGTGCGCTAAAGGCGATTCACACTTGCCTCACTAACGCCAGGATTAAGCGCCATTCATACTTACACGTCGGTTAGATTAAGGGCCACATCACAGCTGCGCGACGTCCATTAATCAACTGTCAGAATCTTGGAAAGGTTGGTTCCTACTAAACGCCGACAATTTATTTGTTAGGGGCGCTTCACACCTGAGTATCTCCTAGTTTGTTGTTGTTAGTTAGGGAGCATTCACACTTGCCAATTAAATTGATTAAAGCGACTTTTGATGATTAAAACCTAATGGCCAGTTAATATTAAACGCCAACAATTTATTTGTTAGGGATGATTCACTCTTAAGTATCTCGTAATCTGTTTTTGTTAGTTATGAGACGTGCACACTTGCTAATTAAATTGATTAAATCTACTTGGCTAATTTGATGATTCAAATTTAAGGGCCTGTTCATACTAAACGCCGACAATTTGTTTGTTAGGAGCGATTCAAACCTAAGTACCTTATAGTCTCTATTTCTGTTAGTTAGAAGGTATTCACATTTGCCAATAAAACATATTCAACTGGTAGTTTGATGATTATGAGCCATTCAACCTTAAGGGTCGACAATTTATTTGTTAGGGGTAATTCATAGTTGAGTATCTCGTAATCTATTCTTGTTAACTAGGCATTCACACTTGCCAATTAAAACTATTTTGATAATTTGATGATTAAGGACCATTCAAACTTAAGGGTGGGTTCATAGGTTCATACTAAACGCCAACAATTTATTTGTTAACTAAGGGGTCTTTATACGACCCGATTAAATATATCACATCGATGCCGCTGATTTATTAAGGACTATTCATATTTGTGCAATTAAAAGGTCGATTTATACATTTCGAATAAATAGAGCCAATTGACGCGAGTCTAGTATTCGAGTCGTCTTGAGCAAAAAGAAAAAAAAACAAGTGCCATCTACCGAACTACATTGCTACACCGACAAGAGCTTCATTCGAATTCTCCTCGGGTTATCGTCATTTGTTTCAGTCTCTAGCAAGTGCGTTTACTTCGACGTCCGGTCTTTGGTTCACGAGAAAATAACTGAATCGGGATCCTCTCTCTCTTTTACACACTCTCAAACAAGAAGAACAAGGATGATACATTCGACTTTATACGAAAATATTATTTGAAATTTTGCCAGCAACGAAGGCGTGGCAAACAACATGCGTCATATAAACAACTCAGAGCGATCCAATCAGGATCAATAACGATGGAAGATGAGGTGCAGATTGTTTTGAAAATTCAGAATGATCCAATAAGGATCGATAACAATGAAAGATACATCGTGCAATTGTTTTGATGAATCAAAATAAGTCAGTCAGGATCGATAACAATGGAGAATGAAGTACGTAATTATTTTGATAACAAATCAGAATCGATGCGCCCATTGGTGTGCGAATGAACTGACGTCAGCGATGAGATCGATACACATACAATTGAAATATTGTCACGAGATATGTCGTCACGAAAGCCTGATGACGTCATACAAGCTTTGTACAAGAGGTGATCTTACTTTAAGTACAGTTTTGTTTTTGTCGTCATACGTAATATATACAGAGAATGAACGAAAATTAAGCGCATTCGCAAATTAAGTTTAAGTGTGCTTACATCAAGTTGCAACAGATGGCTCTGTACGGAAGGTTGCCATGCTTGGGGAGGTTCGCCACTTTAACCTTCAGGTCGTAGATTTCCAGCACGTCTTCTCCCTTTTCGATTTGGCCATTTGCCTTCGGCGTCTCCTCTTCCCAGGATTCGTATATCATGATTTCTTCTTTTCTTTCTTTCCCGTCAGCAACCCTTTCACCTTCTTCTTCACATATGGAGGGGAAAGGGTTGCTATTGACGTTTTTTGAATCGCCCGACATGTCCAGATCCGATTCCTCCTCGTCGATGGCATCTTCTTCAATGAATTCCCTATAGATGGTGTCGGGACTCTTCAGGAGCTCCACCTCCGGGGTGTTTTCCCTCGTTTTCGTCATCCATTCTTTCACGGCTTGCGTAATCGGATACAATGTTTTCAAGCCAATTTCTTCAACGACTTTGGGTTCTACCTCGTCATGATTTGAAGAACACCATTTTTCATCCCGTAAATCCAACTCGAGCGTTTTTGAAGGCCTTGGGGCCTCAGAGGGCGTGTCTTCCTTGCAGTTTGGCTCCTGGGGACTTTCCACTTCAATATTTTGATTTTCTTTAGGCGCGGTTTCCTCTAATTTTTTCTTGCTTTTGTTCTTGAGTTTTCCGTTGCTCTTCGAATTGTGATTCGCTTCTGCTTTTTGCTCTAAAAAATCACCTGATTTCGAGGTGGATGGCTTTGGAGGGGTAACATCTTCGGGAAGGCGTATCTTATTAAAGTCGAGGTCGATCTTCTTATGTTCCTCGACGCTCACTGGTGGTTTGAAAGCGCTTAAAATCCGTCCGGTGTTCTTTAGGAGGGCCGAGAAGTTATTAGCGCTGGTGACTTCGGAAGGAGGGCGTTTAAACGAGATGCTTCTGAAGAAATCGTCGCTTACGGGGCTTACGCTCATCAATTTGATTTTCTCTTCGAGGTTGCTGTACATCCCCTTCTGGATCATCTTATCCAATTCCTCAGAAATCTCCAAGTTAGTCTTTTCTTCAAGCACAGACGTATCTAAGAGGAAATCGTAAGTATCATCATTGAGAGCGTTCAAAGACCCAGACACCGATGGGGATTTTACCATCGGAGGCGTTGTCGGCAGTTGCTTCGCGGGCTTCTTTTTCTTTTTAACCTTCTTCTTCTCGGGGGAAGTTTCAACTTCAGTTTTCTTTGGGGGAATTTCCTCAACCACATCCTTCTTAACCTCCTCGACCTCTGGCGGTGTGGCATCAACGATTATAATGCGTTTTATCAGTGGCTTTTGCGTCCCTTTCTTCGACTTCTTCTTTGCGCTTCGCTCCTCTTCTTTTGCCGCTGGAAGCTGTTCCTCCTCAATCGGTTTAATTTGATCGGGCGTTGAGTTTTCATTTGTTTTCTGCTCTTCAATTTCTTCAAGTGGAGGTGCGGGGGTTACGTCATCTTCCACTTCTTCAAGCATGTCATCGTCTTTATCGTCGGCGTTCTTGTACTTGCGTTTCTTGCGATTCGATACTGAAATCCATTGATTTGGGGAGGATTTTTGTTGGGGCACCCTTTCTTTCTCTGATGGTGATGGTTTAGCACTTCGTTCAATGTGGCGACCGAATCTCGGGCAAATGGTTTTGGGGGTCGTTGCGTTGGCACCGTTTTGTCCCCCACCTGGACTGATCTTCTTGAGCGTGTCCGAGTAATTTGGGGAGGTTATAGGGGCAGCGCCCCGCCCGAAACGTCTGGGGCTTGTGAAACTGGGAGTGTGATCGCTTGATGAGATGTTGGTCTGGATTTCCTCGTCTTTCTTTCGAATGTCTTCGGCTTTTTTGGGACGCATTTTAGCGGCACGAAAATCTGAAAACCTCTGCCCCTTGTTGAATTTGTTGTAGAAGCGCAGGTTATTTCGCTTGTTTTCGTGCAGCCTTTGTTCCTTGGCAGCCTCCTCCAATTTCGAGACGATCTTCGCAATGTCTATGTTGTTCTTGTAGTTGATCTTGCTCACTTCGAGCTTTACCATGCACTGAGTGTCTTGAGCTTCGGGTTTTTTAACGTCATCTTTCTCTTCCTTTTTGGTTTCTTCGTTTTGTTTCGCGCCTTCCGGCGCAACAATGTTATTCTCAGTGTTGGTCGGTTTTGGAACGTAAAAGTTGACGAAGTTCGGAGGTAGCAGTTTCGGATCAGGTGGCATTGTGAAGTTGAAAGGAATACCCGGAGGTAGGAATGCTGGATGGGCTGGAGGAGGTAGTTCGCTAAGCGGACTAAGTAACGGGATAGGTATGAAATTGGGGTGGATGTTAACGAACTGAAGGTTGTTGGTGTGTTGGTCCGGGGTTGCGTTTCTATAGGCGCGCGGAATGAATTCCTCTGCGTTCAAGTTGAACTTTGAGGAAGCCTCATCCTGGGTGGGATCGGATGATGCTTGACTAGCGGGTTGTACAGAACACGTTTTGGTGGCATCTTCTGGATTCTTGGTTTCTTCTGACGATTCGATGTGTGTGCGCGCAGTCGAGTCGTCGTCGGCGGTGGGCGACGCCGCCGGGAGGGGTTGGTCATTTTCGGAATTCTCAGCCTGCGCAGGGTCGTCTTCACTTAATTCGGGGGCGTCTTCGGTGACGCGTTCTACCTGAGTAACCGCCTCATCGGAAGACTCGCAGTCGTCCGTAGAGGTCGTACCATCGTGCGTCGCCGACTTGGAGATTTTTCTGCGACGTTTTTTCTTGATTCTTCGCGGTTCCGTCGAGCTATGGCCATTTGCGAGCGCTAAAAAATAAGAAATTAAAGTTAATTTGAAAACAAATCAGCAGTACATAAGTAAACAAAGCAAAAATAATGAAAAAAAAAACACAAGCATCGCGAACGATACAAAACACTGCATCTTTGAAATCGCAAGTCAATTCTAGCCTGATTTGATGTGTCGCTTCAGTTGTTTCCGAGTTCTAAAGTTAGAGCGAAAACCGCTCGCTTTAGGTCTGCTATGCGACACATCAAGTCAGGCTAAAATTCAATATATGATTCAAAAATGCAATAAATACAGTGTTTTTCATTATAAAAACAAGCCGACAACTCGAAAAAGTGATGTATAATTGTTTTTTGTTGTTGTTGTCAAATGCCCTCGACAAGCGCCTAAAAACCATTTCGTTCAAATTTCAAAAATGAGACATATATAGAACTCCAGTTCTTGAAGGAACAACTTGAAAACCGTTGGCCTTATACTCATGATGCGGCATAAACGGCCAGAAAAATAAGTGCAGATTATAGGTCTAATGCGAGTTCTAATTTTATGAATCGTAAAAGGACAAAATAAATGCGTGCTACAGATCATTCAATGGATATTTGAAATAGCAAATTAAATCTACCCTGATTTGATGTATCGTCTCGTAAGTATAACACCAGTCGTTTTCAAGCTCTAACTTTAGAGCGGCGACAAAACTCGAAAAAATGCAATAATGTACAGATGTTTCATTACAAAATCACGAGTTATGGGAAGGGGGAAGACTGGTATTCCTGGGGAAGTCCGATAACTGAAAAATGCAATACGCAATAGTGTTTTTACAAGGTCGTCGAATGTTTTGAACAAAATCATGCAGTTTTGTCTGAAACATTTTCTTCAAATTTCAAAAATAAAAGAGTAAGGGAAAAACTGGTATTTCTGGTGAAGGCTGATAACTTTAAAATGCAATACGCAATGGTTCTTTTATAGAGGTCCTAGAATGTCTTCGACAAAATCCTGCAACTAAAACATTTTCTGCTTACATTAAAAATTAGAGAGTTATGGAAGGAAGATTGGCATTCTTGGGGAAGTTTGATAACTCGAAGATAACGTCATTGAATGCCTTAGGCAAAAGCCTGCAGCTTTTGGCAAAAATATTTTCTCGAATTTCAAAAATCAGAGAATTTTGGGTAGGGGGAAGACTAGCATTTTTTTGGGAAGTTTTATAACTCTAAAATGCGATAGCAATTGCCTTGGACAAAATCATGCAGCTTTTGTTCAAAGCATTTTCTTCAAATTTCAAAAATTAGATAATTATGCGCAGGGCGAGACTAGCATTTTTGCGGAAGTTTCATAACTTGCAAATGCGACAGTAAGTAATGTTTTGTCTTATGTACGTCGTCGAATCCCTTTTCTTCAAACTAAAAAATGAAAGAGTTTTGAAGGAAGAAGATTGGCATTCTTGGGGAAGTCTGATAACTCGAAAATGTGATATGCAAGTTTTTTTTTATTGACGTCGTCGAATGCCTTGTATAAAGCCGGTAGCTTTTGTCTGTTTAAATTTCACAAATAAGAGAATTATGGAAGTCTGATAACACGAAAATGCGATACACAATGGTTCTTATATAAACGTCGTCGGATGCCTGCAACTTTAGTCTAAAACATTTTTTTCAAATTACAAAACTAAAAGAGTTATGGGAAGGGGGAAGACTGGCGTTTTACCTCGTCCAACGTCTTTTTTTTCAAATTTCAAAAATGAGCGAATTTTGGAAGGTGCAAGACTAGCATTCCTGGGGAATTTCCGAATGAATAACTCGAAAATTACTGGTGGTAGACTAAACCTATGATGTAACACATCGAGTGAGGCTAGTATTTCGAAGTAGAACTTAAAAATCACCAAAATACAAGGAGGGAAGCTTGACTTCTTTGAAATACATAGTTTGATTGTTCAAATGGTCCGGCAAATTCTTATTTTCGTGCAGTTGCGGCTCCGCAAATAGCCCACCGACAAAGTTGACTGACATCTTTCGGATTCAGCCTGCCGTTGAAAGCGCGCCAAGCTCAGCAAAAACAAAAGATTAACGCCGCGTGCAGGTTACTGTGTCAGAACGGACGAAGTCGTCTAAAAACGAACGCGTTATAAAATCGCAACGGCGAAATGACAATAACGAAGTGGATGCTCAAATGCAATTGGATCAGGGCTATTTGGCTGAGGTGATAGCCAACTGGACGGACGTAAATACACGCCTGTCAACATCTGTCTTGTAAATTTTAACGCGACATCATCATACCGCGATAACAATAGAAATGCTCGCGTAAAAATAAACGAAGAAATTTTAACAATAGAGGTGGCCAGAAACAGCTGCACAACAGATTGAAAAGCCTTACCGTTCGGACCGCAAACACCGTTAAAGTAGTAGCCCGTGGGGGCGGTGTAGACGACGTTATACATTTGTTGGCTGTACTCCGGGGGATTTCCGGCGGTTTCTCCCCCACTCTGGCTCAGGTCTTGGCTAGCGTCTTCATTGTGCGGACTCGTCGATTCCGTCTTCACATCAGAAAAGCAAAAAAAAAAAAATACTAATTAATATTTTACATATGTTGTCTATTCAAAATGTATTTTTAAAACGTTACTTTTAAAGTAGCCTGTATATTGAGATGCACAGGATATTTCAGAACGTCAGCACACCCTTTCTAGCCAGCTGGCTTTCTAACTTTTAAACAAACAAAATTACGCCAAAATTGCGACTGCCTCAAGTGAGAGAGGGCCCACATCTTCTAGTACATACATTACATACAGGGAGATATTTTAGTTTGTACTTCATATACATACAAGGCATTTTAGAAAAAAGTTAAAAAATGTTACTTTAGAAAGTAACCTGTTTGTTGAGATGTGATGGATAGAAAGTTAGCTGACAAAATTAATGGTGAAGACTACAGGCTGTTTTTCAGAATTCTACGATTTCTAAAAGCCTTTATAACTGTTTCATTTATAAAAATTTTTTATTTCTGTAAAAACTTCTTTAATATGACGGCCCCTTGTTTTATATGTACAGGAATATGGATATTTAGAATGTACGTCATAAGAACATTTCAGGAAGTAAGAAGTTTAGTTTTTGAAGTACCCTGTATAGATGTACTGGATACTTCAGAAAGTCAGCTGTCACAAAAAGGTTGTCGACTTAGACACAAATTGCGCAGGTGTGATATCTCATGTGAGAGAATGAGAGAAAATATAAAGGCCTATTTGCATTTACATATAGGGGGATATCTTAAAAAGTACTTCATGTATAAGGCATTTCAAAAAATAATGACGAATATGTGGAATAAAAAGTAATTTCCAATTTACAGGATATTTTCAAAAAAGTAAATTACAATGTTCAGTATGTTTCAGAAAATAATTTTGTATAAAAGCCTATCCACGTTCTAGTCAACGTTTGACTCTTTTATCAAACGGTAGATACCGTTAATGCGTACAATCGTCAGCCCCTCATGTTGTCCTTTCTCTATTGATAAATGTCAATAGTAAAAATTAAACCCATGTATACACTGTCTTTATCGAAAAAAAAAATTTCCCCGCCACAAGTCAGTTTTGATTGCAATGCAATCCTCGAGCATCCTATGGGCAGCTGTTTCTATCCTATTTGGGACCTCGTCAGCAAAAGAGTAGCTCAAGAACTCCAATGCAATCTCGCCGGTCTATTTATGCCCGCAATGATTTGGGCATATTTGGCCACTTTGTGTAGACTGGCTTATTAGGTAACAAATTGTTTCTATTTTCAATTCTAAGGTCAAAAATTGGCCGCGAGATATCGCAACCTAAAATGTTAAAATTAAAGTCGCATGCACAGTGCATCAAATTGCATCTACCTAGTGTTGAATTGAAAAGTTTTTCAAGTAGCCTATGTCATTGGGAAGCAGGTTTTGAATTAGATCAACACGAAATGTCTCTTTAGACTATGTCACGCTAGGTTTTAAGCAGAACAATCAACTGATTGACAACTGTCATTCCTCAAACATCAATTGGTTGTAAATTTCAATTGGACAGTGTTATGTTATAAGTATGTAAGATAATAAGTTTTATGATGGAAGTATCTACTTAATATTTTTTATTTTAATCACGCAGTATTTTGAAGGCAACGCAACGGTTTGAATTACTACTGTCATTAAATTCTCGTCAAACATCAGTTTTATATCTTCATTTAGTTAGATATAAGCGAATGTGTTTTTGCATTGAATGAAATTAAGGCCGTGGATACATCAACATATAAAAATGTAATACATATTATTGTGTTGACATTTTTTTACGTGTCCGTGAACCCCTTTTTCTTTTTTCAATTATTGTCTTTATGTATGTGGATACGGGTACTACTTTCTTTTTGTCTTTCTCTCAGGGGTTTCTTGGGTCGCTCGGAATTACCCACGTTTCGTAGTATGGCGGATACATACAATGAGGAACACAGAAAAATGAAAGGGGGTGGGGTGTCAGTGTCAAATGTGTATGCGTCAGTGCGTGTAAGAAAAAAAAATAAAGAAAACAGTTTATCCAAAAAGATTGTTGCTCTACCAGATGTATACTTTATCATAAAGGGGACGCTCTGTATCGCCAATCACGCATGTGCCTCAATTCTTTCACAAGAGAGAGGCGCCCTTCGACGATACCTAAACGTCTCCCGTCGTTTAGTGTTTATAAAAAAAATTGTTTGTGTCGTCACGTATGCGTGGAAGCGTCTTCCATGTTGTTAGTGGTCAAGGAAAAGGACACAGGGTATTCAGGATTCAGTGAATATTCTGGTTCTTTTTAATAAAAGACCTCGTTGTATTTCATTGTATTCATATTTTCTTGTTCTTAACGAAGTGTTACCCGCAGAAGTCGAGGAAGAAGTCGTTGAAATCAGCGGAACGCTCGCCTTTTATAGGGCTTCGTTGTTTGTATTTTCGTTACGGAAAAATCTGAATTTTGATCTAGTTACATACTAAATTTGAGTTGGTAACTAAACTTCGCGTTTTGACAATTAACGTCACTACCTTACATATGATTACATTTCAAGGAAATCAAATCAAAAATCGAACTAAAACGGAACAAACTTAACTCTAAACAACAGGTAAGTATCTTAAATACATTATTTTCTAATGAATCTAACCTCTCACGCCTTACTTATCTTAAAAATTCATAACGTATTACTAATTGTCAAACCTAATCTATCATAGCGTCCTGCACTCTTATAATCTACACTTTGTCTTTTTTTTAGCTTTGAAATTTCCGTACAAGTGTTCATTGTACAATGCTTCGTAATCTATTAGGAAGTCCGGAACCTTATCCCAGCGAAGGCGTACTCCTTTCGATGAAGTCAAAATGTTTGCCAGCCCATTCAAAATATTCTAGCACCTTCGAGCTCCCCTCCGGAATGGTTATTTGATTCATCGTGCTGCAATTATGCTTTCATTTCGTTTTGTATTTGTCCTCTAATCTGTTTGTTTGCTTTAGATGCATGTCGTCCTGCCGAAGTGTCTCGTCATTCTTGCGCCTACCTCGTCAAGTTGTTTCGAAAGTTGTTGTTGAACATCTGCTGGACCGTGGCACTGTTGTATATGTTTTAACTCTTCCCACGTAGTGTAATTGTTTAAATAAAATTTTTCAACAGGTAATTAACACTGCAATATGTTTTCAAAATGCATCACTTTCAACGCTTTTCAATAATTCTATTAATAAGTGATCGAGTTGTATGGGAGATGTTTTCTTTATATTTTCATGCTTTTCAATAACTCCACTAATAGGGTTTTGAGGCAGAAATTTCGCTCTATTTTTTTATCGCTCAATATTTTAATGGTAACGATTGTCATCTGTCAATGATTTCTAGGCAAAGGTTTTCTTTATATCTTTGGTTGTTTGGATCGTGTAACATATTTATAGGTTAAATAAAATTATAATTATAACAAAAATATTCTATTATACTTCATTCACGTTAATAATATAGCGTTCAAAAAATTAGAGCAATATTTTTCCACTTGTGATTGGTTAAGATTTGAAGAAAGTTTACTATGGTGTGAAGTTGACTCATTCGCATATGAAATTTAAGTTGGATAAAATGAAATATCACTAGAATTCTGAGATATCATTGTTATTTATGTCGTGTAGTTTTGATTTTTCGCTTGTGTTGTTAATACTTCAAAACACTTAAAAACCATTTGTTGCTCAGATTTTAATTTATTGTTTCTCTAGATCTAAATTAAATATGCAACTATTTTTAGTTATGCGCATAATGCTCCTATAAAAACGTACGCAGACCTCAGCGCTCGCTATGAGTATACATATTCTTAAGATGAATGTAATTACTAATTACAGTTGCATCTGACACATGAAAAAAAAATTTTAAGACGTGACCAAAAAAGAAATTAATAATTTTGTAAAGCTGCTTTAATCTGATTTAAGAAAAATTTCACGCACGTTCCGTTATGTAACTAACCTTGCCGTCCGAAAAACTCGTTATCGGTCGTTCCGAAAATAAATCGAAAACATGAATCGGCCGCGCTCAGACTTCGCCCGGAGATAACAACAGATGGAGGTGATGGAACGCCCAGCGCTTCTGGCGAAACGTTACGAAATAAGGCGGATCGAACACTTGAACCCAGATAGCACGTTATAAATTAAAAAAAAAATGTTATCTTTCGCATCTTACTACACGGAGACAATTACGCGCGCCGATAATCTCCGCGAATTAATAAGTCATTAAAGTCGGCAAGTTATGCAATAATTAAATTCTGTTTTTGTCGTAAGGCGGATCTGATTTGATTAGGTATTTATAGACGGCATGCATTGATAGAGAATTAGATCAAGATAATGTATTTCGTATATATACGACACGGTGCGGATACGGCCTTAATTCGAATTTACGTAAAGAATATACCGCATGATTTAATCTCTTTTTAAACTATTATTAGGAGAAAATACGTGAACAATTACATGCTTTAAAGTTTTAAGCCAGGCGCACACGAACGATTAAGCAATCGGCCAATTGATCATAAGCTTGCTCACACCTTTTTTGTGATCGACTGATTCGTTCGTTCAACGCACAAGAATCATTTTTGTAAATCATGTACGTGTTGTTTGAGCCGAGTAAAATCGGCGCACGTTCAACATTCATTCAGAAACATTGAAATGTATTTGGTGATTTGAAAATCGGCCGATTTTATGATCGTTCTTGCGCGCTGCTGCAAATAATCCCGTAGTCGTTATATCCGATTTTTAAATCGACCGATTCTTTAACCTTCGTGTGCATTCATCCTTAATAATAGGGAGGGTAATTTAAACAGATTTAAGCAAAAATATTTTAATTTTATTACTTTCAATTCTCTTTACAAATCTCTGTCAGATTCTGCAATTTTTCAAGGCTGTCGATTAATAAAGTCCTTTTACCCAGCCGATCGCGTTTGAATGAAATCTGGACAGTTTTCTTTATACCGGGTGTGAGATAAAAAACGCTCAAAGGTATTATTTATAGTCCGACTTGAATAAGCAAAAAGTCATATAAAATGGCTCCATAAAATCTACAAATTTTTAAGGATTTCACTTTGTTTTAGTGCCAAGTGTTACGTCAAACAATAGTTACCTTTTTTTCAAATGCTTACATTTCATATTGTATGATATAGAATTTTTTCCTGAGCATCTGGTACATAAAGAACTTCTTTTAGCCTATAAGTATAAATTCATTTCTATTAAAACAATTTTTTGTTATTTTAATTCCATTTTAGTTTCTTTTGCTTATCCAAGTTTGACGTGCACAAAAAAATCCATCCGTGTCCATCGGTTTGCAAATGCTCGCTTTAATGAATAAGATAGATGAAACGGCAACATGAAAAGTTTTTTTTTATTTAAGCCAAGTAGTCAAGGCGGGTACACGGCCTTAAATATAAAAATACTCTTCGTTTTCATTCTATTATTTTTTTCAAATTTGATTTTCTTTGTAAATCTCCGACAGATGGCGTCATATTTTTGCTCAATTCTGGCCATTTTTACAGATGGTGTTTTTTACACAGGGCAGCTTTTTTAACCTTTTAAATTTTTTTCTGCTAAACAACTGATATTAACAACGCTTTTAGATTTTTTGACAGTTGACAAATACTAATACTTATATTTATGCTTGGTTAAAACTCGAAGATGTTCGTCTGTGCCCCACAGTGCTCATGGTTTGTTCGTTTGTGGTATGTGACGGTTGGTTATTGGGTTTTGTTTCTTTTATCAATTTGGATCGTATTAAAGGATTGTAAGGACGTTAGTTGCTATTTTTTTTTCTTATTATTTTTTCTCCTGCTTTTATACATTTAAATCAACTTCATGCCCAGTTGCATTATTAATAATTGCAAGAGTCGGCCTGAACGAGGCTTTAAACTTTTCGCTTTTCCATCCTAATTAAGAAACAGTGAAAGAAGAAAATTATGGGAGAATTTTACTGATCGACAAACAGTACCATTACATGGTCAGATTTACAAAAATTTGTAATAGTTACGTTATAAATTCTACAATTTTAACGGTTTCAGCTACACTTTTCCGAGAATCAAAGCAGTCAGTTTTGTTTAGTAGCAAGTAACAATTTTTCAATAAGTACGGCTAGATCATCTCCAGACATTATTCAAGATGTGGTTGGTTATGTACAAATTTCAACCAACAAAGCTGCTGCACCAGTTGAAAAACGACTTTGGCAGTTGCATTAGCTACTGAAACAGTTGACAGTGCCATTTTTCAAGTCAAAAAGTGTAAAAAAAAGTAATGAAATAACTTCTTAATTAAAAAGTTACATAGTACAAAACACAATGTTTTCAGATTGTAATAGTAGATCGCACATAACTAAACCAACAGTAGTAGATCAATTGACACAGGAATCAGTAAAGAAATTGAAGATGAAAATACAACAAGTTAATAAAAAAATTAATGATCTCCAGAAGAATTTAACTAAACCTGAGGATAATTGTGCAAAAGCATTTAATGCAGATCAAGTACAGGGTGGGCCAAATTCGACACTTTTAATAGGAAACTCCTATTTTTAGACGAGTTAGGCAAAAACTGATCTCGGTCTCTGGAGCTCGATTTTTAAGATAAAATTAATGGTGAAGACCGCGTTTCAATATCTTGTACCGTTTAGGAGCTACAGGGCGTTTTTCAACATTCTACGATTTTTAAAAACCTTCATAACTTTTTTGTTTATGAAAATTTTTGATTTCTGTAAAGACTTCTTTAAGGCACTTTTCCATGCAGAATTCATTGCTCCAAGTTATTTTTTTCCAAAGTGCTCAATATTTGAGATATTAGCTGGAACTCTGATTTCTTATATGGAACACCCTACATATTTTTAAGTTTTTGAAAGGAGTATAAAATTTCATTCATATAAATATAAAACACTTGATATTTTATTCAAACAGTTTGTGAAATATAGTGTTTCAAAGTTTTAATCTAAAATTTAATGGTTTTTACAGCATTGAAGTAGGCTATGGATGATGATAACTAAGCGATTTAAGTTTTTGTAACTTCCTGGTAGGCCGCTATCAAAATTTGACGCAATCTCTTACAGTACTTGCATTTCTCTTGAATTTTACTATCTCTATAAAATAGACTTAGGGAGATAATTACACTTGTACGAAAACTACAAGAAATACGACATGTTATAATATTTATACCAACTCAAGACTTCATGAAGTGCCTTTAACTTGTAAGTGTATGTGTGTACTGAAGATGACAGCGTAGCTGCCGAAATACGTATTTACGGATACGATCTATTTTGATTTATATTTAAGGATATAAACTTTTTTGATTTATATTTACTTTTTGATTTGTTATTTCTAAAGCACTGTCTTCTTTACTAATATTAAATGTTAAAGTGTTTTATAGAAATTGGCGAAAATTCAGAAGCAGCGATTAATCTTTACCATGAGTGGTATCCTGAAAGTTGATAATCCTTTAGAGATATATTCTTGAGATTTAAAAACAATTTAATAAATTTTTAGTCATTTAAACTGATAAAAACTAAAAACTATGAATCTCAAAACGTAAATAAAGAATTAGAGGAGATCATAGTTTTGGGAGAAACTGAAAATGACCGACGCCAGTTGGAGCAAACATCTTAGCAAGAACTTCTGCAATACGAATTTTAAAGAAACAAAGATTCTGACCTTATTGAATAAAAAAAATGAATCACTATCAGTCCTTGAATCGGTGATGTCAGCTCAAACCATAACAAAACGGAATCGTTTATGTTTAGTACAAAATGGCCGACAATTTTATACTTCATGTAATTTTTGCGCAATTTCGATTACATTAATATTTATTCGTTATAACTTCGTTATATTTATTAAAAATAAAGTAATATTTTTTATGGCTCATTGAATCTTCAAAAAACATTTAGCTATCATCATCCACAGCCAACTTAAATGCTGCAATAATCATCAAAATTTTAATTAAAACATGAAAGTTCTACAACTCAAAAATTTTTTGAATAAAATATCAAGTGTTTTATATTTTTGTGAATAGAATTTTATGCTCTTTTCAGAAATGCAAAAATATATGGGGTGTTCCATATAAAAAATCAAAGTTCTAGCTAATATCTCAAATATTGAGCACTTTGGAAAAAAATAACTTGGAGCAATGAATTCTGCATGAAAAAGTGCCTTAAAGAAGTCTTTACAGAAATCAAAAATTTTCATAAACAAAAAAGTTATGAAGGTTTTTAAAAATCGTAGAATTTTGAAAAACGCCCTGTAGTTCCTAAACGGTATATGATATCGAAACGCGGTCTTCACCATTAATTTTGTCTTAAAAATCGAGCTCCAGGGACCGAGGTCAGTTTTTGTCTAACTCTTTTAAAAATAGGAGTTTTCTATTAAAAGTGTCGAATTTGGCCCACCCTGTACAGTTTTTAGATCGAGGGTCTCACAAAGGTGAATGTCGATCAGATGACACAATTAATAAAGCCTTCAAACTGTACATGGCTTGTGGGAAAAGGGGATATGAAGAAGTAAGACATCAAAATTTGCCTTTTCTCAGTTAGGTATATGAACATTACGTTAAATTGCACATAAATAGTATGCTAAAGTAATACTCATATACATCTCCAGTTTATTTAGGTATCAAAAATGCAACCAGAGGAAAAACATACCGTTCTTTGAATGGCTATAAAACCTGCACTAGCATTCGACAATTCACTACACGAAGTCATAAGAACATGCAGTATGTGTGTTTCAAGCAATAAATCCGGTACTGAGTTAGCTACTCAATCTTTAGTTTCTATGTTAGCTGGCATCACAAGCAGGTAGAAACGAACAGTACGATACGAATCTACTGGTAATTCATACAGTAGAAGTGAAATACCGCATAGAGGAGTAATTCAACGAGGAATGTTTAATCCATAACATTTTCAGAGCATTTATGACAGCTTAGAGAGCTTTCTAAGTTTCAAATTGAACCATCGACATCAGTCCTACCTCCACAATTACAATGGCCTCGAAATTTAAATGAAACTTATTTGAATTTTTTTGTCAAGACTGTTTTCATATTTTTTTCTTAAATATGTTTTACTTTGCTTAATTCTTCTTCCACGATGGCGCCTTTATATTTTAAAATTTTAAGAAAAGTTTAATCCAAATAACATCAATTAACCATATTGTTGAGTTTCTTTTGAGTTATCTCTCTTATTCAGAAATGTCACTGGGCTCAAAGAAAACCAATATTTTTCTGTTCTCTTGTATCTATCAGCTGTTTGCCTAATGACCATGCCCACTCATGCTTTTTCTCACAAGTAGGATTATTCTTTTCCTTTTTATTGAAATAAAATCGAGCTTAGGTCAGATACTAATAGTGGTATTGTCGATTGTTATTTTATTTCTGTCGTTTCTTCAGTCAGTTTCTGCAGTCGCTGCACGCAAAGATAATCAATGATTTAATTTATAATTTATTTTCTTGTTTGTATTGGCTTGTAATTGCTTACTATAAATCAGCTTCAACATGGCGCCTTTCTTATCGAATTTTTAGTTCTCTTTTTTTCGGAGATAATGCTGCTCCCAAAGAAAATCAATGTTTCTTGCTTTCTTGCGTTTATCAACTTGTTGTTACCCAGTGAATATCGTCATCACGTTCATAGGTGGCGTCATTTTCAATAAGGTTTTGGTTTTAATTTGAGCGTTTTCTCACGGTGACATTATTTAATTATTTAAGAACAGCCTGCCTGCGTCTGCTTTTTATTAAAATAAAATAGTGCCTTAAGCCAGGTATCTACAGCTTCTGGTATTGTCGATTGTTAATTGAGTTTGGTTGTTCCTTCATAGATGGTGCTACATGTGCAAAAATAATCAATTTTCCTTTTGTTTTCCTGCTTCTTTCGGTTTGTAATCGCTTACTAAATCAACTTGTACATGGCACCCTTTTTAATTTTCACAAAAAATCCAACAGAGAAGATCAAACCAATTATCGACCCATTTCAATTTTGTCTGCAATTTCAACAATTTTTGAACATTGTTTAAAGACTAGACTTTTAAGTTTTTTTCAAGTAAATAATTTATTTTCTGTCAGCCAACATGGTTTCCGGGAACCGAGATCAACAGCTAGAGCAACTTAACGCTTATTTTCCCACGTTTACAATATACTTAATTCCTCTTCAATGGTCGCAAGCCTAAACTGTAACCTCTCTAAGGCGTTTGATCTTGTAGATTATTTACAGAAAGTAAGAGGTAATGCGTTGAATCTGACTCGTAGCTATCTCACCAATCATCAACAGATTGCAGAAATCATTGACCATAAAACGGGACAACGTGTACACTCACAACTTAGAAACTTAAATTGTGGAGTGCCTCAGGGATCATTATTGGGTCCATTATTATTTGTAATCTATGAATGACATACAAGCTAATGTTAGTATGCCGTTGACTCTATAAGCAGATCATACCAGCGTCTGCGTACATGCGGAAAATGAATGTGAGTTAGACGGAAAACTGAAAACTAGACTTCATGAATTGATAAACTGGTTTAATTGTAACCGATTAAAAATTAATGTGTTAGAAACTAATATAATCGTCTTTCCCTCCACTAAAATTACAATGAATCTAGCTGTTAACTGGGAAGTCATAAAAATACAAGCTGTAGACTCGTGTTTGCTACTGGGATTAAAATTTGACGGAGAACTGACTTGGAATGAGCAGACTGATATTTATGTTGAGTAAGAAGTTATATAAATCTGTACTTGCACTTCGATGTATGAGAAAACTGTAGTACAAAAACTTTACTTTAATATTTATTTCGCTTATTTCGTTTCCATTGCTAATTACGGGCTCATATTTTGGGGAAATCCAATTACATTGCAGTCTGTACTACTGTTGCAAAAACGTGCTGTCCGTGCAATACAGGGACTAGGGTCACGAAAATCATGTAGGAAACATTTTCTTAAGTTACAGATTCCAACAATTGTAAACAACTACATTATCAAATGTTCAACATATCTATTTAAGTGTCACGCCACGATAGTATCGGATTTGTATGAATATGAAACACGAAACAGAGATGCTATTCGACAAAAAATACCAAAAACAAAATATTACGCAACGTCGTTTGACTCTCAGAGTATCAAAATTTATAACAAACTCTCCCGTAAGTTAAAAAATCAAAAGATGAGAAAACTTTCTCCAAAAATCTACATGTCCAATTTTGCGTTATAAACATTAGATGCGTTTTTCAATCATGTTCCTAGACAGATGATACTTACTTTAGAGTAAATTTAGTTCATGAAATAGTATTTATCGTCTGTTGATGAAATGTCTATTGATAAGTTGGGTTGTTGATCAGTTGGGTGATGATGAAATGCGAGTTGATTTGACCGTTGATGAGTTGGGTCGACCCAAATCAATGTTATTCTGCTTTCTTGCATCTATCGGGTTGTTGTTGCCTAGGGAGTGGTGACATAATTTTCAATGACATTGCGATTTTAGTTTTAGCATTCACTCACAGATGACCTTATTTAAGATTAGAATGTTAGAACTACGATTTCTCTTTTATTAAAATTGGGCCTTAAGTTAGGTACTAATAGTTTCTAATGTCTTAGAATGTCATTTTAATTTCGTCCTTTCATCGCCTTTGGTTTTCTTCCTTTCGATAGCTTGTAAATTTCTTACTTATTAAATCGACTTTTTTTAATCTACTGTTTTTCAAAGCAGTTTTTATCTTTTTATACAAGAAATGTTCGTGCCGAAATCATAAATTAACTATTTTTTAAGTTGTTAATTTTCATTCGAGTTACTTTTCATTCGTAAGAGATGACGCTGGGCACAAGAAACCTTAATATTCTTATACTCTCTTGGTTTCATGAATTTATTAAATGATAATCGTTACGTCAACTCTTAGAGGGCGTCGCTCTTTTTTCGGAATTTCTCTTTTTATTCACAGGCAATGTCTTTTCCCAAAAGTTTTTTTTGTTCTCTACACTTTTCTATTCAGCCAAGTTTCGTCTCTCCTTCAACAGATGATGCTGACGAAGAGACCAAGATAAATAATTATTTCAGTTCAGTGGACTCAAAATTTCATTAATAGCCAATAGAAAAAAGTTTACATGATTTAGCACAGTAGTACATTTTAACTTTTGCCGCCAAAAAGTGGAGCCACAATGGCGGAAGTTCGAAGTACTCTGATAATCTAGGGTCTTTAATAATTGTTTTTCACTTATCTTCTTGCGTCAGTCCACAATTATTTATGGGGCGATAGAACTCACTGATAAATGACATCAATTTAGTGATTTTGATTTTATTGTAGATGGCGCTGCTTTTGACAGTTACTTTTATGTCCTGTGAATTCGTTGCCCAAAAATTTTCTAGCTACACAGCAATTACTGATAATTGGCAACTTGCGACTTGTCAATTGTCATTACTATCAAAATTTCATAAAAGCAAAAAACATTTCTGAAGGTAAACACGTGCCACTTTATTACGTAAAGAGGTTCAGGGGTTTACCTTCCCTTCCCTTTTCGTTATCAAACCAATTTATCCTAGACAGATATACTTAATAATAAGTAAATAAGTGATTGTCAGTTTGATTCTGAAACACTTTTTTTTAATCAGGCCAGGTATACGGGTCGTTACGGAAGTAACTGCGAGACGTGGAGATTGACTAATTTCCAACTTGAGAGAAATCGATAACCGCATCGTTGGTTGGGTAAAATTAAATTTCCTTGAAGGCTTTTCAATCATTTTAAATTTTTTCGCAGGCTTAAATCTCCATGCAAACAACCAAACATACACGGAAGATAATTGGGTTGCCTATAAACAAAGCGCAATTATATAATTCTGACTTGAGTTTGCGTTCTTCCAGATAATAAAATGGAGAGAAGCCAAAATGCTCGTTATATATTTTAAATTTCTAAATACACGTGAACTTTACATCGTACAAACTAACTAAGAATGATTTATTGCCGATAACACTTTATTTATTCCCCGTTGATTTATTATGTGTTTATTTATTACTTATTGTTGTTTTCGGCGCGTGAATACTTTGAACGAACGAAGAAAGGCCTTGCGCTTCAAAGTCCGCCAATTTTTAAATTTCGTCTGCGCTCCGCCGATTTTTTTTCCTTTTTCCTTATAGACCGCCCGGTCTAAGATCCAGGAATGCGTATTTTTAACCCGTCGACAGGCTACGGAAATATCCTCATCTTTCGGTCAGTGCGTCACTAATGATCGCTAAATTAAGGTATCTTTTGTATTTTGTTAAGCCCGGGAAGTCCAAGAGCTGGCAATCAAACGAAATATAATTAATTATGCAACGGCCAGAACCGAAATGCGCAAAATTCTTTGTTCCTATAACCGCCAAGGACGAAATAAAAGAAAAGGGATTTAAAAAAAAGCAATTTAAAAAGAGACCGATGCACACTTTACCATTCTTTTGTTTTGATTGGACCCCATTAATAAAAAAAACTATAAAAAAAACTGATCACATAAAAATAAATTATGCTATTTTGGAAGTCGCAAAATCCAATAAATTAATCTTGATAGATGACATTAATTCCATGTATTAATTTATTATTTAATAAATTATCTCAAACGGACAAATTTTTAAATTTTTAAATTTTTTTAATTTCACTTCTGACGAAGCAATCAAGCGATAGTGAAATGTTGACCATTTGTGCCTTTTCCAGTGTCCGTTTGAGATAATTTATTAAATAATAAATTAATACACGGAATTAATGTCATCTATCAAGATTAATTTATTGGATTTTGCGACTTCCAAAATAGCGTAATTTATTTTTATGTGATCAGTTTTTTTCACCGGGCAAGAAGCTACCTTAATTAATTTATTATTATATATTTTAAATATGCTTTGTAATTTGATCAATTTATACCGTCAACCAAAAAATACAACAAAAAAAAATTATGTCATTGAACAATATATGGCAGTTACGAAAATCACTCTCTAATTAAAACTAGAATAAATAAAGTTTTACAAAAGATAATTTTATTACGGTAGCTAAGAGATGGGGTCGGGAAGTCATGCACTTTTTTTTGCGCTCAATTCATGCGACACGAATTTTTGTTCGCGTTATTATTATATTTATTTTGTTGGATCACTTGAATCACACAGTATATTTGCACTATGTAGCTGTGCGCACACTTCACCATTCTATCACCGTTTTAAAGACGCAATAAAACTTTTCAAAACAAGTGAAGTAAATAAAATCTATCAAAAGTTAGAAATGTACAAAAACTTGCACTATGAACCAAGAGAATGGCAACGATGGAAGTGTTCAAGAGACGGTGCCAGTATCTTAATTTTAATATTTGTATAGCTCATTATTATGCTTCAGCTCAGTAATTACATACTTTACTTTAAAGTCGCAGAAATTTTCATATTGTCCGAAAGACATCCATTAATGTTTTAAAATTGACAAATTTGTGTCATCTAAAAAATACAACAAAAAATTTCTGCCATCGGGCAATAGATGGCTGTCATTTAAAAAATTATTGTTGTTGGATCACACGGTATATTTGCAATAGGTAGTAGTGCACACACTTTACCATTTTATTACCGTATAAAAACGCATAAAATAATTGGAGTAAATGAAATATACCAATTCTTAAAACTTAAAAAATATGCAAAAAATTGTATTATGAACCAAGAAAGAGCTACCGTTTTCAAAGAGTTCATGAGAAGGCGTCAGTATCTTCCAATTTTAATATCTGCATTTGTTGTCTACATCCCGTCATCGTCATTTAGCTCAATAAACACTTTTAGAAATAAAAAAAAAGAAAATTTAGTATTGTCCGAAAGATGACGCCTACGTCGTTAATTTTGTTATGTCGACTTTTAACGAATTTTTGCCACTTAGAAAAATGCAACAAAAAATTTTTGCCGCCGGGCAAGAGATGTCTCTCATTTTAAAAATTATTATTATTGAATCACACGGTATATTTCCATTTACTATTGTCCGAAAGATGGCGCCTACGTAGTTAGTTTTGTGACATCGACTTTGTGATTTAACGAATTTTTGCCGCTTAGAAAAATTTCTGCCGCCAGCCAAGAGATGTCTCTCATTTTAAAAATTATTATTATTGAATCACAAGGTATGTTTCTACCATTTCAAAAGTTATTCTTATTGGATCACGGTATATTTGCAGATAGTATTCACACTTTACCATTCTATTATCGTTATAAAAACGCAGAAAACAAAACAAAACAATTGAAGTAACTAAAATCGATCAATTCTTGAAAGTTAAGAAATGTACAAAAAAATTGTACAATGAACCTAGAGATGGCGGCCATTATGGAAATGGCGTCAGTGTCTTCTGATTTTAGTATTTGTCTACACCCCATTATCAATCTTCCGCTCGTTAAATACTTTTCGAAGATAGATAATAGAAATTTTAGTATTATCCCAAAGATGACGCTACGTCAGTTAATTTTTCTAATCGACTAAGATTTGAGGAATTTTGTCACCCAAAAAATATAAGAAAAATTTTCTGTCGTCGGGCAAGAGATGTCTTTCATTGGAAAAATTATTATTACCGAATCACACGATGTATTTGCACTAGATAATGATGCGCACACTTTACCTTTCGTTCTTTCTTTAAAAATTCATAATACAAAAGTACAAAAATTCTGCTATGAACCAAGAGATGGCGACCATTGTAGAAGTAAAAAAAAATAAAAATTAGATAGTATGAAAGTTATTCTTATTCCAATCTATAAAATTGCTCAATTCTTGAAAGTAAAAAACATACAGGAAGTTTCAGTATAAGCAAAGATGAGATGAACATCGTAGAAGTTTCCGAGAGATGGCGCCAGTAGCGCCCTATCATTTTTCTTCCCCCCAATGAATAATAATCTTCAGTCATAAAAATTAATAAAAATGTTTCTATTAATCGAGAGATGTCTGTTAAAGTTCTGAAATCAACTTTGAGATTTGACAAAGTTTTATTAATAACTAAGAGATAACGCCATTGAAATTTCTCATAAATGAAACAAGGAAATTATGCATTTTTTTCCTTTTTATTTAATTCATGTGGTGCAAAGTCTTGTTTGCATTATTATCAAATTTATTATATTGATCACACAGTTATTTGCATTACCTAAGCAATGATATGCATGTACACTACACTATTCCACACCACCGTGATAAAAAAACGGTGGTCTAAATGAATCAAAATAAAATCGTCCAAAATATTCCAACTAAAGCTAGAATAATAAACAGAAGAAAGTTTCATTATTAGCTAAGACGTGCCACTGACATTTCTTTCGAAACAAGGGAATTACATATATGTACACTTTCTTCCTTATTTAATTCGCGTATTTTTGATCACGCAGTATATTTGTACTAGATAGTGGTGTACTCAGTACACTAATCTACCACCGCAATAAAAAAGATGGTCAAAACAAAGGGAATAAATAAAAAGTTCGAAGAGATGAAGCCGGTGCTTTTTACAAAAAAACAACAATGACATTTAATCTGAAACTACAAAAACAAACCTTCTTAATCAATAAGAGATGGCGCCACTGAAATTTCTGTAAATGCCACAAGAAGCATGCGCTGTTTTCTTTTCGTTTAGAACGCACAGCGTGCATTCATGTTCAAAATGTTAATTTATTGGATCATACGATATGTTTTGCTCATAAAAAGCGGTACGCAAAGTAAAAACTCACCATCGAGTCCGTGCTGTAACGCTTCGTCCTGGGTGATGGATATTCGGGGTAGCAAATCGGCGGGTTGTACATGACCAAAGGATAAGGTTCAAAACCTGTAATTAATTCCAAAGAAAAAAAAGTGACGTTTATATGCATTAGCAAATTGATTGCGCCATTAAATTATTGTTGTCATGAAACAAACTCATAAATATCAAAGAGCTAATTGTAATGGCACATCTGTTTCAATTAAATGCGCCAAGTCTACATGCAAAAGGTAGTTCCATCTGCTTAGAACTAACTATAACATTAAAACCGCTTGGGCTTCTTTTTAATTCGTATACAAAACAAAAGCCTCACTTACTATTTATATAGTAAATTCCATTCTGGTCGACGAAACCGTTCGGGAAGACGAACTGCGACTCGTACTCCAGATCGGTTCCTTCTGCTCCATCTGCACGAGAAAACAAAGTCATTAATCGCGTGGATCTCCAGGGATTTCCCGGATGTCCTTCACCTGCAGATTGGTGATCTGGCGTTCCGTTACCCGTTGAGTTACCCGTTGACGTGGTCGAGTTACCCGTGGATGTCTGCGTCTGGTAGTTCTTTGGCTTGTTCAGGTAACCCTTCTTGAACAATACATCCTGTCTAGGCGTAGTGATCTTCGTGTATTCGTCTGCAAAAAGTTAAAGAAAACTAGGGAATTAAAAAGAAAAACGAAAAAAACGCAAGTTATGAGAAGACAAAATAAATGTAAAGCCACCACTTCGCTATACAGGATGATTGCACTATAACCTAACAAATTAAAACCACTAGGAAAGTCAATGTTATAAATTGCAGAAAAAAATATAAAAACAATTCTAACTCTGTTAGTTTTCGAAATATAATTGGAAAAAATCGTACCCAGGATAACGGTTCGGCATTGGCAGTTATGAATGAGTTTTATTGTTTTTTCTATCTCAGAATGCGACGTTCACATCGATTCACCCGATCGTCTAAACCGTTAATTGAAGCAGTCATGGATTGCAGGTAAAATGAAGCATTTTACATTACCAATACTTTAAAAGTTTCCTGGTAAATGTGATCGTCGCATGCAGTGGTGATTTCCAAATATTTTAATACTTTTAGGCACGTATTCTCATCCCCTGATTAATTTCATAACGCGTATAATTCCCATGACACGTTCGTCCGACACTCTCTTACACATTAAGTTGACATAAAGCTAGCTACATCTATAGTAATTAAACACGATTTTAATTAAAAGACCAGACTATGGACATTTGCAATTTACACATCACGTTTCTAATATATGTAATTACCAGGTTATCTTAGTTCTTGCCAAATAATTAAATCAGTATGTTTAAAAATCGATTAATTACTCACTGCACTGCGGTCCCACTAGTTAATTTATACGCGTCTTGACGAATATCTATCGGTTGTAAATTCTAATGTCACCATTCTCGTTAATCTCCTACCAAATACTAATTTACGTAAAAAATATGTTTTTCTTCCGAACCTGTTGATACTTGCGTTACATAATAAAAAGTAATAGTGGGGCAGGCTACGAGGAAAATTTTTTAATTCATTCTAAATTACTAAATAGATTCTCTTCCTCGTTTAATTTTTTTAGGTGTTATTTCAGTCATCCTGTACAGAGATGGCTATCGAAATTGCAACTTATTTCTAACCTTCGCTCACGTGAATCTAGTGGTTCAAGATTGCAATATTTTGTGTTTAATTATGAACGCCGAACATCGAAGAGATTATCAAATTAACATGTAAGAGGAAAGTCTCCGAATGAATATCTCGAAAATCGCTCGCCTTAGAGACACATTAACAATTGAAGATTCAACTAAGAGTTCAAACAATTAAGTTTTGGGACTAGCTTATAATTATTTTTGATCTCACTAGATCGTGTTGAAATTTCTACGATCGTAGGTAAAGTGACAAGTCAATGGAATCAAATTACATTTGCCTAAAATGGAGTAATGCAAATTTGTTTAAAAAAAGTTTTTAATGCAAGGGACGGTTGAACTATGAACTAACATCAAATTTTGCATAGAATTGGAAAAAATACCAGGAAACATCACAGTTGATTCAATCAGCAGTTGCAAAGCACAAATAGTGGCAAAATCGCTCAGGGATATTCCACCACAGCCACATTCGACCCTCTCAATGTGGAACATTTTGAACTATTTGGAACTCATAAGTGTTCAATTGAAAATTTCAATAAGTCGGTTTTGATTTTTTAAGGAAAGATGACGGCGAGAAAGGAATGACTTCTAAAACCGATTGACTTGTGAATGAATGACATTTGTCAAATAGTTGTTATGGGTGAGTTAAATGAAGGGTCGAACTGCACAAAATTGTCACGTCAACGGTCAGACCACAACACCAGACCAATCAACGTTTGAGAAAATTGAACACATGTTCTAGTCTGACCAAGTTAAACGTTTTCCTTGTAACGTAACATTTACATTGTTCTAATTCGAAACCTGCTTATCGTTATCAAAAATTTAAAGGCTACTTAATGAACTTTTCTATTGCAAATAATTTCAAACGTTTTATACTCGATGGAAAACAAATCGCAGTGACGAACCATCCGCTACATTTTCGAGAGTTTAGCCCTCAATGACTTTCGGCTACTCCCTAAACTAAAACAGGAGAACGTGAAGAGAATTCATTTCAGAGGACTTTAAAGGATGCTTCGAGCAATGACCAATGACAATCAAAATCGCTGATAGTTTCACTTACGTAGTATTAATAATAAAAATTTTATAAATAAGTTTCGAAACTTAATTGTTTCACCTTGTATAAGATGTTCCATTAAAATACTCCAAATTTAGTTGTTAAATCGAAAACGCGATACGCAATTGTTTTTCGGGAACCGTTAACGCCTTGGGTACACTTTTTCTCGAAAAAAATTTTGCAATATTATCAGTTTGCTGTTTAATAAAGTCTTCCAACACAAATAATGCTCTTACAATAAATTTGAAGATTATTTATTTATTTTATTTATCTTTTTTGATTGCAGTGGAGTTCTCGAGCTACTCTTCTACTGACGAGGCCCCAAAAGGACCAAAACAGCTGTCCGAAGAATGCTCGAGAAATCATCCATTTCAATCAAAACCGACTTGCAACAAATTTTTAAACATTAATTTTATGAAAAATGTATAGAGACAATTACAACAACAGTTAGGATTACAATTTTGTCATTTTTTTTTTAATGGTAATATACGTCATTAAACAGGATTTTCTCCTCCGGTATCGCATTCTTCTATGTTGGCATAAGAAATTTACTGAAATTTAACAAAAATGAGTTTGATCAAACATATCATATTCAAGCAATACTTTCTCCTGCAACAAATGGGGAAAGCGAAGTTAGCAGGCCATTAACAATTGAAAATTGAAATTATGATAATAAATGTTTAATACAAGTTCGTGCCTGCCGTAAGCTACAAGTTATAAGTATGTGTAAATGAATGTACCAATTTACTGAACTTAAGCTTATTAACTGAAACTGGAAGAATACGTAGAAACTATCGGAAAGAGAAAAAAAATTGAGATTTGTCTGCCGGTTTATTTAATACTATTCATCGCATCCTCTTGTTTAATCACTGCTTATTAATTATTTCATTTTATATACAGTGTGTCCTAAATTGAGTAGGCTACCATGGGTAACTTTCTTATTAGTGAAGGTAGAGATTTGGTTAAATGGGCAATATAAATATACAGGGTGATTGAAATTCGAGGGCCAGCATGGGGATCTCGCTTGTTATAAGAGATAGAGAATCGGTTAAATGGAAGCAAAGTTGCCAAATATCATGCTCATTAATAATACGTTAAGAAATTTGAAATATCTTAAACGGTTTCTTCACAATCGGAAAAAAACTAAAAATTGCGATTTTCGAAAATCGAACATAACTTCTTTATTTATGATTTTTTCAAAATCTGTGAAAACATTCCTGAAGCCACTTTTTCTGCTTGATTGAATGCCGAGCGTACTTTATTTCTGGAGCGATTCGTTGTTGTTTTTTCAGAGCCAACTTCATTTTTTCTTATGGGCGCGATTTTTGTTGTTTAGACAGGTAGATAGCACATTTCTTTCTAAATTCATTGGTATGCCACACTTACTATTTTGTTTTAATTTTCATTGAGAAATTTTGAAAAAATTGAAATTAGATTCTTGTGCACATATTAAGTTAGTTTGTATTCAATTATATGCTGCGTAGCCAAGGAAACGTACACATTTGTTTAATTTATCTGTCATTAAATACAGAATGGCGTATTCAAATGACGAAAAATGTGATATGTTGCGTATTTTTTATTTGTTGCAACGAAATTCTATTACAAGTGCTCAGCGGTATTTAGAAACTTATCCAGAGAGAATTCAACCAAGTATTAGATATTTTTCCAAGTTGGATAACAACTTAGTTCAGTATGGTGCATTTGAAAAGCCAAGAAGAAAGTACGAAAGCAAAATTTCTGCAGAAAATAAAGAAAACATAGCAGTTTCAAAATGTACCATTTTGAATGAAATTTATTGTTTTTTGATAATTCGTGGCTACTTGATTTAAAACTAAAAAACAATTTTCTTAAAGCTGAAACCTTTGATATAGTTTGTGGAAGATGGTTAAAAAGATAAACAAAATTATTAGATAACAATGTAAAATCCAATATGGGTTGTGATACACGGTTGAAACGAGAAAAAAATGCTATTTAATCGTACAAAATTTCAATATGGCGTCCATTTAAAATAAGAAAGTTGCTATAAATATCTTAACAGTCGCCATCTTGAATTTTATTTTGACTTAATTTTCAGCTGTATTTTATCAAACATAGTAACTTTTATATGAAACATTTTTTCATATTTTTTATATTTGGGCATTATTATTATATATATTATATTATTGGGCATTAAAGAAAATAGCGATTTTCAGTTTTTCTGCGATAATATCTGAACTATTCAGAATTTTCAAATTTTCTCAACCGAATCTGAATCAGCACATAAAACTGCAAAATACTGCCCATTTAACCAAATTTCTATCCTCAGTAATAAGAAAGTTAACCATGGTAGCCTACTCAGTCTGGGACAACTGTATTTTTTTACGTTAGAACGAGTATTCTATGCTTTTGCTCAAGTCTATATAAGCGTTTCATTAGAAAAAACTAAGGTGTAGATGATAAGTGATAACTGATAACTTGGAAAGACGATGCGCAATTGTTTTTCAAATCGCCATTGAATGCCTTGAGCAAAAAAACCTGCGTGTCTTCATTAAGGATTTCTTCAAGTTTAAATAATAAAAGAGAAAGAAAATCAATTTAATGATATGACTTGCATAAATTGCTATTTAAAACAAATTGTATAATAATTTTGATTGACAAAAAAACTCTAGTAATTTTTCATAAAATTAATATTTGAAACATTACAAAAAATATTCTATACTTTTGCCCCTCTCTATAGAAGCATATAAAAAAGAACTACAAGTGTGAGTGGTAACTCTGAAAAGCGACGTGCAATTATTTTTTCCCAACCGCTATTAAATGCCTCGGGCGAATGCATGCGATTTTTATATTAGTGATTTTTTTCAAATTAAAAAAAAAATAAGAGAGATAGAAAATCCATTTAATGACACGATTTGTCTGCAGAGTGACTGTTAATTAACCCGACAAAATGGAACTACTAAAAAAAGCGATAACCGAGAGTATGGGAAAAATGTTCAAAAATTCATCTAAATAGTTTGTAATTAATTAAAATATTACCTCAAAATTAAGCGACGTACGAAATACGACGCCACGTTTTATAAATGCGACAGTATAATAGGACTACACAATGCAATCTTAAAACACATTTCAATTCCTTTTATTACACGTTTAACTACTGGAAATTGTTTTTTTTACACGAGCCAATCATTAGTAATTTCTAAAATGACTGGAATTGGGCTACAGAGTAACAAATTCGTAAATAATTGTGTAAATAATTCCGATCCATGGATTGGTATAATTTATTTCTATGTAAAATTTAGGAGTATATGTTCATTTGATTTATTATCGATGCCGCACGGAGACAAAAAAAATCTTTATTAAATACAGCTGTTTTATACATCAATGCTATGTGTACAATTTTTGATCAAATCGCGTACGCGAGTGAATGTCACAGATTACGAGAAAATGTATACAAAATTCTGTGGAACAGTTTGTCAATGATTAATCAAAGTTTCCGAAAAGTAGGTATGTTTAGATTAAAACCCCAAATTCACGGCGTACGTCTGTCATAAACATTTTATGATATATTTATTCAGACAAGCTGGTAAAACTTGATCTTGCATAATAGACGTGCAGACAGCATACCTCTGGATGTAGGATGTAGGATGTATGATATCCATATTTGTTTACTGGCGATTTCAAAAAACTGGATCAACGGCGAACACTTCTCATGGGGAATTTTTACAAAAGAGCGACGAGGATATTCGCGTTCTTACTCATCTATACACAGTCTTAAGCAGCTGACGAAATAATACGAATAAGGGCGCTAAAAACACGGGATAGGGAGTGCGTCATGAATTTGTTAAACTCTTAATAGGTTTGTGTTAATAATTCGTCACACACAAAACGAAATTATAATAATTGACAATCGAAACAGATTCCGAATGTGTTTGTCAAATGTTTATGTGACTTGTGACAAGAAACTTTTTTACGATACAAAGAAAAGAACTAGAAATTTTTAACACGGAGATTTGAATTGATAGGTCTAATGCAAGAAGTGGACAGGACCAAACGTATATTCACTTTATTGCAAAAAACGGAGTTGACGTGAAATTTCACTTAAAGGTCAAGTTCACTACCGATGCCGCGCTGTTGTGCCTACCATAAAAGTTTTATGAGGGCATTTATTTCATTTATCTGAGGAGCATCGTCGTTTTGGAGATAAATTTAGATTAATTATTTTTCTAAAACTAAAGTAGAAAGAATTTTCTTAACAGTTTTTCCATATTCTAGGACATCGCTTCTTTTAGTAGTTCCATTTTGTCGCGTTAATTATCAGTCACCCTATATATTTCGACTTAAAAAATTCACATAATTGTAAATAATAAAATTTCTTATAAACGTAATACCAAAGCTACGGATCCTATGAAGCGGCTGTCGCATGCGAACGTACCACTGTGAATTGGCAAAATACTTCTATAGGAATCGTATTAGAACGTTTCCTTTGGGGCGGGGCTGCACGCGTAAGCTGCAAAGGAAACGTTCCAATGTGATTCCTATTGAAGCAGTACACGCAATAGCCGCTTCATAAGATACCTTTGAAACGTTAGACAAAATATTCTATACTTTTGCCCAACTTTAATACAGAGTGACGACAATTCTTCCGCAAAAAAGTGTAAGAGAACGAACATTGGAGGTTACAGGATAGAGAGTTGCATATGCAGTTAAAATTTTGATAGTTCAAAATTTTCCATTCAAAATAACGAATTTAATGCTCATAGAACGCCGCACACAAAACGAAATTATAATAGTTAACAAACCGAACAGGTTACGAATGTGTTTACTGATTATTACGTTTCAAATTTTGAAAAGTTTCTTTGTTCTGATTAAAATGCAATAACGCGTAATATTGAGCCATAAAGAGATGCTGAAATATTTATGACGGACACTTTGATTGCAGGAATAAACTTTATTTACAATCAATTTAAACGAAAATCAAAGAAAAATCTAGAAATTCTTGACACGGATATTTTAAGTGCTTAACGCGTGCTTTATTTGTTTACCTGTCAAAGCAAGTGCTCAATTTGTACTGCGTAATTTACTTTAGATGATTTGCATGCATTTGTGAATAATTTCGAAGCTCATATTTCAGCTGTTCAGAGGTCAGGTTCACATCCGACGATGTAACAATCATAAAACTATAAACACTTTTATGACTCTATTTATTTCGTTCATCTGTTGCTATTTCTTAGCCAGGGAAGTATCGTGTATGGCAATTTTTCATCGTTTTTCTGGAAAACTAAAACAACAATTTTTCTAACATTTTTTCCATTTTCTTCGAAACAATTGTTAGTCACTTGGTATAAGCATTTCATTAAAAAAAAACTGCAACGTAATAATATCGATGCGCAATTGTTTTTTCCCAACCGTCGTTGAATGCCTTGGGCAAATGCTATTGTATTAAAGTTCTTTTTTTTTCAAGTTAAAAACAAGAACTATAAATTAACAATTGTTAAAATTACACCAGCTGTGGTTCCTCGAAATGCGCGCGCGCACCTAAATGAAATTCCAGTTGCAACAAATGAACAAATTGATTCGTTTCATTAGCGAGGCGTGTTCGCCGTTATTAACTTAGTTTTAATTCAAATTTACCGGAAGATTGCGCAACATATGAAAGGATTTCTGGTGCTCGCCGACGACAGGTTTCATGTTTGAGTTTTTCGTTGTCTTCTTAGTGATAATTGCCCACGTAATTACACAGGATATAGTTCATCAGAATTTGACTTGATCAACTAACTCAACAATAACTAGAAGCAAGAAGAAACACCTAATAAGTCAGTCACAGTCACAGTCACACAAGAAGGCAATTATCAGAGAGCGGCCGGTTTTAGGTTTTTGATATCAGAAGTAGGTAGTTTGCCTCATTTACAAGATATGTTGAAGGAGTATGAATAAATAAATATAAATAAATATACACAATTACCTAAAAATAATTCAGTAGTTCGATAGTTATAGTTTGGATGACCTTAAATTTACCTAAGGTCATCTGCACTCTGCCAATTATATAAGTATACAGGCCTTCAACACCATCTCATAGCCACAGAAGTCAATTACATATTTAAGTACATAGGGTCTCAATCGTACGCTTTCATCTCAAACAAGGTCTTTGGTATTTATTGATTTCCATGACCTACATCCAATTCCGCTCCTTTTACCAGGAGTGTCCTCTCATCTTTCAGGAGTACTACTTCATTCAGGCGAAGAAAAAACAAAGGAAAAACACTCATTTAGTTCCTGCATTGCCCTTAATTACCGCTCGAAATGAGTGACGTTTAAAATTAAAAAGTTCCTTCGCTTTAATGCCGTGACCATCGAACGTTTCAATCTTGGGGGAAGCATTCCTCTCGTCTCCAGGACGACAGTTAAAATACATTGCACAGGGTGATACGTAACACGCGTGAATTAACACACTTCCGCTAAGCAACACGCTATTGTTGCACAATGAAGAGCGTAATTAAATTAACACTCGATGAAATGGTCGTGACGCTTTTATTCGTGCGTTAATTGATCGCAGTCGCCTGTGAAATTTCTTCTTGCTAAACAAAACGAGAGGGATGGGGAGAGGAGGTTCTAATTAATTACGCAATTATCGAAACTTCTTGAATATTGTTGGGATTATTTATCGGCCAATTTGAAACTGTTGATTTGGTTCGACGCCAACTTATTTTTGATCACGCGGTATAATAACGCCCGTCTAAATATATCGGCGTCGATGTTTCGATGCCCGATTAATTAATTGGGTTAAATTGTGTTTGCGCGATGACGCGCGAGCCAACCGACGACATTTGAAAACGTTTTTCGTCCCCCTTCAAGAGGAGGGACTCGACTTGAGAGCTAACCAGAAAAAATTCTGGGAATTTTTAATCGATGAAGCTTACAGTTACGCAACTGTTTAGTGGCAGTTGCGCAAGGTTACTGCTAACAACCCATAAATGTCGCGTAAATTATTTGCTTGCAGCGTTACGTAAGTCTATGGTGGAAAATTCAGGGACGCATTAAAAAAAAAGTATTTTTTAAATTTTTTTCTAAGCCAATAAATCTACTGGTTCTTTGCAGACATGGGTTCAACCTAGAGTAAATATTTGAGAAGATTAGATAAGGGGGCGAGTTAAGACATGTTATCTGACACGTTGAAAATAAATATATTTTTTTTGTCCCCTGAGGTATTTGGAGAAGCTCTAGGTATCAACACTTTTTTTTATCGGACATGAACACGAAATATACCGGCCTGTATACAGGTGATTCTTGAAGGATCGATAACAATTTACGTAGAGAACTATTGTAAGATTATCGGAATTTTAAACTAAACAAATAATTCAAATAAATTCCCTAACGTAAACCTCAATTTAAATTAAACCCTTAAAACCAGTCTGCGTCATAAATGTTGTGTTTAAAATGCAATGTCCTGAACAGTAACGCAATTCGCTACGTATTTTTTTTTAATTATTGAAACCTGCAAAAGCAAGGCCACTAGGACTAGGCGGTCTGATGGGTGGAGATTCTGCCCAGTATATCATAAAATTTATAAACGATGTAAGGACTTTGGTGAATACATTCGTTTTCACAATGCGGTTGTAATATTTATTTCGTTCTTTGTGTACTATTTGTTCGCCATGACAATATCGTCGGTGTCGTTTGAGACACCATACTTGTCCATCGTCAGTGAACTTCGTATCCCTTCGAATGAATTTCTACTTTATGTATAAAACCATTATAAAAATTTGCGCAGGTCAATAGCAAATATCATAATCAAAACACGACGGCAAGGTAGCTTAAGGAGAGACTTGTCAGAAGCAGTTTATTCTTTATTCAGGCTCTGATGTTTGTCTGAGCAGAAGTAAATGTATTGTAATTTTTGGCTGAGGCAGTCTTGCATATTTCTGGCAAACCACTTGCTAGTAGGGACAACATTTACCAAGGCTGAGGCAGATTCCTTCAACCTGCGCCTGACCCTTTAGTCCCGTTGGTAATCTGCTTCTGGCGATCATATTTTGACTATAATCTTTGTTACTTACTTTCGCAAATATTCCTAATTTATACTATACAGGGTGTTTCCAAAATAAGTGCAGAAATTTTAACCACAGTACCCTGACAGCACAAACAACAAAAAAGAAAATTCCTTTATCCGTCCCTTATTCGGCGCTTATGAAATAACAAAAAAACTTACGAACCTTCGCTGATCGTAGGCAGTAAACATCGAAGGAATGACTAATACTCAAAGCACACTCACCAAATATCATCTGTGTGGAGGATAACATTCAAACAAACGTTCACTATGGGCATTTAGAACTGTTTATAACCATCATTCGAAGTGGCGTCCATCATTAGGGACATACAACCGAGCTCGGCAAAGAAACAATTCTTGTATTCGTATTAGTATGTCAGGATTAGCGCGAATACTGTCGGCGGCGTTATGAATACTCACTATCAATTCATTTAAAGTATTTATAGGGGCGGCGTACACTACTTGCTTCAGGTGACCCCATAAAAAAAAATCACGTAGATTTAGATCAGGAGATCGGGCAGGCCACCACATGGGTCCGTTTCGACCAATCCATTTTCCTGGAAAATGTGCATTAAGCCAGGTTCTAACAGGAACAATATTGTGTGGTGGAGCGCCATCGTGCGTAAACCAAGTGTTTCGTAACACATTCAACGATAATCCATCCAAAAAATCTTCAACGGTGTTCCACAAAAATATAATTAGGCAGCACCTGTTAAACGAGGTGGTAATATAAAAGCCCTATAAGTTGATCACCCAAAATTCCTGCCTACAAATTGACGCTGAAACGCTGTTGTACGTACAGCATGTAAATTTTCATCTGACCATACATGAGTATTATGCGTATTAAAAATGCCGTCACGAATAAAAGTGGCCTCATCTGTGGTCATCAGATTTTGAAAAAAATTTGAATGTTCTGCATGTTGTTCCTCGCAAAATGTACGCCGATGTTCGGAATCTCCCAGGTGTAATTTTTGTACGCATTGAACATGGTAGAGATGCAAACCCTGTTCGTGCAACGTCTTTCAGACAACCTTAGCTGAAATACCCATTTTTGCTGCCAAGTGTCGTACACTTTTTCTCGGACTTTCCGCAACAACATCCAAAATTTCTGATTCCAGTTCCAGAATAGCGGCATCACGGTTACGTCCTCGGTTTACACCTTGCGGTCGAAACGTTTCGCAGTTGCGTAAATGCAGCACATTAGCTGTAAATGTTCTTGCAGTGGGAAGTTCTCGGTTCGAAAATTTGTTTATATAAAGCCGCCGTGCTTCTTCAGCATTTCCTCGAGCTTCGCCGTAGATGAGTAGCATATCGATTCTCTCGGCGTTCGTGAATTGCGGCATTTTAGCTTTAACTCGTTCAAAATCATTTTTCACAAACTAAACTGTTGACCCCAAAGGATACGGAGCAATAAATAATGTCATAATCATAAAGAAATGAAGCAAATTCTTTCGCTCAGCTGTGATACCACTTATTGCGACGTGAAGGAAAAAATGCTTTTATTAGCCTCCTGACTTCGGCACTCGATTAATAATAATAATAATAATGACTTTATTGTACATCTGATATGTCACAGAAAATATAGGAACGGAAAATATATGACCAAAGGCGAAGTCCAGCGCTGCGCCAGTAACGCAGGCTGCTCCACTTAACCTTTGTATCGAATAACTATATTAAGTAATCAAAACAAAAGAAAACAAAATGTTTAAAAGAAAACCTAGTATTAAAATTAAAAATTAGAAGGCGCGCCCTGATCCTAATATTACAAAGGTAGAAAGAAAAGAAGAAGGAAGAACATAGAACAAAGTGAAAGAGTAATTAATAAAAGAAATATAGAGAGTTGAAGAGAACTTGTACTTGGTTTTTTGTCACAATAAAAATTCCTTTTCTTGACCTACCTCAAAGACAGACGTACGATTAATTCTTGCCCGATTTTCAATTGTGATTTTCTCTAAATGTGTAAAACTTTTGTTAAGGGCATGTAAGTTCAATCGTTCCCATTGTATTACAGGTTTAAATTTCTGCACTTATTTTGGAAACACGCTGTATAAATTAAAAATTCTTTCGAAAGGGTACGAACTTCACTGACGATGGGTTCGTACATCATTGAAAAACTAAAATACATAAAATGTTTCTCACGTTCTATGATGTCCATTCTTTCTACATTTTTCCTTGTCGGTCTATTCAAGAATCACCCTGTATAAATATTATAAATTAATTGCATGTTATTTTATTGCTATTTAATAAATATATCGAAACAATAATTAATGGTAAAAGTGTCATAGCATAAAAAAAAATCAGAGTAGGTAGCAGTGAATTGTGAATTCGTTATAAAACAAAAACTAGGTTTATGTTAGAGTCTGGCTTAACAGTGACAGGCAATTTAAGCACAACATGAAACCTGTCACGCTGCAACAAAAAGTAGGCAATAAAAAAGATCAAAATAAATGCTTCTAAAGTTTCTTTTTGCCGCACATTAAATTTAATCTAAATATCGAATGTTGCTTTTTAATTTATGGATAATTTAATTTTTTAATTCACCGTCTAATGTGCTAGGAATATTGGCGTTATACCAGGTGATTTTTATTTTTTTTTATCAACCCTTGCGATAAAATTTACAATATAAATTTACAATATAAAAATTTAGGTTATGTTTATAATAATCGTATAGTTACGACGTGACTTTGCAAAATTTGCATTTGACATAAGCCTACTTGATAACGGTTTTTATTGAACGCACTCTACAATGAAAACGCAACTTAATATGAATCTAATAAAAATACAGGGTGTCCCATTTTCGATGGTATTCTACAGGTATCTCCGTTAATAATGGAAATAGAAAAAAAATGAGCACGCAATACTGGGTCAATTTTTTATGTCAATTTGAATGGTTAAATCATAAATTTACTATTTCTTAGTGCTTTCGTGGTACAGTTGAAAAACGAAAAATTCAGCAAAACTTTAAGTGCAAATAACTTTTTTTTATTTTTAAAGATTTCGACTTTTAACGCAAAAAATGATTATTTAAATAAATCACTTAAAACGTTCACAGTAACCGAGATACGAACCCAAATTTAATTTGTTTAAATGGAAGTCATAGTTGGCTTTGACACCATTCAAAAGAATATTTTTTGCACTTTTCAAAAATATATAGTTTATTGGTATTACCTTTTAAAATAATGACATTATAGGCACTAAATTTATTTTGGTTAAATTTAGTAGGCCGTGTTTTATATAAAAACAAAAGAATGCCGACTTTTTTTGTTTTTAAAAAGATTGTGAAATAGTAGTAGACTTTTTGCTACTGATACTGGTTATTATGGAAAATAATTTCAATAAACCATAGTTCTATATAATTTTTTAAAAGCTGCATTTAATAGTATATGACTACGATTTTAATTAATTAATTAAATAAATTATTTAAGTCATAAAAATAAACGTTTTTATGTTATTTAGAAATTAATTGTGAATTAATAACAAGTAATATGCTTGTATGCAGGGTGTAACTTGGCCAAACTTTAGCGATGTATTGTACTCTTCAAATTAATGATAAAAAAATCCTATAAACATTGTTCAGAAATGATTCTTTGTATGGTCATTTCCATTATTTTATTGTATTGAAACTTACTTGATTGTCAAGTGACAATTTACGTCATGTCAAATTTTAATATCAATAAACCGTAATAACAGTAAGAAATATGAAACTATTGAAACATTAACTTAGGCATGACTGAAAGAGATAAATTCAAATAATTTTACATTTTTGGTGAAATCTTGTCCTAGTTTTTTATGTTAACAATGGTACCTATAGAATATCATCGAAAATTGGACACCCTTCACAGTTAATAAGGGTGTTTTCTATTACTTCTTGAAATATTTTTGTAGGTTTTTATTAAGGCCATGTCACACGATAACAACTTTCGTATAAAATTGAATAAATTTTTTCATTTATTTGATATCACCATAATTTTAATGTAATTTTATCATAAAATATCATAATTTCATGCTTTTGGTACTATATAATCTAAATCAGAAGTTGGCAACACTGAGCGGATGTCCACACTCCACAGGGCATGTCCTAGATAAGTCATTACACCCCTTGAGGTTATTTTACGGTAAAGCTAAGACATGACGTCCAAATTTCATGACCATAAGTCGATAAAAAAAAATTAAAAAATCAATGGGTATTTTAATATTAAGGACTCATTTTGTTTCGTCAAAAATCGTAAACTCTCAGAAAACTGAACTAACAAAAAACTGACATTAATATAACGGATTTTCATCTGATCCCTCTAAAGATTTTCTCCGAGTAAGAGAAAAGGAGGGCTGAAAACAAAATTGAGCCCAGAATTTATGTTACGTCCATTAATGCAATACGTGTATAGCACTTTCACGTTGAAAACATGATATATTAATTATTATTTTCAAATAAAATTTGACTACCCGGAATTCTCTTTGCAGAAACAAAAACCATTGGTTTCAGAAAACTCCGACAGATGGCACCGTACATACGTTGTTTTCATGATTCTATTTTGATGTCATTATTTCTCAGAATTTTTTTTAAATTTCTTTACACTGTTCGCTTTCTGGGAATCACTGAATTATTAATTAACGAATTTACCGCACAAGAAATATTTCAGAGAAATATTTATACATATGTAGATGACGCCCACTGATTTTCTTTTCCTATTTGTTTGTCGAATGATTGGTGACCTTTCTTTGGTTTAATGTTTTTTTTTTTTTTGCCAGAAACTATGTTTTACTCTCTTTACCGCAGATCTTGCAATTACACTACAGGAAATATAAAATTTTGTTTAAAATATAATTCTAAAAAGTTTATACATAAATGTAAGTGCATTATACATTGGAGTTAGTTTAACCACAGTATGTTAAAATAAAACTTTAACTTCTCATGTTTTGTAAAATTTGAGATAAAAAATTGTTCAACATTTTTCTTACTCTCTTAAATGTCTACAATAACGCACTGGAGAGTTTAGACGCCGTTATGTTAACAGTGCGATCCAACATTACTCTCCAATAATCTATAGTTGCAAGTATTTTAACGAAACACCTGTACATTATTGCAGTTTTGAATTTTGAATTTCTAATAATCCTAGCCTAATTCATGCCAAGGAAATATTTAACGCAACATTGTCGACATTTCTAACGTCTTAAAAAAAGAAAAGAAGCATTGTAATTACATTCAGATGTGATTTATAATTGAAATGATTTTAATGAAACACTGTAGATTATTACGGCTTTGAATTTGCAATTGAATTCTAGTCTAACCTCTGTCGACACCCAACCAAAATTTCTGCATATCTTTTAGAACAAAAAAAAATTGAACATTGCATTCTCAGGATGTGATGTACAGCTGCAACTTTTTGAACACCCTGTCTACTATTGTGGTTTTCATTTTCAAACTGAAGAATTCTAATCTGACTTTTGTCAAGAAAATGTTAAACGCAACCAAAATGTGTGCCAGTCTTTTAGAAAAGATAGAAATTGAACTTCGCCTGTTCAAGATGTGATCTACAGTTGCAAGTATTTTAATGGAACACATCTATTATTGTGACTTTGATTTTCAAGTACAATTCTAATGTGACCTCTGCCGAAAAAAAGTTCAACGCAACTAAATTTTCTGCCTGCCTTTTAGAAAAAAAAAAAACAAAAACTCTTGAGCATTGCCTTCTCAAGATGTGATCTATTTTAATGAAACACATTGTGGTTTCGATTTTCAATTTGAATTCTAATCTGACCTTTTTTGGAGAAAATGTTAAACGCAACCAAAATTTCTACCTGCCTTTTGGAAAAAAAAACAAAAACAAATGAGCATTGCCTTCTCAAGATGTGATCTACAGTTGTGATAATTTTTATGAAACACCCTGTCTAGTATTGTGGTTTCGATTTTCAAATTGAATCTAATATGACCTTTGTCGAGAAAATGTTAAACGCAAACAAAACGTCTGCCTGCCTTTTAGAAAAAAAAACAAAAAACAAAAACCGTTGAGCATGCCTGCTCAAGATATGAGCATTCTCAATTACAATTGTAATTATTTTAATGAAACGCCCTTTCTATTATTGCGGTTTCGATTTTCAAATTGAATTCTAGTGTGACCTTTGTCATGAAAATGTTAAACGCAATCAAAATTTCTGCCTGCCTTTAAAAAAGAAAAACAAAAACAAATGAGTATTGCTTTCTCAAGAAGTGATCTAAAGTTGCGATTATTTTTATGAAACATTCTGTCTATTATTGTGGTTTCGATTTTTAAATTGAATTCTAATCTCACTAAATCTAATGACAAATTATTTTTGATTGCAATTTATTATTACAGCCTACTTTAGTATGATATTAAATTATTAACGAATTCAATCACTTGTTTTATTTATCGCGTTTTTCCACACGAGTGCTTATGTAATGTTTGTTCAAAAAGAGTGCAGACGTGTTTACACGCGGCGTTTTTCCTGCACTTTGCCTTTCCCCCTTTATCTGGCATCGCACCTTATCTTCGATGCCTTTTTTGCAGACTTTATCAACTGCGCGTGCGTACGACCTGTTTACAAACTGTAGTCGATAAAACATGAATGAGTCTCGCGTCTGAGCTCCGAGCACATAATTTTCGACTTCTCCTCGTATATAGAGAAACTTTTACGAGGTGCTAATGAAAAATGCAAAGCAGCGCCGGGCAAATACGGCCGGGGCAGTTGGTAAGAATGTGTGATAATCGCCGTAATTTTCGGTGGGTACCGCTTTGGCCTGGCCCAGTTCTTATGTTGGGCAAATTTGTTTTAACGGTCGCGTGCTTTCACCATTTTTGTTTTATTTTTTTTTGTAATTATTATTACATGTTAATATGTTCCGTTAATAAGCTGCACGATGAGCATACATAGATACATAATATTTATCTTCTCGTTTCGTAAAATTAGAAAAAAAAGTCGCCGCGAGTCAACAAGGCGTTATGCAAGAACTCTGGGGAATGTACTTACATACTAAATAGTTGCTAATGTTTGCATTTGCGTCGCAAATAAATAAAAAAAGTTTTCGTCTGTGAGGAAGGTAGATCGATAAGCGCACGTAAAAAATCAGGATACGCAATAACATATTTGTGCGTACTTAACTTTATCCGAATTCAATTGTTTATATCGACAGCGATTACTTCGATCAAGTAGACGAACTTTAATTATAATTTATAAAAAAAAAGGACAAAATAATACAACATAAATAAATACCGCTAACGAGGCCGTGTACACACTTGGGCAGCAAACACATCGGTCAGAATGTTTGATTTAAAAAGAAATTTTAAGACCTACGACGAAAAGTAAGTGCCTCAAACAAAACAAAGGCAACAAACAAAAACAAACGCCACAAGCAGGAATAAAGACGAAGTTAAAAAGTGAGACGATTATGGGGGAGTAACAAACATGGATATGCAAAAAGAACAAAAAAGGGAAGTTCACAAATAACGACAAACAAAATTACTAAGGTTGAGTGTACAATACTCTTCCTTGATATTTTAATAAAGGCAGAGGCAGACCAGTTTACAGCAGTTTAAAATAAATTAATACAACGAAAGAAACAAGCATTACAAATGAATACTATAATTAGTTAAAAATTAATAAGGCCGGATACACACTTGGCCTTATGCTTGGCTACGATAAGGTCGCGCAAACACATCTGTCAGAATACTTTGATCTAAGAAGAAATTTCAACCCCAAAGAACAAAACAAAGGCAACAAAAAAAATCGCTATAAGCAGAGAAAAAAACGGAATTAAACAGTGAGACGATTGTGAGGGAGTAACGAACATAAATATGGAAAAAGAAAAAAAAAATAAGTTCACAAATAATGGCACACAAAATATTGAGGCCGAGTGCACACTACACTTTCCTATCGTTCCAATAAAAACGCGCTCCAGTTTACAAAAAATCAAACAATACAAATAAATAGCGACCAGTTAAAAATTAATAAGGCCGTGTACATACTTGGTCAAGGTGCTTGCGCTTCAATAGAGTCGCAAACACATCATTATTATTTTGATCTAAAAATAAAATTCAAGGCCTAGGATGCAAAGTAAAATATTATAAATTGAAACAAAGACAACAGAGAAAAACAATCGTTATAAGCAGGAGAAAAAAACGAATTAAACAGTGAGGCAATTGTAAGGATGCAATAAGAAAAAAAAATTAAATTCACAAATAATAGCAAACAAAATTAGTAAGACCGAATGCACACACCTCCTTAGCTTAATAAAAGCGCATACGTACCGGTTTACAACAATTTACAAAAAAATCAATATAACGAAAAAAAGTAATACAAATAAATAGCGATTAGTTAAAAATTAATAAGGCCGTGTACACACCTGGCTTTGTGCTTGCACTTCGATAAGGCCGCAAACATATCGATCAAAACACTAATAAAAAATTCAAAAACAAAAAGTAAGTGTTGTAATGAAAAAAGCAACAAAGAGAAACAATCGCTATAAGCGGGAAAAAATTGAGTTATACAGTCGCACGATTGTGTGGAGGAGGAGAGTAAGAAAGATGAGGATGAAATAAGAAAAGAAAATCAAGTCCAAATAACAGCAAACAAAATTATTAAAGCTGAGTGCACACTACACCTCACTGGCGTTTCAATAAAGACGCATGCACACTAGTTTACAAAATAAATTTAAAAAAAACTATTTTTATTTGGCTTTTAAAGCTGATTAGAAGTCTGTTGCAAATTACCAAATTTATGCTGCAAAATAGCTTTTTTCAAAAAATATTATTTCCTAATAATAACTCCAAAAGAATTTTGAAAACTGACGCTTTGACATTTAATACATTTTTAACACTCGTAAATCTCAATTAAATTTCCCATTTAAATTAGGACTTGTATCTTTTTTTTTTCAATGAGATACAAGCAACTCAAGCAGTGCTCGGTGAAAGATTAATAAGGCCATATACACACTTGCTCTAGATCGGCCTTCGAAAAGGCCATGCACACGTGATTTAAGAAAAAAATTTCGTCATTTGGGACCAAAAGGAGAAGGTTATAAAAGAAAACAAATACAACAAAAAATTATCGTGGCAAGTAGAAAAAAAAACTAATTTACTAAGACCAGGTGTACACTCAGTTGTATTGCAAAAATCCCAAAGATGAATATACAAAATAAAGAAAACAAAGCAAAGAAACATATACATTCATAGTAACACAGTGATAAAATCTAATAAGGCCGTACACCCATTAGAATGTTGACACCTTGGTATTTCTATTCACTAAACATTCTAAATATATGTACACCTAATTAAAATTTGTAATTAAGATCACCGCATTATTATGTATAGGACCAACCTTCATTAAAGGTGATTTTATTTTCGCTCGCCGTGCTGCTGGATCGCGTCGATTTCGCGTCATGTTGGTACCTCCTGGTGGGCGTCGATTGGCTAGAATACGAGAACTTCGAGAAGTACGGCTTGTGATAGGTCCTGGTGATCTGCGACCCGGTCAGAGTGCTCGAATCTTCGCTATCGCTTTCACCTGAAACAAAAACCGAATTTAAAACGGCGTGAAATTAATCGGCCGTGAAAAATCGCCAAAGGCCTTGAATGCGCTCTGGCAATTAACTGCGGTAATTAATTTATTATTTGAAAAACAAATGACGGCTCTCGTAAATTCCGCTACCTTAGCAAGCGGAAGTTACCGCGCTGACGTTTGCCAAAATCTATTCTCGTTTTTACTTTTTTTAAATGTCATAAGAGTAAACAGATTCGTTTAAAAAAAATCAATCGACATGACAACGACATTTCGGCGTTCCAAATCGCTCAGACAAAATCTCTAGATAAACAAGAAGTCATGAACCGCGGCCATTTTGGTTCCAGTGGAAAAATAGACTTTTCTACATTTTATAAAAACGTAAATTAATTTAAATAAAGCTCATCGTTATTTCGATAGCTTTTTGTTTTCTTCTTTGCCTTTAGTGGAAAAAAAAATCGAAATCCGTTAAGAAAACGATCGTCATTTGTTTAATTTTTTTTCTAGAGCAGTTGAAGTGTAGTTCTTCTTTTCGAAAAGCGTTAAATTAAAAATCAGCATACATTTTTCTTTCGTCTTTTGATTAGAGCAGATTTTAAAAATATTTTTACGAAATACAAATGGTCAAGAATACCTGCTTGAGTTGCCAATACAATTAAGACCCGATCTTTCCACCTCCTGACAAATTTATTCGACGAATAATTTTAGGAATCGCCATGGAAACCATTCACAAAAATTAAGTTATTTTCCAAATAGCATTATCAGGAACTTTATCAGAAAGTGAAAAGATCGGGCCTAAGAGCATTTCCTTTTTCGGCTATTTGCAATACTGCAACCGGATATAAATCTTGTTGGTTTACTTTACAAGATTTTAGGTTAAGGAAATAAAAATTTGAATTTGAAACGTCAAATGACGCTTATAAAGTGACGTTGTCAGTGTCAAGCCGTCAACTTCCCAAGGTTACTCTAGTTGTATTACCTTTGGCATTTTTAAAGCAACACTTTACAAACTATTTGCAGAAAACAAAAAATGCAAAAAAGGCAATCGACTTTTATTAATTTTATCTTCAATGAAGGAATCAGAACTCTTATACCGTTCGTCTTACGAAAAACGCACCCCGCTATAACTCTGTTATTAATCATCCGATTTCAGTAATTAAAAAATTACATAAGACAAGAGTGTTATTTAATAAAATAATAATGGGTTATCCATGATGTTAGTGACAGTAATAAAATTTTGAACAAGATTTGCCAGAAGGTCACCATAGAAAAACGTTGTACAAATTTCTGTTATATTTAGCTTTAATTAATTAATAAAAAATTGAAACCAACCTTAAAGAACAATGCACATCAGCACGTGGCCATTTTAAATTTAAATGACAAACACTGCAAGAACCTAAACTAGATTAGTTAAAAATTCCTAAGAGTAATACCAACATAAGGGTAAGCAATTATAAGTAAAGCTGATGGCGTGAAATTCAAATTTAACCAACTTAAGGGTAACAATTCAATACAGATGAGTTTTGAAAAAGTGAAATTGTGACAATTAAACTAAATGTTAAAACTAAGCATATTTAAAGGTAATTAGTACCACTTATGGGTAGCAAATTAAGTGACAGCTGATGGCAGGTAGAAAATAACTTCAAGAGCATAAATATAGTTAATAATTAAAAACCACTTATGGGTAATCAATACATAATACCACTTATGGGTAAAAAAGGTGACAGCTGATGGCAACTGAAAAATTAATAGCATAGAGAGTAAATCAAAAGTAAAAGAACAATTGGCGTGAAATTTTTTTTATGAATTATCCAATTTATAGACTCAAAAAATTAAAGTGAAAGGGAATTTTTAACTAATCTAGTTTAGGTTCTTGCAGTGTTTGTCATTTAAATTTAAAATGGCCACGCGCTAATGTGCATTGTTCTTTAAGGTTTGTTTCATTTTTTTATTAATTATCAATTCATGTAATTTCAGATTTGATAATGGTTTTTAAACCGAAATATGTCATCCAACCAACGTTTTCTGTATTGATGAGCTAAATATAACAGAAATTTGTACAACGTTTTTCTATAATGACCTTCTGGTAAATCTTGTTAAAAAAATTTTGGATTATTATTTTATATGACGTATAGTATGACATTTTTGTCATGCGATAGTCAACTTTTTTTTCAAATAGCAACACATATTTTTTTCATTCAGTTCGATAGCGATTTTTTTTCTATATTTGAACTTGATTTCACTTTTTAAGTAAAATGAAGTGTGTGGTGGATACACTTATAGGGTAAGTAGAAGGTGTATTCAGCAAGGTGGGAGACATTCTGAGCAATAATTATAAAAATTTCTGAATTTAATTATTTCTTTATAAAAATGTTCTAAATTTATTGGTTGGCATAAACAATATCGATATAAATTCGGTCACGTCTCCGGCCAGTACTTCCCTCAACTAGGGATATGTTCAAGTGTAACGTAATTTCAGTGGCTCAAATGACGGATACAATAAGAGCGCTCAACAACAGTATGTCCAAAGATGCTTATGGTTTGACTTCGGAACTCTTAAAATATGTTAACCATATTATTGTATTACCTCTTACAAAACTGGAAAATGAATGTTGAAAACAAGAAATTTTCCCGGACACGTTAAAATAATCCCAATTTTTAAGAAAGGCAACAACGTATGTAACAAAAGCTTTAGGAATTTTTTTCAAATCTAATAAAACAAACTGTAATTGTTATCATTTAAATTTATACCTAAGAATACTATTCAGTGAAGATTTAACAAAAATTATAATGTATTACATAGCAACTAAAGAGCCATGGATTTCAATGCTTCGCAATTTAATGTAAAAGCCTTTCATTATCCTTCAGACGGTAAGTGGGTTAAACTCTGGAATCTTTTCGTATATTTTTCGTCGTAGCTTTTCTTCATTTTAGGCTTCCCACCCACCGTCGTAAACTTTTCTACCTAGTAAAGCCCAAAACTCTTCTATAGAACTGGCCTGGGGAACATTCGGAGGGTTATCCTCTCTAGGTACACATGTGACATTTGTTGCCTTAACCAATCTTGGGTTACTCTTGCATAATGGCACAATGCCAGATCCGGCCAGAACATAATGTTATCATGAACGTGTTTGAATAAAATTTACCAATTTAGGTAGGCATCTTCTAATATAAATGTCAGCATATACCGCTTCTCCCTTAACTCGTCCAACATAAGGTCTTGAAATACCAGCCTCCGAAATGGCGCCCGACACTAGTACTTGTCCTCGAATTTCGCTTCTTTCTTATATCTTACATCATTTGGAACGTCCTCAATGTTGTCTGCATAAAAGCCTTCGTTTCCTTTTATTTCGAAGTTAGATAATGTAAAATATATTTCGTCGTCCAAAATTATCATGGCATTGTCTCTGAAATATATTCGTCTTAAATGTCTGCAGCATTTTCGAATCCTCTCTAACTGAGCAGCCATGTATTTTGGACACTTTTTCGTTTTCTAAATTTCAAATGATTTCTGTCAATTTCCCTCTTGATTGTCATATGGAATAAGTGAAATCTCCGGCAAAATCTTCTCGTTGAAACTCCTATTCTATTTTTTTTTGCAGGTTCAATCAAGTTCTGAAGCCTTGGTTATTAAAAACTCGAAGGTAGCCCGTGCCTTGGGAACATTCATACACGGCAAACCTTCCTCACATTCCCTAATGACTCGATATATTGTTGTCTTAGAAATATTTTGGTTTCTATAAATGGCGACGATATCACGTTTGGGCATTTGGCCAACCAAGTTGTAAATACCTTTCCGCAATTCTAGCTTGTAAGACATTTTGTGAACACAAATGTATTGTCAAACTGTAGAGGAAAGTTGACAGATTCTCCATATCTAATGGTAAGTTGATCGCTTTATTTTGTAATAAGAAAATATTTTTATCCATATTTTGTGATTTGCGAAAAGCTTTTGACTGCGTTGAACATGACCTACTATTAAAAAAAAGTTGCTTTGTTTGATGTCAGTGAATTAATTAGGTCCTATTTAAATAAAAGAACTCAACTTGTATACTATAATAACAACAGGCCAACATTTGGTTAAACATGGTTACCACAAGGGTTAATTTTAGGCCCACTACTGTTTTTAATTTATATTAATGATCTAAGTTCTGTTTAAATAATGCCCACCTCATACAATTTGCAGACGACACCACTATTTCTCTTAAAGGTAATAATCTCACTCATTCATTTAAATACGCTTTCTGAAAATGCATTATTTCATACCAAAAAATGGTTTGACGCAAACAAATTGAGTCTCAATGAAGCAAAAACCGCTAAAATGATATTTACTTTGAAGCGACCTTGTAATATTGGCAACGATAATTCGGTCAAATTTTTAAGTGTAGTTGTAGAGGATCTACATGTTGATTTTATTTGAAAAGAGATTTGCAGTGGTATTTTTTTAATCTCATCTTTAAACCACTGTGGATCTCCTAATATATTAAAAACCATTTATTTTTCCTTTTGCCATCATCATATACACTATTGTATTCTGATTTGGAGGCACAAAGAATGTTTGGACTACAACGTGGGACAGAAAGAATAATTGGAAACTTACCAACAAAACTGTCGACTCTTATTTAACAAATTAAAGCTACTACATTTGCCGTGCCTCTTTACATTTGAATGTTTAATATTTGTTAAAGAAAATTTAAATTCATTTGGCGAACAGGGTGAAATCCATAATTAACAAACTAGACATGAGGCTGACGTTAGATTAAATTTTGTAAAGGTCAAAACAGCCCAAATTTTATTGCCAGTAAACTTTAATAATTTATCTATTTACGTAAGGAAATTACCTCTCTCTAAATTTAAATCTCAAGTTAAAAAGTTCTTGCTTGTCAACGCATTTTACTCGTAGAATAAGTTCTTGAACACTCTTTTTACTGTGGCATAAAATATTGTGACGAACTAAGACGACAAATGAGTCATACACTCGCTAGCCAGCGGCGGCTTGCCGTAGTGTTTGGACCCGTTCGAGATAATTCCACCATCGAAATACCCTAGGGAAGAAGCTACTGGAAAGCCTCTCCGGTTTAAATACACGCGCACGGGGAACTAAATTCACTACAATATTGTATGTTTCATTTTTTGTTACTCTTTTTTAATGTGTATTATCTGTGTATATTGTATACTTTTGTATATCCTTGTATATTCTTTTTTATGACTGTGTAATTGACAGAATAAATTATTATTTTTCACAACACACCTGGACGTCATCACCTCGATAATTTATTGTTAACTCTGCCTACTCTTCTTATTGTTATATTCTTATTATTGTAAGTTGCATTATACTTCATTTTCTTCTAGAAATTACCGATGTCTTAAATATTGAAATAAATATAAAATTGAGTGTGTAGTTGAGGTTAACACACATTTACAAATTCAGCAGCTAACAAAACTTACTGAATAAGAGATAAACAACAATGTTCCACTACTCTCTGATCGGGTTAGGAAAATAGTACCGGAGTAACATGTGACGTCATATCAACAGTTACCGATAAGTCACGAAAGTGGAGTGGTTACTTATTTCACCTTACTTAACCGATTATTCGCCAAAGCAAAACGATTATACTGTTAAACACACATTTTGTGACATGGACATTTTTAGATGTTTCTGATGTATGTTAGCACCCTAAAAACGAATTTGAAAACAGAAATTGCCTATCACCCCGAATTTTTAACAACAAGCATTTATATTTTGCAAGTATGCAATATAGGGATATTACACCACTTTGTGTAATGTATCAGCACTGACGAATGTGTGTGTATTTCATCCAAGAAGTACGAACCCCAATCAGATATTGTACATTTGTGGGTTTTATCGACATTTCGTCGTTACTGACGCGTTTGTGTTCTACATATTTGATTTATATTTATTTCTGTACTGTGATTGATTGTGAATTAACAAGTAAGTAAAATGCCTAGGTAGTGTTTAAATAATGTCAACAGTTTTTGTTATGTGTGTGGGGAACTAACTTTTAAATCGCAAAGACGTACTTTCACTCAACCTATACGAACTTTGTTTCGGAGTTAAAGGTAAGTCATGGGTCTCTCACATATGTTGTAAGACTTGTGTAACATTGTTATTAGGTTGGTTGAGAGGTACAAAACGTAAAATGCGGTTTGCTGTACCCATGGTGTGGAGAGAACCGAAAAATCATGCCACAGATTGTTACTTTTGCCTCACTAATATGTTTGGGCATCGGACCGAAGCCCAAGCATACTGTGCAGTATCCCAATTTATCATCAGCCTCATGGCCCGTCGAACATAGTGAGGAACTTCCTATCCCAAATCCATCAGAATCTTGGAGTTTGCACGAAGAAGTACCTGAATGTGTCGGTGTTCCAACTGATATGCAAATCGCACAGGAAATCGACAATGATCCAGTATTTCAAGCACCCAAATGTTCAACAGAACCGTATCTGATTTCATAGGCTGAATTAAATGATTTAGTTCGAGATTTAAAACTAGCAAAATCTCAGTCAGAACTTCTAGTATTCCAGATTAAAAGACTGGAATCTCCTCGAAGGTGACGTACACATAATTCATTTCCGAAAACCCGAAAAACAACTTTCACATTGTTTCGCTCATGTATAGTATATTGCACGGATTTTGGCAACATATTTGACGCATCAGGGCAGAAACATGAACCAAGCAATTGGCGCCTATTTATTGATTCATCTAAACTTAGCTTAAAAGCAGTTTAACTTCACAACGGCAATAAATACCCATCTGTACCGATAACTCATGCCGTTCGTATGAAGGAATCATACGAGAATATGCGATGTCTCCTAGAACACATCCGGTATAATGACTTTGAGTGGTGAATCTGCGGAGACCTAAAAGTGATAGCACTTCTTCTTAGACTGCTGTTGTTTCCTGTGTGAATGGGACATCCGTGCACGAGATCGTCATTATACAGCCTGTTTCAATGAAGATGCACCAAACTCGGTATGATGGTAGATATCGTGAAAAGAAATAAAAATTTTCTATAAATTTTTTTTAATCGAATAAATTTAGAGAAAAACGAAGGGAGAGGAGAATCGTATATTTTTAAAACGTACAATAGATGAGGATGAACAGAATTCTTAATCTGCCTTAACCATCATTCAAAGAATCGGTTTATTGCTTCATTGCCCCATATAATGTCGCGCCTCAGACAATATGATGAAACACACATGAACACATGTTCATGTGACCAAGTTCAGTCTGATAGGCAAATAATTTGACAGACCGGCGGAAGCACTAATTAAAGAGGGCATATTTGTGGGACCACAAATACGAGAAGTATTGAAAGATGACAAATTTGACAACACAATGAATGAAGCTGAACTAAGAGCACGCAGAGCTTTTAAAGCAGTTGTGACCAATTTCCTTGGAAATGTCAAAGCTAAAAATTACAAAAATATTGTGACTGAATTACTTAATGCCTACAGAGAAATAGGATGTAACACGTTTTTAAAAGTTCACTTTCTGGATGCTCATCTCGATTTCTTTCTGGAAAGTTTGGGTGCCGAACATGGAGAACGGTTCCACCAAGACATTGCAACCATGGAAAAGATACCAAAGCAATTGGAGTCCTAGATTCCTTGCTGATTACTGCTGGACATTAATTCGGGATGCCCCAGAGACAAAATATCGCCGTAAAACATCCGCAACATTTTGAAGTAAATGTAACATTAAGAACATACCAATATTGATATATTTCAGTATAACGCACAACTTCGTAGCAAACAAAGTGTGGGTGATAGAAAAAATCCATTGTCGTTTTCTGCTTTCTGGTGAAATTTTACATAGCATACGCCCTGTTTTATCCATGTCACAAAAAAACTGTTTTTTAATAAAAAATTAATCTCCGCCCACAATAATTTTATATCCGTAGATACGTATTTCGGCAGATAAGCTGTCATCTTCAGTACACACACTATCAATTTAAAAGCACTTCATAAAACCTAAAAGCAACTAATTATAATCAAATCAAAATCAAATCCAAATCAAATTTGATTTGATTTGCTCTTATGGTTAGCATTGCTTTTAGATTTGATTATGATTAGTTGCTTTTAGATTTGATTATGATTAGTTGTTTTTAGATTTGATTATGATTAGTTGCTCTTATTTGATTATGATTAGTTGTTTTTAGGTTTTATGAAGTGCTTTTAAATTGGTAGTGTGTGTACTGAAGATGGCAGCTTAGCTACCGAAATACGTATCTACGGATATAAAATTATTGTGGGCGGAGATTAATTTTTTAATTATTTCTTAAATCACAGTCTTCTTTACTATATTTAGTAAATTGATTTTTGTTTACCAGTGTTATTTATTACATTTGTATTGCTTAGTCTGTTTCCTATGTACTCTAAATAAAACCGATTTTGAAGAAGTATTTTTTACATCCCGTGAATATGGGCGAAACAAAAAAAATTAACAGCGCTACGATTTTCTTAAGCCGCTTATTATAGCAAGGCCATAAAACCGATATAATTCTAGGACTATTCTACGTTGTCGTACCAAACTATTTTTTTCTCGATTATTATTTGAAAGTATTTTATACCGTGAGTTATAACCTGCTTCTATGGCAATAGCCAAATATAAAATTTTCGAATTGGTTTCGATTATTCAGAAGAAATAAACAAAATTAAATTACAATTCCTAACCATTTCATAAAAAATCTTCCATTTTACCCCCAATGAAAAAAATGTCCCTTAACAATAAGGGAAAATTCCCCAACCTGGCAAACCCTGCAATATGTTTTATGTCACTAACACAAAACGTGGCACCTCCGCCATTTTTTTTCCAAAATCTATCCTTATAGTTTACATACTTAGGGACTGTCTCTATATGGATATAAGGAACGTAGATTTTGATTTATTTGTATTTCAACGAAGAAGCAAGGATCAGTGTATTTTAATCTACGATAAATGAAATTGACTCGCACGAAAATAGAAGATCGTAAGTGGTGGGGCCAAAAATACCCGCAGCACGCGTTACGTAGACGCAAGAACACAAGACACGGATCGCCGCATGTGACAAAGCTATGTTTAACTCGTAAATGCCTCGTTTTCGCCGAGTTCAACGCGAATTATGTAATTTTAGAATAGTTGGCGCCGCCGACGAAACCGCCAACGGAATTTAATTAAACAAAGCAGCAACAACAATCAAACCGCCGACAGAAAACGGGTGAAATCAGCGCAAATCAATCAGATCGAAGAAAAAGAAACAGTCGAACTTCGTCCTCGAAGAAGGGCGAAAATAGCGCCGCCTTATTTTAGGCGACGGCGGTCACGAGAATCCGTGACGCCGGCCGGCCACGAATTCACGTGGTTCCTAATTATATGGGACTTGCGTAAACTTGCGCAAGACGGTGAAAAAGCCTTGCGATTATTAAGTGCCGTGTAACGTCCAAGGAGAAATTGCGGTGCATGCAATACTTGTGCAACATTGCGGTCGGCGACTTTGGCACAGGTAGACAGCTGAATGCCGCCGGAGCCACAACCGGAATCGATATAATAAACACAATTACAAGAAACAATAGTGGAAATTACGCGCGAATACGAGGGAGCATCGAAAATTTTTTACATCGGCTAGTTGAAAATGCACTAAGAAATTCCCGAGTGATTTCTTTTTATTTCACATCTAGTCAGCAGTCACTTTTAGGCCCGGCTTCACCGTCCAAGGTTAACCAAAAATAATTTCGATTACCAAATTTTTATGTGGTTTAGGATTTTCAGTACCCGATCAAATGATTATGTTGAACAAAATCAGCGTTTTTTACCTATTTAAAAATCGAATAAGGAACTAATAGATTGCTTTAAAAAAATTCTAATATATTCAACTTATTACAACTTAGGTTGCGCCGATTTATTCGGCCCTAATTGGGGTCTCATCAGCAAAAGGGTACTCTTAACTCAATTCAAATCGCTTTGAAATTTCTTAAATTTGTAGAAACTAGTGTTTAGGAATAAATATTCCCGACGTAATTAAGTTCTGTATCATTCAATAACTATGTATGTTCTATTTCAAGAAATGAAAGATTAATTTTTGCTTTCTACAAAACAAACTTCAAATTCTAACCTCAATAAAATAAAGTGCGTTCAATAAAAGCCGTTAAAGTAGGCTTATGTCAAATGCAAATTTTGCAAAGTCACGTCGTAACTATACGATTATTATAAACATAACCAAACTTTTTATGTCCATTTAATTACGATTTTCTACAAAATGGATAGTAAAACACAATTAATCAAATAAAACATTTATTTTATTACAAATACCTCGAAAGATGTAAAGTAAATGTTTTGTTTCATTAATTCTGTTTTATTATCCATTTTGTAGAAAATCGTAATTAAATAGGCATAAAAAGTTAGGTTATATTTATAACAATCGTATGAATTAAGTTACGACGTGACTTTACAAAATTTGCATTTTAATAAACTGCTTAACAACGGCTTTTTTTTAACACAAGTTACAAAGAAACAAGCAAAATAAATTAGATTTGAATAAGTGTTGCTGAAAAGTAATATAAACTTGATAATAGATTTCGCTTCATTCCACATTACAGTAATAGATGTCGCTTCATTATTATGTTACAGTATCATAGTGCAATGAAAGCGAATGGCTAACCATGACCCTCACGTCGCAGAGTGACCCGCTATAAAAATTAGATTTTTTTCACTTTCATAATGGGTATTACATTTTTTTGCTATAGCAATGTAATCTGAATTAGTATAGGTGGAAAATTATCAAATGTCATATTTCAAAAGTAAAATTAATTCTACTTCCGAATGCTAACGCCACAAATTTATATTACAGCAGATATAGTAAAATAAAAATGAAAAAGAAATAAAACCAGAAATAAAATCAAGAAAAACAAAAAATATATATTTTTTTGTAATTTAAGTTTTCTTTTATTTTCTTAACAAGTTTTTTTTAATTGTTATATTACGTTAGCGTTTTCTTTTTAGATTCCTTTTGTTAGTCTCGTGACTTTCAATTACATAGTTCATCTCTTATTTTTCCATTATTTCATTTTTCTCATTTGCAATCTTGCATTTCTCAGTTGTTTCTTATTGTCAAATATTTTGTATTTTGTTGGCTGTTTTGCAGGTTTTTTTTTCTATCTACTGGCCTTTAAGTTTCAAATTTTTTTTCTGCGTTTTTTTTATCCATCTTATTCCTTGCACTTCACGAAACCTTTGGTGTTGTGAAGATCAACAAATTACTTTCCTGATGTACGAGATGAAAAACTCGAATGAAATGATTCACGGTTACGTTAAATAGAAACCCACGCATTTCATATCCACAGCTACATCAAATAAATAAATAAAATAATAGCCGTTTAATTAAAGCAAAAAAATTCTCAGCGGTGGATAGCAGGTAAAATGAAGCGATTTGCACTTTCTGAAGAAATCGATATGTCTAAGCGATGTCTTTTAAATGCAATCGTCTCGTCCTACTTTTTAAATTACTTTTAAAATCAAATTCACGAGCAAATATAAAGACAAAAGGAGTAGTAAATGTATACAAAAAAAATATTATTATAAAACACAAACAAAAAAAATCTTAGCTTATTTTATAAGTCGTTATTTCATTTATTTGTTACGCTGAAATGGAAGCAGGCTCTTTCAAGTAGCAGTCAACTGTCGTGACTCTGCTGTCAACTGTCAAGTGGTCAGCTCATCAGCTGACAGATACTCAAATAAAACCAAAGATCGTAAGTAATCAACTGCACATTTCAAAATGATTAAAGAGGAATTGAAAAGTTACATGTAAATGTTTTGATAACAAATCGTATTATACACAGAATTTTATTAATTTCTAACTTTTATTTTCTTTTCCCTCCCTAAAAAACTGATTTCATAGAGGTTGGTACCTTTACCTGAACGTTAGAAAATTTTAAAAATGTCTGTCCTACATGTAGTGATAACAGAAGGGTTCCAACAGAAACCATAGCATTTTGACACTGACAGGTATTATAAAAAAGAAACAGAATTTATCAGTAAAGACTTCTACTTTTCCATCGACAGTACTGCCAATTTAAAAAATAAAAAGAACGATGAGAAATCAAAGAAACTGAAGTAATAGACTTTTTTAATACGAAATATAGCTAAGAAATTTAAAAAGAATAAAAAACAAAAGACAATCGATTTTAAACCCAGAATTCAGTAGATTAATAAATAAATAAAAACTGTTTGGAAAGGTGACGAAACAAAGAAAATATTGAATAATTTTTTTTAAATATACAGGGTGTCGCTAAATTTCACGGACATGGCTTAACCACAGATTCCTGACTTCAAAATAAGACGGTTGAACTCAACTTATCTATATTTAAAAGTGCTTCGTTAAGCCAGTATTCTGCTTCAAAATTCAAAACAAAAGAACGTTTGAACCAATTTAGATTACTTTTTGTATGAAGACTTACAGGCGGACAAGTCATCTTCCCAGATGGTTTTAGTAATTTAATGTCTACATCATCACATCAAACACGGTTAAGAAAATAACTATAATTAATAAATTTTTGAAAGGAAACTTTTTCGTGTCTTTGTAATTGTTGATGCCTTCTTAAGATTTCGTCACCAAATACAAAAATCTCAGTACTTATTAGAAAAAGTCGGAAATACATGAAGAACAAATGCCTCTTACGTGCATAACTAATTTATTTTTGGAAAGAGGAAACTTTTCTGTCTTTGCAAATTTTGATACCTGTTATAACTTAATCAAAAAACTGTTTGCAAAAAGCACGGCGTGGTCGTTTAATTTTTTCTGTTTTTTTTTTTCGTATTATTTTGAGGCCAGGAATGTATGGTTAGCGACACCCTCTATAACAATAATATAACAATTTTTTTTAACGGGCACTTAAAATTTATATTCGTTTGTTTATTGTTTTTTAAATTTTATTATTTAGTGTTTGTTGAAAATCCTATTACGTTAATTTCTTTGCTTTCTCGTGGTTCTTTTTCTTTAAAAAAATTTAATCGATTAAATTGTAAAATCGATTGTCTAGTGTTTTTATTATTTTTGAATTTTTATTATTACTTTGTTTTGTCACCATTCTTTTGAAAGATGTTTTTTTTAATTTATTTTTAATCTACTGAATTGTGCTGTAAAATCGACCGTCTTTTGTTAACTTTGTGTATATATTTAATGATTTTTTTAAATTAATGCTGAATCTAATAACAACTGTTAGGGATTTTCGATGTTGAAAAGGCATTTCTTGGAACATCTTGAGAGATTTCTGCTAAGTACACGTTGGTAACACTGTGCAGTGGCCATAACAGCGTTAGCTCCTAGATTGGGTTGGGTTAAGTTGAAGATGAGCAAAAAGTATTTTGTATGTTGCAATAAGAATAAACTTTTTTTTTAATTTCAAGCGATTTACTAACACGACAAAAATAGTTAGAATCGCATGAAAAAATCATCTAACGAGAAACGTTTAGAAACCAACTGACGAGGTATGACATTTTGACAACATTTGTAATGAGACATTCCGACACTTCCCGTACATACGTAGTCATCAATAGAAGACGCCAAATGAGACCCAAGGCCTAAAGTGTCGAAAGAATAAAAAATTATATGGAATATAACAGAGCTTAGCGGCGATAATATCATTAGCTATTGGATAGAATGGACTTGCTCTGGAAGTCGATTCAAAACCGTTTCCAATTGTAACACAAACAGTTACTTCTAATCTTACAACAGTGACTAAACATATTTGAATACTAAGGCTGGTTTCACACCAGTTTCTTAGAATATCAACTGGCAAATTGCAAGCGTGCGAAACCGGCCCAATTTCTTAAACTCTTACGGAACGCATACAATTCTGTGTCGTTGACATTTGTTACACAAAACAAGTTCTTACTTGGTTAATTTTTTTATCACAAAGGCGAGGTAATTGAACTAGTTACAATATATTCGACATATAGGACCGGGGTGGTGTTCGCCTCAATCGGACTGCAATCAAACCTATAATACGCCCAAAATTACGCAACACGGGCAAGTAAATTTTGAGAAAAAAAAGAACGTTGAAAGAACTAATTTAAAAGCGAATGTCGCCTCCTTCGCGTGTCTGTAACTTTTTTGTATTATTCGCGCGCTTACATAATATTAACGTCACTGAGTCCATTGTGAAAAGAAAACAACATCGTTTATCAGAGGCCCAAAACAGCCGATAACACATGGAAATGGCAAGAGAACAACATCTGTGACGTACGTTCGTGTTTATAAATGTCATTATCATTGCAGATAGTTCTTGCTCAAGGAGACGAAAACGCTTACATATGCAAGAGATCGAGAAAAATAGGTTCAGATAGTTGTGAGGCTTGGCTGCTATCGAAAACAATTTCGCGAAATATCCCAACTTTTAGCATTCGTTTTTAAATTAATTTAAGGCGGTGCTCGCATCAATTCGTATCTGTCAAATGAATCAATTTAGTCATCCACAGGAGACCAGGAAAAATTATCTTCATACGGAAAATTTAAAATAACAAAATTTTCACAGGTATTATGAATCTGATGATGTGGCATGATTTTTAATTTTCAATGACCTTCTGAGGATGACCCTAAATTGAATCACGAGATAATGGCGCGTAAATCGTATATTAAACCGTCGTGTCATTACTTGAAAGATACCACTAATATCGCAAAAAAAGTGAAATAAAAAATTAAAGCCAAATTCACACCTATTAGTTTACGTCTGTGGACGTATAAAGCAAACTCCTTTTTACTAACAATAAATTAAAGTCAGATTCACACAATCGCACATTTCAGCTTAACAATTGCACCCAACATCAAACAAATCATCACGACGTGTGTAAAAGCGTTGTTAGTTTCAATTCACTTCTTGCAAATAAAGGTGCAACGTAAGTCCGAAGTATTACAACAACTAATACGTTTGCCACAATGTAATACTGTAAGTATTAATCTTCCAATATTATTTACAGTGGCTTTATTGAAATCAATATGAAATCGCACAATTCTTATAGGAAAAAAAACGTATTCGTGTGCAGCCGGCCTTAATTTGCAATTCACCTTAGAAATTTTATGTATAATGCTTTTATGATACGTTGCATGTTACAAAATTTAATGACATCACGGTGAGACATTAGCTATGCAACGGCTATTTACTTAAATCAACTTAAACAAAGGGTCACCGAATGGCTCAGCGGCTTAGCCTAGCCGACTTCGGAATCGTGTCACTCGGCGGTGTAGATTTGAATCCTACCAGGGCCATGGATATTTGTCCTGTCTATTTAGTAATGGCTTAGGCCCAGCTTAATACATACGAAGAAAATGTTTGGAATGACTAATGGCCGTAAGACATTGCAATTTGCAAAGCAAAGAAAGAGGCAAATGAATTTCTTTGTGTGCATCAGATTTTTTTGACGTCCATCGGTTCTCAATTTGTATTTTCCAATCTATTTTCTATCACTGACTATAAATGTGAAGCAATGCGTATTCGACCTTAATTAATATTTTGCATTTTCCTTAGTGTCGGCCTACTTATCGAAAACTATACTTACTATAAAAGAAATAATAACAAATGAACTGTTATCTTCAATTCTGTTTCAATTGTCTACTTTAATATCATAAGACCCATTTATCTCCTTTTGCAATAATTTAATACGTTCATGTGTAATCGGCCTTAATTTTTATTTTTGCCAATTGTGTCAGTGAATTTTGTACAAACAAATGAGAATAACATCAGCGGTAATTCGTCTTATGTGCTTAACTTGACATGCTCACAGTGCTTCTAACTATCGGGCAAGACTTAAACCACCATTTTTTTTTCTGTATATGCAAAAAAATTAAATCCCACAAAATTCCTTCTGTCTCTTTTCATAAGTATTTTCTCGAGTGATCAACGCGTTCGTGTGTAACCGGCCTAATATCTGTTTTTGCCATTTTTTCATCGCCTCATCATTTTTTTTTTGTGTAAAAAAATGAATCACTTAAAATTTCTTCAATTTCTTTCCATAACAAACTATCGAGTGATAGTTCAAATATTTTTCCCCATGCTCCCAAATTACTCAAACTGTCTACTTGGATGCCTTAGAAATTTTTTTCTCTTTCAGCAAGAACTCTCCATGTGAGCAATCCACTCGTGTGCAATCGGCCTAATTTCTGTTTTTGTCGATTTCTTTCGCCTGAATGTATTTTTATGCAAACAAATGAATAATACATTTTGCGTAAAGCGCCTACATTGTTCTATTAAAAACAACTAAACCATCGAGTTTAATTGAAATGTTTTATGCACATGCACACAAAAAACTTCAAATGTCTAGTTGAATGTCAAAGAATTTTCTTTGTTTCTTTTAGCAATAACTTTCTCGGGTGATCAATGCGTTCGTGTATAACCGACCTAATTCCTGTTTACACCGATTTCCGTCACATTGATATTTTTTATGTAAGTGTAAACAAATGTACAGTAATCTTTTTTTTTTTTCGTTTGAAGCAACAATGCTGCTTCATTGTCTTACGGCAATCACCATTCCAAACAATTACTTCGTATTAAGTTATTAGACAGCACAAACACCCATGGCCTTGATAGGATTCGAACCTACGCCGCCGAGCGACACGACTTCTAGGCTGACCGTTAAGCCACTCGGCAACCCGATAGTAATCCTTCACAATTGCTTTTTAAGTGCCTACATTATTGCCAACTATTAAAAAACAACTAAATCACCGAATTCAATTCATTTTTGTTCTGATGAACTCCAATTATCTACTTAGATGCCACAGAAATGTTTCCGACTTATCGGGGGAATCAACACGCTAGTGTGTAACCGGCCTATTTCTGGTTTTGCCATTTTATTATATCAGGTTTTTCATATAATGCGATCAATAATGCGGCACTGTTCGTGCCGCTGTTATAGGTACCTACTACAATATGCCACCCTAATAATGAAGCACTGCATTAAATTAAATTTATTTTAAATTATGAAATATGTCTGTAAAGCAGTTGATTGGTTAAAATATCTTTGTATAACAATGAAGTAAAAAAACTAAGTATACAACATATGAATTAAGACAAACAAAATTAACGAAATTTCCCCAAAATTGTATAAACAAATAAAATTTCATAAAAACGCTTGATTGCAGACAACTATTAAAAAAAAAAAAAACAAGCAAACTGCCATGTTTAATTCATTTTTCTTTTGTTCAAATGCACGCAAAAAACGCCAACTGTCTTCTTGGATGCTACAGATGCAAGAACTCTTCAACGCACTCGTGTGTAATCGGCCTAATTTCTATTTTTTGCAGTTTTTCATCACTCAACATTTTTATGTAAGCAAAATGAATGCAGTAGTACTTCATAGACGCTTAATGGACCTACACTTCTGCCAACTATTAAAAACAACTAAACCGCCGTGTTTATTGTGTCTAATTAAAATGTAAAAAAAAATTGTGTTTCTTTGCAGATAATTAACGCGATTTTGTAACCAACATAATAATGTCTGTTTTTGTCATTTTCAAGACGTTCAAGTTTTTCTTACGCAAACAAATGAATTCGTTTTTCCGCGTATTGATTAACGAGCCTCTAATGTTATCAACTGTTGAAATACCACAGATCCGTCGTATTTAATGCAAATTTAACTTCAATAGTAAGTACACATAAAAGAAATGAAAACCTATATACTTGGTGTTTTTCCGTCCGTGTTTTGCAAGTGCATTAATGGGGTGAAAAACTCGACCGTGCATAACTGGCCTCGATTATTGTTTTTACCGTGTTCTTCGTCGCAGCTCATTTTATGTGAATGAACGAATAAATTACACACCGACGTGCTTATAATGTCGTCTGTTTTCACAAAAGACGTTCAAAAACGCTAAATTCCTTCCATCCATTTAATGTTTCCGCGAATGATTTACGCGCTCGTGTATAACCGGCCTCAATATCTATTTTTTGCCGATCATCTTCCCGCCGGCATATTTTATGTAAACAAACGAATACATACAATGGTAATTCTCATCTGAGCTTAGCTTGATGTGCATACCTAAAGTAATGCAAACTACTGAAACCGTCGCATTAAAATTTATTTATTTTTCCCTGTGCACACATAAATGTTGACAGCAAGCGATAAGCGGCGTTTATCGCGAGATTTTAGGCGCGTAAAGAGGATCTTAATCCAAAATTTCGACATTCGCCCGGAGGAGAGATTACTGGTCGACTTATTTGTTTAAATCGGTTTCTTATCGTGCGGAAAGATGAGATAAAACAAACACCAATCGATGTATTAAGCGGTGATTAGCCTGATTTCGCGTTAAAAACGATTCCTGACAATTTCTGTGAGATTTATTGGTGATAAAAAAGTAAAAGCCACATCTCTGCGGTATAGTTTGTGTTAACGAAAGGTTTCACCAACAGAGCAAACATTCCAGTTTTCATTAAGAAAAATAAGGGGCTAATTATAGACCCTTGCGGAACTCTCCTTCGAATGTTTTGGTCCTCTTCTGGACGCCATTCGGGTCTCGTTCGTACCTGTACCGACGGCGGGCGTCTCGCCGTTATTGGGCGCAGTCACGAGAATTTATTTCCGGATCGGGGCGCAATCGATCTGCTCGGACGCCTCTGCGAATAATAGATCGACCGACGATAAAACGACGCTTAAGAATAGACTTTGTTGTTTTCTTTCGCAGATAGAATTATCTTTGAATGTTGTTATGGCGGTTGGCCGAAGTAACTGAACACTCATCGCGATTAGAGCCCGCGAAACATCCTCGCATTTCTTTGGTCATTCAATTGTTTTTAACCTTGGCGTTTACAGATGTTGCGCACACACATTACACAAAGATGTCGCTAGTAATTTGATTAATTATAATTTATAATTGTTGAATCGAGTGCGACATGAAAGTACCAATCAGATTAAAAACGACACATCACCGCATTTCTTTGGAAATTCAATTGTTTTTAATCTTGACGCTTGGAGATGTCGCTAGTAATTTGATTGAATTATAATTGATAATTGAAATTCTCCATAATTAACTTCGTCTAAATCTTTAAAAAAGAAACGTAAACTACAGACTATGAAATCGAGTGTGACGTGGGAAAGCACCACTGAGTATAAATCATAGAGGTAGTTCTGATACTTTTTAATAAATGACGATCGATCGATGAAAGTCCAGAAAAAAGTCAAAGCAAAAAAAATTTGGGGGTACTTTTTAAATACGTTCGCAATTGCGTGTGATCACTTTTTTCTAATCAAATGACATAGAAAAAAAATCTTTCACGGATTTCGAATAAGGGATAGGCGATCTATTTTCAGTCCGTGATGATGGATTTTAAATTTTCAGCAAATGACGATTGAATATACGTATTTATACGTTTTAAATGTATTCGTAAAAACGAGTATTAAAAAAATGTGTTTAATCTAGTGACATGAAGAAATAAAATGTGCAACATAACTTTAAGTCAAGAAATTCGAAACAGTTTGAGGATCACTGTATTGATTTTGTTTTAAACATATTCGTAATGTCGTGTGACAAAAATATGTTTATGTTCTCCCGTCTCATGGAAGAATGTGCAAGCGAATAAATCCGGAACAGTTTCAGAATCACTTGATTTTGTTTTAAATGAATTCCTAATAACGGGTGACCAAAAATTATTATTAATCCAGTGACAAGAAGAAAGAAAAATGTTCAGGATAACTTTAAGTAAAAAAATCAGGGACAGTTTAAAATGACTGGCTTTTGTTTTAAATGTATACGTAATAACGAGTGCTCAAAAAATGTATTTAATCAAATGATATGAAGAAATAGAAGGTGTACTAAAAATTTTAAATATATTCGTAATAACGAGTGACCAAAAAATAGTTTTAATCCAGTGACAAGAAATAAAACACGCAGCGAAAAAATTCGGGACAATTCGTAGTAACGAGTGATCAAAAAATGTATTTATGGTAATCAAGTGACATGAAAAAATAGAAGGTGTAGCAAACATTTTAAATGTATTCGTAATAACGAGTATTAAAAAAATATTTTTAATCTAGTGACATGAAGAAATAAAATGTGCAACATAACTTTAAGCCAAGAAATCCGAAACAGTTTGAAGATCACTGTACTGATTATGTTTTAAATGTATTCGTAATAACGAGTGATTAAAAAATATTTTTGAAAAAATAAAACGTGTAAGATAACTTCAAACGAAAAAATCCGGAACAGTTTGAGGATCACTGATCTCTTTTAAACATATTCGTAATAACGAGTGACCAAAAAATATTTTAATCCAGCGACAGGAAAAAATAAAAGGAGCAGCGAAAAATTTCGGGACAGTTTGAGAATCACTGAATTTGTTTTAAATGTTTCATAATAACGAGTGATCAAAAAATGTATTTAATCAAGTGACATGAAATGTAGCAAAAATTTTAAATGTAACGAGCGTTAAAAATATTTTTAATCTAGTGACATAAAGAAATAAAATGTGCAACATAACTTTAAACGAGTGATCAAAAAATATTTTTGAAGAAATAAAATTAGCAAGATCAAGCGAAAAAATCCGGAAGAGTTTGAGGATCACTGTTTTTTTTTTTTTTTTAATTTAAATGTATTCGTAATAATGAATGACCAAAAAATTTTTAATCAAGAGGCAAGAAGAAATAAAATATCCAAGCCAAGAAAAACAGAATAGTTTGAGAGTCACTGCATTGATTTTGTTTTAAATGTATTCGTGACCAAAAAAATACCTTTAATCCAGTGTCATAAAGAAATCAAAAAATTTCTGATCAAGTGAGCTAATGAAAAGAAGGCTGCCTAATTGAATCAGCTTGTCATTAAAACTGCAAAGGTTTCAACCAATTACCATGGATTACAAAATTTTCAATAAATAATGCTTGATTATAAATATTTGAAAAGCAGAGGAACAGTCAGAGATAGCTCTGAAGAAGAAAAAATTTCCGAAACATTTTGAGGATCGCAATAAAGGATGATAAAAAAAAAATTCTTAATCTAGTGACTTTCGAAGATAAAATGTCTCCGTGGCTGACTCAGTTGTCCTTAAACCCCAACAATAAAAAAAATTAGGGCGAAGAAACACTCAACGACGGTCTTGAACACGCGCAGCGAGAATTTCAGAGGAAAATATTTGCAAAACATTTTTGGGAACATCAAATTCTATGTTAAAGCTGATTTGCAATAAAGGGCGATCAAAAAAGTTGTTCTTAAATAACACTGATTTCGGCAAACGACGACGGTTTAGAAAAAAGAACAGCGACAGCAATGAGGACCACCAACGAAAATTCCAGAGGAAGAAATTTCCGAAACATTTTGGGACCACTGATTTTTTTTTAAACTTCTTCGCACTAGAACGTGTTATCCAAAATATTTTAATCAAGTTATTTACGAATGGAAAATGTCTCTGTGACTGAATGACTGAATCAGTTATCTTTAAACCCCAATCGTTCCGTCAAATGACGATAGACAATAAAAATTTTCACGGTAAAAGAACCGTCAGTGACAGCCTTGAATTTTTTCTGCGCGTGAATTTCAGAGAAAAAAAATTTCAAAACATTAAGTAAATTCGCAATAAAGGGCCATCAAAAGAGTGTTCCTTAAACCCCAGTGATTTCGACAATGATGATGGTTTATAAAAATGTTCACGACAAAAAAACAGTCAGCAACAACTTCGAAGACTCCCAACGAAAATTTTGGGATCGCTGAGTTTTGAAAAAATATAATCACAATAAAGGGTGCTCAAAAAAAATGTCTAATCAAATAACCTACAAAAGTAAACGTGTCTTTGATTGAATTAGTGAGTGATGAAAGAAAATCGTTATTCAGTGACTTGTAGAAATAAAATTAACTGAAATGGAACTAAGTAGTTTGTCATTTGAACCGCGACATCCAAATTGAGTTTATGAAGTGAACAAATAAGTTTCATTCGAAATGCGAAGACAAAAATTCTTCGTATTTTTTTAAAGCGATTTCTGCTTCGCACAGAATAAAATACGAGTGTAAATTAAATCAATCACAGATGGGCCACTTGAATAGAATAATTTTTTATCACCCACTGTAAGTCAAAAAGAAACAAGAAATTCTGAGAGCGCTTTAAAACTTAAAAGGGCGAAAGAATGGGCGTAAATGTTCGAGGGGATGTTCTTTGAAACTTCAGTTAAGACATAAGGTATGTGTTGAGGTCAAAGTATATTAAATCTGGATTAACATTTTGTTGGTCACAGTTTCCCAATCGATTGCGTTCGCGGGGGTTGAAAAGCGTTACAATTTTACGATGCTCTTATCTGCGCGCCCCATTTAATTTAAATTAATTAATCGAATTTCAATGTGTTTTATATTTTCTCGTTATAATTTTTATCTCCCGTCAATCAATCAATTCTTGAGGAGATTCAAATATTTGACTTTAATTACGCGAATAATTCGGAGCGATAAAAAGAAGATTTATTTGTCATCTACAATTTTTGATTAAAAAAAGTTGAAAAGGAAATTCACAGCGCGCGTCTTGTATAATATAATCACGTGCTTTCTCGAAATTCCAACCACGTGCTTCGTATACGCAGGGTACACGCCTTAATTTAGCCAGGAGGAGAAGGTGGCTGAAAGTGACCCTTCAAAAAATAATAACTCACCGGTAATCGCCAGGGTTCGCCATCTCGTCTTCCTGCCCTTCTTACCCATTTTCTCTTACAACACTCCGGTGGTGGAGGGACCTCCTCCGCGCATGGATCGACGAATTTAATTTTTTAAAAAACCATCATCTTCGCTTATTTATTTTGCTTGTTTAAATTAATATTAACATGCCCAGTCAATAACATCCGGCAGCTTCCGCGCAAAAAAATCTTCTTCCGGCCCCGGCACCCAGGATCGATTTCGAAAACGTCGAGACCCGCGTATCTTCGTCGATTATGTAATATCACCTGCGATCACATATCACTGACAAGTGATATTCGCGGCATTATTGCATTTTTTTTTCTTATCGCTCGCGCATATTATATAACTTCCAATTCGGCACGAACGTTATCGACTAAAATGTTGCTGCATGCGCGACTCCGAAGCGCTCCCGTTTATAATAATTTTATATACGCCGGTAGTCGGATGACGTCTAGCGTCGGCGCCGAACCTCGCCGAAGGTGCGATCTTTGATCGACTGCCTCTCTTTTGACCTTTGAGACGCCGATATACGCATACCGCCATCTCACAATCACTGATTGTAACAAATTAGTCTCCTTCAAAACCAAAACTAAAGAAGACCTTCCTAAATGATTCTTTTAGCATTCTTATCATGCGCTTATCCAAATTAATGCTTTATAGTCATTTACAAAATTCAATAAAAGAATTTACGACAGTAGTATTTTTAATTCTCAATAGAAGGCCATATTGAAACTTTAAAGTGGCACACCTGCAGCGTCTCCATCTATGATGTACTACATTGATCAACTATAACAAGAAATAAGTACGTATAGTTCGTTCCATTTGGATATGCGTCTAAATCATAAAACCCTTGTGTTGAGAAGACACACGATTCATATTACCTGTCTCTTTCTATATCATACAATTTCTATGCTGCGCACCCTTGCGTAACGCCTTAAGCTGTATCGTAGTAGGGATTTGCATATTGAAATGGAACGAAGTGTATTGAAGAAAGTATTACGAATAAAAGGTATTTGCATTTGATATTTTTTAATTCTATTTGTTACACCTATTCACAGGTAATGATATTTTGCTAATTTATATTGCAGTATATCATTTATAAAAAAAAAAACTACAAAATATTTAAAATTGTATCAGATTAATAAATTAATATTATTTAAAAGTCTAGTGTGCCTAATAGTAACATTATAATTTTATAAATGTTTATATAAATTTTATTATTACAGTGAAATAAAATTGTATTTTATTCTTTGTAAAAATTTTCCTATTACGATCAATACCAAAAAGTCCACAAATACTTAATGACATTGTGAGTTTAATTAAGAGGTTTAAATACAGGCAAATATTAAATTAATAAATTATTTTTCGTTCTTGACTTGAATTTACTTCCTAATGAACTCCTTGTTTACGGAAAACTGCATATCGTTGAACTAATAAGAAATTCTGATATCTGCATATTTCATTATGTATATATGTATGTTACATGTATCAAAAATAAATAACTTCTGGTTCGTTCAATTTCAACTAACATTCAAAATTGCTTCTGTTCGCACAACGCACAGGAATATTTCTTTATCTGTTTCTTGTTTTTGGAACATGTGGCTATCCACGTTAGTATATGCCGAGAGATGATTTAAATTTTTTATCAATTCTTGCCATGAAATCTGGACGGGACGTCTTAGCTTAAATGAAAAATACGTCATTGCACTCCTTGATGCTTTTTTATAATATAGCTAAGACATGCCGTCCTAATTCCATGGGAATCAGTATAATCAAAGGTCTTATGGCTTACGTTTATTATTAACAAGGACGCCAATTGATGAAAATCAGCAACCAAGAGATGGCGCTTTTAATAAGGAAAATATAAGGCACTCGATCTCTGTCTAAGGACACAGATACTGTAATCCACCTGTAATCATATGTTTTTAACACTGACAGTGATTATTTAATCTTGAACAAATTAGTCGTCAAAAATGACAAATTGGAATAATTTTGTAAATTAACACGCAAGTTACTTAAGTTTCAATTTTTTTAACACAAAGTATAAGTTTACAATAAATCTAACAGACCGTCCTGCGTGAGCGATCAGTTTTGCGAAGCGGGCGATGCGAGCGACGCGAGCGAATCGCTCAACCGCGCGGTACGAGCGGCGTGACATGAGCGTCCAACGTCCAACTTCAGTTTGATAAATTCGCGACGCTGGCACCGCTCGCTAGTATTCGCTCACGCAGGACACCGCGTAAGCGTTTTCAGCGAAATATAACGTAATAAATTTTAAAAAAATACATAATAACCAAAAAAACATATCTGAGTATATTCCAAACTAATGTTTGTTAGCTTCATTGCCGTCAAATTAAGGGCTTACGTACAAATTTTCTTACATAAAGTTCTCATTTACAGAAAAATGTATATATTTTATATCAAGTTTAAAAACAATTTCTGATGTATATGGCAGCGCTAATCCAGCGTTAAAATTTTACGTTTAAAAAAATGGTGTCCGAAAACATTCATACACCAAACATGTTTGCAATATAAACACCCGTTCATCAGAAAAATTACCAAGAGTTGGTCAACTGTTTGCAAGCAATTACTTCTGGTGAGCACGACCACTGATGTCAAGTAAAAGGAGAATACATTAAGCCTTGGTCCCACCTTGGTCCCCTTGGTCTAACTACAGCGCAAACCGCACGCGTAAATGCGCAGTGCGCAATGCGCATACGCACACTACACAAGAAGTGGTCTATCTATGCTGCGCATTGCACTGATGCGCATGTTACCTGCTGTCATTTTTGTCGCCATTTCAGTTAGTTCTCTTGACAATTATTCACGACTGATACTGTGCGCAGCGTAAAAATTGCCGATGAGGCGACTGGTGCGCACTGCGCAGCGTAAAATTTATTTACGCAGCCGCATTACGCTTAACTTAGACAAGCTACATAAGAAAGCACAGAAGCAATCGATGACGGCATGCGCACTGCGCATTACGCGTGCGGTTTGCGTTGTAGATAGACCAAGGCTTTAAACTATATGAAATTTATGCGTCTATAGTAGCTTATGATATTTTAAACAGGAAACACAACTCTAGAATGCTAAACAGTTCAAATCCCTTTCTGGCATTTGATGATTTGATTTGATTTACAATGAACAACATAACAAACTTTAAGTAACTTTATCAAAGCTGTTTTTAAATTTATTACGCCGGGAAGTGAAAATTGAACGGAACAACTGTCATAATGACAACCGATTTGTTCAAGGTCAAGTACCCACTGTCAGTGTCAAAAACATATGATGTATCCCTAAACATATTTATTCGTATGGAAGAGTCATACCCTTCACAAAACTTCCGCTAGATGTCGGCCAATCCGTGATTTTCCTAAGGTACTAAATCAAGGTTTTATTCAAATAACGCAATTCCATTCCTCTCGTGAGAACATTGAAAAACAGGGATAATAAATACAATTATTGCAAGTACAACAAGGAAGACAACAGTTTTAGGGAATTCTGTTTGTCACAATGCCAATCGTTAAACGACACTTAAAATTATAACAAACTTTCGACTACTTTTTATACCTAGAGAGAATAATGTGCGCCAAAGATAGACTTGAGAAGTCACTAATTGCGCTTCCTGAATACGAAGTGTATTGATCTAGTACTTTAGATATTCCTCAATACTGACCTTGTTTACACCGGTCATTTAGTACGCAACCCAAGTACCACATTAAAACTAAATATTTAGTATGCTAACAGTTGGTACACCTTTGGTCCCGTACATTTCAAAATAAAGTACCGAACCAAAATAGTCCGCCGTCATGATGCGTAATATGCGTCGCCGATATTGGTGTAACTGTTGTAACATTATGTAACGTAAAAAAATGTTATAACGAATATTCTATCGTCGTGCCTCTTGTTTATAGACACCAATTGTAAAATTATTACAAATATGTCAGATTCGTACATTTGTTTTGAATTTGCGTTGTAAACGCACACGTACCAATATAAAAGTATCCTTGTATTATCCCTACGCCTTTAGTCAGCGATCATATCGCCTTTAGTCGTGGATGGAGTATTAACTGGATAGAGCATAGCCTATACTACCAATACATAATACGCGGGACCAGTTTTGCTGCTGCAGAAACCCTACAACGACCTTTTACGACCTATTTTAAACTACGCGCCTTTGTACCTTGTACGATTTGCATAGGCGGCGTGAAGTTTAATAGATTTCAAATCTCGAAGAGGTTTATGCTATGCCAGTAATGGTATTATATCCGTATGTATTCATAGCGAAAAAGTATACACACGTATGCAAGCATATCAATTAAGAGTTCATAAATTTAGCATAATTTATAATATATATAAACATTTTAAGAACAGTAACATTTTTTCTTCTGATCATATTCATAACAGCCACTTAATTTAAGCTGCAGCAAATATTTATTTAACTTTAAGAATGCAATATTCTTGTAAAAATAAATCTAATAATTGTGAAACTATTAGAAATTCTTGTAACAAATTAATTCATTTTACAGGACAGTAAATTTATTTAATAAAATGTTACTACCTGTAGTTTTTTATTTATACGACAATATCTACGCCACTGGAATAGCAGCTGTTCTGCAACAAACTTTTACAACCCTAATGGAAAAAGCGGGATGACCGTAAATTTGACTGTACTTTCTCTCGTTGGTATTCCCTCCACGCCTTTAGTGCTGTGGGCAGTGTTGCCAATCAATCGCAACTAAATTTCGCTACTTTTTAAAATAAAAGTCTCTATTTTCACTTTAAAAATTTTTAAAAGTCGCTACTTTGTCGCTACACAATTGACAACAAATTTAAATTTATAAAAATACTTTATTACAAAATATAGGTAACTATATAATAATACATAATAAGATGAGAATGTTGGCCTATATGATTATATATACACTATAGACAACAAAATAAAAGAGAATCGAACATTTAATAAGAAGTCTCTCTTAGTTTGCTGAGTAGATTCTTTGTTCGACGAAGTGTCCATTTGAAGTGAGAAATGACGAAGTGAGTACTGAAAATGTTTTATTATACATTAAAAAATAAATAGTTGCTAAAATGTAAATTACTTACAATTTCCCTCGTAATTTCTTAAACTAATTAGGCTGCATCCGACTATCCGACATCCGACTTGCAAAGAAAACAGAGCACGTGTGTCGCTATCGTATTTTAAAACGTAATTACTGATCCCTCCGACAGAGATAGATGCAAAATTTTAGTTTAGTCTTTAGTCATGCGCATGTGCACAAGAGGACTACGAAGCGGATGTAACCTTAACGTGCCTAACTCATTTTATTTTATTGTTCTTGTGTTTTATTATGATAATGATAATTATGTACATACAACATTTCCAAAAGTCGCCACTTTTAGCTGATTTGTTGCAGGCGCCGCTACGTGTTTCTAAAAGTCGCTACGGTTGGCAACACTGGCTGTGGGTCATAGAAATCAGCGTTGCCAACCCTTTACAATAATTTATCGTACCAATTGAAGAAAAATTATTGTATTTTTGACAAAATTATCGTATGATAGCGGACAATAAAATCCGGGCACATTTTTTAATAATAAATTTATTTTGTTAATTATTAAGTTTGATATTTTAGATTTATTTTCGTTTTACCAGCGATATAACCTTCTCAATACAAGTTTGCTTTATCAAAATTGTTTTTATACGTTCTTCTTCTTCGTCCCTGTGTTGGCATTTACGTTTGCACATTTTGATTAGATCTCTTAAAAGAAATTTACGCATTAAAGGTTACACAAATGATGATGAATGAATATTTATTTACATTTCACATTTTATGAATCAGTAAACTTTTAACAAATCATTTAGCGGGAACCACCGTGGGAACGGCAAATTGACATTTCTATGACGGTAAAGTTAATTTTCGATAGATGGCATTACGCGTAACAGACAAGCAGGTAAATGTAGGTGTCTAAGATATTTTTAAATAGTAAAAAATATGGGAGGCAACTATTATATTTTACAAAATAAGTAATGTAGATAACTAGTAGATCAAACGAGAAATTATCGTATTATTCGATACGATAATGACTTAAGTATCGTATATCGATGTAAATTATCGTGCAAATACGATAATTATCGTATGGTTGGCAACGCTGATAGAAATTCTATTCTAGTGACTTTATTTGTGCGTTTGCGACAGCGACATCTATGAGCTTCGAAGCGGACTAGCAGGAAAAATGTAGATTGTTTATTTTGAAGGTTAATATTTCTTGAAATATGAACCTACCGGACTCCGACAGTGAAGATGAGCTACCCCCAGGTTGGGAGGAGCGTGTAACCACCGACGGTAGTGTTTTCTACGCGAATCACTTGACGAAACAGACTCAATGGACACACCCAAGAACCGGCAAGAAAAAAATTGTATCAGGTGATTTACCTTTCGGTTGGGAGCGCTGTGTGGACAAGACCACCGGAAAAGTCATCTACGTAGATCATGAGAACCGGAGGACCACCTACACTGACCCCAGACTCGCGTTTGCAATCGAAGAGAAAGAACATGTTAACGATTTTAGGCAGAGATTCGACGCCTCGAGCACAGCACTGCAGGTCCTGCATGGGAGAGACTTGAACGGCAAGACAGCTATCATAACAGGGGCAAATTCTGGCATTGGGTTCGAGACAGCCCGTTCCCTTGCCAAGCACGGATGCAATGTTATATTTGCCTGTCGAAATGTGGCAAAGGCCGAAGAAGCGATTGAAAAGATCATCTTTGAGAAAATGGTCGCTGGGGAGAAATGCGAGGCCCTTCCTCTAGATTTAACTTCGCTTAAAAGTGTTGTGAACTTTGTAAATGTGATCAAAACTAGATATAAAACCCTTGATATTTTGGTGTTAAATGCGGGGGTCTTTGGGTTGGCCTACTCTAAAACGGAAGATGGCTATGAGACTACATTCCAAGTGAATTACTTGTCTCAATTTTTGTTGACGTTGTTGCTGAAGCCCTTGCTGCACGCTGGATCTAGAGTTGTGGTCATTTCATCAGAATCTCATAGGTAAATACATTTTTAAGTTGGCATTGTTATTTGTAGATATTAACAAAAAAGATTTACAAGGATAATTCAATGAAAGTGAAATTTTTCTGTCTTGTTAGCAATATATGAAATGAAATAAGACAGGTGTAACAAATTTTGTCTTACAGGTATGCCAACATCACGCTGGAAAATATATCTCAAACATATCTCTCGCCTGATTCAGCAAGTAAATACTGGGACATGACAGCCTACAATAACTCCAAATTGTGCAACGTTCTCTTTGCACGACACCTAGCAAAGCTTTGGCAACCGCTTTGCATCTCGGTGTTCAGTCTACACCCCGGCAACTTGATCTCGACCAGTTTATCCCGAAATTGGTGGCTGTATAGATTGCTATTTGCCCTGGTGAGACCATTTACGAAGTCACTTCAACAGGGGGCATCCACCACTGTGTACTGTGCTACAGCCATTGAGCTATCTGGTGTCACAGGCGTATATTTCAACAATTGCTATCGTTGTGAAGAGAGCAAGACTGCACAAGATGACACCCTTGCAAAAGCATTGTGGGACATCAGTGTCACCATGCTCAAAAATTACAACTTATAAAATAAATCTTATTTATTTTTGGCAATACATATCAATGAGAATATTGCTTGGTGACAGTCCTTACGACTTTATTCAACATGTTCACGGTCTCCTTGATAACAAGTAAATGGTTATATGTGTCGTCCTTCTGATAAGTTGGCTGCATTTTTCTCCTCTCGCATACTTGCAAATACATGTCGTAACAGGATGTTCTCACCTGACAAATTTGCTGCAGTTCCCACAAACATACATTTTGAATGCGTTGCACAACCGCCTCCCATAGTAAAGCCTTTTGGTTGGCTATCTTGTATCTGCCTTGCAAGCTGGCCAAGTAAGTCATTTGGCCAACATCAACCAACAATTTTTCTTGGATGAGCTTGTCCTGAAATGAGCAGAGCAAGAAAATAATTGATTAGCTGAAAGAGATGCTTGAAACTAACCATGGTATTCTTTGCTGCTTCGAGAGCGCTCAAGTCAGTGTCTTGCTTGATTAACAAGGCATTCTTTGCTTCAATTAGAGCTTCATACCGTAATAAAATGTCATTGACGTTCTTGTAAAAACTGCTCACTTTCACCACGGCATCCAAATAATCCTAAAAATAAACTGCAACTGCTTAAGGCAAGAATAATGGAAGCAATTGGGATCACTCTTGTGTCTTTTGGTGTCCATAACAACCAATAACAAGGTATGTGTGCAAATTTGCTTCCAAATAATCTTACAATTAACAGTAAGGCAAGAATAATATAAGGGTTTGGAGAACACCCTGGCCACTTTCAATCAAAATATGCAATTAAGTGAGAGTAGAATTTCAACTTTTCCCGAGTCCTACCTAAGTATCCAAATTAGGCAACTAAACTCTGACCTATGATAACAGTAATAGCGTTTTGGATTCATTGCTCTAGAGTCCTCTCTCAAAGTATTCTTGTTTCATTTTAACCTCGTATAATCGAACTATTACGATAGCCCTGTTAGTGTTAAGCATATGCCAATTTTATTCAAAATTTGTTTAACTTTAAAGCTTCTTTTAAAAATTTATGAAATGCTGTCAAGTTTAACACAAGGACCCATTGACCCGTATTCTTATCCTTTGATTAATTTTGTAACTTGTTTATTTATTATTATTAAATTGATATAAATGCTCTTACCATCTCTTACTTACTTTAATCAGATTTTAATCATAACATGGTAATATGGCCATTGTTATTAAATTTAAAGATTGTTAAAACATGATTTTTATATGATTGTCATGTAGAGCTATACTGTGCCTAAATGGCCTTCTTCTACAAAATAGTTTCAAAATAAATGTTACATTCGTGCATTCGTCTTGTGTTGAAGTTGATTTATGCAAAAAAAAATACGATAAGGAGAGTATGAGAAATATGTTATAAAATTCTAGGTACATACTTTAGTTATCGAGAAATAATTACTCAAAAATTATACTTAAAACAACGATATATCCCTGGTTAAGAGAGAAAGTAACAGATGATCGAAATAAATACAGTCATAAATTTTTTTTACACTTTTGTGATTGTTACGGCGTCGGGCGTAAACTTGATCTTTAAACTGAATTGATGTGATCAACTGAAATACGAACGTCATAATATTTACGAAATTATTCACAAATATATGCGAATCACCTGAATAACAACGGCCCAACTTTGAACACCTGCTTGACAGGTAAACAAATAAAACCCTATAGCACGAAAACAATTCTGATCTTCGTGTTAAAGATTCGTACTATTTTTCTTTAATTTTAATTTAAATTGTATTGTAAATAACACTTATTGTCACGAACAACGTATCCGTCATTGCATTTTAATCAGTTTCCTTTGCCGCAATTACTTCGTAAATTTCGGCTTATTTATGTTATGTATTTATTTTAATAATAAAAGCTTTACTAATAACAAAAAATTCATAGTTTATTCGTACGATTCGCAACACATTGATTTTTCATTAGCTGGTCAAGGTTTGCAGCTTTTTATAGCATTTGCAATATTATAAAACATATAGATCGCTCTTACAGCAGGGAACTCGACGTTTTAGCCTACACACACTGGCGTAACATCCTTTTAATTAATTATAAACTATTCCATAGCATTTTTAAAAACATTTTTCACGTAATCTGTGACATCCATTCTGTTAACGCATTTTTTTTTGCGGAACAATTATCAGTCACCCTGTATACAACGAAATTTTATAAGGTGTCCCTCAAGGTCGTCTGCTCAACTTACTTTGCTTGGAAAAAGCATAGCAACTAATGTTTCCTTTCACCGTTTGCTTCCACCTGCGGACGTCATTTCTCTGAAGATAGTAAAAAATAACTTTAGTGTGACTCCCTCTTCGGAAGTTTCACATTGTTTTCATAGTTTGTAAAAGTGTAATTGTAAGAGCGCCACCTATCGGAAAAGATTTTAAATCACGTTTTCTTAAGATTAGTAACATTTTATTGCAAATTAAAAGGCCTTCTCATGACCAAAGCTTAAATCATACTGTTTTCTAGAGTTTTAATTTGAATTCTTGACACTTGTTAGTGACCGACTTAAAACAAGAAAATGAAAGGAGAAACACTTTCAGATAATTCTTATAGTAACTTAAAGCTACTCGAGACGATAAAGATGGAAGTAATTGGGGACCACCCGCACCCTAGTAATGTTCTCTGGATTAGCAAGTTACCATGACGACTTATTTACCTCGTACATCCTGTACTCCTTAATTCGCGTCTCCATTTGATATTTGATATCACTAACGTAAGCGAATTTCTGTCGCATTGTTTCCGTATCCGTTTCACGCTTCTCTTGAAGCGCCTGTTCGTCATTAAACCTTTTGGCAGCTCTGTCTCGCTTCTCTTGGTTTTCTTTCGTAAACTGCAAGAGGCAATTTTTCAAGGATATATTTACATTAGGTGCGTTCGTTTTATATTCGACTCGGATCAGTAAATCAGTAAATTTCGTAATTGGCGGTGCGGGAAGAACTGAAATTTTCTCAAAAATCTCAACAGCAAGCCGATAAAAAGACGCGTAACTTTACAAAGTTACTGAGTGACGTTGAGTAACTCTGGGTTTTGAAGTAAAACGAATGCACCTATTAGTTACTTAACGCCGCTAATAAATAGCGGCTCCTTTTTTATGTTTTTTGCACTTTTACATCATTCTGTGACTCTGACGCATTGGGAAGAGCAGCGGTTGTTTTCCAAAACTTAAGTCTGAAATGAGAAATCTCACTTGCCTTATTAAACTTGATAAACATGTTCTTGAGATAATTCTCAGCCTCGAACAACTCATTCCATTTCTTGTCTAGCTTCTTCCGCGAGTTGTGGGCCTCACTCCGTTTGGCCATTAAGCACTCCTCTGCATTTTGACGGACGCGACGCGCCTCCGCCAATTCTCGGAGGGCGGAGTCTCTCGCGTTGTCCCATACTGGGGTGTACCTGCAATAAAAAAGGTGAATCGCATTTTCTTATGGGTTTCGGGAATCGATTCGTACTTAATCCGTTTCGCTTCTAATTTTGACTGCCAGTAGTCGTGAACCGCTTTGATGGGGCTGACTCGAGGAAAAGTCAGGGTTAGGTTTTCAGTCTTCTTGAAGGGCATGGAACCTAGTTCTAATGAAATAAAAAAACGATTCTTCCAATGAAGAAATAAAGTAGACAAAACTAGTGACAGTTAAAAATAACAATGTTTGAGCGGATTGAGCGTCAGATTTTTTTCTGATACAGAGGGATATAAAATAAAGATAGCCATGATTCGGATGCGTTATTTATACATACAGGTCCATCAAATAAGAGCACACAAGGTGTTTGGTAAAGTTGGCTCATACAGATTCAGTGATAAAATCTAAGCATAAAACTTTATGTAAACATGTGGGCTCAGATGTACATTTTATGTTTAGCACAAGTTACATTACGATGGAAACTAGATATTAAAAAAAATAAACAGACAAAAAACAATGAAGCTCTGAACTTATGACATAACGGTGCAATTATTTGACAGAAAGAGTGGATAGTTTAATAAACTAATTTTAATAAGATATAAATCTTGTAGAGAGAAAGTATATATAATGTAGTAATAAATAATATAAGTATAAATAATTATTTTAATTATAGATAACAGCTCAAAGAAAATAGAAGAATTCTCCACGATTCAAGTACTCCTTTCAATTTCCCAACAATTAAAAAAAATTAGATTATCTAAAGAGTTAACAAGATTTCTAATTAACGAATTGCGACCATATTTAAATAAAGCAAAAAGAGGTACCGGAATTAGTATTAAAATTAAAATTTCTTTGGTTGGTGGTTCCTATCAAACTGGTACTGGTAGTGATTTTAATTTGGGATGATCACAACAGTCTGTAAGTAAATATTTAAGGGAAATAGCTTCTGCAATGACAAATAATTTATTGCAAAGATGGATTGTTTTTCCTCAGACACAACGTGAGATTGGTGAAATCAATTGACGGTTTATGAATAAATATAACGTGCCAGGAATAATTGGCACACATGTCGCTATCATATCTCCACATAATGTTATTTAGAGTAACTCTTTATCTGTCATTTGAAGTTTAGTTGTTGAAATTACGTTCGTTAGAACCCAAGTTACTAATTTTTTAAAGTGATATTAGAAGTTAGAAAATGGAATTAACCAGAGAGCATGATCATGATTTATTATGATTTTAAAAAAGTTTTAAGCGCTTATAAGTGCAAAAAGGGTTTAGATTCGGCTTTTAATGAACAAGCACCTTACTTGGCTACAATTTACCGATGGTATAAGGAATTTGAACGCGAGAGGAATACTGTTCAGCATCAAAAAGGAGCAGAATGTCCTCCTACGACTGTTACCGACAAAAACATTGCTGCTGTTAAAAAATCAATTGAAGAGGACAATAAAGCCACTTATGTAGTAATAGAGCATCAACTCAAGATTGGCTCCTCAGCTGTTAGAACAATCATACACGATCCCTTCATTTAAAAAAAAGTGGTTAGTCGTTTTGTGCCGCATCACCTTTCTGACTTCCAAAAAGCAGAGCGTGTAAGAATTTGCCATGAAACTTTAAATTTCTTAAATAATGGCGGACACCAAATTTTTTCCAAAATAGTGACAGGTGACGAAACTTACATTCCCTTTTTAATAATAATATTAATAATAATAATGACTTTATTTCAGAACCAGGAGCGGTTCATTGATCAGCCAAAAGACTGAACAATGTTCTTATACCGAAACCTAGAATAAAGTGAAAGTAAATGCGCACAAATAAATACCTAAATTAATGCCTAATTAAACTAATGTAATAATATAGAAAGAGAAAAAAAAAAGAAGCTGATAACTAATGTGGTGATATATGCCTATAACTAAAAAATAATAATAACTAATAAATAATAAAAAATAAATAAAAATTCTGTGATGGCGAGCAATGAAAAAGGGGGCTACCATTAATACAAATATGTTCAGCTGATTATGAGTTAAGGCTTAAGAGGCCAACCAGGATATGCTAAATATAATTACATTATTACTGATTTATCTATAAATAGTGACGATGTCGCTTTTTAAACAAATGATGAGACATTTTTTAAATAGGAGGGTAAAGAGTTGTAAACAAAAGAAATCTGGTAACTAAAAGAGCTGCTTTGTGCATAGGTGGAGTAATTATATTCTTTAGTCTTATATTAATATTGTGAACATCTTCACGAAATCTGATTTTTCTGTAGAGATATTGAGCCATTCGATCTATAATAATCCTGTGGTACAGGCAGGAATTAAGTTCTTCTGTTCCGCATATTTAGCCATCCAGCGTCGTACAATTTATGAGATGTGTGATCAAATTTGCGTATACCATATATGAGTCTCAGATATGAATTTTGCACTCTTTGAATCTTATTAATCATTTCAGACGTTAGACAGGAAGCATATATTTCAGAACAGTAATTAAATGAAGACAATACTAGAGTGTCACACAGCAGAATTTTCGTTTTTTGTGATAAAAAGTTCGATGCGGGTAAATAAGTTTTAAGCTGGAGTAAGCTCTTTTCGTACAATTAAGAATATGCGTAACAAACCTAAAAGAGTTATCTATTGTCAGTCCTAAATTTTTAACTTCGGTATGAAAAGGAATATTAGTGCCACCTATTCTCAAATTAATGATATTCTGAAAAAAATTGCAATGAGCAGGTTTGCCAAATAACAATAAAGCTGATTTAGATGCATTAATAGTTAGTGAATGCTTATTAAACATTTCAAAGATGGCTGTGATGAGATCATTCTGGATGCTTGATAATGCAAGCTGAGCGCTAATGAAGTTAAAGGAATAATAGAGTTGAGTGTCGTCAGCATACATTTAAAAATTACAAGACTTAACAAACCTGTGAAAATTTGAAGTATACACAATATACAATAGTGGTCCAAGAATTGAACCTTGCGGTACACCGCAGAGGACAGCATGACACGCTGAGTCCTTTCAGAAAGGTAAGATTCTAGAAGAAGGATAACATCATGACTAAGGCCAATATAATGTAAAATAGATAACAATGTAGCATGATTAATTGTGTCAAAGGCCTTACTGTAGTCAAGTAGAGCTAGAATGGTAGTCTTACCTTGATCTCTGGCAGTGATAATATCATCCGTAACATTAAGAAGAGCGGTAGTACAGCTATGTCCAATGCGAAAACCAGGTTGATTATCAAGTAGTATATTATTAACTGATACTCACGCAACTGCCTGGCCATAATTTTTTCAAGTATTTTAGATAATACTGGATGGACACTAATAGGCCTCAGATCTTTGAATTCCGAGGGATTGATAGTTTTAGGTATAGGAGTAACGAGAGCATCTTTCCAACAAACGGGAACAGTTGTCTAGCAGACATGAATTCACAATGTTTGTCTAATACGGGATTATATGTGGGGAACAGTACAAGATCATGTTTAAACTAATTCCGTCGTATCCTATGCTTTTGCTTTTAAGGTGACCTAAATGCTCTAGGATTTCAGATGAGTCAACAGGCTGAAATTTAAATTTAGGCGAGTTTTCAACTAAGGAATTGTTATTATAGAAAGTAATTATATCAGAGTTGTCAGTATTGTGTACAGATATATAATATTATCCAAAAAGAAGTTATTGATATCATTTGCGTTCTGAAGCCAAGTAGGTAATTTAGATTTAGAATTGGCAGTAATATCAAGAGATTTCAATTCATTCCAGAGTTTTACGATCGCAATTTTTTTATGTGAAATTGAAGTATGCTTTTTTCTCCCTGACTGTAGCTTGGTTAGTGAGATTACGCAAGGTTTTATAATATTCCCATTTATTAACAGACAGATGTTTAACATAACTTGACTTAGCTTTATTCCGAAGAGACATCATTACTTTGATTGTGTCTGTGATCCAGGGAGAATTCCTTTTAGAGACCTTGACAGACACGAGGGGAGCGTGCTTATTGAATAATGCTAGTATCTCAGAATTAAGGAAATTAATTTGAACATTAATGTTATTCATATAGAAGATGTTTTCGAAGGGAATAAGTAACAGTTCACGTTTGAAGAGATTAGCATCAAAATTTTTGAAATTTCGAATGTTTCTGAATTGCAAGATGACAAAAGATTAATTCGTGATCAGATAACTGAAGACCGCCTACGCCACTTCCACCCACACATTCTCGATCAGACGTGAAGATCATATCAATTAAAGTTGAAGAACCCTCGGTATGTCGTGTAGGCTCGATAATTAACTGATGCAGTTGAAGCGATTCCAACATGTTATTTAAGTAAATAGTGTCAGCGTTAGATGGTTTTAGAAGATTAATATTCAAGTCTCCTAAGCAAATTAATTTATCACAAAGGGAAGAACATAAGGAACAACTCTGCTCAAGTTCAGCTCCAAAGGTTTTATACAGTAGAGAAGGTGCTCTATATACTACTTCGATTGCAAGTGATACAGCATTAATTTTAACACTAACCCAGATTTGCTCGATATTGTCATTGGTAACAATACTAGTACATTTATAAGTATTTCTAATGTAAATACAAACTCCACCTCCACGTTCAATTCTATCTCTGCGAATTAAAAAATAACCGGGTATTTGAACCAGGTTGTTATCAATATCACTAGACAGCCATGTTTCGCTAAAGGCAAAAAAATCATAAGATGAATGAGATAAATACTGTCTAATAAAATTGATTTTAGGTACTAATGATCGTATGTCAATGTGGGCAAAATTTATGTAACGATTCATAATTTTGTCGACCTCCTAAACATATGAGAAAGAAATTGTAAGCATGCGAAGCATACATTGAAATATTAGCAGTTATAAAAACCGGGAAGAAATATTAAATATTAATCACAACAGGCTATTTCTTGCAACTGAGTGAGTTACGTATTCCAAGCAGTTTAACTCGCGAGGAGGTATACAATGAAGCACGAGTACACAATGTTAATTTATAAGTGAATACCTAAGTCATGGCGAGATTTGATAGGCCAAATAGAATCATCAATTTTCGCTAATATGTTGCCAACACTAGTCCAGACCTTTGTTGAACCATATCTTTTTCGACGTATCTACCCGCCAAAAGAGTCGTCTATGGATTCACGAAGATGAGGAAACTCCAACAATGACTAAGAAGAAGCGACCTATGAAAAAAGTTATGTATGCGGTATTCTTCAGAAGTACGGGCCTAGTAAAGGCAATTAAGGTAGATGGATAAAAGACGGTCAGTTAGGTAAATAGTACACTGAGAAACGTTTGCCTGAAATGTTCAGTAGAGTTCCAGATAAGGGAATTATGCTGCACCATGATAATGCATCGTCCCATACGGCAGCTTTAACTCTCGGGTTTTTGGCTGAAAAAAATATAAAAGTAATAAACATCCGCCGTATTCACCTGATTTAGCAATGTGCGACTTTTGGCTATTTTTGGGCTTAAAAAGAATTTGCGGGGTAGAAGGTTTTTGTCAGAAGAGATTGATGCCGCAGTTCACGCTTATTTTTGAAAGTATTCTGAAAAATGATTGGAAGGGAGCTTTTAAACAGTGGAAAGAAAGAATGGTCAAGTGTATTATTGCTGAAGGGAATTACTTCGAGCATACTTAAAATAAAATCCTAGAAAATATCAACCGTGTTTTTTATTCTCAGTAAATTCAGCTTGACCCTTGTATTAACCATCCAGTACACCCTGCATAATTAATATGCGATGCTATCTTAAAAATTTTCAACTGTAATACACGTTTGCAAAGATTATATACGGAAGGGAATTTACGATCGTCATGGCTATGCCCTACAACCTTGGCTTCTTATTCCCATAAGAAACGCAGAAGAAAATACTCCAAAAGACAGGTATACCAAATGTCTTCTACAAGCAAGAAATGTAATCGAAAGATGTAATGGAGTCTGAAGCAAAAATTCTGATATTTAAAAAAGACAGAGTTTTACATCCCGTAATGTCAGACAAAATTATTTATTCCTGCGTAATTCTTCATAAGATGTGTAGAAAATATATCAAAGAAGAAAAAAATTAAAATGACGAAACCAACGACAATGACGAAAACAATGAAAACGAAGAAAGCAAAGTATTTGAAGAGGAACATATATGTATACAACAACAAATTAACGTGCCAGATAATAATTATTAGCTAGTGGAAGGAAGAAGGATTCGAAATAACTTAATCAGACAAAATTTTCTTTAATATTTATTACGTTTTTATCAATTAGACATCTTGTATAAATTTATTTCGACATTTTATTTTATAGTTTTAGAAAATCAATTCTAGCTTGCATAAAATCACGTCTTCTTGTTAGAGGTACGACGATTCTTGTAAGAAATGTGCATAATCGTTACGGCAGTGCAAACGGTCCCACAAGTTCATTTCCAATTATTCCGCATCAATACATGGGAATTATGAAAGTTGAAAACACCCTTCCTGGTAAAACATGCTTCGTCTGTAAAAATAATCTTTAAGGTAATTTGTTGCAAAATAAACGACGCTGGTTGTTATCAATTGGTACTATAATATCTTGAACTTTCTTAAGGTGATGTGGAGACAGTCGCTCACGTTCTCCACGCAGCGAAATTTGTAACACAAGGGGGTCGTTTTCCGAATTACGATTACCGATGTCGCCTGTCGACCCCCAGTAACTGAAGAAATTCTGGATTATCTTCTCCGATGTTCATTATCTCTTCGTCAACATCCAAATTTCGGCGAACATTACGACCCCAGACATCAGAACGAGGTTTAAAAGAACCATTTTCGTGCGAACCTCTGAATCTACACTCAAGAAGATTTTCGCGCATTAATTTGAAAGTCGGCTTTACACTCAGTAATTAAAAAGTTTCAATTGAATTTGTACTAACTGATGTACAGATTACTGAAGGTTTGGCATCAGTACTAAATCTAATACAATTACTAAGGTTTGGATGTCAGATTTCATTTGTTTCACAAGGGTATAAAGTAAGGGAAAGCTGTGACCTGAGTTCATTGTACGTACAGAGCATCTCAAACTGAACGCAGATTTTTATAAGGATTCAGATTAATATATATTACAGACATAATCTCAAAAAAAATTACTAAATTACTGAAAATTAATAGGAAGGTGCCGACAAGAACGCTGATCACAGAACCATGCGTCATAAACTCTGACATGGCCGGAAAAAGGAATAATTTAGCCCCAAAGAGACGAATTCAATAAACGTGCAACTTAAATAACAACGCTACTGAAACCATGTGGTAAGGCTATATGTTACACGATGGGACTCTACACATTTTCCAGTGGGCAACACAAATTTTAAAACATCAGTCTTGAATATTTTGTAAATTGTTTTAAGGCGATTTTAAATTCTCCTAGAATTTTACTAGAATTTACTTCATCATACACCATAAACAATGGTGGTTACCACGACACCGTGAATAATGATGATTCACAGCAGTAGTGAATTATGGATAGCAATATCCTTGACCAAACACATGAATAAATGACAGATTATTGAGTAGTGGACAAAAAAAAGTAATAGTTAATATGTTACTATGCTGTAATGGTTGCTATGTTGTAAAGTAACCCATTACTGTACGATTTTGAGGATATTAACATAAAAATTTTATTGCAAAATCGGTTTTAATTGCAGTGGATTCCTCTGTACAGCTGTTTTGGTCCTATTTGGGGCCTCGTCAGCAGAAGCTAACTACATGAAATGTGAAAAAATTGTTTTAAAACGCTTACAATACAACTTTCTTTTTCTTGTGTAAGAAAAAGAGTACGTCATGAAAAATTTTTAGATGACGTTCTTAATTTTGGTAATTCTTTTTATTGGCTTCATCTTTAAACATCTTTTAAATATTTCATCTTATTTCCAAAATAACCAATAGAGGTCTCCGCTTCTTTTTCATACTTTCTGTGTCATTCAGGGTGTTTGGTCACTTCACGTTTTGGTACTTCGTCAATTGAGGTTACCTCTTAATTGTTGCGTGAAGTAAACGACCAAATCTTGAACAAAATCATCAACTCCATCATCACATGGTTTAGGCTGACCTTTGACTAGACTACTTTATGCAAGTTGGCCGTTCACTTAACACACCCAGTCATTCATCCCAAAGAAGCTGTTAGAGTACAGGGTGTTCCATTTTCAATGGTTTTCTGTAGATACCCACCTCCGTTAATAATGGAAATAGAAAAACAAACTGATCACGTAACATTGGGTCAACTTTTTATGCTGCTTCGAAAATAAATGTCTTGCCTATAATGCCATAATTATAAAAGATCATATATTTTTGAAAAGCGAAAAAATTACTCTTTTTTATAAGGTCAAACCAACTGTAACTTCCTTTTAAAAAACAAAAGTTTTGTTCGTATCTCGGCTATTTTGAACTTTTCATGTGATTTAATTAAAAACCCATGACCTACATTAGAAGTCGAATAACAAAATTTTGGGTTTGAACTTTCGATGGGAATTTTTCGTTTTACAACTGTACCACGAAGACGGTAAGAAATAGCAAATTTTTTATTTAACCATTCAAATTAGCATAAAAAGTTCACCAATATTGCATATTCAGTTTTTTTTTTCATTATTAACAGAGATAGCCGTAGAATACCATCGAAAGCACCTATTTTTAGAAGAGTTAGACAAAAACTGACCTCGGTCCCTGGAGCTCGATTTTTAAGACAAAATTAATGGTGAAGACCGCATTTCAATATCTCGTACCACTTAGGAGCTACAAGGCGTTTTTCAAAATTCTACGATTTCTAAAAATCTTCATAACTTTTTTATTTATGAAAATTTTTGATTTTTGTAAAAACTTCTTTAAGGCACTTTTTCGTGCAGAATTCATTGCCCCAAATTATTTTTTTCTAAACTGCTCAATATTTGAGATATTAGCAAGAATTTTGATTTTTTATATGGAACGCCCTTTATATTTTTAAGTTTTTGAAAGGAGTATAAAATTTCATTCATATAAATATAAAACACTTGATATTGTATTCAAACAGTTTGTAAAATATAGAGTTTCAAAGTTTCAATCGAAAATTTTATTTATTTTTAAGCCGCTGTTAAAAGTTGACACAATCTCTTACAGTTCTTGCGAAAACTACGAGAAATACGACATGTTATAATATTTATACCAACTCAAGACTTCATGAAGTGCCTTTAACTTGTAAGTATATGTGTATACTAAAGATTGCAGCGTAGCTGCCGAAATACGTATCTACGGATACAATCTATTTTGATTTATATTTAAGGATATAAACTTTTTTGATTTATATTTACTTTTTTGATTTGTTATTTCTAAACCACTGTCTTCTTTACTAATATTAAATGTTAAAGTGTTTTATAGAAATTGGCGAAAATTCAGAAGCAGCGATTAATCTTTACCATGAGTGGTATCCTGAAAGACGACAATCTTTCAGAGATATATTCTTGAGATTTAAAAACAATTTAATAAATTTTTAGTCATTTAAACTGATAAAAACTAAAAATTATGAATCTCAAAACGGAAATAAAGAATTAGGAGATCATAGTTTTGGGAGAAATTGAAAATGACCGACGCCAGTTGGAGCAAACATCTTAACAAGAACTTCTGCAATACGAATTTTAAAGAAACAAAGATTCTGACCTTATTGAATAAGAAAAATGCATCACTACCAGTCCTTGAATTGGTGATGTCAGCTCAATCCATAACAAAATGGAATCGTTTATGTTTAGTACAAAATGGCCGACAATTTGATACTTTATGTAATTTTTGTGCAATTTCGATTACATTAGTATTTATTCGTTATAATTTTGCTATATTTATTATAAATAAAGTAATATTTTTTATGGCTCATTGAATCTTCAAAAAATATTTAGCTATCATCATCCACAGCCTACTTGAATGCTCCAATAACCATCAAAATTTTAATTAAAACATGAAAAAATCTTTTGAATAAAATATCAAGTCTTTTATATTTTTGTAAATAGAATTTTATGTCCTTTTCAGAAATGTAAAAATATATAGGGTGTTCCATATAAAAAATTTATATTCTAGCTAATATCTCAAATATTGAGCACTTTGGAAAAAAATAACTTGGAACAATGAATTCTGCATGAGAAAGTGCCTTAAAGAAGTTTTTACAGAAATCAAAAATTTTCATAAATAAAAAAGTTATGAAGGTTTTAAAAAATAGTAGAATTTTGAAAAACGCCCTATAGCTCCTAAACGGTGCAAAATATCGAATTGCGGTCTTCACCATTAATATTGTCTTAAAAATCGAGCTCCAGGGACCGAGGTCTGTTTTTGTCTAACTCGTCTAAAAATTTTCCTATTAAAAGTGTCGAATTTGGCCCTCCCTGTACATTCACTGCAGATGTTTAAACAATGGCAATTAATAACTATTTATAATAAAGAAACTGTCAATGTAAAGTGAAATGTCGACACTGGGAAGGAATATTTTTAAATGCTATCGATAGAATGATCTTTACAAATTTCAAACCTTAATTTCCTATTTTCAAATAGTTTTATTACGTGTGCTATCTGAAGATATATTTTGGAAATAGTATTTGTGTTAATTGCGTTTCCATAACGGTCAAATGCCTGCTTTCACTCTATGTTGTGCTCAGGATATTTTTAATTTCCGATTTTCAAATCTTCCTAAGGTTACTGTATTTGTATCGCAATTCATTTCTGCGTTTCTTGTGCTCTAATTAAAGAAAAAAGGATAAATACATAGATACAAGTTACTATTACTAGTGAGTTTGCGTTGAAGATAATCCTAAATTAAGAGACAAAAGAGAGTGAGATAGAAAATTGGCGTTACCTTCTCAATAAACTTAACCTTAAATGTTCCTTGTTATATGCGCTATCTGCTATTATATTTTAGAAATAGCACTTCAGTATGTCGTATGTATTACGTTTCTATAATGCAAATTCACTTAACGTACCCAATTATTTATCCCAAAGAAGCAGTCAATGTACACTTCACCGCATTTGTTTAAATCACGACCTACTAGATTTCACGAGACAGAACTATAAACCAGCCTGGGCAATATTTCATTTAACGTAAGTTTTCTTCGCTTTGGCGCTAGTTACCTAAATAAAAAACTATAAATAACAAAAGAAAGAAACATATGGAAACTACGTTTGAGCAAGAAAATACAACTATACTTGCTATAAGCTGCGTGAGCTTGACAATTGTAATTGAAAATGACGCTGTGAAATATCATTCCGGATATAATTCGCGTCCGATTATTCTAAGTGGTGCCAGCGGAGAAATACTTGAACTAATAAATTGCGCAGGCCGCACACACGGAAAAATAACGCACTTACCGCGACAAAAATACATTATCCATAATTGAAATATTTTATAATGACTTCTACTTCTGCTAAGATATAATAACAAGGATACTTAATAATGATATCTAATGCAAAATATGTATTGTAGTAGTGTATACAGATAAGAGATAATAGACCATACACATTCTTCATGGGTATTTACAAATTGTTTGTTAAATTTAAAAATAGAAAAAAAAATTGTTTGTATATACTATGTCGTCCACTACCATCTAGTCCCCTCTTGTAGATAATACCAACTCTGGTTATTTGCTCAGGAATAGTATGTAGGACTTCACCCTGGACTCGAACCAAACGTGTAATAGTGTGATCGAGTAGATCTTCTAATGGAATTTTAGCTTCAGTTTCTGTAACGATGATATAAGGTGGATACCAATGTAACTTTGCTTGAGACACAACATTATAAGGAGGATAAATATTCGCCCCTTTTTTCTTTGCTCCCATTTGTATATTCTGGTATTGTTTTTTTGCCTAAGTCAGAATGTATAATAAGAGCTAGAGCTTCCTCTGCTGTATACGATGTGAATGTGGGCGGTGACGAATAAGCCTCTTTCATTTTCTTCAGTCTTCGTGGTGTTGTAGTAACTGCTAACTGAACTACTTCAGCCACAGTTCTTTTTCCAATTTTCACTAAACTTATTTCAGTAGCCTCAGTTAATTCTTCTGGGCTATTATTTGTAACAAGTGATTTAACTTTTCTTAATTAATTTGGAACTCTCAGAAAATTATATTTCCTTGCAGCCACTGTGAATTATAACGTACAAATTGATCATTTATTTGCCTATACTTTTTCCACCTTAATATTAATTTAAAAACAAACGTTTCATTAGAATTGTTTTTTATCATCTGTACTCCAGTTCTTGGAGTCAAACTTGCTCAAAATGTATGTAATTAATCGTCAATGCACTTACTAAGAGATAAGCTATAAAATTTTTCGTTTTTTAACACTAGGAAAAGTTCATTTTTACTGATACTACAATAATATTCATAAGGTACAGCAATTTGTTCGGCGCGGCTACCTGAAAAAAGACTCGGTATAAAAAATTGATCGTTGTAGATAGCTAATTTTTTAGTACAATAATATTTAACGTTCCTTCTAACATACAAACAATAAAAGACAAGGGAACTCTGTTAGTTACTTCTGTTTTTCTATTTAACAAAAACCTCGCAGGTCACAAGCCAAATATATGTAAAAATATTTATGTATAACTAAAAACGATGGAATATTTATACAACACTGTAAAAGAACTTACCTCCAGCAGTGGCTTTTCATAGTCAAACTTTTAAAAATCGGTAACACTTATTACACAATAACATTTTATTAGTACGAGTTATATCAACGCACGGTAATTGCACCAATATCAACTAAAATGTATTTGTCATTTCGAGACACGTGAGGATTACTTATTTGATTCATGATGCACATTCAAGGTAGTGTAGATAAGGCAGGTCAGCTTTCCGGATCATTTTTTTTGAAATTGTCAACATGCAAATTTTGATTTTTGTCGTGATAAATGTTGGATTTTTCCGTGTGTGGACCGGATAAAGACATGTCTCGTGAAATCTAGTAGGTTGTGGTTTCAATAATAGCAATAAATATCTACAATGAAGAAACTGTCAATGCAGAGTAAAACGTCGACACTAGGAACATTTTCAAATATTATTCATAAAATAATTTTCATAAATTTCAAACCTTAGTTTCCGATTTTCAACTCTTTTTATTTCAGGCATCATCTGCTGTTTTGGAAATAGTACTTATATGTCAATTGCGTTTCCATAATCTTCAATTTGACATTTGACTAAACAAACCCCTTGCGCTTAGGATATTAGTTTTTCACTAAAATTTCAACCCCTTTTAACTTCCGATTTTCAAATGTTTCTTATTACATGTGCTATTCTGCCGTTCTATTTTGGAAATAGTATTTTATATGTCAATTGCATTTCCATAATAACCAACTACCCATTTTCCCTCTTTTTTATGCACTCAGAGTATTTGACTTTGACACTTTGAAGAATGCATCAAAAAAAGAAATATTTTCAAAATATACAAAAGAACTTTTTAATGCCAAAAACTGTTATGTATAACACAAATGTCTCGCACAAACAATCGAATTGTTCATAGATAATTCATAGGGTAGCGCAGTCGACGATGGAAAAAACAAAGGACACACAACCGAACCTCAGCAGAGAACCGTGGTTGAGAACGGCTGGGCCTTCCCATCCGTTCTTGACGTCCTCAAAGCCGCCAGTGTCACAGGAACACTCCATGCGATCCAGGCACTCGATTGCAATCATTTTATTATCAGTGAGACTCTTCCTCGGCCTATTGGCCTTCCTTCTTTTGTCAACGATCTCGCGCACTTGCTTGTCCATGTCTGGAGATCGATTTTCCAGCATCTTCTGCGGTCTATCACTCACATTATTCGAATACAAGACATTATTAACATAAGTACCATAGCAAGAGTAGTTCATCAACTCGTAGTGCTTCGTATGCTGAAAAAAATTCATGCAATTAGTTTTGGAATTGGCCACCTTGAGAACATACATACCTCATCGAAGAAGATGACTGCATGCTTTGGTGAAACAAAATTACAATGCCCATAACGATCCAACTCAAGGTCATTAGCTGAGCCTCTACCGATACTAATGCTTCTATATCTCATAGATGTGGCTTCTGGGAAACGAGCAGACACTGTAGGCCTGTATCCCATAAAGCTAGCATCATGTCTTACATCCATCGAGTCAACATCTGATGTTCTTACATTGTAGAAATATTTGGATATGACTGGACAAAGCATGGCCCGAGCACGCAGGTTTGACTTGGTCTTGTTCCTGCGCTTGGGGCTCGAGAAGACCCTAGAGATCCGGTCGATGTCAGCCGGGGTTAGGAGCTCACTTGGCAGGGGCATGTGTCTGAGTTTGCTTTGCAGAGTATGCGAGATGAAGGAGGCGAGATGGCAGTTTGAAGACTCTGGTTGGCTCAAAATCTGCTGAATTCTTTGGAACGCCAGCAACTTTAACAGGCGATCGTCCAATTGCTTCAGATCGCGTTCGACTGAAAGTAACAAATTCGAGGATTTAAAACAATTGGCCACGGGTTTCTCAGATGTAAACGAGAATTGTGTTAACGTTTTATCAGCAGTATTGAGTTTAAAAAAAGAAAATTAGGATGATCTGTAGAATTTAAATTCACTTTGATGTGACTTAAACGCCAACGGGGAATTACGCACATGCGCAAATTACAACCGTGATGTTGTGCGCTATGTCAACGTCGTTAATGAAACTTAATACTTTTCAAAACAATATCTCACAGGTAATAATTAACAATCAGCATTGAGACATTCAATACAATACATACCAACTTAAAAAAAGTGGGGTACATTTCTCAAACTTACGTAAATTACAGGAAACTGTAATTTTTATTGTGATAATACTGGACTATAGACGCGTTCAGAAATTATACTCTCGGATCATATTCATCTCCACATGTGGCTAAGGATAATCGATTTTCACAAAACATCGATGGTGAGCAAATAAATATCGATGTCTTAACATTTATGATGAAATACATGCAACATCGATGACACGAATAAAGCACAGAAACATCGATGTTCGATATTATGTTCAGTAAGTATCGTCACAGATTAATATAGATTTCTCATGCCGTCATTGTTTTGATATCCGTCAGCGAGTTTGCTATAACTACATACACGAGAGCTAATTACAGTAGTTATAACCTTTGATTATATATATTACATACTTACTTACTCCATAAGAAACATATTCAGACAATATTGTCAGGATACCCAACCTGCTTTTTACTACTTATCTTCTTCTACTATACAAAACTGGCATTAACGCTATCCTTTAGTTATTCCTTCACAAATACACGTGCGGTCACGTCTGATCACGTAGTTCGGCGATCGGTGGTCTGTTGCACTTGTTGACAGTTGGAGGTTATGCCGTTATACGGATAAATGTATCAAAATTGTGCCTGTGGTATGTTTTAACATAATTTCATTATTTGTTAAATCCTAATAAGGTTGTTTCGTCAAACATATTTTAGGTTTAATAATTTAATAAATTAATAAATTTCCCTCAAAAATAGCGCTGATTTTAATTGAAATAGCTTTATGGTCATCTTATAGGTACTACAGAGGGGAATAGCTAGCAAATAAGTTGTCTTTGCTATGTGGACATTCTAAGCTATTGCTGTATCCATGGTAATATATATAATCAAAGGTTATAACAACGACTGATTAAGTGCGTGCATACTGGTTCCTACTACCATAGTTATTAAAACGCCGCAGTTACGCTACTACACTTCAGTCAGCCGTAGTAAGTTATAACTTCGCCTCTGTACTGTACACGGGTAATTTTTAACGTTACCAACAAACGAAAGAAAAAATACACTAAAGTAAACATACGTGAAGTCAATAGAGAATCTTATAAAAATAACACGGAATGTTGCACACTTTAGTTTCCAGCTTCACTTCGCAGTTATTACTACTGTTGGAGAGATTTATGTTTGAAATGTGTATACGCGTTGGTTACTATCGCAGTTCTAACTATTGTATTTATAACTATGGTAGTTGGTTAACGTGTATACGTACTCTATGTGTACTATGTACTGTTAACCGAATGATTTCACACTAATTTTCAATTCATTTCTTCATTCATCAATCAGAATAGAAAATTGAAGAAATATGCATTAATGTATGAAGCGGTATGTAGAAATTGAATACCGCAACGCGTTATGAACTACGAAATTTTGTCCTACGACATTAACTATATTTCTTTTACCACAAAATTGGCTTAGTAATAAGACCAACTGAGACGCCATAAACTAAGTTTAGATTGAGACAACTGGGAGCTAAAAAAACGAAATTTTTGTGTCGTCTAAGAAAGTATTAAAAATATCCATTCACATGAAATTACCTACAGAAAGTTATGTGTTTGTTATGATTGCAAAGAATTCAACAAGATCAAATCATTCAAATCAGACCTAATCTCAAAAACCATTCTCACAAAAAACTCACTTCTAAGACTTTTGAAGAGCTAGCTCAGTTTCAGTAAGAATAAAATGAATCGTCTCAGTTAAGCTCACCAAAAACTCACTTGTTAAAGTTAAAAGAAACAAGTAATTCAACTAAGCTGTTGAGACAAACTGAGATACTCAGTTCAAAGTGGTAAAAGAAATACAGCTATTAAAAGCATCGCATGTGTTGTTTGTGATAACGTTCAAATTTCAATTTCGAACAAATAATTCTTTTCAAATTATTGTTTTAGCAGTCATTGAACGAAAAAGTAAAACGTAACTTTATCCCGTCCATTTCAGGGTAATTATTGCCGAGTACCTCTGCGACACCGCGCGACTAGTTTCTGACCTGCAATTGTGTGTAAATAGCAAAATCGCAGCAATATCGCTGCCTCTTAAGTTATCATACACTTGATGGTCAGTGCGGACAATAGCGTGTCATCGGAAATTTGCAAAATCGCTGCTTCTTGAAGCAGCGATTTTGCAGTTCACACAATTGCAGGTCAGAAACTAGTCGCGACAGTGTGGCATGTTTGCATTTACACGCTATCTTTGCGTAAGTCTTGTTAGTTGTCGGGAATGCGATGAATTTCTCGAGCTATTCTTCTGCTGATAAGGCCCCAATTAGGGCCGAAATAGCTATAAAGAGGATATTCAGGGGCCCCTTTGCAATCTAGCCGACTTGCAGCCAAATTTTGCAACTTTGCGATGACACACACTGGTCCGCACTGGCCATTTAGTGTATAGTAGCTTAAGAAGCATCGATATTGCTATTCACACACAATTGCAGGTCAGAAACTAGTCGCGACAGTGTGGCATGTTTGCATTTACGCGTTATCTTTGCGTAAGTCTTGTTGGTCATCGGGATAGCGATGGAGCTCCCCCTATGTTTGAGTTTTCTCCTAAGTAATAAAAAATAGTGAAAAAATGAGCTACTCTTCTGCTGATGAGGTCCTAATTAGGGCATAAATAGCTATACAGAGGATGTTCGGGGGCCCCATTGCAATCCAGCCGACTTGCAGCCAAATTTTATAACTTTGCGATAACACACTATTGTCCGCACTGGCCATCTAGTGTGTGGTAGCTTAAGAGGCAGCGATATTACTGCGATTTTGTTATTCGCACACAATTGCAGATCAAAAACTAGTCGCGTGATGTTGCGAAAGCGTGGCAACTATTCCTTACTTTATATTCTTTACTTGATAATACCCGAAGTACCAATGACTTGTTGTTAGAACTATTCGTTGCTGTAGGTATTGAAGATTGTATGAATGCAGCTAGGTTTTAATTTCGTAAAATATCTTTTAGTAGAAAACTATTATAAACTGTACAAAAATAATTTAAATAAAAAATACAGCTTAAGGTTTGATTGCTTTGTATGTGATGTACTTTATTCAATTTAAAATCTAATACTAATTAGTTGTTAAAGTCGAATTAAAATTATTTTAGTTGTAAGTGTGGTGCTATTAACCTAATTAAGTTAGTAGTTATCTAATCAAATTTGTAAATGTTGTTCCCTGTTCCCTTTCAATTATTATTATTTTTACTCAACGTAGAAAAATAAACAGTGTAGGTAATTCCTTTTTACAATAAAATAATTTCCCGCTCTCTCGTAACTAAAAACACGCAGGTTGGTGCATTTCGAGTACCAGATACTTTCGTTTTGCTTTCGGTATTTATGGAGTACCGATTACTTCGCGGATCTGTGACCCAAGGACAGCACCCGCCGCATCGTAGCGGATAAGCTCGTAAATGTCAAATCGGTACAAGTAACGAATACTTTTGGAAAAGTACTTAATAGATACAAATACCGGAAAGTAACGAAACTTCCCATAGTGACAATTGGGAAGAGCAGTGGAATGTAGGTGGCGGTGCATAGAGAGCAAAAGGACAGTGAATGTGAGATAACGTTAACCTAAATACTGGTTTTTGCTCAATTTATGCTTAGGAAACGAATGGAACGATGTATTTTCGGCATAACTCTGACACTGAGGCACACAACAGTAAATATTTGATCTCTTTATTTTATTCATCATGTACTACACTGACGCTCCATTGACAAGATACTGACAACATATTGACAACATACGAGAGTTCACGTATTAAACACCAGGGCGGTGACTCTTTCTCCTGTTCTTCCCAGTAGACAGTCTACAAATGCGCCAATATCAATGCAGCTTAGATTTATGGAAGACCTAGCTTGACATATGCAACCCATGCGGCATCTCGGAACAGCACTGTCAGTGACCCATTTAACACTAGCCAAAATAGTTTTGTATTTTCTTGTTTTTAAGGTACGCTCTAGTGGTCTCGTGTTAGCAGGCAGTTCAATAAATTTCCATTCTAGATTGGTTATGGGAAAATGTAATGTCTTTGATTATACCTAAATTATAACTTTGTACTAAAATGTAAAATGATATAGTATTTTAAATATTTAACAAATTATATGTACAGTAGACACGAAACTTGCGGATTCAATTTTCAAACAAGAGAAACCATTTTAGAAATATTGTCAATTTTACTTAACATTTTAGGTAATATTTTTTGCATGTTGTAATGCATGAGCAAATTGTAGGACAAGAATTAACAGAAAAAAACCATTTCGTTATTTAGTTTTCCGAAAATTAATAATCAGATTTCGGACTCTCCAGAGCGTCGCCATGACTAGGCATTGAATGGACACTTTTCATTGGTTCTCGTTTTGCGTAAGCTTTTTCAACCAACTTCACTATGGGCGAAACGCGTGGGTTCTCCATGTTTTATTTGATAATTGTTTAGAACATTGTTTAAAACGTGAAGGAGAACAAATCGAGCTTTTATTCTAATGTTTTTGTTATGAAAATAAATCCTAATATTACTTATCTAAACTCGTTTTGTTTGTTTGTTAGTTACTCTTGTATAATGCATTGACTCCTTTTTTTAAACTGAACATTTACATTGTATGTTTCAAGTTAAAAATAAAACTCAAGATATAACTAAGTTTATGAGTATTTTCTGTTAAATCTAGTGTGTATGTGTATGTGTGTGTGTACTATAAAAGCTTCGTAAGTGCAACTATCCAATTAGTAACAGTCATTAATAAAAAAAAGACGTCTCTCAAGCTAAATACTCCAGAAAGTCTTGAAGTTTTGGTCAAAATATAGAATTTGTAACAAATCTTTATCAATGGAAAGTTATTCAAACGAAAATGTGTTTTATATTAAATCTATGCCTGATAGAGAAAATGGTAAACAAATTCAAAATTAGCAGAAAAAATACTATAAGAATCATCTACTCTCTACATTTATCAGAGAAAAAGTTACGTTTTGTTGACCAGTATAATTTTTAAATTTAAAATTTTCGCGGGTTGGCAAACTCTTAATAACATAATTTTCACTAAACAAACCCTTGCCACAGATTATCAGATACGAAGGCTCCAGGCGGTGCCTTTGATGTTTTATGACAAAATTTCGTGACCTTCGGCCATTGTTTAAGTAGTTCATAAGGCGCGAAATTTGAAAACTACAGCGTGTTGCAATATTTACTTTCTACGCACCACTTCTATACGTCAATGTACCTTTCTTCAATTTTCTATTTTGATCAACGAATAAAAATATAAATGAAAATTAGCGTGAAATCATTCGATTACCAGACGCTGTATTTCATTACCTCATAACGTAGCAAACTCTCTGACAGATAAACTATTAAAATAATGGTTGCATGAGAAATGATGGAAATGCCTAGCCTTCGTATCTGTATTAATCTGTGAATCAGAACACAATATCGAACATCGATCTTTCTGTGTTTTATTCGTATCATCGATGTTTCATATAGTATTTCATCACAAATGTTAAGGCACTGATATTTATTTACTCATCATCGATGTTTTGTGAAAATCGATCATCCCTAGCCATATGTGGAGATGGTGATAGGATACGATCTGAGAGTATAATTTCTGAACGCATCTACCGTCCAGTATTATCGCAATAAAAATTACAGTTTCCTGTAATTTACGTAAGTTTGAAAAATGTACCCCACTTTGGATAAGTTGGTTGTCTCAATGCTGATTGTTAATTATTACCCGTGAGATCTTTTTTTGAAAATTATTAAGTTTCATTAATGACGTTGACACAGCACACAACATCGCGCTTGTAATTTATGCAGGTGCGTAATTACCCGTTCATCCTAATTTTCGTTTTTAAAACTCAACACTGCTGATAAAGCGTCAAAACAATTTTCTTTCTTCTTTCTTTAATTTTCTATTTTGATCAACGAATAAAGATAAAAAATCGCTAACTTAAAAATATCGAAATGCAAAATAGAAATATCGTTATTCGATGTTTATCGATAATATCGTTATAATTATATACCGATAAATTTTCGTAGTCCTAGTTAAGAGTATTATAAAATTGAATGTTGCCAACTTAAAATTAATAACAAGACAACTTACTTTCAATGTTGATGTCGGATGCATCAGATATGCACATCAGTTCATTCTTAACATCACTATTGTTAAACACTCCATTGTGAACTCCATTTGGCAAGACACTGTCACCCTCTTCCGTCTTAAAATAAACCTCCTCTTTTTCTGTATTAAACAAGCCATCTTTGTACGTATAACACCTGCTACAGTCTTTACTACCACAATCACAAGATGTCTCTGCGATACTGTTCTGGAACACGTTTTTCGCGCACTTACCGTTACCGTTACTCGAGTTTTCAGAGTGTTCATCACTGTTAATACCGTTCGTTTCTACTTTTAGGTTATCACAATTGCTTTTCACCTTTTCTTTATCTCTCTTTTCTTTCTCTTTGAGTATTCCAGTTAAAAAAGCCTCCGCCTCACTGTTCAGCTCGAAAATTCCGTTCACCTTGCAAGCATCCGAACTGAAAGTCTTGACTTCGTTATTGTTGATTTGTACTTGGTCTTCAACCTGTAGCGAGTTGCACACTAGGTTTGAGTTCATGCTCTGAGACATACCGTCATCTGTTTCCTCATCATCATGTTTTACATTTCCTTCCAACTCGCTGTTGTAGTACACAATGGAGTTTTCCACCGTGTTCAGTCTTAAAACGTCCCTCAAGCTTGGCAGTAACTGTACAGGTTTCTTGTAATGGTGCTTCACCATCGGAGGGACGGTTACTCTCTTGCGAGGTTGCGACCGCACCTTGATTCGAAATGGGGGGTTTTTTCTGTAGACTTTGCGAAAAAATTCTAGTTTGATCGAGTTCTGGTCGACTGCCCCGCAGAACTTGCCCCAAAGTCGGTTCCTTTCCGTTGCTGATATTGATGTTAGCAGTTTTGAGTCCTAAAAAACATTTGACAGTCACACTATTTTTCTATTGTTTAAGCAGCTGTTAGAATACAATTGATGGATATAAATCTGTTATTTTTAAAATACCATTATGAGTTGATTTTTTAACGAAAGCCAATCAAAACATAATAAACAAAATTTTTCCATAAGTAAAACAATTGCAATTAAAGAAAACTTTACACAGATGACGCTTTCGATTTCTTTTAAATAAAATTTTGCAAACAATAGATTTGGAACAAAATTTGAAAATAATTAAAATTTTGAAGTATATATTAGAAATTAAATTTTGCGTGGAATTTTTATGGAGATTTAACTGAAAGGTGGCGATAAATAATAATAATAAATGACAATCACATGTAGGCTGATAGATGGCGTTCACTATATTAAAAAGAGAACAATATTGTGGATAATTTGGCAGAGAGATGGCGCTCTACAAGCCTCAAAATTAGTGAACGGAAATTTATACTTTGTTCAGTTTAATTTGAACATGTCGACAACAAGTGTGGGTAACCCGTCGCGGTTGCCGCTTCGAACAAATCGAACAAAATAGAAAATTCCGTTCATCATTCCTAATTCATAATGCATGATTTAAGAGCACAATAAATTTTACAATCAAAGCTAACACGAAATTCCAATGTCGTCTAATAGGTGGCGCTCACTAACAAAAAGAAAATACGGTTACGAATAAATTTAGAGGAAAGCTAGCGCTCGATAAGCCTAATTTAAGAACAGAAGCTTTATATATAATATAAAAACAAATTGTCGATGTAGACTGATAGATGGCTTCATTATTAAAGAGAACTAGCTTGTAGATAAATTCGGCCGAGATGGCGCTCTACAAGCCTCCGGTATAAAGTCTCTAGATATTTAAATAGCATAAATTAATAAACTAATAAAAAGAAAATAAGATTGCAGATAAATTTGGCCAAAAAATGGCGTTCAACAAACCTGCGGTAGTTCAAAATGCATGATTTACCAATGTCATCTGGTAGAAGGTGCTCATTATCGATAAAAAAACACATAAAATAAAAAAAGAAAACAAGATTGCAGATAAATTTGACCTAATAAATTTTATAATTAAAAAGAAATTATGAATGTTGTCCGATAAATGGCGTTTACTGTCAATAATAGAAAGAACAGATTACAGATAAATTTGGTCATTAGGTGGCGCTGAACAACTCAGCGGCAGCTCATAATGCATTATATAAGACCTCAACAAATTTTATAATTAAAAAGAAAATCAATCTCGTCCGTTAGATGGCGTTAAAAACATTTTCGTGTTTTCATGATCATCGATAGATGGCGCTAGAAATATTATCAACATATTTTTACAATCACCACCACTTATAATTGTAATTCAGCCTACAGATGGTGCTCATAAGCTTGCGATAAGTCATAATTCGCGATTTACGATTTCAGTAAAAAAATTTGCCCTCACTTTTAACTATTGCAATTTGGTGCGAGATTACGCTCACAAGATTGTGGCAATTTACCATTCTTGAAGTAAGATACAAATAAACTTGTAATTAAGGAAAAATTATCAATCTCGTCCAACGGATGGCACTAAAAACATTTTTTATGTTGTTTTCCCATCATTTTTCTCACAATGCATTGTGAAGTCAAAAGATGTCACTTTCACTAAAACTTTTGTGATTTTAATTTGATAAGAATAAGGCAAGGTTCTCATTGTTTGAATTTCAACTAATCCACAAAATTATGAGTATTGTCCGATTAACAGGGTTGCCAGATTTGGCGATTTTTCATTAAAACTTGTCGGGTAAAAAATGTTGTTTTCCCACATTAGTTGGCGATGATATGGGGTTTTGTGAAAAACTCTGCCACTGAGTGGTTTGCTTATTTTATACTCACTAGAAAATGTTCCACGTGATTTGGACACATCCACCGTCCCGACGGTATACTGGTCAATGGTGGATCCAGACAATCAAGATGAAAATACAAAGGACAAAAATCACAAGCCAATAAAGGCGCCACCCGGCAAGATTTTCTACAGATGTAACACTTCCGAGCAGGCAGCGGCACAATACCACCAACCTTCTCCTGCTGTCTGTGAAGTTTCACATGTTTCCGGCTTCCATTCCTCGAATACGGATTTTCTACTGTAAGAAAAAAAAAAGCTGAAGCTGAAGGTGAAATTGAACTGCCTCACCCTTATCAGTTCCCGGGAAATTGCACACCTCTGACATGTTCATGGGTAACTCAAATTGCTTCGGGTTTATGGAGCGTGCTGCTTGCACTAAAACATCCATGAGGTTGGGCTTCATTTTTTTCGTGGATTTTCCTGATGATGTTGAAGATGAAGATGACGATGCAGACCTTTTAGTTCTAGCAGATGGCTCCTCAGTAATCGCTTTGAACCTACAACTGTGACACAACCATTCTCCCAATGGGATGTCTTTCTCCTCCAACGGTGGATCACTGAGAAGAAATTAAGTTTCAAGCTTTGTTTTATTAAAACAGATGAACAACGACATTGCAATCGGTCAAGTTGATAGTTAATTATCCTCTAGACAAGTCAGAACTCTCATAGTGACCAAAAAAAATAATTAAAGTGTCAAACGTTTTCAATTTCGATTTTAGTTAATTTCAACTTTAAAACAAATTATTAGCAATTTGATAATTCATTATCATCTACTTCTTTTTTAATTTAAAAGAACTGACAATTTTAAAATTAAAGAATTGAAAGAAAACAAATCTTCAACTTTCTTGCAATTTCTCATTTGGTAGCACTGATTTTAGTTTTAATAATAATGATATTGTAATAATTGTCAAAGAACAAATTTTTCATCCTCGTTCTAATTTCTCATTGACATTGACAGTTAATTATTCTCAATTTTTTTTTATCAGCAAATGAAAAAGTGACTAGCTTTAATTTCAATTTTACAATGAATGAATAATAACGTAACTGTCAAATAAAATATTTGTCACCATTGTTCTAAATTTCTCTTCAACGCTGATGGTTGAAACTTAGCACTTTAAAACAAATTATTTTAGTTACTTATTTTCTATATTTTTTAATCAACAAATAAAAAAAATCACAAATTTCATTTTTAAAACAAATGAACAATGACGGTGAATAATCAAGATTACATAGTGTTGTAACCATCATTCTGAATTTCTCAGGTTAAAACTTGTTACATTACAACAAATTACTTTGACAAACACGTTCATAGTTAATTAGACTCTATTTTTTTCATTAAAAAGTGAAAAAAATCACTGACTTTAATTTCAATTTTAAAACAAATGAATAATGCCATTGTAACAGTCAAAGAACAGATTTGTTACCATCACTGTTCTAAATTTCTCAACAACATTGACAGGTTAAAACTTTTCACATTAAAACAAATGAGTTTTATGAACAAATTGATAGGTAAATATTTTCTATTTTTTTAATTCAACAATTGACAAAATTATTGATTTTTATTTTAATTTTAAAACAACTTAATAATGACATGGTAACCCTGATTGTGACTATCAAGGTTTGTTATCACCATCATTTAATTTTTTTTATTAATATTGACAGATTAAAACTTTTAATCACTTTAAAACAAATGGCTTTTCCAGACAAGTTGACACTTAATAATTCTCTACTTTCTCTATTCTTTTATTTTTTAAATGATCCCATAGAAACTGTCAAAAAAATAGATTTATAGCATCTTCATTCTAGATTTGTCAACTACCTTTATTTTTTTTCATTTTTTAAGCAAAAAAGAAAAATCGCCGATTTCAATTTTAAAACAAATGAATAATTACAAACTCTCAAATAGCAAATTTGTCACAATTATTCTAAATTTCTCATTAACATTGATGGACTAAAACTTGTCACATTAAAACAAATGACTTCAAGAGACAGGTTGACAGTTATTCTCTGAATTCAAAAAGTGAAAAAACTTACATTTTAAAGTAAATGATTAAATGAAAATAAAGCTTCTACCTTTTCATAATTTTACCCTTTCACAATCCCAACATTAATTGCCAAGATACAGCCACTTATTTGAGGTTAATTTTTTCTAAATTAGCTATTAACGGTGACAGGGTGAAATGTATCAATTTGAATATACAAATGAATGGAACTGTTATTCTAGGTTTAGTTTTTGTCATTTAAAATTGACAAGGTGAAGTAAATTACTTTAAAAAAACAAAAGAGTTAATAACCTATCTTTCATTTTTGTTAGTTAAAATCAACAAGTGAAAGTGTATCACTTGTTTTAAAACAAATGACGGAAAAAGATAAATATGTGATGGTTAATTACTTGGAATTATTTTGTTACTGCCCAAATTTCTTATTAAAATTAACAAGTCAAAAAAACAATCATTTCGAAGCAACTGTCAAATTTATTACAATCAACAAGTGAAGGTCTTATTAGTTTGAAAACAAATGAACAAATTCATAACTGTCAAGTAAAACCTCTCACTTTTACTTTAGAAGATAAATAAGTTGTTTCTTTTTTTTTTATTTCAAAGGTTCATGATAAAATAATGTCGAATACAACCAACTTAGGTTGTGGAAGTTTGCATTGTAATTGGTCGATTAAGAGAATACTCTGAGACTTACTGACATTGCAGATGGAAGCTCGATGGGCATTTATCACAACAAATGAGGTCCCCTCCTTCTCCACAAGAATCACAAGTGTCATGGTTGTGCCCCCGTCCTGGTCTCTTGAAGTACGGATGCTCCGTCTTCTTCACCTTCTCTTTTGTTTCATCACTAACCGGTGGCGCAATTAGCATCTGGATTTGCTACAAGAGAAAAAGAGACACAAATTACTTCCTGAACTATCAGTTCCATCGCGTATTCCGCCATCTTATTCCAGGCAAAAAAAGACAAATACACTCACCGCCATGAGCCCCTCTGAAATGTCTATATTATGCTCGTTATTCGACATGATAATACGAATCGGTGAACCGAGCGATTTGCAAAGTATCTTTCCCAAGGGAAAGTGCGAAATACTCCGTTGATACTCCGGAACTTCCGAGTCACTTCTTTCTGCTATCGTGATGACATGTTTGAACTTGGGTAACTTCCGGAAGGAGTTCACAACATTTTCCTGGTTGGCTCTGTATTGCTTTCTTCGGTCTTTTAGCTGTCACGTAAACTGGACAGCAAAAAGTCTTGGCGCCGCACAAAACTGCCATTTGTAAATTTTGCGCGTGCGCAAAACGTCAAATTTATCAAGGCAAACTTCTTTACCGATTGAGACGCATGCTTTAAAACCAGTTGAACACCAACATAACACTTTAAGGCCAGTTAAACACCATATTATAAAAATCCCGAGAGATAAGCCCTGCTTCATCAATCACTGAAGTTATAAACGACAAATATTTTAATATATTCCCTTTTCAACGGTGAATAAGAAAAGGGTAGAGTTATGCTTTACATGTCTTCTAATTCAAACAAGTGAAACCTGTAAGTTCTTGTTCACAATGGATGTAAACCATAAGATACACATAAACCTTAAGTAACTCGTATTTCCTAAAAGTGTTTTCGCGTTTAAAATGGAAGTAACACCATGCGCCTGCTCTAGGTATTGTAGTACAATAAAATAACCTCAAAATATCAAATGAAAGTTACAGTCTTTTAAAAATAAGATGAATATTACAATTACAATTATAAACACCACTTACCCTAGATTTGAACGTAAAAATTACGTAAAGTTGAACTATTTTCAACCATTCGTAAAACGTAAACTTTTCGTCGTATCATTGTGAACACTCATTTAATTTCCATTGGTTCAACTTTATGTTTTATAAAATCAAGTTTTCTTGCCAGATGAAAATTATGAAAATTAATTAAAATTGTGTAACTGGCAATATAGAAAGTGTTTATACATGTATTTCAGCCTTATTGGGCCTCATCAGAACTCTGTACCTTAAAATGTACCTTATGTTTTACGTATATTTTACGTTTTTATTGTAGCTTACGTCTATTTTGAACAAGGACCTATCAGAAAAAGATAGATTGTAAGTACTGAGCGGGAATTTTATATCTTTCAAGGTTATTGGTGAGCGAAATGCTTGCTATCGAATCGGCCAACGGCGTCCAAAAAAATTGTAAAAAGTAACTAATTTGTAAGTAATTGACACGGTATGAGCTTCTTCCACCGCAGACGTCAAGAAACATCAATGTGACAGACGTCAAGAAACGTCAAAATGACAGACGTCACGAAACATCAAAGTGACAGACGTCAAGAAACGTCAAAGTAACAGACGTGAAGAAACGTCAAAGTAACAAACGTCAGGAAATGTTAAATTGACAGACGTCAAGAAGCGTCAAAGTAACAGACGTGAAGAAACGTCAAAGTAACAGACGTCAGGAAACGTTAAATTGACAGTCGTTAGGAAACTTCAAAGTGACAGACGTCAAGAAATGTCAACGTCAAAGTGACAGTCGTTAGGAAACTTCAAAGTAACAAACGTCAAGAAATATCAACGTCAAAGTGACAGTCGTCAGGAAACGTCAAAGTGACAGACGTCAGAATCGTCAAAGTGACAGATGTCAGGAAACGTCAAAGTGATAGACGTCAAGAAACGTCAAAGTGACAGACGTCACGAAACGTCAAAGTGACAGACGTCAAGAAGCGTCAAAGTAACAGACGTGAAGAAACGTCAAAGTAACAGACGTCAGGAAACGTTAAATTGACAGTCGTTAGGAAACTTCAAAGTGACAGACGTCAAGAAATGTTAAAGTGACAGACATCAAGAAACGTCAAAGTGACAGACATCAGAAAACGTCAAAGTGACAGACGTTAGGAAACGTCAAAGTGACAGACGTCACGAAACGTCAAAGTGACAGACGTCACGAAATTTCAAAGTGACAAACGTCAAGAAACGTCAAAGTGACAGTCATCAAGAAACGCCAAAGTGACAGACGTCAGGAAACGTCAAAGTGACAGACGTCAGAAAACGTCAAAGTAACAGACGTTAGAATCGTCAAAGTGACAGACGTAAGAAACGTCAAGTAACAGTCGACAAGAAACATCAAAATGACAGATGTCAGGAAATGTCAAAGTGAAAGACGTCAGGAAACGTCAAAGTGACAGACGTCACGAAATTTCAAAGTGACAAACGTCAAGAAACGTCAAAGTGACAGACGTCAAGAAACGCCAAGGTGACAGAAGTCAGGAAACGTTAAAGTGACAGACGTCAGGAAACGTCAAAGTGACAGACGTCAGAATCCTCAGTGACAGACGTCAGAATCGGCAAAGTGACAGACATCACGAAAACTGAAAATTTAAACCATGACTGAAATACCGGGTCTAAGTGTTATTTTTTTACAAAGTATGGAATATCATGAGGTAATTATTGTCAATTATCTAATCAAATGAAACAGCTGGTTGAAGATTTCGTTATCGAATTGTATTGCGGGCGATACTGACCCAGTGATCTTGACATTTGCAGAATTTATTGTTTTACGATGTGTTTATAAAAACCCCATACATAGTGACGAACGAGCAGAGGTTTTCAAACAAAAGGCGATGAGTTTCTGTGGTAGATCGGTTTTTAATTTTTGAGCAAAGCCATTGATATTTGCAGAATTAATTCCTTATGTGATGAATCAGGTTTAAAGCTTTTACAACTACAGCGCTGGTGTTCACTCACTGCGTGACGTAATTGCTATTCCAAATATAGCACCTGGCCTGTGCAGTATCATTATTGTATCATAGTGCAAGCTAGGTACCCATTATTGGTACCTAAATATTACCCCATATCCGATAACGACCTGGATACCGGTAAATCTTCAATAAAAATTTGAAAATCTATCATGGAAGTAACTGATACTGCAATTAAATTATTCTTTACAGTCATTAAAAAAAAACAAGAAAAACGCTTCAAATTTTTATTTTATGGTAATTTAAATTTATAAAAGAGAGGTCACTTATCATAAAGGGGAACCGGTTCTAGTTAAATAAACCGGAACCCGTCTGCAATAGTCTGGCGGTACTCACCTGTTGGTGCTGCAATACTCCGGCAAAGCATACGTCTCACCCGCTGGTGGTGTAATAGTCCAGCATACACTTTACACACTAACTACACCTACTACTTCGGCGTCAGGTTATTTCATTGATGGGCAGAAGAGGCAAGGAAATACTTTATCAAAGAGACACCTTCAAAAGTTTCTTCCGTTGAGCCCAACTGCCTACTCCTGTCGTGAAATAGCCTTCCCCGAAGAAGAGGTGCCGAACATCATCAGCATTATCAGTGAACCTACAATACAAGCCGACCTTGATCGAACTTGGCCCGCAACAACTGTACAAGGGAATAGACCCCTTTGCAGTGCTGCTGAAGGATCCCACGCGTTTCTCGGTAAAAAGAACGATGGAATATCTCACCAGTAATATTTTGTATATATGTTGATATTTTTTTGCCAAAGTTATGCAGTTAAATAAAATTTATATTCTGTTGAATAAACTCTACGAATCTGGATAATCATCATGCGTTAAAAAACTCCCACGTTTGGAGTTGGCGTTGGTTCGATAAACGTATGTCGGTGCTACAGCCATAACCAGCTTTATTTGACGTTTTAATACAAGTAAAGACATCTTGCTATTTCAAGTCATGGCCAATTTGAAACGTGGGAGTTTTTGAACGCATAATGGAAATAGATAGTGTTGTTAAAGAATAAAGAACTCCATTGTGTAACCAATGTTAGCATAAAATTTTCGTACGAAATATAAAGTATGAAAAAAAAAAAAACATTAAAAGCTGATCAGCAGGAAACGCATCTATTTCTGCAGAAATTTTAGAGGAATTAAAAATTCCCTATATTTTATGAAATGTAAACAATCCCTCTCTTTTCCCTTACTTGCTTCAATTTTCCTACATGTAGACAAATTTCCCTCACATTATCATCACTGTATTCTCTTGAGTATTCAAAAAGGCGAATTTCTCTAGGCGGAAAATAGTTTTTTGAATATTTGTTTTCTAAAGGATGTACAAGTTCAATCACATTGTATTTTACATTTTTACAAATTTTTTCATTATCACAATCTAGAAAATTGACCCAACAAATTAATTTAAATTGATGCCAGAAGAAGAGGAGTGGGTTGAGCGGGTATAAAACAGGGTATCAAATTGAATCTCCTCCTCTAATAACTTTAGCCAAAAGTACAAGAACCTACATTTATTTTTAACACAAATAATACACTCACTTACACTTAACATTTTAAATTCAATTAAGTCAATTGACAAATCAGAAAACAATACATTTAAACCATGAACACGAAAAAGAAACTAAAGTTTAGGAATATTCTCTTGCTTTACTCTTACTTATTACTGGCGAAAAGGATCAAAGTAAAATTGGAAATTTCTCAGTAGTGTCGGGTAAAAAAAAAACAAAAGATAATTTCATAAAAAAGGAAAAAAAAAGAAGTCTCACAGTTTTTAAATTACTCGGTGTGACCTGCAGCTTGTCGAAGGAGGATGTAAATCTTTTCTTTGATCCAGTCTTTGTTGTACGGAGCATAGGTGTTGGTAGATTTTTGGTAAACCAAACAACTCAGATCGGAAAGCTACAAGAACATACAACAATGAATTATTATTTTGTTTTTGTTGGCATAAACACACATCAAGCTAACTTAAATGAAGCAATTTAATTAAGAATTGGTAACTATACAGTTTATGAAACACATTATGCATGAGAATAAAACAGAATTTTCACATTCTCTTAAACCTACCGTCACCACATGGTAAATATTTTTAAAAAATTGTAGCAAAAACAACAAAAAAATGAATTATTACAGGCGATAATTGTCTACACTTCGTCGCAAGCATATTTTAGCTTAAAAATTAAACTAGCACAACTAACATAACCTGCAAATTTAAAATTTATTTTTTTACCGAATCCCAATCATAAGTGGACGTGTTTTCTTTAACTTGAACTATCGTACCTGGTCTACAAAGTCAAACAACTGTGAGATATCATAGGTTATGGTCGGGGTGTTAGGATTCCTCCTCTTCAAGTGCTCCTCATAAATCTTGCATACGCCTTCCATACACTCGTTGACTGATTCATAATCGGAATAAGTCCGGGTTTCAGGGTTAGCCCCCGGCTGAACCAACAGTATCGTGTGGGCCTTAAATAAAAACGTACAGACCTTTTATACCATGGCAAAAAAGAACGCGCGATGCAGTGAAGTCATCGAATCAACTCAAAAACTCACCATTTCCTTATTTATTAGCCAGAAATTGGAAAACGTTTAGAATGCTTAAACTGGCGCGTCTTCTAGGTTAGCTTACGAAAAACAGTTCACTTCGCAATGTTGCCAACCTATTTTTGAGAGATTTAAAAGCAGCTTCGAATTTTCGCAGTCAAAAAAAAAGATGTAAGGCAAGAATCTTATATTACAATACTCCGCAATTCTTCATATAGAATGAGATATTAACTGCCACATTGTTAGTAAATTACGAAAGGCTATTTAAAATTCGTTGAAAAATTATACTTTATACCCGACATGATTTTTCTAACTGACTCAGATATGATAATTTTTTATTATTCTCATTATGAAAAAATACTTAAACGAATATTTCCACGTTTTATTACGTCACGCTTTTCGGATAGGCATTTTTGATATATTGGTGACCGGCAGAAAATTGGACACGTATGAGAAACTCTTTTATTATTGATTTCTCAGAAAAAGAAAATTTTATGAAAGTTTCTGCAACTTCCCAAACTCAAAATGTAAACACCATTTAAATACCTTTAATCGTATACGGAGAACAAAATATTTGAAATTGACATTATTATTTTTCAAAATAAGCGGTAATATTATTTGGAAAAGTTATTCAGGATTATTATGAGGTTTTAAATATGAAATCATGGCCATCTACGACGTGGTGAACCCTGTATATAACATTTTATTTAGCAAGTTCAGGCTTATATAATTTTTGCTGACTGGGAATAAAGGTAAGAAATTACGTGGGTAACAACGAGCAGTCGCGGAGAAGTCTCGAGATACGTCTAAACCCCTGCTTTACGCTACTTTTCGTTTGTTAGTTTTTCGTTTTTGTTACCAATATTTACATTAGTTTTAATATACGATAGAAAGTTTATTGAACTTTTTTTTGTAACGTCGATGGAACGCGACAACGATAAAAAAGAAGAATTTCACATTTTTTCAATTTTTCTGGCATCATCGTGTGTATAGTGGAATTTTGATTTTATAGAGTTGGACGTTTCGTCAGGTGTGACATAAATACACTCTGGGATTTGCTTTTCGCTCGTCTACCAACTAGACATTAGTTATCGTTTATTTGCTACGAAGATCAGTTCACTTTAACTCAAATGGTGTTTACGAAAAACTGATCGGATTATGTGATCAGAAGTGTTCTATCACGTGACAGAGTAAATTGGGATCACTATCCGATCAACCAGCGATCTGAGTGACTCTACTTCAATAACAGAGTCACAAGATCACCGATCCAGTTGGTGATCGGTTGCGCTCCGTTCACATTTACGAACGCAATTTATCTGCACCGATCAGTTTTTCGAAAGCGTTAGTTACAGATTACCTGATCCGATCAGTTTTTCGTAAACGCCAAAAGTAAACTGATATAACTGATCCACTTTAGTTACAAATAAAACATTCAAAAATCACTAGTTGTATTATACAGGGAGATCGAAATTGATTGTCCTAATCCTACACTACTTTCCGTGAGCTTGATATCGACACTTACATCTATCACATGAAGGTTACAAAGAGAAGTAGTGACGTGCATTCTAGAAACTTACATCCAAACCAAACTTAATTAATAAAGAATACACTTATTGATTAATCAGATTGTCATTACAATGAAATAAATCAATCTTGGTGAATGAACGGCAATGAATTGTCAACAAAATCTTGGGATATCTAGTAACTTCCCCAGATCTCACTATGTTGCTAACTTCATTTTAATAATTAGATGTAAATATCAATATCAAGCTCGTGGAAAGCAGTGCACAATCAATTTCGATCAATAGACGGCTAGGAATCGTTCACGCCATAGTGAAGTAAAATTTCGTGAAGTTTATAAACAATGAAAAATTTCATTAAACTTCAGGAAACCTTTCATTTTACCAAAAATGTCGGAAATTTTAGAAATTTTCGATAGCTTCATGAATTTATGACATTTTTTTGAAATTTTCATAAATGTCATCACATTTCAAATTTTACGCTTTATTTTAAATTTCGTTTTCAAGATGATATGTTAAAATCGGTGTTTATAGTAATAGTTACTGTTGGGATAAGTATCTTTCATGCAAGTATCATCGTGGAAAATGATATTATTCTTGCTACGTATTGGAATCTCGAAATAACACGTTTAGATAGATCAACACTATAGGGATGGCAATAGGTGTTGAGAATAGATACAGTGTGAATAAAAAGTCTGGAACACTTTAAATATTACCAAAAAATATCATATTTTGGAGTGGTTTATTTATTTGTACAGTGGCGTACCGTTGAGGGACAAAAATAATTTCAATATTTTTAAATGGAAACCCTCATGTACTTTGAGGCATTTTTTTATGTTAATACGTAAATATGTCACAAACAGCTGATCCAATATCAACAAATTATATGTTTTTGAAAATAACAAACAATGATCTTTTATAATACTGAACAATATGTAGGGTGTTCCATTAAAAAAAAAAACAAAAATTTAATTTTTCTTCCACTTTACGATGCGCTTTTGTTTTTTTTTTTGTGAGAGCTCTAAAAGATATTAAATACTCTACAACTTTTGTGTTTAAAGTTTTTCTCTATCTTTTAAAATAGCACCTCTAGGTAGGGTGCAAGTATTTAAAAAAACGAGTTTCAATAATTGACGAATAGCACAAAAACTAGTAAACCAATTACATGATATTTGTATATGTTTGTTATCAGAGTGACTCAAGAATTCGGAATTTGTAAAAATATTAAAAAAATATATTATTTTATCCACCCGGTATATATGAAACGCTACCGCAAAACTGATAGTACAAGTGAAATCTACTTAAAAATTCAATTTTTAAATTTTTTGAATCGGTTAATAATTAAAATAATAAAGGGGGGCTAACATTAATAAAACTAGCCCTGTACAAATGACATGCCCGAATTTTATTGTCCGCTTCTGTACCTATTACAAAATGCCATCCTCTAATAATGGAGGACTGAATTAGATCAGATTTTTTTAAAATTAATTAATGTGTTTTTAATGTAATGCAGTCTTCAAAACAGCTGATTGGTTTAACATCAATTTGTATAGCAAAGAAATAACTAAACAATACAAAATGTCGCTACAACTAAAAAAAAATATATGTATGGCAAAATTATTAAATGCAGTACTCTGCAAACTATCAAATTGAAACAGTAAACGAGACGACTTTTTCAAACGCCACCTTACAAAGTGACTTGGTTTTTTAAGCAAAACGTCTATCTACTATTAAATAATTTATTTATAAAATATAGAGTGCACAGCATAGTGTGAAAGTAATAAAATAGGTAGTACAAGTCTTAATTCAGCGCATATCACATATAAAACCGAGCAACAATAATCGAAGAGATTTTAATGACGTCGCTCACTCTATATAACAAGAAACTACATACTTATTATTTCTTTCTTAACATTATTAAAATCACAACGCTTTTAAAGCCAAACTAAAAACGCTACAAGCCTGAATAATTAAAACACATGTATTTTGGTTCGATGTACGTGCGATAGATCGTCGTCTAAAATCAAGAGTGTCATGAACATGAAAAACATGCCGACGGCACTCAAGAAATGCCACAGGTCGTGAAAATCGTAGAAGCGCATGAGTTTGCATTCCTGGTTGAACTCTCTGGAGCCCGCAGGCGTCAACTATAAAACAAAACGTGCACGAAACAATCAAACAATTTGAATGAGCGAAGACCCAACTTACCGACCAAGATATTGACTTGTGTAAGAAACAGTACATCGAGACGACCGCACAAGACAGAGACAAAACCAGGAAGAGTAACGTCAGTTTGTTGATGCGTTCCTTGTGGAGGAGCTACAAAATATAATTTTTTTTGTTAAAATCTGCGCTGTGTAGATCACTGCTTTACCTTCATGATGATGTAAAACGTAAAATAATAGACGGTATTCAGCATGAACACTCCCAGTAAGTAGAGGGCGAAATCCTTCTGATGTGCGTAAATCCCCAAGCCGGCCAAAGTCCAGTTGAACAGATTACCAATTATCAAAAGCACCATACGCCCTATGTAAGCATTAAATTGTATACATCACGTCAATTTTAAACCACAAGGCCTTGAGACAGGCAACACATCAATTAATTTAAAGTATTTTACATTTTTTTCTTAATAAAATTAATTTGGCTAACTGTCAAAATAGATAATTGAACTTAAACTCTCCAAAATAAACACAGCTTCAAAGCTGATGCAATTTAAGGCCATCCGCAGAAGGCCATGTCTTAGCTAGATTCATGAAACCTAACAATTTTTTTTCCTTAATTTTAATGCCATGGTCTTCAGTGAATGACTGCAAATTGGATGCATAAAAAGAAATGAATAAAAACGGAACCTTTATAGACGGGTTTAAGAACGTTAAGCGGGCCTGCTCTGAAGTCGTTGACGTACATTCGAAAGACCCTCACAACCAAACCCCTATCTGCAAAATTGAAGTTTAATTCGAGGCCGCCACCTATCGCCAATTAAAAAAATTACCGAATTTACAGCAGCCCATGTAGTAGATTTGGGCAGTCAAGTAGAAACACGTCAAGATGTGTAAAATTGTAAACCCAATCCAAAAGTAGATGTTACTTTCGAGTATCCCGAACATTCCTGCAGACAAAAACCAATCGGTGTCTAAACAGAACAAAACACAACACAACACAAACGATACCTAACAAGATTGCAACAGCCAATACGCCGAACGTTGCATATGCGGTGGCGTTGATGTCGGGGTGTCTCGTTTGATACAGCTTCACACAACAAAGCACCGCAGTCACATACATAAAACTTGTATCTACAATCAAACAGATTAATTGTATTTAAAGCCATTTTGAATTACCAGTTTTATACAATTTAAACGCACGGTATCACACAATAATTTTAATAGTTCTGAACTCGTTATTAAAACCGATTATTTTAATGTCTATACTAAAATGGCCTTTATAGATACGCACCAAACTGAAAGTTTGATTGGTTGGGGCATATGTGGTAGCTCCCGGAGAGCACCCCTTCCATAATTAGGGCAACCCCAATGGCATAAAACAGTCCGTAATGCTGAGGTATACCATATTGCTAAAACAAAAAAATTAAAAACAAAACTTCATTTGGTAAACTAGGGGCTTACTCTGTCAAAGTCGGGATCTTTGTGCCATCTCTCTCTGCGATGGGTCATCCAAAGAAACAAAAATCCAAACAAAATGTAGCCTACATTAGAAAACAAATGGTTGAAGTCACTGAAGAAGCCGAGGGGGTGTGCGCACAGGAAGTTGTAGTAGCACAAGTCTTGATTGCCTGTGTCGTTCAATACTTTCTGGTATGTGATGACTAGTTGAACAACAGGTAGTAAATAAAAGAGTGCCACGGTTAAGACATGCCATAAATACGAGTAAGATTTCTTGGTAAGAATGCGAGGGTCCTTCCTGGCCAAATCGCTTAAGTAAATGATGGGCTTCGACAAAATTGTTTCTCTGTCGTATTCAGTCTCTGCAATGGTGTCATATTCAGTCTCATCCAATGATATGTTGTCTATGTTGAATTCAGGATCTGTAATTTAGATTATTATACAATTCCCTCATTTTATTTATTATACAGGTGATTCAGGCAACCCGATCATTAAAATTTTATGGACTTCCCATTTGAATTGAATTGCAATTCATATTTAATGAATTTGTAAACTTCCTAAGCAACTCAAATTAATTTCTGATTTAGTTTTATAGGGTTAATCTACCTACAACTGGGCGACAATTGTTATTCCAGAAAATATTGTGTTTGTCTTTTTTTATTACTCTTTTTACGCGATAAAGTTTTTGTCGTTAAGCTAATTTTTAAATTCGTAACGAAACTTCCGTTATTTACATTGTTTTCATTTCGTTTCGTCTTTGTGAAGAACTCTCACAGATTGTCATTATTTGAAAAATTTTGCGTTGACTATTTTTGCAGTTTAAAGATCAACTGTTAACGATTTGACGAAAGAGAATGGAAAAATAAAGAATAAGGTGGACAAAAGAAACAATTTTCTGACAAAGAAAAAGAATAATCCACATGAAGGGTCAATTTTAATATGAAAACGCACAATCTATTAGATTTCAGGAGACAGTGTGCCTTCGCAATATAATAGTTCAAGCGTTTTTCCGCTGGTGCGGAAGTGAATTATATCCGGAACGTTATATTTAATTAACGTCAACTTGGAGCTATTTATAGCAAGTATAGTTGTATTTTCTTGCTCAAATATAGTTTCGCTGGGAATTTTTCTTTCGTTATTTATAGTGCCCATGCCGGTAGGAGAGCTCTGTTTATTGAAATCTAGTAAATTATGTGAAAAAGTAATTCGATTATGAGGAGCCAAATAAAAAACGAATAAATAACGAGGAAATACGAAAGAAGTATAGTATAGACTATACTTCTGTCAAATCTTCTATAGAGTATGAGTATAGTATAGACTATATCTGTCATATCTTGTTTGTCGAATTCTTGTGGTTGTTCTTCTGTTTTCTTATCGTTCTTGATTATCAATTAACTCACCAAATAATAATTATAAATTAACGATCGTTTTTTGTTTTGCGTTTATTTCTTTTCCTCGTTATTTATTCGTTTTTTGTTTGGCTCCTTATAATCGAATTACTTTTTCACATAATCTACTAGATTTCACGAGACAGAGCTCTCTTACCGGCCTGGGCAGTATAAATAACGAAAGAAAAATTCACAGCGAAACTATATTTGAGCAAGAAAATACAACTGTACTTGCTATAAACAGCTCCAAGTTGACGTTAATTGAAAATGACGTTCCGGATATAATTCGCTTCCGAGGTAAGTGGCGTCAGCGGAAAAACGCTTGAACTATTATATTGCGAGGTATAAAGGCACACTGTCTCGTGAAATCTAGTAGATCGTTTTTTTCATATTAAAATTGACCTTTCATGTGGATTATTCTTTTTCTTTTTTTGTCTTTGTCAGAAAATTGTTTCTTTTGTCCACCTTATTTTTTATTTTTCCATTTTGTTTGTTTCCATTCTCTTTCGTCGAATCATCTGTTGATCCTGACTTAAGGGTGGCGCACTTAGGTGCGCCACCCTTAAGTCATGTCTCCGATTACACCTAAGTTACACGTAAATGTAAATGACAGCCAGGGGATTAACCGATTCACCATTGGGTACGTTCAAAATACTCGGCCAATCTAGAGTGGAAATTTAATGAATTGCATTATATTTACCAACTCAAAAAGGGCGGGAAATTTTACAACTTATTTCAAATTTATGAAAACTCGATTATAAATACTGACAAAATATGAAGAAATATATGGACACAAAACAGGAGATCATTAATTATTAGACGGATTAAATGAAAATCAAGAATGATAAGAAAACAAAACAAAAACCGCAAGAATTCGATAAAGAACATTTGACAGAAGTGTAGTAGCAATATGTATCTCAATAGACGTTTTCGCAAATCGGAGCGGTACATGGATTAAGGTAGAAAATTGAGAAAAAAGAATGCGTTTAAAGTATGTAAAAATGAGAAAATAGACTAATTTTCGAAAATGCCTAATGATGCAGCCAATGTGTTTATTGACTCAAAACGCGGAAAGTTTTAAAACTTATTTAAAATTTAAGAAAACTCAAATATAAAGAACGACGAAATACGAAAAAGGGATGAATACAGAACAACATAAGATCGTTAATTATTAGGCGGATTAATTGAAAATCAAGAATTATAGAGGAATAAAAGAAAAACCACAAGAATAATTAAAACAAAGTGCATATAAGAATAATACGGCCAACACAAAAGATGAACTAAAAACAAAAGAAGATCGTAAATTAGAACGACAAGAAAACAAATGAAAAAATCACAAGAAGAATTGAAACAAACGAGGTTTGAAAATGATAATGCGACAAAAAGAAAAAAACAGTGGAACGCAAAGAAATTCAATGAAAGCTTCATTTAAAAATATTTTTCATGTATTCTCAACTGTAAGACTTATAAGAGTCTTCAATTTTCGAAAACGTTCCCAGTCAAATAAGTCCCAGTCCATCCACGATCTTCTTTTGTTTTCTTGTCGTCCATTCTGTACGTGTTTATTTAGTTTTCATTTGTTTCTTCTTCTTGAATTAGTTGTTATATTATCGTGTCTATTTGTGCGATAATTTTTTTCCGTTCAGTTATTTTTGTAATTTTATAAAACAATTTCCTGATTGTTTTCATAAAATATTTATTGGTTGGGTTGGTTTTAGTTAAGTACAAAACAAAAAGAAAATCAACTGTTTGAAAAAAAAAAAACAACAATTCGGCAAAGAAGAATTGAAACAAACAACGTAAAATGATGAAGAAAAAAAAACACAAAAAAGATCGACGTTTCTACAACGGAGTTAAGAAAATCATATCGCCAAAACAAAATAAATACAACATGAAACATTTATGGAGAAAAAGAAGGAAACAATTGAAGAGGCGAGTGGATGAAGGAATTATGTTACAAATTTGCAAAAACTGCTTCTTTTGCATGGATCGTGTTATGTACCCATCTTTCTCATAGCACCATCGAAAATTTTATAAATTCAAGGATAGTGGATATTTACCATATGTGAAGGAGTTATGTTTCACTACAATTAATTTACTCAAAGCTTTGATTTTGTAACATAACAACTTCATCTACTCGCGCCTTCAATTATTGAAAGCTTGATTTCAAGATTTTCTCGCGTAAAATCGTCGTTTTTTTTATTTATCCTCAACTGCTAATTTGTTTACTGAGGTTTTTTATTTTCAAAACTCCTATAAGCTAAATAAAAATCGATGATCTTCTTTTGTTTCCTGTTCATCCTATTCTGCATTTCATAGGTGTTTGTTTCAGTTTTCTTTTGTTTCTTCTTGTCGAATTAATTCTTGTATTGGCGTTTCTATTAGTGCATTAATTTTTTCCGTTGAATTAATTTTTCAATTTTTAAAGAAACTTATTTGTTGAATATTTCTAAGTGATTTTTTATATTAAAAAAATTCTCAATCTATGTGCTACATTTTTTACTAAATTTTAAAGTAGTTATCTGCTGTATTTGGCTAAATTTTTGTTTCTAAAGAAAGTTTTTCTTTCAACACTGAAATCCAAAAGAACTACCACCGACACTCGCGCCCATTGTTACTAGACATGCGGGAAATTTCAAACAGGGAGAAATAGCACCACAAAAAAAATGTTTAGTCACATCTACTATTTCCATCTTAAGAAAGACATTATTAAAATCTGGGTTTTTTTTTTAATTTTGGCAAAGTTATGACGTTTTAAATTGAAATTTGACTATCTATCTATGGCCTTTACTTCAGATCTCTTATTAGCGCTATCTATCACAAAGCGAGTGATTTTGTTTTGTCACTCATGATTACTTCTGATTACTCATGTTTACCTTGTATGCTTGAAGGTGTATTGGCTTCGAACTCGGGAGCAAATTCCATCGTACGAGGCACATATGTTCGATGCGTGCACACGCAGAAACCAATTCCAAAGATGACATAAAACAGCGCAATGCAGCCCAGAGTCACAAACACTGCATTCACGTAGTCGTTGTAGGTTATGCTCGGCTTTATAATGAAGTTAACATACTTAGTGCGATCCTTGTTTGTACTGGGGAGGTCACTACAGTCTGCATCGTCTCCTTTTGCCACAAACACTACGAAAAATCCATATGGGAACTTTCCTTTCTGCAATTTAAATGAACATCAACATAAAACTAGAAACAAATAAATTTCATTCAACAACGCGATACATGAGTCAATTCAACTTCAAAATTGAATGCAGACTTGAGAATTAACTGCCTTTTATATTTCAACGAAAGAAACTGATAATTAATGATAAATTAGAATAAGTAGTACTTAAGAAGTTAAGACTTACTGAAATGGTAATTCCGCCCTTCCTGCCGACTGTTTCAAAAAAGCCTTCAAAAGTGATGTCATTGTTCAAGTCGTAAACAGGACACTGGAAACATACATCTTTAAAAAGCAAACACACAATAACATTCATGTGTATTTACGCTCGAGTTCTGCAGGCTCACAGTCATGCATATAGTGTCATCAGAAAATATCTCCAGAATAACAGTTTCGTAGTTGTCTCGGTTATTACTGTTGTCAGGGAAATTATAAAAATAATACTTGGGTTTGCTTGGTGAAATGGAAATGTTGTACATGGTGGAAGGCTTAAGAAAGAAGTCTTCTTCTACTGTTAACTTTACTTTTGCAGTTATGTTAACAGTTGAGGATGATGATATTGAAATGATGGGTTCTTCTTCTAAGTAGAGGTTGTCAATGTTTGCACCCGTCATCGTTTCTAAAATTGGCTTTGAAATAAATCCCTTATTTACATTTATTTTTACTTACCGGAATAAAGTTGAGCAAACGTGTTATTGCTTTCTGTATTAGCCTGACACAAAGTTCGTCCGCTGTCCATAAATTCTTGTCCACCCATTGTGTCATCCACTAACATGGGCAACTGCCAGGATAGGACTTGCTTTCTTTGTCTGACGACGACGATTAAAGGAGCCGCTTTCGTCGCGTCAAGACTGGTGGCGTAAACTCTCACGGGATACTTAGACTGCAAGAAAAATCACGTATTAAAATGACTAAAAGTACTTGAATACTTACGTGAATTGTGTCATAGTCAATGATGTACTCAATGCTCTTATTGACTTGCACTGAGATGGTCTCGTTTATGCTTCCATTCAGTAGTACCGGATACAAACATTCCACATTGTGTAAGTATAACGCACAGAACGTAAAATATAACAGAAACATTTCGATTTAAATATTTTAATTTGACAAACTTGAGTTGAGGTTAATTTGACACATGTTCGTGAATATAGTCGCAAACAATGTTGCCAATTAGTAGTGATTAACTTACACAACAATTACGTCATACATACTTCGTACCCCCCTCTTTAATCGCCAATTTTTCAAATCTCCAAAGTAGGAAAAGTAACTTAAGAAATGAATATTAATGATTATTTTGATATTTTTGGCAACATGAGATAATTTTGAGCTCACGATTCAGTATATTTCCCGCTCGTTAATTATGCTGTCAGTTCACGTTTATATTCGAATGAAACGCTCACAAATACTTTTGTTTTCTGGGAAAAGTTATTGAGTGCTTGACGTAATGTCAGCGTGCCATTGAAACGAAAATGCTATAAGTACAGGGAGATCGAAATTGATTGTCCTGATCCTACACTGCTTTCCACGAGCTTAATATCGATATTTACATCCAATTATTAAAATGAAGTTAGCAACATAACGAAATCTAGAGAAGTTACTAGATATCTTAAGATTTTGTTGACAATTCATTGCCGTTCATTCACGAAAAATGGTTTATTTTCTTGTCATAGCAATCTGATTAGACAATAATTATGTTCTTCGTTAATTAGGTTAGGTTTAGATGTGACTTTTATTGTACGCCACAAGTCGGCACTGCTTCTCGTTCTAACCTTCATGTGATAGATATAATTATTGATGTCAAGCTCACGGAAAGTAGTGTAGGATCAGGACAATCAATTTTGATCTCCCTGTATGCATTCTATGTTAAAGTCTTCTCCGGATTTTATTGTCCGCTACTGTACATACATACGTTTGGTGGGTTGGCAACTATGGCAGCACTGTTTTAGTTTGTTTTGTGCAATTGCCAACGTTACTTGATGGTAGCGTTGTGATCGGTCGTTGGTTAGAGGAGCGTGTGGTGATAAAAATGGTCAAGAAACCTACGAAATGTGACATTGTAATCGCGCGGGACATAGAACTGGCGAAAATCTTGGCCGGTAACAACAAGAAATTACGCGAACGTGCCCTCAACCGACTGAAAAAATGGTTCGAACTCCGCTCGCAATCAATGCGTAAGTACCTAACCTCATTTTGCGCATACACGCGTGTAACTGCATTGACCAAAATGTTCCTCAGCTTTCACCGAATTGGACTTCATGCGCATATGGAAGGGTCTTTTCTATTCCCTCTGGATGTCCGACAAGCCTTTGGTGCAGGTAAACCATCACACCACTTAACATCTCATGTGATTGGATACAAACGTTTATAGTATTATTTACATTTATCCATTTTTCAATTGATTCTTTCAAAAGTTATTTGTTTCGGTCTCTAATCCAGTTTACACTTAACCCACTCACCCCCTACCTAATTGGCTAATTCCTGTTTTTACAGGAAGAATGTGCCGAATCTATATCTCGCCTGGTCCACTTCAATGCCCCAAGCACATCTCTATTGTTTTTTAAGTGTGGACTGCAAACTCTATGCAATGAATGGTTCGGAATCGATCAGATACGTCTGGGAAAGTTTTTGTTGGTAAGGCACTTACTTGCTCTTGTTATGGGCAACATAATAAAATACTTTGTTAATTTCAGTTTGTTAGAAGATTCCTTAGGCAAGGCTTGATAGTATTGAAAAATAATTCTTGGAACATTAGGTTAATCAAAACATTCAATGATGCTTTGGCTGCAACGGTCTTCAGCGAGCGTGCCCCCGGTGGTTTGACCATGCACTTAATTGAAGTGTATTTGGAAGAGCTGGCAAAGGTAGATATGAGTCTGGTATTGAATCATAATTATTTTTAAAATTTTGTTGCATGGGAGGACTTATTAAGTAGCAAACTAGCTGCAATTTGTCATTTCCTGTACAAAGTTGTGTCAAAAAGTAATCGCAGGATGTCGCGATTCAAACTATTGTTTAAAATGAATGTAAAGAAAATACTTATTCCTTCATCAAATAACTTTCTTGAAACGAATAGAAATAATCCATTGATGTACTTGCAGGTTTCTAGAGGAGAATTAAAGTTGCATGCGTTGACCGAAATGTTGAGGCCCTTCGTGCTATTTTTAGCACAGTCCAGTGATGCTCGCCAAAGAAGTTGCATTAAGCAAAATATATTTCACCATTTGATAAAGCAGTCCGATGCAGGTTTTGAATATGAAGAAAAATTTAAAGCTTGGAAACGGGTAGGTTTTGTTTTCTTTTGTGGTGAAGAAGTGGATTTATTTGCTTGGATTTTCAGGAAGGATTTCCAGGTGCTTCAATCAATGCAATGCAGAAACAAGACTTGCCAAATGATGACGATGTTGATGATGATGATGAGAATATCACAGAAAACGCTCAATTGTTGGATCCGAGGGCGGGATATGTCGATGTTGTTCTTCCACAGCTCAAATTTAGTTCGAAGCAAATAATTGAGCTCCTCAATCAGCACAAGTTCTCAGAGGGAAGCAACGTGAAGTCGAGGAAAACAATTGCATCATTAATTGATGAGTTAGTATCTTTCATTTTGTGTGCGTGATCTCATATGATTGTTCTTTGTAGTTTCACAAAGGTGGCAAAAGGTAGGTATCCTCTGGGAATTGAAAAATTGGACTTGCTAAAGAAAGATGAGTACTCCTCGACACGCACGAAGCAAGCCGTCAATCGCCTCGTGAAGTTTGAACAGAAGCTTTTGGGCAAAACTAGAAAACGCAAGAAACAAGATCAAGCTTCAATGCAGCCCAAAAAAAGAAAAATCGATTTGGAACTTGCTGAATTCATCGAGAAGAGTGAAGGGGCAAACAGCATTTCCTTAGATGAAGAACAACTCAACAAGCCTGACAGAAAGAAAAGGAAAAATGATGCCTCAAAAATAAATAAGGCAGCAGAGTACCAATGCTCGTTTAAAAGAAACTCCGGGACTTGGTTTGTGTATGAAACAGATGAGTTTAGTAAAAATGATGAAGATAAATCAGAAATTAATGGAAGTGCTTCTAATTCAGAAATACTAGAAGTTGATGTTGACAATTCGTTAACAAAAGACCAGAGATTTTCTCCTGACAAAAAAGGCGTGCATATAACCACTCCTAACAGCAGCAAAGAAATTTTTGTGCAAGATGAAGACAGCTCACTTATAAAAGCACAGACATTTTCTCCCCCCTCAGGCTCCAAGAATCATAACTCATTTGAGAAAAAACAGAAACACTTAAGCACCTTCAACAAACAGAACGAATATAATTTATTCCAAAAAAAACTTTCCCCCAACAAAAAACACTTGCACGTAAGCACGCCCAATAACAGCAAAGTTTTTACCCAGAATGAATGGGATTTACCACTGAAAGATGGGGAGGTGGAAATATTCGTGTCGCCGCAAAAATCACCGGCCAAAGCCCTAGTGAAAAACCCGTTTTCTGGGTCGAAGAAACAATCACTTGGGGCCAGCAGCTCTTCGAAGAAAGTCAAAATTGACTTGAAGCTGAACCGCTCGCAGGAAATTCATGAGCATGTGGCTCAAATCAAGAGCTCCCCAGGAATCCCGTTTGATGCGAACAAGAAACCGACAAAGCCCTTGCTAAAGTCAACCGGGGTTAGCAGTCCAATCAATCCATTTTATAAGAGAAAACTGAAGTTGTAGTTTACATTCGTTGTGTATGTTGTAAGATTTTTATATATTATGGTAATTATTTGAACTTGATGAAATAAAAAACATTGTAAATACAATGTGTTTCGCTCTGAATATAAATAAGTAATATCAATTACTTAGTGAGTGGTCGATTTCATTAAATTTTGCAAAAAAATTACAAGTATGGGAGGAAGGTGCAGGAATGCTGCCTGGGATCAACTTCAACATATTTAAAACTAATTTTATTTACTCAGTCCAACGATGTGAACACTGTTGGTTAGTACATACATAGTACAATCGCATTTCCTCTTCTGCTCTCCTGGTTTGTGCTTGGAAAAAAACGGCCTCCCTGTAACAAAGAAAAGCTTTACGGCATCCTCAGAAGGCTATGGAATTAAAATCATGTCTTAGCTAGATTCAGGAAATTAAGTGTAAATGTCAAAATTTTCTGAATCTAACTAACTAATTCCAAGGCCAATTGAGAATGAATTTAGACTCATTTGTACAATTCCAGCTTAACTTTAAGCCAAATAACTAGTCAAGTACATGATAATTTTACTCACCGATGATGACATTTTGGACAATGATGATCTTCAGTTCTAGGCAACGTTGGATCTGATATCACATCAGGAACTATATGTGTTAATTCGCTGTAACAAACCATAAAATTGTAACTCCATAAGCTAAGACGAGCACGAAGCTACTCACTCGATTTCGTGCATGATTTTATTCACGTAAATGCATTTGGAATCAGCTTGTTGCTTGTAGTCGCAATTTCTGCATGCGTAAAGCAATATCTTATTTTCTTTGTCTTCTTTGGGGTACAGCATATTATTGCTAAAACGAAAGTGAGGTTATGTTTGGATTATTTTGGTTTGGATTCAAACTGGCTTACCATTCCTGGCAGAAGCGGATTCCAACAAAGCCGGGGCCTTCACTATGAGAGGCGTCGTATCCAGTCGTATTTGTCGGCATTTTTAAATTAAAAAGATTCGAAAAATTCAACACCCACAAAAACACTTAACACAGATGGCGATGATTTCGCGCAGAGTTGCCAACATTCCATTAAACTTTATTCCTAGACTTTAATTGAAAACTCCCTAAACTGGTTCTAAATAAATATACCGTGCCTTCAAATGAATTCCTCATTAACGTAAGCTGTGTTTTTTTATAAAGTTGGTGACGCTCAATACAAGAATGAGGGACAGTTGTCATTTGTCATCAATGTCATATTATCTAATAATGACATCACATGAAAAAAATATATAAACTCAAAATTCAAAGAAACAATTACTTCAACTCAAAACAACATTAACGGTTAAAACAGACGTTGAAAATGTTGTCCTTCATCTTTAATGCACAAACGCGTTTGCCAAGTGTTGGGAGGTTATGTTAACATAAACAGTTAATTGGACAGCTGTCAGTATTACTAACCTTTAAGAGAAAAAGCACTGAAGTCATGCCTACTTTAATTAGGAATTTAATTGAATGCACGGTATTTCTTTCCAAAAGCTTTACTTTAGAAATCAAATTCAAAACTCATGATTGATTATAAAGATAAATAGAAAAATAAATGTTTATTGGTAAAAAACTCCAGCAAGCAAATTTTATATTGGTTCCAGTTCATGAGCGCGTGTAACTGTTATTATAATTTAAATTTAATCCGGGTTTTCTTGCTATAACTCCTGAACCACATGGAATTTTTATAACATCAAAGTAGTTTATAACTGCCCTAATAATTCATCCCATTTAACCGAATTCGTATCTCATATATATTAAATGAAATCCCCAAGCTGGAAAAGTTATCTGGGACATATTGTATACTGCTACAACATACTCTGCAGTACAAATAACAAGTTTATTATAAACAATTTCTTTATTGGCACTAATTTTTTTGTCATAAAACATCTAATATGCTTAAAACATAACAATCGCCGCCATTCGATGTAATGTCTGGCAAGATAAACGGAATTCACACTGACTTTATGCATGGTTAGCTCTCAGTTCCTTCAACTGTAACAAATTAGCAAATTCAACTAGTGTACTTGATTATTACCATGTAAAAGTTACCTCCTGTTCTTCGTCTACCGAATCACTCTCATCATCACTTCCGTGCACAGATGCAGCGGGGGTAGTAACTCTGCTCGAGCTGGGGCTGGGTGGCTCCGAGATCGGTCTGGGGTACTTCACGACGCCGATGGCGTTGTCGAAATCTTCTTTATACTCGGGAAAAACGGAATGCAATGCGCGCATTCTAGCCTGCCTGTAATAAATGCCCAAGTTCCTCCAGTCGAGCAAATCGCTTAGACGTTCGGTCCTGTTCCTCTGGATGATCCTTTGTCGTCTGTTTAATCTGGCAAAGTCGTACATAAACTGGGCTAGTTGCTGTACGGAATCCTCCAGAGAAATATACCGTCTGTCCACTACGTAAATACCGTACGACATTGGATCTGCGATGTGCTCCTGCATAAAACAACCGAAACCTGCAAAGTAATTTGTTATAACACAGACAACCAGATATACAGTAATTAAGTTATTTATATGTGTCACATTCTCATGTAGACTTCAATTTAATCCTGATTTAAATCTTTTGTGTAACCCAGCCTTAATCTCTTGTGATATTGCTAGTGAGAAAAAGTCACGGCTTCTTATTGGGCTCGCCCTATACACTTTTAAAATTACTGAATGAATGAGTTACCTGATAAATTAGTTGTTATGCTGGGAATCCCCATGACCGTACATTCTGCCGGTGTGTAGCCCCATGGTTCATAGTAGCTTGGAAAGACCCCCAAGTGGCAACCCCGCACGAATTCCTCATAGTCCAAACCGAACAGGGGATTTGTTGAGCTTAAAAATTCTGGGTGGAACACTATCTGAAAGATAAAGTTACTAAATACCAAACACACACTGAACCCTCATCTGAAGGGTGATAACAAGTTAAATTTTGTATATCGTTAAATCAACTCCAAAACAATAAATGTATAGGGTAGAACAATTTCATAAAGAAAAAAAAATACTGACCAAGGATGTTTTTTTTTTCGAGATTGGAAATAAAACCCTGTACATATTTAAACGTTAATAGTAAATTAAATTTGTTTAGTGAATTGTTTTTATCACGACCTACTATATTTTACGAGACAGATGCCTTAATCACCCTAGTTACTTAAATAAGAAATACTATAAATAACGAAAGAAAAAACCACAAGTAAACTATATTTGAACAAGAAAATAAAATTCTACTCGCCATAAGTTGCGTGAGCTTGACATTAATTCAAAATGACGCTGTGAAATGACGTTTCGGAAATATTTTGCTTCCGATTTTTTAGGTAAGTGGCGCAAACAGGATAGGCCGGATACACGCTATCTCTTAAAATCTAGTAGGTCGTGGTTTTTATATTTACTTTGACTCGATCGTGCGTGGTATTGAAGAGATTGCACCTACGAACTGAGCTCAGCACCGGATCGTTCCAGTCATCAACAATGTTGTGTGTAGTGATTGGAGGAAGTCCATCTCGTTGGAGGGAATAAATGCAGCGCTTCAGTCTCACCTGCTCCTCCTTTTGGAGTAGCTCTAAAGCATCAGGAAGTCTTCCACTAAAACAGAATCGCAATGAACAAGGAGAGAAAAATGGCGGAGAAAACAAGTGGACGAACCTCAAACACACCTCATACATCCGCTTCCCAATTTTCTGCTGGATGTCGTTGATTGTGTCTCTCAGACTTTTGGTGACCGCGTGACCCCTCAGGGACTCCACATTAAAATTGTTCGTCTTCGTTGGGAATATCAGGAATGCAACCACAGTGACATCTGGGTGAGTCGACTGAAACATTTCCTTGGCTTAATGCAAAAAAGTTGCAGCTCGAAAAATGCTGCACCTTTAAATAATGGTTTAACCTAGCGAGGGCCTCGATGAATATATCGGCACCTTTGTTGCCGAACTCATACCGGCCGGCGATGAAGAAGTACAGCGTTTTGTCCAAGTCGAAGTCGTAGTGCCTGCAAGAATGATTTGTTTAGTTTAGTTTAGTCTGAGGAGTGGAATTACCCATAGAAATGACCACGCACAAACTCGTGAATTTTGTCCTTGGAGAGTGCGTGTAAGTTCTGGAATTCGTGCAGAGCTGAGAACTTCTTCACGTTGAGTCCGTTCGGAGTAATGATGTCTGGTTTTCTTTTTAGCAAATGTTGAGCCTCATATCCTAAAATAATTTCACATATACTCCTCTATCCTGGTGATATTATTTTTGAAAATATTGCAATATTGACTAAATAAAAAAATAATTCATGTTCTCTAGTGTCCAAATGCAATAGGTACAACTGTGCGAAACTGAACCTTATTAGAATGCCTTCGGAATATTTTCTTCCTTGCGACAGTAACCAAGCTTAAAACACGCTTTTCCTGCTTGCTACTGTACATACATGGAAAATTTAAAAAGAAATGAAGTTAGATGTTATATTGATATTTGGATTTCACACTTCTTTCTTCGTTCTGGAAAGAGTACATTAAAATAATCTGAGTTCAGTTGCTTTACGCAACCTAAATTGAAATCATCACAACACTGCACTTTTTAATGTGATATGCAGGCCAAAAGTATGAGACTGTAGTGTTTTGTGTTGCATATTTCGAACTGTCGAAGTAACGAGGCAGCTGTCGGAAACAGTCCAAAATAAATATGGAGCAGATTGTTGCAGGTTAACCTAAACAATTCCAAGTAAATCTAGTTTCAAGCTTCGTAGTATTCATCAGCACCAACTGCCATTGGCTGGCACAATAATAATTTTAGTTAGAAACGTGTTTTTCGATTCGTTAATGAAGTACAAACTAACATTGACAGGTGACGTTTATCAACAAACTTAGGCGCTTTCCAATTACACGTTTGAGCTACTCGGGACTAGTCCGGAGATGATCCGAAGCGTTCCAATTGTAAGAGCGTGAAGCACCTGAACTAATCAGTTTTGATTTCCCTCTTCCCCTCGAGCACCTGTCATATCGTTTGCGTTTCGAGCACCAAAAGGGTGGGGAAAGGGAATACATGTGGCGCGCACATGGTCAGTTTGACATATACTGACAACTGACGCTTCTAGCGTTCCCATTACGATTTCTAAAGTATAGCTCGGATCAGATCTGTTCAGGTGCTTAGAGTTCGTAATTGGAAAGCGCCTCTTAATTACAAATAAGATTTTTAAGCTAAAATGTAGCCTAAACAACGGAATTTCGTCCTATCTGGCAAGCCTGAATTTGATTAACAACTGTTTATTTCTTACGGGCACCATTTTAGATTTTCACACCTATTGATGTAAAAGTGAATTAAATATAAGTAAAACAATTTCCTGTAATAATTGAAATTGCAATACCTGGTGCGTTAATACTTTTGGAAAACAGTGTACATCTTACATTTTCAGAGTTGGCAACAATTATTTCAATTATAAATGTGATTAACAAGTAAATGACTTGTACTTATAATTGGCCCGCATTCTGATCATATGATTAAAGTCGTATTTAACTAAAGTCGTGATTAAAATAAACAAGAAACATTATAGCTTTACGTAAATTTAATGTGTGAGAAAGTGACGGACGAGAGTTGTCATGGGAATTAAACACGTTCTTAAATTAATCACAGGTTGAGAATACGGGCTTTTGTCTTTAGTCTGATATTGGTGGTGCCAACTTTGAAGCTGGTACTTATTCAATTCTAAGTGATAGTTTTAAAGTATCTGACCTGTAATGTCTGAAACTGTTGTGAAAATGTGTGACAAGTGACTGGCAGCTCGTTCCAGGCAGTACCTGTGGTAGATCTGCCTTTTACCAGCTTCTTCATCGACGTTGAACTGCAACAAAATTATACAGGGTGTATACAAACTAAAAAAACTTGAGGCCACAAAAACCAAATTATTTATATCCCAAGAAATTTGGCGAATACGCTTTGAGTGTCATTATAGTTTCATTACCTTAGCAAGGTTGTTGTAGAAATCTGTGTTACCAGCACACAAATATCTACCCAGCAGAGTGGCGTGCGTTGTAAATACCGTCGCCACATTCACATGGCGCATACGAAGCACGATTAGGCCAACACCTGCCTGCCATTCGTGGAAATGAGTGACAATTCGAGGTGACATTCCACCGGCGTTACTTTCCGCTATGTCTCTAAACTGCAAATAAATTCATTACTCTTCCTAAAGCGGTGCCAAATCAGATGTTTCTTTTTTACTTCCATGATGAAGTCAGCCACCATACACCCTAAGATGATCGCATCGTTCGCTTCTATGTCTAAATGTGGAACGCCCACGTTGCACTTGTCCCAGAGTTCAGTCTTAAACTCGTCCAACTTCCAAGCGCCTGAACCGATGTCCATTAAAATCACTTGCGGGTTGCCATCTACCAGCCATCTTCCTGTTATAACCTAAACACATTTTCGTTTAATAAAATTGTTAAAGAAATAATAAGAATTGCAAATTGGGTTATTTTGGGCGAGTTGTAACGTTCAACTATCAAAAAAATTGAACATTGATGGATACGCCACTAATAAAGCATATAATTGTAAGTACACCTAATAGTTTCACGGATTTCTCGAAGGTCCGTTTGGTTAGTCCGGACAATTGGGTTCGTTTATAAAAGCAAAAGTGAGTGTGAAATTTTTAATTAACAAGTTAGAGCAAACAGAAAAGTTGAATCGTAATAAAACCCCGAAACTCGTTTGTTAAGTGCTTTAATGTGCTCAGTAACTATGAACAATTATTAACAATTATTTTTTCAATTTAATTAATAGTGATTTAGAGCGTTTTAGATTCACTGCTCTAGAACCATCTTGGAGTATTCTCATTTTGTTTTAACCTCATATAATTTTAGAGGATGGAGCACTCAGAGTGCTCTAGCCTCCAAAGCAATGTATCAAAATCGCTCTTATTTGGAACACGAATTCTTAACCATCTTTTGTTTCTCATTTCACTGCAAACAAATGAAAAACCACTCTTTTTCTGTCGTCGTGACGGCTTTAAACGCCCTAACAAAAAAAAAAAAATTTAGACTAAAAGAGAAAATGATAAAGCAATCTAAAAAGTGAAAAATAAAAAAAAGCTGAAATACAACTTCATTAAAAAGTAAACAACAAAAAGAAAAAAGTATCACATCGTTAGAAACAACTGACAATGCGTCAGTCGCGCTATCTGTTCGAAATGTTTCTTTTTCTTCTTTCTTTAAAGGAAAATTAAATTAAAACTTTCAATGAAGACAATTCAAGAAACGGTAGCGGTAGGAGCAGTTTTGATCTAAACGGAATTAAACAAAATGTTACAGTTTGATTTCCCTTAAAAACAAATAAAAAATGAGCAAAGATCAAAGTAGCAGCAGCAGTTTTTCGTTATATAGTTGGTTGAAATAATTCTAACAGAACCCAGCAGATACTAACTTTATTTCTTCAAAAAAAAAGTGAAAATATTATTTCATCAAAAACAAATGCACTTGAAATTGAAATTTAAGAAATTTTGCGATTTAAATGGATTTCTATTCTATTTTTTGTGCAGTGGTATTGGTTTAAAATGTTTTGTTTTAAACTGTCAAAAATTTGATCAAATCCTAGGCCTCACTGTTCACGAACAAATGACAGGCAACCTGAAATAACAGAAAACTGATAATCTCTTTTCTGTTGTCCTTCCTGATGATGATTTGAAATGTCCTAACTTGAACTTGATTGTTTTTATACAAAAACAAATGAAAAAAGAACCAATTTAAATTTAATAAACTGTGGGCTTTGGTTTGAAATGTTTTGCTTTGAACTGTCAAAAATTGAACAAATTCTAAGCCTTAGTGTATACGAACAAATGACAAATGACCTGAATTGATAGAAAACTGATTATCTTCTTTTGTCCTGCGTAAATTTTATTTTTATTTTTTTTAATAACAAATGAAACGTTACTTGGTTTTGTTTGTTGCAATGATTTATTTTGAATACCAAATAAATATTAATTATTCCTAAATCCATAAGAAATTTCATAATGCGGTGTTATCATTTTATTGATCTTCCTATATCGCATACCTTTCTCTAAACTGATCAAATTTATCGACGCTGCACATAATTTTATTGTGAACATCAACTACTTTTGGACAAGATATATTTTCCTTTTGTCCAAATTCATTTTTCCAGTGCATTGTTGTCGTGTCCTTCGTTTGAACTTTCAATAATTTAGTTTCAAAGGTCAAAAATTCAACAGGAAAGTTAACTATTTTATATCAAAGATGTCGCGATCTTAACCGAGGAAAGTTACAGTTTGCGTGCAACGTTCTTTTTTTAACCTTTGGTGGCTTGAACGTCATAACTTGAAATCAAATATATTCTTCCTCATTCCTCATCAACATATGAAAAACTATTCAGATTGAATGTAAATTGAAAATTGCAAGCATTACGTGTTTCTTCCATGGTATACTATTGATCCTAATTTGAAATGTCAAAAAAACAAGTGAAAAATGATCTAAAGTGAAAGCTTGGCCATGACGTAACAAAAACAGCGAATTGCATGACACCAAAAACAAGAAAAATAGATAACCACAAGCCACATATGAATGAGATACGATAGACTGTTAACGTATGAAATATCAACAACCGTAATCTTTAGCGACCGGGTTGTTGCGCAACCAGCAATTTAATTAATTGAGAAAACAAACGCGTCACTTATCGTCAAAGTTCACGTGAAAAATTTGGCAGGTCTCAAAACATCAACAATTACTTCTAAGACCGGATAAACAAAAGACTAACCTTGTAGCCTTTGCCTCTGATGGCGTTTACGGCGTCATTTAAAACTACGGTTCCTAGAGGGCCTTCCTCCACTTCAGTTCTTGCGGTGGCCTCCTTATAAGGACCGATCAAACAGTACTGGTCCCCCATTTCTTCAGTCGAGACATATGCTTTCGATCTTATTACTGTGTAGATACCACCGACTAAAATAAAAAAAGATTTTGTTTTATTAGTATCACGGTAGCCTAGATTAATAAAGGATCACTCCTTTATCCGGCAGGTCACATTTGCAATAAATCTATTCCGTGAAAGTTCTCGTTGGTGTTGCTCCTTCTGTACAATTTTATTTTAACGTTGCCATAGTTAAATAAGTTAACAGTAAATTAGAGTAATGTGGCTCACTCTTCAAAATAGAGCAATGTTTCTGAGACCAGTCGGATAAAAGACCTTGTCCTTAATTTAATTCATTTAGGTTAAAATTGTAACATATCTGTAGCATAACAACAGATGTCGTTGATTTAACAGAAAGCATCAGATTTTGATTTTTACCTTAACGTTGCCATAGTTAACATGTTAAATAGGTTAACAGCAAATTACTGTAATGTGGCTGCCTCTTCAAAACAGCAATGATTTTGAGATCAGACGGATAAAAGACCTTGTTCTTAATTTAATTAATTTAGGTTAAAATTACAATGTATCTGTAGCATAACAATAGATGTCGTTGTTTTAAAAGAAAGCTTCAGATTTTGATTTGAGAATAGATGATGCTGATTGCTTTTTCATAATGGGGCACCAGATCAAAGATAGGCAAAGCGCTGAGAGAGAGCACTATCCACCCTCGATTGTTAGGAACAATACAAATACGTAGTGGCTTCTAGCGCAGTAATGATAACTTTTAGAATTTTAGCATATACGAGAAAAAGTTTAAATTTCATAGTAGGGAATCTTTAATTTCTCTCTATAATAGTAGGTATCTCCTACTGAGAATATCACATATTCAAAAACTCCCGCGTTTGGAGTTGACTATGACTTGAGATAGCAAGAAATACATTCGTTTTCACTCTGTGATTAAGAATGTGCCGCTCTACAATATTTTTTTAATGTCAGTACGGTGTCATGTATAAATTATTATTGGTATTCTTTTAGATAGTAAATAATAACTATTGGGAAATTGGGGAATGAAGCATTTCCGATGCATATCTTCAATCATTGTTGATCACAGTGTATTAAAACGTCAACTAAAGTAAGTGAGATCAGGTGGTTACGACTACAGCACCAACAGACGTTTACCGAACAAGCGCCAACTCCAAACGTGGGAGTTTCTGAACGCATGATATATTCAGTTGCTGTTAGGCTGATTAATTATCACAATTCCACTTTTATTGAAGTTCTCTTTTACTAGAAAGTAGGTAAGTTGGTCAATATTTAAAACAAAGAGACAATAGATTTTTCAGTACTTAGCACTGAAACCTTAGAAATTTTAGTTGTGGTTATTATAACGCCTTTTTTTCATTGACATTGGAAACTGTAGTGAAATTCTAACAAATATATAAGCAACTACAGATTTAAAGCATATAGCATACATGTGATTCGTAATCGACAGCTGGCCAACACTTACACTTTTTCACTTGTGCCTCTCCCTGCACCTGATTAACACACTACGTGTTCAGGTAACGCTATTAGCGAGACCTTTTAAATCTATCAAATAATTTGCTTTCATCTAGGGATAAAAAAAACAGTCGAATGTTCCTTGTCATTTGAAGTGACGTTTAATAAAAACAATGGCCCGTATACTGATCATATGATTAAAGTCACATTTAACAAAAGGCATGTTTAAAATAAACAAATGATATACCTTTATGTCGACTTAATGTGTAAGATAGTAACGGAGGAGCGTTGCCATAGGAATTAAACATTTTATTAAATTAATCATAGGATGAGAATACTGGTCAATGACGTTTGATAATGATTAATTTAATGACGTGTTTATTCCCATAGCAATGCTCGTCCGTCACTCTCTTACATATTAAATTGACATAAAACTATGTGGTTTCTCGTTTAATTTAAATACAACTCTAATCATAAGATCAGAATACGGGCCATCGACAGCAACAGCTTGCCTTTAAATTTTCAAAAAAAAAAAAATTCATATTTTTATCATTAATTCCTGTTCTTATGTTTAGGGATTTTAGAAATTCAAAAAAAGGGGTAAGTTTTTCTAAATTTTTCAATAAACCAAATTTTTTAAGGTACAGAGTTCTGATGAGACCCAATAAGGCCGAAATACATGTATAAACTCTTTCCTAACATTTTCTATATAGCCAGTTACACAATTTTAATTAATTTAAATTTTCAGTTTGTTCATTAACATAGTTAGAGTCGCGACCCCCTAGGAGGCCGCGTCAAAGAACGGGGGGGGGGGGGAATCGCGAGAAAATTTCCGAAATAAAACTAAAATGCCTTATTAAATAAAACATTTACATATTTTGTTTTATTTAAAGTAAATAAAAATATATCAAACAAAAATCATGCGTTAACCCTTAACTTAGTTGAATTAACTATTTTCTTTATTTGTTTTGGTAAATATTGGACATAAATTAATGTATATTAAAGAATTCAGAAGAAATTCTCTATCAAACAATATCAAAAAAGATATACATATTCTATAATAAATTATTTTGATGGACTATCGATTGGTAGTTTCGATAGTGAAACGTAAAGCAATAGTGCGAATTTTAAGTGTCTGTCAAAATAATTTAGTATACAATTTTCATCGGACAAGAATCTAATTATATACATATTCATTCGAAAAAAAAGAACTTGCCATCATTTTTGACTTAAGAGTTGGCATTTGGACAAAGTGAGACTCAATATCAATATCAATAAATATTTAAGGAGACATTTTATATTATTTTTTGCTTATTCAAATTAGACTATAAATAACAGAATTACACCTTGAGGCGTTTTTTAGCTTATATCCAGTATAAAGCTAAGTTTTGGAATTTGTAGAAGGTTCCAGTGCCATGTAGCACTGTCTCGAATATGGTGAGAAGAAAAAGAACAAGGAAATAAAATGCGAGAGAGAAGTGATGGATGGGACAAATAACAAATTTCATTACTTGGTGCTAGACAGTGCTAGCAGCAAAGAATAAATTGAGTTACTTAGTAATAGGTACCGCCAGCGACAAAGAAATAAATTCAGTTACTTGTTCCCAGTCATTTTTGCTTGTGCTGTTTTATGAATGAATTTAAGTACGGCAAGAGCTGAGGGGGGGGGTGGTCCCTGTTTTAAATGATTTTCAAAGAAAGTATGGTATTAGCATACTCAGAAAAAAATGCTGTTGAACTTAGCTAAGAAAATTCTATAAAAAAAAATAGTTACGACCTATTGAAAATTTGAAATGTTGCAAAAATATTAGAAATTAAAATTAAATAGTAATTTAAATTAAAATAGTGATTTTCTCGAATTACATGATTGTATTAGAACGAAAGTACACGATTCATATCTAATTAGATTGAAAAACAAGAGTTTTTTTTTATTGTCATGGAAACCAAAATTACAAATGATACATATTCGGATTCCCAATTATCTGTAGATTGCAAATAGGTAAAAATATACATGGTGTGCGATTTAAAATAAGAAAGTTGACATCACTTCCGGCGAAATCAGAAGTTCTACTGTGCTGGATAGTATGTCGGAAAATTCATTTTTTTGTTTAATTTATTCTTTCCAAATTTCATGTCAATCGAAAATAAAAATTCTAGAAAGGTGGCATGGGACACCTGTGTATCAAATAGTATACAGGATGGAGCATTGATGAACGGAACATAGGAAATTCCATGTCAATTTAAAGGTAAAGCATGTCGGAAAATTCAATTTTTAGTTTCATTTTTTCTTTCCAAATTTTATGTTAATCGATTCAAAAATAAAAATTCTAGAAGGATGCCGTGAGTTATATTGAATAGTATACAGGGTCTGCATTGATGAACGGAACATAGAAAATTCCATGTTAATTTAAAGGTGTTCAAATATTGGCTTCCCTAATTATTTTTACTAAAAATCCAGCTAGGTTTTTTAAAGTACTCTTCAAAATGAATTTAGCCGTGTGGTTTGAGAAATTTTCCAAAATGACTAGATTTATCAATCATCTGTCAAGTTTTCACATTTGACAAGCTTTATCTTAAAGTTTTATATTTGTTTTCTTTGTTTCTCAATTTGCTCAAGAGACTAATGGAATGGCGTTACCTGTGCATGTAGTGTGATAAAGAAATTTTGCATTACATGAATTATAAATAAATAAAATAGGTGTCAGATTTTCATTTTTGGATGTTTTGAAGTTTCTGCGTCTAATGCTAGATGACGCTAATTACTTCTGCATCAGTGTTACAAAAATTAGGGTTTTGTTAGTAAATACGTGACTTTTTGGCAAAGTAATTCCAAACAAAACTTGCCACTAAAATGTATAATTAAATTAGGATAAGTATTTTTAAAACTTACTCATTTGGCTGTGTTGCACTTTTGCCAAAGAAAAAACAAGGAAATGAAATCATACCTATTTGTAATAAATATGTATATACATTTTTTTTTAATTTTACCTTTATTAGCTGCCTCCCATGCAATTTCAAAAGTCCATCGGTTCTCTTCCTCAGCTAGAAACCCCCTATCCATACAGGCCAGCAAATTACTGTATGACTCGCCCCTGTAGAAGCGCCGGCTGGAAGACTTTTCTCGAGACATCGTTTCCGCCCTTCGTTCAGGCATCAAACCCTTCAAACACCAAAACAGAATTAATTACAGAAAAAATGTTGTTTTTCGCCGATCTGTTTAATCTCTTAGGCACACAAGGATTAACAGTTATCGCTCGCGTTAAATAACAAGTCAAAGGAATATTAAAACGGCGAAAGTTTCATTCATGATTTTTAAAAAAGCGTGCGGACGTGAACTGAAATACACGTTCGAGAACGAACTGGCAGGCGAAAGAAAAAAGATGAGAAGTCTCCGACGTTCTTTCCGGCACTTTCTCGTTCTCCAACACACGGACTTAATTTATAATAATTCCAAATAATTACTTACATGAAAGATTTGTCCTCTTGCCTGCTCCCGTTTGACTTACAACTATCAATCTGATCAGGCACGGCCTGTTACACACGCACGTCACAGCGCAGTGCGTAACTGACCGCACGTGTTAGACAGAAACACAAGATGCCGGGAGGTTACATAAAAAAAATCATAGATATGCCCTAAGTAGAGGTCACCTCTATTAGCGGTGCTGCAACCTGTCATCTACGACGTACTGTAGTCGTCGATTCGCATGGAAATGCGCAGACAAACGTTTCGAAATCATTAATAAACAAAAACCACGAGGCTTGAAGCTTTTTACTAAAAAAACAAAATGGTTTTGTAAAGCGAATAACCTAAAAAAAGGCAATGCGTCAAAATTAGCAGCGCCATATGCGGACAGTAATGGAAGTAATATTTTAAAACAATTTTTTTTTGTTTTACTTTTCATATTATTTTTAAATATGTATTTTTCTATTTTGTACATGTGTTTGTGACGGCCCGGTTTTATTCAGCAACTTAACTTTTGCGTAGAAGTTATTTATATGTTGAATTGTTGCTATGGCAATAAATCGAAAGTCAAAGTTAATTTGTTAATAACAATGTTCGTCTACAGAGGAGCCAAGAATCGAACGTCAATATAAGTAATCTATAATGTGCATTATCTCTGTTACACAATTATTGCCTACCATTGTTCAATTGGTTTACTGCACGTGTGTTCTGTGGATTGCTGTCGATCTGTTTACGCATGATTTTATTGTTAAAAGGCGGCGAAAGTGGCGAGTATTGCGTTTATGATTTTTTTTTCACAATTTAGTCTTAAAGTCCTGTTTAACAGCGTTTGAGTTTATTTTTATGTATAGATATAGATATCCGCTTGGTCTCGATTTACAGAAATAAAATTAGAAACTCTTTTACATTTACGACAGAGCGTCCTAACATGTTGATGGTTTTAAGTATGTACCAGGTTGTCTCTGGTATGTACAGTATGTTCGTGGTCGATCAGTCATATTCTGCCATGTACGCTTACTCATTATGAATAAACTAGGCCTATATTTTATAAATAAAAACAGTATTATAGAAATAAGTCTTTACTGAATAGAAAGCATGGATCATATAGAAATTGGTGAAATAAATGCAGATACAACCATTGTTGTCTCTGAATAAATGAATATTCCTAACATCAGTGTTGCCAATAAGCGCTCGTAAAAAACTAAACATTGGCCGCGTTCAAGCAAACGCAACGCTTTAATAAAACGCAAGGCAAAAGTGTTGTTTTGCAGTGTTATAATTAAAGTTCGGATTTTATGTAAAAAAAAACATCTTTATTATAAAGAATATCAATGTAAAATTTAGGATATACCAAACCTTCACTAAAATAATTAGATTAACGGTATAAAAAAATTACATATTTTACATAAACTGATGGTTTAGTACATATTTTCGGTTTTCGTACCTAAAATGCATACTCTCTACATTTCGAACATAAAATCGACATATTTTCAAAATATCAATAATTAATTTTTATCACAATTAGTTAAGCAAGAAATTTAAAAAATCCCCGGTCTTATTTTTGCAGCTCACTGTTACTATACAGCTTGAGTGAAGCAAGTAGGTTGGCGACGCGTGCCTCGGATGTATTCGAGGCGACCGGCCTTGTCTCGCATTGGGAAGCGAAACGATGAGCGCGTATTTAATAATTTTATTTTAACTAGGATTTCAAAAATTCTTGTTACAATATTGTTATAATTGCCGCAATACATTTGCATGACGCAATTATTATTGTTTGTAATTAAACAATACTTCCACAAACATTACAGAAATTAATAAATGAAAAATCTTCTCTGATAATGGTTAAATTAAAAAGAATTCACAACGATAATATAAAAACATAATAAAAGATTCTCTTGTAACAGAAAAACGATTTCTCAAATTGAATGAAAGATTTTATAGAATGATGATAAAAATAAAATAAACTTAAAGTAATTCTGGTCAAGAAATAATAAATATATTAAATATCTTTCAAAATTTTTATTAATTCTGTGGATAGTTGTAGCAGAAGGAATTGGACGATTTACAATTTTTTTTCTGAATAAATAATTCGTTAATACCACTTTATAATTTGTACTTTCTCAGGTACACTATAATTCATACTGAATTTTTATACTGAAAAAAAAATAAAGAATAATTAAAATAAATATTTTATTGTAATAAAAAATACATATTTGTAGCTCAAAAACAACTCTACAACCTGCACGCTTCGAACGAGAGGCGTGAATTGATACACGCTAGCACAAGAACCCCTTCTACTCCTATACGACTTCTATCCACCCAGCTGTAAAATTCAACCTGTATATTATTACATTACTATGTTAGTTTATTACAGTTTCCTCTAGTAGTTCCCCATTGCTAAGAATGGAGTCTGCAGATGTGTCGGATTATCTGAAATGAGACCCCAGCCCATTCGTAGCTTGTCTCGAATAATATAAAATTTTGCAAGCATTATTGTTTTTGCAATCCTTGTGCGTAAACTAAAGTTTTTTTCCTCTAGATTTTTACGAGGCCCGTTAATTCGCATTAATTAAGAAACATTTAATGTTAATTTGAAATAAATTATTTTAAAACGGACAATTGGCACTAACGCTCTATCGTTTTATAGCTTTAAACGATACCGAAGCGTGAAGCGTTAATGTCAATTTTAGTGTCCATTTTAAAATAATTTATTACGAAATTTCATCGGACAAGAATCTACTTTAATTATTGTTAACTTGAAAGTTTTTAAATTTTGATTACCTGTATGTATGGTATTTTATGAGATTATTATTGTCTTCGTTTAATAAAAGTATTTATTTTAAAGGTAAAGTGTGTGAAAAAATCACAAATCACACATCGCGACTGGGAGACATAAAAGTGGGTGCGAGAAACTGAAGACGAAAATTTCATCGTCTTCAAGCACAACGGATCAAGAAAATTTGCGGTTGTGCGAAGCGCTATTAAGTGCAAATATTCCTTTAAATAAGGTATAAAATCATAAATTTAAATTCTTTTTTGACGATTGCTATTTTTGTGTTGCGAATGTTAGTGGTATTAATCGGAAAAATCGTTCACAGTGGACCTATCCTAACGTAGTCAAGACCAGCTCTAAATATAAATAAAGATTCCATACCTCTCCCAAGAGACAGGAAGACGAAGATGGTAGTCAGGACATAGAGTCACTTGAAAATGAAGACAGTGACTTCGATCCGGAAGATTCCCTAAATTCACCAGAACCATTCAACCAAAACGAGCTTAATGACCTAGTAAGAGACCTTAATCTGTCAAAAAGTGCGTCTGAATTACTAGCTTCACGATTGAAACAGAGAAATTTGCTGACAAATGACCACCCAAGTGACACAAAAGCTTCATATTACCGCACCAGAGAAAAAGATTTACTTCCTTCTGAAGAGGATGATTTCGTATTTTGCAGTGATATTCGAGGTCTGATGACTGCAATGGGTTTAGGAAAGTACGATCCTAACGACTGGCGCCTTTTTATAGAATCTTCCAAGCGCAATTTTAAATATGTTCTTCTAAATAAGGGTAATAAGCTTGGTTCTTTGCCCATTGCGCATTACATCTTCCTATTTCCTTGATCCTGAACAAAATTAAATACAAAGAACAAAATTGGTTGACATGTGTTGACTTGAAAATGGCCAACTTACCTTTGGGTCAACAAAGGAGATACACAAAATATCCCTGTTTTATCTGCTTATGGGATAGTAGGGCTAAGAATGAACATTGGACTAGGAAAGACTGGCCTGTAAGAGAAACTTTGATTCCTCTTAAGCATAATTTTATGATGATGTATTTATTGGTCTTAGGTATACACTGTGATTCTCTAATTATCTGTTTTGTTGTTCTTTGTTTTCGCTTTCTCGATTTACTTTTACTGACATACTTCTTCTTCTCTTCTTTCTTATATCCCGGTTTGTACTTTGTACTTCTTCTTACGTTTTGCGTATATTCACTTGTATCGTTTCCAGTAATCCTCCACATGTAATTAGATTATAAATATCTTTAGTTTATTTTTCTACTATTTAGTATTTAGAATAGTTAATGCACACTTTTCTTATTGTGTCTCTATTGGTGTACTGTTGGGCACATAAATAAATAAATAATGTTGTTAACGTTCCGTTAGTAGCAAGAGATCACATTACATTGCCTCCCCTCCATATCAAGCTAGGATTAATGAAACTATATGTCAAGGCTTTGAATAAAAATGGGAAATGTTTCAAATATATTTCAAGGAAATTTCCAAGTTTAAGTTCTGAGAAGCTGAAAGCTGGTATCTTTGATGGTCCACAGACTAGGAAGCTTTTAAAAGATTCGAAGTTTACAATTTCTAGGAACAATGTTGAGAAAATCGCTTTAAATTCCTTTGCTTCAGTGATCAATAACTTTCTCGGAAATAATAAGGAAGAAAACTATTCCCAGCTAGTTGAAGACATGGTAGCTACCAATTGGTTTGAAACTCTACAATTGGAAGTTGGTATCTTTGATGGTCCATTGATCAGGAGGCTTTTAAAACATTCGAATTTTACAATTTCTTTGTACATTATTGAGAAAAACGTTTGGAATTACTTTGCTTTAGTGATCAATAACTTTCTCGGAAATAATAAGGCAGAAAACTATTCTCAGCTGGTTGAAGACATGTTAACTAACTACCAACAGCTTGGTTGCAATATGAGCATCAAGGTTCACTTTCTCCATAATCATCTAGGCCGTTTTCCTGCAAATTTAGGTGATTTAAGCGAGGAATAGGGAGAAAGGTTCCATCAGGACATTCGGACTATGAAAGAAAACTATCAAGGCCGTTGGGATGCTCATATGATGGCTGACTATTATCGGAATCTTCAAAAGAGTTCTCAAAAGACTGTTTATGCTCGCCAATCTTATAAAAGAAAGTTTTTATCTCTTTAAATTTACTTAGTAAAAATGTTAAATTTGAAAATCTTTCATTTTTTGACAAAACTATCTTTGCTCGATATTTAAAAAACTAGAGCTGTTGCAATAAAACTGATTGTAGTTCTTCAATGAGAGCCAATACTTTATTCAAAATTATGAATAATATTGGATGCAACAACATAATAAGAATAGCATACATTGAGTTGGAAGCTGAAAAGTTTTAAGCGCTATGTCGTTTAGATCATACTTAATAAATAGAATTATTATTATTTTTATTTAATCTAGTTATTATCACAGATAATGAAATATGTTTTGTAAAATTATTATTATTTTTGTGCTTAAATGTAGTCATGTTTTGATTACTTTTTGTTTTATTTCATCAGAAACAACATGCATAAAAGCGCATAAATTTACATACGAGAGCACATTTTTGACGTATTTTTTGGAAAAACATGACATATTTATGCGCATATTCTTGACATTTCTTGTGTATAAAAATCCTAACTTTTTATAATTAATCTTCTGTTTGAACTCTTCCAAAGACAGCCGCTTAAAAACAGTGCTGCAAAAAAGACGGACACTTTGTTAAAGCGTTGCAGTACTGCGACTAGTTCAACTCGACCATTTATAGTTTTTGTTTTAAATACCGACAACAAAAGACGATCGATTGTTTGACAAATGCAAGAAACAAAAAAATTGTCGACGATTTGGATGCAAAAAAAGAATTAGTTTTTTTTTGCGTCAGCAAATAAGTTGAAAGACTTTCGAGTTCCAATAGAACTCAAACTTTTTTGAGTTTCGTGGTATGTATTACATGAAAAAAAAGCCAGATTATTATCGAATAAATAGTTTTTCACTTTGAAAAAACAAACAAGCTGTTTGCGAAGCGTCAGTGGTAATTTAATATACTGTAATGTTTTTAGATTTATTTTGATTTGTTTTTAAATGAAACACTTGATGAAACTAATAACTAATTTATTTACACAAGACTTAACACTAATTTATTTATAACGGACTAAGACTAATTTATTTTTACAAGCCGAGCAATTACACAGTAAGTAACTCTACGTTGAACTGACTAAGACTGCCCCCACCGTCCTCGTACGCGTACATTTATATCCCGGGGAGGCTTTCCAGAACTATTCTACGCTATTCTATTCTATTCTATTCTCGGCGATAGAACGTCGGCGAATCGTGAGTCATGCATGACGCGTCGCTGAGCGCATCACACGTCGCAATTCGTTCGTCACAATACTATTTACTCCATAATAATCTGTTTCTTTTTCAAATTAAGCTTTTTTCTTCATAAAAATAACACAACAAAAAACGATCGATTATTTAACAAATGTAAGAAGCAAAAGAAAAAATGTCGACGATTTGAATATAAAAAAAACCTTTCGTTTTTACTTTTACTTTTGTTATAGAACTGCCCTAATTAAATGCAATTAAGCATAAAAACTCATATTCACGCAAAGTGTCAGTGCTAGTGTTAGTTTTAGCGTTTATTATAGTTATTATTGCATGCCTTTGTGTAATGTTAAGATAGGATTATTCTAATTCTTACAGGTCACAACTATTTGTTACTCATACAATTTGCTTTCTTAAAATTCGCTCCGTAATCTCTTTTTCAAAGATCAAGTAAAATTCCAGTTACATTATTTCATTCGTTTATTGGAAATAAGGTTTTCTGGTCTTTCATAACATCTCATAATTTTGAGAAACGTACTATTTGTTCCGCCGTTTTGTTAGTTCGCCGAAGAATGAATCCAGGGTGGCAACCCTTAGCTGTTTCATCGCTACGCGGAAAAATGCAGAGTGATGTCACTCCACTATTTTGCCGCTTCGCGGAAAAATGTGTATAAGCAGATGTTATTTACCAATCCCCCTCTTTTAGATTTTTAGTTTTGTTTGATATTGTCTAGCATAATAACGTCTATAGTCTAGTACAATGTAACAGTTGGTACTCCTGACCAGACATACATGGCCGTACTGTAGGTCACGTTTATATGTACAAACAACGTTCTTGAAATATAATTTATAAATAATATTTGTTTCAATGATAACACATCAAACATGGCGCAGTCATAAACGTTGTTAAAAACAAGCAGTGAAATGCCTACAAGTTTAAGTGGCACAAAAGATTTTCAAGTTTGAGAATACACGCGGTCATAACCTTAAAAAATGGCTAATTTTGGCGCCGGATTAGTAAAGTTACCGCCTGATTTTGATCTGCAAGGAAAGAATGCTGCTTTAGAGTGGAAATTTTGGCAAACAACATTCGAAGATTATCTAATTGCTACGGGACACCAGGAATCGGCACATACAATAAAACTATCTATTTTAAGGAATATCATTGGGACCGAATCCGCTAGAATTATGTCTACTTTTATAATTCCCGAAGAAGTTCAAGACAAGTATACGTACATGATGGAAACAATAGGTAAATACGTGAATCCTCGAGTTAATGAATGTTTCGAAAGATATAACTTCCAAAAGAGGACACAAAAAGAAGACGAACCATTTGAACATTTCTTAACGGAATGCCGCCATTTGGTAAAATCTTGCAACTACAATGAGGTTGACCGGAACCAGACAGCTGAAGATAAAGCATTACGAGATAAAATTGTTATTGGAATAAGAGACCCAGTCAGCCGAGAAGCTTTACTGAGAATTGACCAGTTAACATTAGAGAAAGCTATACAATTCTGTCGAACAAGTGAACAGAGTAAGAACCAGAGCTTACAGTTCCAACAGGAAACTGAGAAGTATGTAAATGAAGTGGAAAAGAAGAATATGAAGGTAAGCGCTAGCAATAGAGTTAAAACAGAAAAAAATAAAATGAAGTATGGAAGTAGCGAAAAATTTAAGTGTAAAAGATGCCAGAAAATGCATGGCCCACGTGAATGTCCTGCATATGGAAAAAAATGTAAAAAATGTGGTTTGTTAAATCATTTTGCTGTATCATGTAGAGTAAAAAACATAAAGAATATTGAGGAAGATTGTGACAGTTCAAGTGATATAGATATTCAAAATGTAAGTGTTAAAACAGAATGCTTTTGTAATCACATTAAATGTAAACATGTGAAGGGTATCTGGGATGAAGTTATTGAAATTGAAAATAAAAAATTTAACGTCAAATTAGATACAGGAGCTGATGTAAATATAATGCCATTAAAGAAATTTAAATTGATAGATAAGAACTTTAAGATTCGACCGACTAAATGTATTTTGAAAGCTTTTGAAGGTACTCAAATAAAACCTATTGGTATTGTAAACTTATGCTGTAGATGTAAAAACGATGAATCTTATAACGATTTTGTAATTGTTGAGGGAGCAAATCAGATTCTTTTAAGTGGTCAAGCATGTTTAAATTTAAATCTTGTTAAAAGAATCAATAATATAAATGTGAATAAATTTAACTTCGAAAAAGAAAAGTTTATAAGAAACAATTCTAATATTTTTAGTGGATTTGGCAAATTTCCAAACAAATGTAAAATTACTAGTGTAGAAAATTTTGAAACGGTTAGTTATCCGCCCACTAAAATACCCATTGCTATACGCGAACCGTTGAAAAAAGAATTAAATAGGTTGGTTCAAAGGAATGCAATCGTAAAAATAGAAGACATTGATCCACGTGCAAGTATAAATAGGATTGCAATTGTTGAGAAAACCAATGGTAAAATAAGATTATGTTTAGACCCTTCTGATCTCAATAAGCAAATTGTTCGTAAACCCAGACTAGTACCAAATATTGAGGAGTATTGTGCACAAATGTCAGGTAAGAAAATCTTCACGGTATTTGATTTGGCCGAAGGATACCATCATCTTGAACTAGATGAAGACTCTTCCTGGAAATGTTGTTTTGCAACTCCATTTGGTATCTATAGATACACAGTGTTACCTTATGGTCTATCCAATTCCCAAGATTTGTTTGAAGAACAAGTTGAAAATATTTTTGGAAATATAGCAAATCTTTACATTTGCCACGATGACATGATTGTTGCTTGTGAAACTGTAGAAGAGCATGATAGAATTGTAAAAGAAGTGACAGATAGGGCTAGCAGAAATGGTGCAAAATTTAATAAGGTTAAATTTCAATACCGCCAAGAAAAGGTAAAATTTATGGGCCAAATATTTTCAGCTGAAGGCATGAAAGTTGATCCAGATAGAGTTGAATCTTTGTGCAAGCTAAAAAGTCCAAACGATAGGTTAGAATTACAAAGAATTATTGGATCATTTAATTATGTTAGACGTTATATTCCAAATATGACCGAATATATACACCCCCTTTGCGAATTATTAAAACATAACATAGAATGGCAATGGCTACCAAAACACCAAGAATGTTTTGATAAATTAAAAGAAATTGTAAGCAAGTCACCAGCACTTGTTCCATTCAATCACAAAAAGAAAATAATTTTGCAATGTGACGCTTCTAAGAATGGGTTAGGATGTTGTATGTTCCAAGAATATGAGAAGCAGACTCTAAAACTAGTAGCCTGTGCGTCACGTACAATGAATGACCACGAGACCAATTACAGTCAAACTGAAAAGGAATTATTATCCATTTATTTCGGTACACAGAAATTCCACGACTTTATTTATCATTCTATCGTAGATGTGCAGACTGATCATAAACCTATTATTGCAATTATGAAAAAACCTATTGTTAAAATTGGATCTGTCAGATTGCAACGATTAAGAATCAAGCTATTAAAATATTCACTCAACGTTTACTATGTCCCTGGAAAACTTATACATTTCGCTGATATGCTATCTCGTTCAAGTATAAAATCAACTTACCATGACCCAGAAATGCTAGAGATGGTACACTCCATCACTAAACATTTACCTATGAGTGATAAAAGGAAACTCGAATTTAGACTCGAAACAAATAAAGACATAGTGTTGACAAAAATAGCCAGTTACTACTACAATGGATGGCCTAAAGAGAGTTCCCTTTCTTCAGATTGTAAACCATATTATAGCATGAAAGACTCTATTTATGTGGAAGCCGGTATTGTTTTCACAGATGACAAAATTATAGTACCAAAGAACCTGAGAATACCTATGATCAAACTTTTACATAAAGGTCACATAGGCGTAAATAAAACAATAAATAAAGCTAGAAGTATATTTTACTGGCCACAGTTAACAACTGATATTATTCTCTTTATAAAACAGTGTAGAGTGTGTGAGAAATATATGCCAAACAAATATAAAGAACCCCTACTTCCCCATTCAGTACCTACTCTTAGATTTAACAAAATAGGTGCAGATATATTAGAATTTGGTGGAAAAGCATACTTAATATCAATTGATTATTTTTCACATTGGATTGATATTTCCATGTTAAAGGACAAAACATCTAATTCGGTTATAGATACGTTTCAAAATATTTTCACAAAATTTGGTTATCCTGAATACATAATAGCAGATAATTTGCCCTTATATCCAACCAATGCAAGAATTATTACAGAGATAAGGACATTACAATTTTAACATGTACACCTCACTACCATCAGAGCAACGGATTGGCAGAAAAGGCAGTAAATATAGGCAAACTGATTTTAAAGAAAGGTGTAGAGACAAATACAGATTTCAAAGAAATGTTAATGGAGTATAACAATACTGCGATTATCCACTTAAAGGCATCTCCATCTGAAATATTGCAAAGTAGAAGTCTTAGAACTCAAATACCAACAACGCATAAAAAATTAGAACCTAAAATTCAATCACATGTTTATAACAAATTATGTAGCCATAAAGATAGTATTAAATTGCATTATGACAAAACAAGTAAACGGAAATTGAAAGAATTTAAAAAAGGAGACAGAGTAGTTGTAAGAAGTAAGATAGACAACATTTGGAGCAAAGTCATAGTTTTGGAGAAAGCTAAAGAACCAAGATCTTATTGGATAAAGAAAGAAAATAACGGTAGAATATTTAGACGCAACAGTAATCAATTAAAACTCTCACTTACTAAACCTAATTATAATGACTTTATACTCGAACCTGAATTGCTTCCAGAAAACAATGGAAATAAACAAACTATAATTGAAAATGTACCCGAGAATGTAAGAGAACCTCCAACAGCAAATATTAACCCAGATATACCTAATATAACAAATACATCGTCTAATATTAAGTTATCCCGTTATGGACGAAGAACTAAAATCCCTCAGAGGCTTAATCTTTGAGAGGAAGGTGTTTGATATTGTCTAGCATAATAACGTCTATAGTCTAGTACAATGTAACAGTTGGTACTCCTGACCAGACATACATGGCCGTACTGTAGGTCACGTTTATATGTACAAACAACGTTCTTGAAATATAATTTATAAATAATATTTGTTTCAATGATAACACATCAAACAAGTTTAAAAGTACGATACACAGATTAACTTAAAGTCAGAATCATGTAGATCTAGTTCAGGCTAGATCGATACATTTACGTTTGTAGACAGATCGATTGTTATTAAATAAAATAATTAGATTAGTCTCAGCGTTCTGATTTCACAACACTTTTCTGCCACAAAAAAATTAAGGATGACAAAAGACGTTAGAATTCCAATCGAATTTCGACTTTCTCTTAATAAAACAAAAAAAAGAAAATAAAAGGCGATCGATTGTTTAACAAAAATGAAGGAAACAAAGAAATGGTCGATTTGGATGCAAAAGAAATTTAATTTTTACTTTTGCGTCAGAAAATAAGTTGAGAGGCTTTCGAATTCCAATCTAATTTCGATTTTCTTCTTCATAAAAAATAGCAAAACAAAAGACGTTCGATTTTTTAACAAATAAAAAAAACAAAAAAATGTTGACGGTTTGAATATTTAAAAAAATCATCGCTTTTAATTTCCTGCCAGAAAATAAATTAAGAAGAAAGACAAAAAACGTTAGAATTCCAATCGAATTTTGACTTTCTCTTCATAACGAAAACAAGAAAACAAAAGATGGTCGACGATTTGAATATAAAAGAAATTTTCATTTTTACTTTTGCCTCATATGTTCGAATTTCAGTCGAATTTAAGCGCTTCTCTTCAAAAAAAAAACAAAATAAAAGACGATCAATTGTTTAATAATTGAAAGAAACAAAATATTGTCAACGGTTAATATTAAAAAAAAATTGTTTTTACTTTTCTGTCAGAGAATAAATTAAAAAGCATGACAAAAGACGTTACAATTACAATCGAATTTCCACTTTATCTTCATAAAAAAATAAAACGAAAGATGATCGATTATTTCATAAATGGAGAAAATAAATTAAGAACGAAGACAAAAGACTTTTATACGTACATACTACAGAGTGGCACATTAGTAATATTCACTTTATCAAAGGTGATAAAGTGAACAATTCATTGCGTAAAGCGTCAAGCAAGTAGGTAGTTTAACATAGAATAAATAGACTTTCAGTTTAGTGCTGATGATGTCCACTTCGCAGATGAAACCTGTTCGCTCATATAAAATAAACCGTGGCAGACACTTAGCGAAAGTTTTGTGAATTGTCCTATTATAAGAAAAACATTCTAATGGCATTCAGTTAATCTATAAAAATATTAAATTGAATAGTTTGTGTGTGACGCTTCGACACGAATAAATATCCTTACTTATGCACTTACTATTGTGTGACTATTGTGTGTAGTAGTCTGATGCCTGTGCAAACACTTCATCCAATTAATACACTCATCGGCACAAAAAGCGACTCACTTTGAGGTTTGTGTAATTTATTGCGACAATAAATTTTTTTATATAATTTTCGACTGATAATTGTTATTTATAGTTTTCTTGGTTGATGTACATCAAATAAGGCCAAAAATAAATAAAACAAACAAGATTTTAATAAAATTGATGAAATTGTAACTTAAAGAAAAATGCAAAATTTCAATCTTCCTAATTAATTAATATCGAGTATTGCCTCGCGAGCCTATATTACAGCCTGTATACGTTGTGGCATCGCCTCCACCTAGTAACTAATCGCTAAATTGTCAAGTTGATCCCATTCTTGCTGAAGCGCCATTGATAATTCTTCTAGGGTAGCTGGGGCGGGGACGCGAGCTCTAATATTTCTTCCTAACATGTCCCAGACATGTTCGATGGGATTCAGTCGGGACTTCTTGGGGGCCACTACATTCGATTAACACCAACAGCGTCAAGAAATTCATTAACAACTTTGGCGACATGTGGCCATGCATTATCGTGCATCAACATAAAATTGTCGCCAATAAAAAGGGCAAAGTGTATCACATGATCTTGAAGAACATTTTCAATGTACAGCTGCGGAATCATAAAGCGGGACAAGTCTTATAGCAAAATTTTGTATTATTTTGATAGTGTTTAATTTTTTTTCTTATTTATACGAAAAGATTTTTACCATTTTGTATTATTTAATTATATTATGAACCACAAAGGTTTCTAAGTTACCATATAGTTATCAGAATTAAGAAGTAACATTTAAACTGACATTATGCTGTCCCGCTGAGCGTTAATAACTCTCCTATTTATTACAACAAGGTCTGTACGTGCGTTCGCAGAAATACCACCCCACAATATAATCGAACCTCCGTTGAAAGATAGTCTGAAAACAATATTACATTGAGAATATCGTTTGCCGGTCCTTCTCCACACTCTTCCACGACCATCTGGCGCTCGTAGGCAGAAGCGTGACTCATCAGTGAAGAGTACTTGACTCCACTGCCCCATATTACAAAGAACATGTTCACAATCTAATGCAAGTCTGCTTACTCTATGCTGTGTGTTAAGCTCGGGGCGATGTGCAGGTCTTCTTGCCATTAAAGTAGCTTCATTAAAGCGTCTTCTGATCGGTCTATCACTTACATGCACATCTCGAACCTCTGCAAGGCGATTTCTGATTTGAACAGCAGTCAAATTCCTGTTGCGAAGAATCGTTAGGGTAAGAAAATGGTCATCTCTAGCGCTTGTACATCTTTGACGACCTGTAGCAGGGCGTCGATTGTAAGATTGAGTTTCCAAGAATCGCCACCACGTTCTGGAGACACATGATTGAGAAGTTCCAAGGACTTGTGCAACGTAACGTTGAGACTGACCATCCTGAATCAAAGCAATTACTTTTGTTGCATCCACTGCATTAATAGCCATGAAAACAACTTATTAATGACAAAATGTAAACAAGTTATTAAATTAAGTCTTTAGGAAACGTTTGGAAAAAAATCAACTGCAACACAATATTGACAATGGCGTAGATATTTAAACAAGAGAATTTAGTTACCATGATGATCATGGCTCTCCCGATTATTGAAAATGTTCTATTCACCGATGAGCAGAAAAAAAATGGAAAAAAGTGTCCTCAGATAATTTATTTTAAAAAATAATAGTGATGGCTCATTGTTTTCCTTGTCAAAAGCGCCATCTCTGGGTTGCTGATTTTCGTCAATTCACACAAATATAGTGAGGGGAACAGATTTTTGAATGTTACTACTTCAACTTCGGTTTCTGTTATCAGCCGTGTAGTTGTCAAAAACAATTTCAATTCACTTTTTCCAGTTTCATATAAAATGCGAAACGTTTTCAGAAATTTTGGTACAATTTTGCTATCTAAATTTATTTTTCTTTTTATCTTTACAATCATTCGTGAGTTTTGAGTTTTATTTCTAAAGTAGTTTTTGAAAGAAGCGAGGGTGGTTAGGGGTTTCCAACTAACGTCTGTGGAGAATGTTCATTGAAGAGTTGGTAATACTGCTTTCCATTCTTCTCGTGTGGCAAGGTTGCCAGATTGGGCAAAATTCAGCCATTTGGACTATACCTTGTGCTTAAAAATTTTATTTGGCCACTGGCGCCTAATTTGGACTTTTCCCTTGACATAATGAACATTCCATAAAATTTTACCTCTAGACATCATGGAAACAAAAGTACACTACCGACTAAAAATTAAATCACACCTTTCAATATATTATTCGTTTTCATATAGGTATTTGTTTTTGATATTTAAAGTTTTTTATTAATTGTCTGCATCTTTATTTTCGAAATTTAAAAATTGGTTTTTTAACTTCAATTTTTTATTTGTTTTTCCTTTCTCTTTTAAGTTTTGATTTGCTTTAGATTTTCTTTTCGTTTTCTCCTTCTTATAATACTAATAGTAATATTTATTTTCAATAAAGAACAATAAGACACATGATAAAATAAATTGAAAGAAACATTTATTGTTTTTATTTTTTGATTTTTTTTTCTTGTTTTTATTTTAATTTTTGCGTGTGTTCAAATACATGGGTAAATTACTTTTTTTTTTTAATTTTTGGAAACTACAACATTAAGCTTTCTTTTCTCGAACTGTCTTAAGAATTATTTTAATAATCGGACGAATTAATTTGGCGTCTTTTGTGAGCAAGTTGGCGACATTGCCTAGAAAAAGTCTGACAACTCTGCAGTGTGGTATTAGACGTTTCCTTTTGTTACTGATCCGCATTTGATCTGAACTAATTTGATTCCATGGTGGTATAAAAAGAACGCTTTTTGTACGAATCAGATATGTTCTACTCAGAGCTGTTCAGAGCCACTCCACTTGTTGAAACGAAAACAGCTACTATATTACTCGATTTGACAGGCTTTTCCTGCTCCTTTATCTAAATTCGAGAATAGGGTCAATTAGAGCAAAACAACAGTTCTACCAAGTTGGATCATAATTAGAAAAGCGCCATCTTTTACTAAAATGTGAAATTGATTAGGAATCTGAACTCTTCTACTATTTCAATTCACAAAGTTTATAGTTTTTTCTAGAAAGAACCTTTTGGTTTGGTTTAGAAATATAGAACGCATCCTATTGTTAGACAATTTTTTATTCGATCATTGGTACAAATTGGTGCAATTTACTGTGTGATACAGCATCATTTAAATTGTTTAAGAAATTTAATCAAATCTTGTACAAAAATAGGGTAGCCTAAAGCGGTCTTTATAGACGAAAATTTAAAATTGTTAGGCTTTCATTTTACAACCATAATTCTAATAACAAAATATTTTTTAAACTATTTTATTTTATTGTGATCTTTAGGAAAAAAAATTCACTTTCTAATTTTTATGATACGATTTACCAAACTGAGTGTTTTTAGGAGGAGAAACTCAAAATTCTAGTGGCAATCAAAATGTCGGCGAGAGCCTTGGCGACATCTTGCGGCCCATTCAAAACCTTATTCCTAGTCGTGATGCTGCAGGTGGCCTTCATCAGGTGAAACATGTCAGAGCAAAACTGCAAACAATCGCTAAAGCGAAATCAAAGTGTGAACGTGAAGTGTAAAATACCTTCAAGTTTCCAATGGGCGTTTCGTTGAACGCAGTGCTAACTTCAGTGCAGTTGATGTAGACGGCGTTCAGGGGAGTCACCAGCAACATATTGTGGCTTTTCTAAACAAAAATTTATTGATTGATTTATTTATTTATTTTAATTTGAGCAAATTGACACCTGCTTAGGCTTGTCAGGATGATATTCTCTCATTTGCATTACGAGTTTTCGCCGACCGGCCTGGTTGTTCCACCGAGAATAGGTAAAATTGAATGTACAACTCAGCAGCCCCATGCTATAGTACGTGTGTTTCTCCACGGGCCATTGTTTTTCGCAAGCACCTGCAAGAAAAAAAAATTGTTTCGAAAACGGGGCAGATTTTACGGCTGCAACAAACCTTCTACATATTTGAAAGTATCGTAGGCCGGAAAAATATCCACCCCACCATCACGTAAAATCTAGAAGTAGAAACAATTGATTCCGCATCGTGACCAATGAGCTTATTTATTTACCCTAATTAGCTTTGACAATTTAAAGTAAATTCCTATGACGTCTTGCAGGGCGTTGTTCGGACTGTTTTGCAACTGTGTCATGCAGATGGTGTTCTTTTTGATGTTGAATTCAATCATCAGAATTGCGCATGTTAATTGAAACGTCACCGTTCCACTGGAATCATTTAATAAAATCTCATGGAAAAATTTCAACCGCAGACAAACTCAATTGAATTTCAGTCTTTTGGGAAAACCCTAACAGTCGCTCATCGTCAGTAGTTTTTAGTAACCATTTGTTTTTGAATGACTTGTGTGAGATTCTCAATCACCATTTGTTTTGCCTTCTAGGAAAATCTCCGCTCAGCGTTGCCAGGTTACAAAATAAAAGATTCCCACTATGGGTTTTTGAGTACATATACCACTGCCAAATTTAAAAGCAGATTTAAACAAAATGGAAGTACTGTGACAGAATGGCGAGTCGAAGTGATGTCACTGTCCAGACAACGCGATCCACGTTATAGGCTCTTCGAAGAAGCTTCGCCACGAGTGTAGTTTCCTCCCGCTGTGTAAATAAATCTCGCGCGACATAAGTTATTTAAGAATATGGATTAGTTATATGTAGTTTTAGGTTATTAGGTTACTTATTAAATATTCTTTTATTTAAACCGACTGTTTTTAATTTATACTTTTATTAAAAAACACTACAATTGGTATCAAGTGTGCGGTTAATGGTATCAAGTGTGCAATTAACGTTAAAATAAATCTAAACTAGCTATTAATAATTAATTACATTAAAGGAACTAAAAATCAGAAAACTTAAAAATGAATTAGAACAACGCGAATTAGAAGTTCCTGGAAAGAAATCAGTTTTGCAGCAGAGGCTATATCAATTATTACTAGAAGCAGGGGATAATAGAAAGCCTTTCTTTTTGAAATCTTGGGCAATCCTGCCGATTTTAGTAGGAAGATTCGAAAGAATCGCCATAAACGTTGAAGAGCCAATTCTAGAAACGAATGACGGAAATCAGTGCTTCGTGGTGGTGATGGATTATTTTAACAAATGAGTCGAAGCATACGCCCTATCGAAACATGAAGCTGCGACTGTTGCAGAAAGACTGGTTAGGGAATGGATAAGGTGTTTTGGTGTACCTATGGAACTACGTTCAGCTCAACAAAAATTCTGCTTTTCCAAAAGATTTGTACCTTACTGGGCATTAGTAAAACCAGAACTACTACGCTACACCCACAGTTTGAATGGTGGAAAGATGAACAGGACCATTAATCGATACCTGTCTAAGGTTGTCTTTGACCGTCAGAGAGATTGGGAGTTATTTACATCTGTTCCTTTTGGGGTTAACGATCATCCATCCATGAAACAGGAAAAACACTTGCAAGTGTGATATTTGGGCGCTAGCTACGGTTACCGTGCAACCTAAAATTTGGTGTTAAACCTGGTAAACGTTTTGCCGATGGAGACCACATTGGTGACTTTCGTAATAAAATGGACAACATCCACGACATAACATCCAAATTGGCAGCGACTAAATGAAAGATCATTACGACATCAACGCCCAGAATGGAGCATACCAACCATGAGAGCTTGATTAGTTACATAATCCCCAGCGACGACGAGGTGGGAGGGGCCCTATAAAGTTGTCAAGCGACTCAATGATGTCGTTTATAGGAATAAGAAAATCCCAAATGGTTCATTTCAACCGGTTGGCTCCGTATGTTAGCATGTTATGATTCAGTCCAGAAGTATTTTCCATAGAAGCCGTAATTTTCCCTCTTAATTCTCCCCAAACCCATCTCCCTAAAAATCCCAAATTTCCAAAAATGAAGCAAACTTTGAGAGTTTCATGACCCTTTACGAAACGGAACGCAACGAACGATTCGAAACAATCACTGAAATATCCCAGGACCTCTTCAAAACATCACCAGACTGTAGCTTGAGAACACTGCGTGGGAGCCGAACAACCACTCCTAGAAAAAAGAACACTCGAGAATAACGAGAAAGAAATCTGTATTACTTAGTAACTAAGCAAGTGTCCCAAGGAAGACTTTATGGAACCTGAGAAGTCATCTGCTAGCAGACAAGTTAGCCATCCTGAAATTGGGTTGTAATTTAGATGGGCTAAGTTGGAGTATGGTAGAAGTCACAACACATTTTTTATCAATAAATAAACTTCCTATATCTTGGAGAATTTCCACGAAATGCAACCCTTTCAAAAATGTCACAAATCGGGAAAATTTTCACAAATAGGTACGACTGCTGACTGACACAAGAGGCAGAGTTAACTAAATACATGTAACTAAGGAAAGGAACCACGTGATGATAGTGTATTACTTGATTCGCCCTCTGTACGAAAATGGATTTGTGTTCCATTTCATAATTCTTTGTCTTGAAACGGTCGCGAATTTGATTTGAAAACAAATTGCGTTTATTTGATTGCTTGTTAACAAAGAGAAATTTACGAGTCACAGGCCACCGGAAACGACTCGATTTTCAGATTTATGATCTTTTAGAACATCGAGTTCGTAAATGGCACTTGAAGAAGTTACTATCGGCCATAAATTAGTCCGTTTTAAAAGTTGTCTTGTACGCTATTGGGATTTTTGAAAGCACTTGTCTCGCAAGGGTTTGAGTTATTGTGAAATTTCAAAGGGGCTCATGTTGCATCGCTAGTAGAAAGGAACTTGGCTTTTGTTTTGAAAAAACTCGACGAGCTCTGGATATAATAAATCTGTCAATGGACAATTTTGGAAAAGAATTTAGAAAGTTAAGAACATGTGCAGCGTTCGACAATCTGTCAGGCGAATTGGGGGGTCGTAATTTACCAGGAATGTGAAGGGAACGAGAGAGAAGCGTGTGAACGAAAAGCAGTTATTGGCCAACGGGTTTTTTTTAGTTACTTCGGGGGATGGGGGAGGAGTCAAAAATTGTCGCTCGCGGAAAGTCAAAATCAAAAACTTGAGACAGAAATCTTCTGCTCGTCCGAACGGAAAGCTGCATTTTAATTTAACTCGAGAAGTTTATTTTTGAGTGCTTTGCAATTGATTTCATCTAGCTTGCATAATTAGAATTAAATCACTTTATTTCGAGGTGTTAAAATTATAGTGAATTCAAAAGGGCAATCAAATAAATAACCGCGAGGGCGCGATCGCGACGCGAATAAAAAGCGAGTGAGCGTGTGAATTAGTGAAGTGGTATGTCGCGGAACGGAATAGGTATAATTGCATGAATTTTCTCTATTTCTTTTCACATACTTGGTGGCATAAATCTGTGTAAGAATTATTTTAATTGACTTATCAATCAGTGGCTTGGAAGTTCTGTAAAGTTCCATCTTTGCATTGCTTAGTCAATCTTTTGGTTTATTTTGGTACTTGCGGTTGCTTTTGAATCAAGTTAAAACTCAATAAATTCAGTAGGTTGCGCGATCTGTGATTTAATGAACCAAAGTAAATTAACTACACCTAAAATCTTTTGTTCGATTTCAAATACAGTGTATTTTTTTGCAATTTAGTTCTACCTTTTTTTCGATATCCTCGGCAATTCGGAGACACGCTATCAGGGTTATTCCGACTTGTACAGGGGTATCTGCAAGTAAAACCTCTGGTCAGGCGAGTTATATCCGCCAAAACGTACAGTACGACCAACACAGTCTAGCTTAGAAATCAAAGCCAATTTAATACTCGTTACGAATTCCGTAGAATTATGAGACCAACAATTTAAACTACCTATCAATAGACATCTTCTTCACAGAACTTTCTCACACCCTGCGTGTGCGTGCTGAAGTCTTGTCTTGGTTGAAAGATTTGCAGGTTAATTGAAGGCAATTGGTCGAGCGACTGAATGAACCAAAACCACCCATAGTAGAGTGTCGAAAACAGTCATATGGGTCCTTGCGCAAACAAATTAGGTTAGTCGACGAATACAAAACGAGGAATCTGCATACAGGACTTCGAAGGGCACGAGAACGTAGTAGACGAAAGATCCTTGTCCGTAACCCGTTAGGTTAGCTTTCCATCACCTCTGAAAAGAGCCCGTGAAAAACTAACGGCTGTTGCTGTTGATTATCTTGCAAATTGATCGGCGGAGTGGCCTTTTGTACCACATACATCTCCGAACATCGGATTGATCAATTAATAAGTTCCAGTAACAAAGTACACTGTATATACACTGTCACATAGTGCGCTAGTTGATTGTTCATAGCGTCTTCGAGTACTAGCTAAGGTGGCAAACACAGTACCAAGACCAAGCTATTTTGATTAAAGAAAGAAATTAATTGTTGATCTAATTTAAGTTACAAAGTTGACACAGCCTAATTGCGTGTGCCACCAACTGTGAGAATCAAAATAGATTAAATCGCCACGATATTCGGCGTTAAATACGTTAAGCAACGTTTATTGTACTTCTTTGGAACCGTATATTTATTGTGAAAGATATCCATATTTTCAATCCAAGGTTTTTACGCTCAAGCTGTTCAGTCTTTCGCGGCGATCAGCAGGAGTTTTTTATCTTTTTTCTTTTTTTTTAACAATAAATAATTAATCTAACACCTGGCATTTTATTGATAAGTATTTAGTTCCTTTCATCTCTCAAAAATAAAACTCATACACCGTCTCACCAGAATTAGAACACAATTACAACTACGTAGGGCCCGGTTTTGTTTAATTAAACGATCAAGAACGAACAATCGAAATTAAAGTTTAATTGCAGGAGTCCCAAAGAGCCGATAGTACAGTAGGTCAGTAAAATATTAGCCTTAGCACCACTAAACCATAACAGTAAACAGGTAGCAACCCTCTGTAGAAAGCGCATGCCGTTTAACAATCGCTGTCGGACTTCTCGGAATCCTGCCACACCCTCGATAAGGAGGTGTTTATTACTTCATTGAATTTAGTCAAATTCTTCGGTCCATTTAATAAGTTAATTTGTCAACAAATTTTAGGTTGTTTTTGTTTGGACCGTGTTTATTAGTTATTTAGTTGTCCGTAAAGTCAACAAACAAGGTGGTACGTCCGGGCGTGTTACAGTCCTATATAATTTTGTTTTACATAAACCCCTCTTGGCGATAAGATTAACTTACTCTGTTTCAGGTTTAATTTCCCACATCTGAAATGGAAAGTTGAGATATCTGTTAACCCCCAAAGCAAAAGGCCCAAAAAGACCGGTTCTGAATGTTATATAGTTCTGCTCCTCGATGTGTTTCAAGTCAATCACTTCCTGTGTAGTCCACACTTTTCTTTCACTTTCCCACTGACATACGATGGGCAGATCTAAAAACATCACATGCTCCGGCAACCTATAAAACAAAAAATAATAATAAAAAAAAACTGACACTCAAAGTTGGAAGCAAATCTAACTCTGACTTACGTCACCCTGATGGAAATGAGCGAATCAAGAACTTCCTCCTGTTTCTTGACGTCCTGTTCGAGTTCCTCAGGCGTTTTTTGCACGAGAGGATCTTCAGGGGGAGGTGGAACGTACTGTATATAAACGGGAACCTCCTCCAAACGCTTTGGCAGTTTAACTACGGGGGAAAGTCAAGAAATGTTTTTTTTTGGGGGGGGGAATCTCGGAGGCGTACTCACGTGCTGTTAGACGGACCTCAAACGCCACCAAGTCTTTTGGTTGTGGTGGTTGGTAGAACAGCTCCAAACAGTACACTCCTCCGATGATCATGTACTTTCTTAGGTTGACCACGTTTTCTTCCAGGACCATTTCTAGCCTTTTATCTGCACGGTTATTCGCGTAGATATCGTCTGCAATAATTATTTATTTTTTGATGGTGAGTAATCTTAAGGTCGAGTTCACAGGCACCTTCCATTTCGACGACGTATTGAGGCGCAGGTGGCTCTAATATTTGAAAGGGAACTGCCGGGGGCAATTCACCTTCAACCAGCTCTGGTTCGGGTTCAGGTTCGATCTCCACCAAGTTTCCGAACTCGTCCTCAACTGTTTTTTTCTCTGGTCGCTTTCGGTTCTCGTACTTGTACAGCAATTGTTTGTACCACTCTTCCGATGTGGCTTTGAGAAGATCTGCATCATTTTTATTTTTTATTTCAAGTAAACAAAGTCACTTTCGGTTTTACCCATTTCATACTGGGCTGGTATCGTAATCGGATCATAGGTGGCGCAGGTGTCGCTTAAATGATCGTACCTGAGGTACATCGCCCTCGTTGCCACAAACTTCGAGTCTACGCTTAGAGGATACACCACCTTCATCTTGATGGCGGAAAAGTCTATTTCGAGCTTCGTCCTGAAATGAGCTGAAATTAGGGGATTTAGCGAAAGATTCCTAAGGTCCGATTTACTTGTTGACGTTCCGCGGGTTGTACATAGGGGTCGGTAGTTGTACCAGTACGTACAAGCAGAGGTTGAAATTTTTGTCGGAGATGTTGAAGTCTGCAGTTGGTATGTCTATACGGTTGAGGCGACTGTCAATGTCACGTAAGAGACGGTAGGTTGCCATATTATGCGTCTCCTTCTGATGGTCTCTACACAATCCTCGTATCTAATAAAACAATAGATCTTAAATGATCGCATCTAATCAAATATGTATAAAGTCGAATAATGCGCGCGATTTGAATCAGTTTCTATTTGGAGATCGACTTGTGAGATGAACGGCGATTCGCGGAACAATTGAATCGTAGAGTGATTAAATAGACAATAAATGTTGCAACGTTGTATGCCACAACTGTATTCGCCTATTTTCAAGAGAGCTTTCACAATCGTCAATCTTCACAATTCAATATTGCTAGACTCCCGTAACACACAAAACAATTGGATTACACGAATGATAACAAAATTTAACAACAGGGTTGCCAAATGAATTTGAGAATTGCACCCTAAAACATTAATGGTAAATTGGCAACATCGTTGCTAATCTGCTGCAATAAAATATACGAAACTTATTTTTTTTGAGTGACTCGTAAGCAACTACCATTAAAAAAAAGGGTAAAATGAAATCACTGTTGCCAACTAAACATATTTACCCATTTCCAATCCTCCACTAGAGATTCACTCACATCAAACGGATCGTCTATGTAATCCTGTAATGTTTCGAGCAGCTAAAACAAACGAATGCAGCTTAAATTGTATTGAGGTTAAGCAACAGTGCACCTCGAGCACTTCGTTTGTTCTCCGCACGACTTCCTCGACGGTGACATCATTGATAACCTGTTCCCACAGATGGAGATACGTGTTCATCTGAGGCGGATTGATCGGATTAGGTAGGCCGTCGCATTTCAAATATTGCGCCCACTGGAACACGTAAAGCAAAAAAAAAAACAATTGACGGTCGAACTTGGCCTTGATACCAACCTCAGCATCACTTTTTTCCTTGTCACTGATCTTCCAGTTTTGATCGAGCATGGCCTTGATTAACCCGGTGGACAAGGACAGCTGCTCGTTTCTGAAGACCTGTTCGGCTGTCTCTCTCTTATCCTTTTCCTTCGCCATCTTCCTTTCTTCCTGGATTCGCTTCTTCTCTTCTTCAATCAGCCTCTGCGCGTCTATTTCGGCCTGAATTCTCGCTTTCTCCGCCTGTTCTTGGGCTAGGAGCGCTCTCTGTTTCTTGGTCAGCTTCTTCTTGGGGCCCTGTAGAACAAAACGCTGTTAATTATTTAGAGTCCTCAACAAACTTGACTACCTCTTCGCCTTTCTTCTTCTTTTTAGATGGAGTTGCTGGTTTTTCTTCAAGTACTAAAATTATGATTGGTTAACATCTGAAAAGGCAGCTACTTGGCGGTTCTCCACTCATCGTCATCTCATCAGTTGTTTCGAACACTGAGGCGGTTGCAATAGTGGTGAAGGTAAAAACCGTTCACATACGTACAAGATAGATCTGCCATTGAACCTACGTAATTTTGCTGTGATCGCTTTCATGTGAACGTTTGTAACCATCGCAAACACTACCGCAACCTCAGTATGTGACTTGCTTAAGTAGCGACAGCATTATTTAAAATGCCGATGAAGTGGCAGTTAGTGAATGGCTATGTAGATACCTTAACGGATATTAATGTAGCAGGTCAAGCTAAAAGTGTCTAATTACGTCTTACAACGAAAGGTGGAGTTAGATGTCACCTTCATCTCCAGTGGCTTGGGTTTCCGTCTGGGCCTTCATCCTTTGTATTACAGCCACGATGTCGCTTTCGTCAACTGCCTCGGGCTCATCGCCTTTCTTCTTCTTCTTTTTCTTTCGTTTTGGTTCTTCGTCCTTCTTCGGTTTTGGTTCTTCGTCCTTCTTCGGTTTTGGTTCTTCATCCTTCTTCGGTTCTTCTTCCTTTGCTTTCTTCTCTTCGGACATATCCACAGACTTCTTTTGTTTCTTGCCGGATTTCTTGCGTTTCTTTTCTACTTTTTCCACTAGGTCTTCTTCAGATGAAGAAGATGATACTTCGCTACCTAAGGATATGGTAACGCTCACTGCTGCCTGAGAGGAATGTTAATGTTTGTTCTTCAATTGTTTTCGGGCACTTACGCCGAGTTTGAGACTCTTCTTGGAGCTTTGTACTTTCATTGAAACTTTCGAACCTTCAACTTGCTTCTCTTTCTTACTGTTCTTCTTCTTTCTTCCTGCCTTTCCTGCTTTACCTAATTCATCTCCTTCCGTCGGAGGTTGAGATTTGGTCGTATCCGATGGAACGACGTCAATTCCTTTCTTCTTTTTCTTCTTTTGCTTTTTAGTCTTCTCGCTTACGTCACCGCCCTCATCTTCCATCGTAGGTGCTTCGGATGTTTCATGTATTTCCTTTTCTTCCGTCTTCTGTTTGCCTTCGTCTCCTTCTTCTTTGATGTCCAACTCTGCGTCAGATTTCTTTTTACCTGTAGTGTGAGTATCTTATTTTGGATTATTTAATTGCTGTAACACTTGCCCTTCTTTCTTTTCTGTTTTTTCTTTTCTTCTGTCGTTAGTGCTTCAGATGTTTCAGGTATTTCAGGTATTTCCTTTTCTTCCTTATTCTTTTTGCTTTCGTCTCCTTCTTCTTCGGTAGTTAACTTTGTTCCGGATTTCTTTTTACCTGTGGTATGAGTTATTTATTGGGGGTTAGTTGTTTGCTATAACGCTTGCCCTTTTTTCCTTTGGGTTTCTTCTCTTCTTCTGTCGTAAATGCTGCAGTTGTCTCCTTTTCTTCCTCCTTCTGCTTACCTTCATCTCCTTCTTCCTCGATGGTTGTGTCTACGTCGGATATCTTTTTACCTGTGGTATGAGTTACTTATTTGGAGTTAGTTGTTTGCTGTAAAACTTGCCCATTTTTCTTTTGGGTTTCTTCTTTCCTTCTGGCTTTTCACCTGCATCCTCTACAATCGGTTGTTCTTGAGCGTCGGCAACTTTCGTTTTTTCTTCCTTCCCCTTTTTTTCTTTTTCAGATATTTCCTCATCCTGTTTTGCTTTCTTGCTCTTCTTAGCTTTCTTTTTACCTGCTTCATCTTCTAGCTCAGTCTGCTCACCTTCTTTTGTTTCCTCAATCTTCTCAATCATTTTCTCTTTAGTGTCTTCCTCTGGTTGACAATGAATATCGAACACTTTCGAAACTATGTAGTTTACTGAAACTTACGTCTTTTCTCAGCTGCAACTTCGTGGGTACTTTCCTCCTTTTTTCCTTTCTTCTTCTTGGCTAGCCGTGCGGCTTTCTTTGCAGCTTTTTCCTCTTCGGTGAGGGCTTGCTCAAGACCGACCTTCTTGAACTTCATCTTCATTTCGAGGATGGCTTTCATCTCCTTCTTCTTCAGTTTTATTTGTTTCTGTTCTGATTCAGCGACCTCAGCGTCAGCTGCTTCGGAAACAATCTCACCTTCAGTCATCTCAGTAGCGATAATCGGGGGAGCGACTTCAGGTTCACCTTCCCCAGTCATTTTCCACAGGAGTTAACAAGTTTAAAAAGGAAGTAAAAAATAAAAGGAGCTTTCAGTGAACGTCAAACTATGACCGACGATCTTTTGATTTAAATTTTCCTATCTGGATGGGCCAGTCGGTTTTCATAGTGAATGTCAAACGGCATCTAAGGACTTTTGATTTATTAATGCAGTTGATCTTATTTCATGTCAATTTTTTTTAACAGTGTTTTCGTGGAACTGGTTTTTCTCAAACGCAACCAGCCGGATAAGAGACTGGTCCTTTATTAATCTAAACGGCCGTGCATATTTCATAATAAACGGTGATGTTACTTTAATAATAGATCTGTTAGCAAAATCTGTTACTATTTACTGAATTTTAGTACGTTATTACGGAACTGTTAAAATCTATTCGTTTTTAGTTTTTTATTTCTTAAAGCACTCAAGTCAAAAACTTGTTAATTCGTAATTAACCTTGACTTTATATCGACAAATGTTATGACAAATGTTAATTTAGCGTCATCTATTACTGAAAATGACAAATAAATTCCAAATATATGCGTTCAGAAACTATGTTCTGTATTCGCTCTTGGATAGTTAACGAATTTTTTATGTAAAGTACAGTGAGTGGCGAGCATGGAAAACACTAAAGTGCTCAAAATACAACCATGCGGTCGTACTTTTCGATTACAGAAAACTGTAATCATCGTTGAAATGGTCGCGTTCATCAGAACAAATCACCTTGTGATGCGTTTGCGATTGCTGCTGTATGTCTGGTGAACGATTACTCCGATTTGTGATTTGTTTACGTTTGCGCAAATGTCAACCTCACTCATTTGAAACGTGAGTTGAGAGCACGAAAGTACGTAAGAGAAAATCCTTGAGCCGCGTTTAATTAATATTAATACTTATAAAATATGGATTTACTAGAAAATGTATTATTATTTGAAGAAAATGATCCAAATGTCGATGGTATTATTCATCTTGCTTTAGATTTAGCTGAACCTGTTTATAATGAAAATATTCAACGTGATAGGAAAGTACGAAATCTAAATTATTATGAATTAATCGTTCCAAACTATACAGATATACAATTCAAGGAACATTTCAGGATGTCTCGACAAATATTTCAGGTAACATACTTAACATACAAATTTTGTGAAATGATAATATCAAGACATTCACCATCTGTAATAAAATTAAATGAAATTTAAAAAGTTTATTTATACACAACGTGTTACCTTCTAATAATTTATGCATACCTTCCGTTTCAGTTGTATTATAAATTAGATTATATAAATAAGACTATGTATCTTCCATGCTGACGTTCTCACGTTTCACGTTTTCGTGACGTTTTCAACACGTTTGCTGCTGGCAGCGCTAATCCAGCGTTAAAATTTTACGCTTAAAAAAATGGCGTCTGATAGCAATCATACACCAAACATGTTTGCAATATAAACAACCGTTCATCAGAAAAATTACCAACAGTTGGCCAACCGCTTGCAATCACTTACTTCTGGTGAACGCGAAAATATAATTCTCCCGCTCATTAGTAATGGCATTTTGCAAAAATCAACAACTCTCTCTTGTCTTACGAAAAACATTCCCCATTTATAACATTTTTTGGTCCTCCGGCCAGAAATGTTGGTATTGCATTCGTCAAAATTGTCCGGAAACAGCCCTATTGAAGGCCTAGGCCATCAAAAAATTTACCAAATGTTGGCAATATTGACATCTGTGGTTAACGTTTTTTAAATGACAAGAGGTTTGATTTCGTAGTAAATGTTTGATGTATTGAATAATTTTTTTAATTTGGAGTTAAGTTTAGCTGAAAATTTATATAAGGTACGTTCAAAAAAATCCGTTATCCGTTAGGCTCTGAACTTGCTTTTATTTTATGACAGCACGTCGTAGCTTAGTAGGTATATTGAAACCTTGAATTACTGCGTGCTATCAACAACGTTAACTGTCAAAGAATTTGTTTACATCTTCGAAGCATTTGTAATAAAATAAATGTTTTATTTCATTAATTAAGTTTTATTATCCATTTCGTAGAAAACCGTAATTAAATGGATATAAAAAGTTAGGTTATGTTTATAATAATCGTATAGTTACGACGTGACTTTGCAAAATGTGCATTTGACATAAGCCGACTTGATAACGGTTTTTATTGAACGCACTTTATGTAATACACTTGTAGCTTGTTTTATCAATCATGAGTATGACTTCTTTATTAAATGTCAAAAAAGTAAAAACTGTAAGTAAATTGATTTTTAATTTCAAAACCGAAATCATCGCGTTGGATATTGCCAACCTAAATACAGGTAACTTCCCTAGCGCAAACAATTTGAATTTTTTTAAACTTTTGAGACAATTTAAAATTGGTCGGACCAAAAAATAGTGTGTACGGCCCGAAACTGCTTTGCAAGTGCTCTCACTTGCAAAACGACAGTTTTTGGCCTAATGATACAAATAACTATTGTGGCAAGTTAAATAAAAGTTAAATAATAGTTATTTGTATCATTATCACAATGTCCATCGCGATGATTTCGGATTTGAAATCAAGTTACTTACAGTTTTTACTTTTTTGACATTTAATAAAGAAGTCATACGTTTGATAAAACAAGTTGCAAGCGTATTATATATACAAATTTTCAGCTAAACTTAATTCCAAATTAAAAAAATTATTCAATATATCAAATATTTGCTACAAAATCAAACCCCTTGTCATTTAAGAAATGTCAACCACAGATGTCAACGGATAATCAATATTGCCAACATTTGGTAAATTTTTTGATGGCCTAGTCCATCAATAGAGCTGTTTCCGGACGATTTTGAAGAATGCAACATCAACATTTCTGGCCAGAGGACCAAAAAAGTTTTTATTTGAAATGTAATTGTTTTCTACACTGAAGGTTTACATGTGGAATATTTCCGACAAGTTACCAATCTTTCATTCTGCAGCTATTCGCTACGTTCTACATAAAATCAATAATATCTTCCACACGATGGCGTGCGGTCAATAAAAAATTACTTTGAACGATAAGTACAAGTAATTCTCATTATTTTGTTTGTAGCAAAATTAAAAGTTTCTTTCACATTTGACAATACAAAACGACTTTCACTACATCAATTTTTTATTAAAACAATAATTTAATAAACATTGCTTAGTTTAAATTAAAAGTCTTACTCACCATGATTCTTGCACAACACATTCACTTATTGATCAAACTTTCATGAATGATTCAAAAATTGCTTTTTCAGTTTCTCATTCACCCTAATACATTACGGATACATTATCAACAAACAAGGGGTAATGACCCTCATGTACCTCTCCCACATCATTTTAAAGTCGTCCTCTCTGAAAGTAACACAAAAATCATCTCGGACTTGAATTCTCTTAAATTCTAACTTACTGAAAACGAGAGTCGATTTCCAGGGCACACCTCGCGTATGTGTTCAAAAATAATTCCAGGTCCTGACTTGTCCAACCATTCTGCTTGAAACTGTCCAGGATCTGCGAGAGCTCCACGAACATGTTCCTCAAGTCTCTGGTCCGGTGAAGGCCGGTCCCCAAATTCAGAATCGCCCGCGAATACAGTCGAAAGTTCAAGTCCAATTCGATGTAGTACTTTTGGAGCAGGGCGGGCTTCAGGTTGAGGCACACCAAACTGTAAAGCATAGATTATGCACAGTCTCGAAACCGAGAGAAAACGCACTGTTTATGCTCCTTTTCCTTCTCTGTGAGATACCGGAGGTCACGTAGGTCAGATAGAAATTCCTTATCGATTTCAGTGTCATAGTATTCAGGACCTGAAAGTTCAATTAAAAGAATGTAAGAAAATAAGTGGATAATAAAGTAATGTACACATATATAACAACACCTGACGAATTTAAATTAATAAGAAAATCTATGTCATAAATTACAAGTAATTGATTAAAAATCGTACCTAATATACTCATATGTTTAAGCAGTTACTTGAAAATGTGATCGTTGTGATATTTTGAAAAAAAAAGTTAGGAAAGAAAACTGTTTTTTGAATTAGCAACCTTGATCAATTAAATCTAGGTACTAATACCAAAATTAAAAAGAAAGTCAAGAGTTTTTTTAAATAAACAACAGGTATTAACTTTTGACAATATCCTTGCAATTTATGGAAGTATTACTGCTCATGTGTGAAAGTTAATCTATTTCTTGCTCAATACTTTATGTGTACAGTATTATATGATGTGTTCCGAAATAGTAAGGACGTTTGAATTTAACACACTGTCGTATTGATCATTTTTACCTTACTATGTTGGTGTTTCTACAGAGTATGATGAATTCGACTTAAATTTCATAAATAACATGCTTTTGTTGACATTTTGATATTGATATTTTACTGTAGTTATCAAAAAAAGGTTTTCCATATTACAACTTCTACCGTCACATATTTTTCTTTTGTAAATGAAAAAGGCCCACATAAACATGCGCAAATGATCAAATAATAAATTATCCCATTTGACTCCCATGAAAAAACAGTACATAATGTACTACTAACTTTTAAAAATAATCCAGCAGGAAATTCAAAGGTCTTTTTAATCATTTCTGAACACACTGTAGCAATCTATGAGAGCCAAAATAAATAACAACGAAGACACAAAGAATTATTGGAATGCTACTGACAATTTGTATAATTAATTATCAATATTGGGTGAATGTCGTTTTTTAATCTACATCAACCTTAGAATGAGAGAGATATTAAAAAGCACTGCCAACTATTGCAATCTTTTTGACTCACAATGTATAATTCATATGCCAAGAGACTGAATGCCACTTGTTAAAAAATAAAAGTAACAATAAACAGAATTATCAGTTGGATAGCCTTTGACTTACCATTGCAAGTCCAATTGTTCATAATAATTTCTGTGCACTTTCTCAATGCTGCAAACGTCAAATATTGCAGCTTACGTTTTGAGGTTTCAATGCGCACGCAGGCTAGGAATACAACGCATCCGTACTTCTTGGCCAATTCATCAGGAAGGAAGAAAAGTTTCTGTATGTTCTGCACGACTGGACCCGGAAGGTCCTCCACCATCTTGAATACACGCTTAACATTATCAAATTGCCTTCTACAAGTACAATTTATTACTATAAATCCTTATAGAGCACTCTCAGGCTGCATGTTTTCATCTCTTATTATTGTATAAGTTAATAAAAGATGAAAATACTCAGAGAGTGCAGTGAATCAAAAAAGCTACTTGTTAGTGTTTCGATAAAGCAGCACCTGCAAGATTTGATTGCCACCCTTGTCTTTTCAGCAACCTCATCGAGGTCCTTCCGATGTTTTGAAGATAACTTCTTGCCCAGTAATTCACGAATAACATGATCATCAAACTCGTAGTATCTGTAAAAGATGATACAAGTTTCCCTTGTGCATTTTACCACCACTTACCTACTTCTCTATGAGGAGCTGTTTCGTTTGGGGCTCGATTTGGAATTCGAGTTGTTCCTGTAGCTTATTGGGGTTGCTCAAGAGCTTTTCCAGCAACGAATACGTTCGGTAGTGATCAAGCACATCACTTGCTATTAATTCGAGAGTTGCCCCAGTCAACTGCCCGAGTCCGCTCTGGTTCAGCACGTTCACCGCCTGTGTCGCTGAAACACACGGATCAAATTGCCAAAAAAGTAAAAATAATAACATAACCTCACTCTTGTTTTACCTGAGAGCCCGTCCACCCAGAGTTTGTAAATTTCGGGGTCCACCAGGGTGTAATTGCTGATGAATACGTCGACCTCGTTACCATTATGCATTATTTATTTAAAACGTTCAATACTTTTCAGGCGAAAAATGTAAATAAACTCAACTTTTACGAGACAAAACACTAGATGTCGCTGCTTAAACAGTGTTATTAAACTCAAAGCACCGGTCAAAGTTACTTAAGGTCATTGTTGCCAACTCTAGATATTCCCGCATCGCATGTCCAAAATGTAAACAATGGACACTTGAACATCTAATAAAAGAGAATTCCAAAGAAAATTGTTGCTTATTAAAACTTGTGGGGTGTTGTTATAGAGCTAGAAAATTTCTAAGGTAACTCGATATCTCGAAAACGGTTAAGGTTAGATGGTGCGCTGTCATTTTTTTTTTTTGAATTTTGAAAAGAATTGAATTGGATTCTGGTTGGAACCGCGTCACGGCTGCTTCTGCTGCCGACGATTCGTTCTCCATTGCAGAAGAACTTTCTCAGGACTGTTGCTGCTGATAAGATTCAAGTTACATTTTGAGAAGAATTAATATACAGGATGTTCCATTAAAAAAAGTAATATTTTTTCCTATGATTTTTTGGCTGATCATGTATACTTAATTTTTCTTTCTTTCTTTATTGTAATAGATTTAAAAAAAACCTAAAACTTTTGTATTTAACATTTTTCGCTGGCTATATTATTTTAAGAAATAATCGACCATGTCCATACATATCAGCGACCCTGTACAGGGTGGCCCAACGATGCGTATTTCTTCTGTGAGGCCTATAGTATAAAAATTAAGAAAAAAATCGATGAAGATATTCCTACTAGATAATACGCGGCATATTGTAAAATTATTTTCAATTATACAGAGTGATCAGAAAAATGTCGGTTCGTGGAAACCATTTTTTTTTAAATGGAACACCCTATATATTTTTAGATATTTGGATGCGCCGCAGTGAGCTGATTACAATGGCATAAATATATATAGATTTCATTGAACTACTTTCGTAAAATAATTTTTTTTCTTAAAAAATTCTTCAAAAATTCAGTTAGTTTGGATATGACTTTCTGATTACTGAGATAACACAGATCAACGAAAATTTAACGCGATATTTTTAGGACTTTGGCCCATATGAAAATGTGAAAAAAATTAAGATATCTTTCTGCATTATACCGAGCGATCGATACTTACGAAACATTCGGTATCTCATTTTTTTTTTAAATGGAACGGCCTACTTTTTATTCCAGAAATGGATAGCACTTAAATGTAGCTTTCTGCTGATATACGGTTATATACTTTTATTTTTAACAGTTTCGTCACTAGAAATTTTTTTCACAAGTATTTGAATGGTTGCCTTTTTAAACTCGTCGGCACCAGTCGGAATATGTATTTTTGCTACAAATTTAAAATTTATGTCTGTTAATTAAGTCTACTGTTAAAAAAAAATAAAAAATTCCGAAAGTTCGGTAACAAATATTAAGTTTCAATTAAAATTTCTTAAAATTATCGCTTTAAGTAAGAGCCAGTTTCATAATGGAATCTAAAGGAGGTTTTAAAATTAAAGGCACATTCAGATGTTTAAACAAATGTGTTTTTATATTCGTTTTTAAAATACGAACAATATTATGATATCTTTTTGCATTATACCGAGGGATCTGTATTTACGAAAAAAATTTGGTTGCAAAATATTTTTCTATTTTAAAAGTCGTCGCCATGTAAATCTTGATGTAAAAACATATAATATGGGTGATATTTATGTTTTTTTATAATTCTTTGGACACTGGTCTTACTGATATCTGTTATCTTGCTATTTCGCGTGAACTTATATTTGGATTCTCTGTTATTGTTGCCGGGACTGTAAACTGATTATTATGTTGTGTTTGGATGATTAACGATTATCTTCTTGTAATGATCACTACCGCTTTGTTCAAAACGTCTCTTTAGGCTTCTGAAACATTTTATTTGAATAGGGCGATGGTCTGGATATCTTTCACTATAAATTGTGGAGGCAAGAAGACAATTTCTATTACATCTTCTTAATATGTAAATCATATCAACCATATCTTCTTATAACTATAACTAAAATGCAAACAGATATCTTAATATTATTCGTATTTTAGAAACGAATATGAAAACACATTTGTTTACAGATCTGAATGTGCCTTTAATTTTAAAGTCTCTTTTATATTTCATTATGAAACTGGCTCTTACTTAAGGCGATAATTTTAGGAAATTTTAATTGAAACTTAATATTTGTTACCAAACTTTCGGAATTTTTTATTTTTTTTAAACAGTAGATTTAATTAACAGACATAAATTTTAAATTTGTAGCAAAAATACATATTCCGACTGGTGCCGACGAGTTTAAAAAGGCAACCATTCAAATACTTGTGAAAAAAATTTCTAGTGACGAAACTGTTAAAAATAAAAGTATATAACCTTATATCAGCAGAAACCTACATTTAAGTGCTATCCATTTCTGGAATAAAAAGTAGGCCGTTCCATTTAAAAAAAATGAGATACCGAATGTTTCGTAAGTATCGATCGCTCGGTATAATGCAGAAAAATATCTTAATTTTTTTCACATTTTCATATGGGCCAAAGTCCTAAAAATATCGCGTTAAATTTTCGTTGATCTGTGTTATCTCAGTAATCAGAAAGTCATATCCAAACTAACTGAATTTTTGAAGAATTTTTTAAGAAAAAAAATTATTTTACGAAAGTAGTTCAATGAAATCTATATATATTTATGCCATTGTAATCAGCTCACTGCGGCGCATCCAAATATCTAAAAATATATAGGGTGTTCCATTTAAAAAAAATTGGTTTCCACGAACCGACATTTTTCTGATCACTCTGTATAATTGAAAATAATTTTACAATATGCCGCGTATTGTCTAGTATAAATTTCTTTATCGATTTTTTTCTTAATTTTTATACTATAGGCCTCACAGAAGAAATACGCATCGTTGGACCACCCTGTACAATTAGAGTTGGATCAAATTTTAAATTTAAAAAAGGACTATTTGAATATTTAAGAAACGAAAGCTTATAAAGTGGCGGCTGTCAAACCGTCAATAACTGAAAGTTATTCTAGTTCTACCATTTAAAAATTAAATTCAGCACTGCCCATTCAAACAGTGATTCTTAATCACTTTGTAGAATAGGTTGCCTACTTTCAATTTTTAAGGGATCACGATTTAAAATGAGTATAATTATGTTGAAAATACTTCGAATTATTAAGAAATAAAACTTAAAAATCTCTTTTTTTAGCACATAACATTTATATATATAACATTTCAGCACATAAACATTAACGTTGGGTTGGGTTGGTTTTGATTTTTTAGAAAATAAATCCCTTAATCCCCAATGATTAAAAAAAAAACTTAAGGGATACATCCCTTGTTGACAACACTGTGTAGATAGTGTAGCCACCGTAGTGTATTTGACTTTAAGAATGCAGTAGTGTAGGCGGAGCATAGTGAGACCGATTTATATAGGGAACCAATCCACTTTTGATCCCAGGACCATTGCCACTTTTCTAGATACAAGTTAGTAATTATCAATTCTTAACTTCTTTCCATTTCAGCACATAAACATTAACGTTGGGTCGCCGAGTGGCTTAGTAGTCAGCTTAGCTGTCTTTGGAAATCGTGTCGCTTGGTGGTGTAAGTTAGAATTCTACCCAGAGCCTTGGATGTTTGTGGTACCTAATGACTTAGATCCAGTTAAACATACGTCGAAACTGTCTGGAATGGCTAATGCCGAAAGACAGAAATGCACTATTGCTATGCAAAGCAAACAAACAACATTAACGTAATCGTCAAAAAATATTATGCACCAGTTGCTGCTGCATTGTGTGCATCTGACTTTTCTTCGACCAATGAAATACTTGCAAATTCAATGTCGACACCGGCCATTACTGCATTCTTAAAACAGATAAACTATAGATAGCAATGTCAATCTCAGCGTCAATGATCAACATACAAAATACAACCGACGTATTACACTTACGGTAATAGCATTATTATAAAAAAATCTGTTCGTTAGCTTTGCACTTTTCTACACTTTATGCACTAACTGCTCCTGAGAGTGTGAGACGTATATAATATAATGTAAGTAGGAGTGAGAAAAATAGAGTAAAGGTGTTAAAAGTATAGAAAGTGTAGAGCTAACGAACAAACCTAACATAAAAATTTCCTTTCCCAATAAATATCCCTAGATTTGCTGAATTTGATTAAAAATTCCTTTTTGTATAGAAAACCTACCTAGTTTTTAGAGATTTATTGCCGAACGTGGCAACACTTCGTTCATGTTGGTTCAAGAAAACGCTATAAGTGTTATTTCAACAATTTACAGTGTCCGTTTAAGAAAATTAACAGTAAGTTTTATTTAAGTCAACACACTAAAAGTTGACATTTAAGAAGTTGTCTTAATTATTTCTTTTTTCTTAGTGATAGCAGAATAATTTTGTTAAGCACTCGTTGTCAAAAGTAGCCCAAAATAGGCGCCAGCCGTTAAATAAGATTTTTGAGCACCAAATAACTGGCAACAATCCTGCTCTTGAGGTACATATTTGTAATTAAAAAAAAAGGTAAGATTTAAAAAACATTAAAATTGAAACACGACGAATAATATGAAAAAAAAAGAGATAAAATAATTAAAACTCTTTATTACCAATATATATTTAAAAGTTTAATCTTTACAATAAGGGTAATTTTTCAAGAAATAAAATAAATTTCATATTATAAAGCTAATCTTAAGTTAGACTAACTTTTAACAGGTCTTTTGCTCTTAAAAGATAATTTTTAGAATTATCTGTCGTTTTATGTGCTTTCTTGATACATTTCTTTATTTCTTTTTCAAGCATATGCCACTGTAGCCTATCTAATTTACTTGAAACACAGTACTTCTGATTATCTCTGGATGTCGCTTGCCTTTTAAGAAAACTTTTTAGATCATTTATGGATTTTATATTTTCTAAAACATCACCTACGTTTTGCATGTCATGTATATTATTTTTTAATCGTTTTTCCCTATCTTCAACTAATACTTTCTGTATATTTTCATCAAATAAAATTTCTGTTTTTGCAGATGTGTTGTTCTTGCTTTTGTGTTGTTTACTTATAATAATTTCAGTTTTCATTAAACGACCATTATTTTCTTCTGTAATAGAATTGCAACTATTTTGGTTATCTTCAACAATTTTGGTAAGTTTTAGTGTTTGATGCCTTTGTGCATATTTCTTTTTAAAATAATCATGGAGAATATTTGTTTTGACCAGTTTTTGTTCTTGAGAAATCATTTTGTTTCTTATTTCTAACGGACCAGTTTTAATTTCATTAACCAGCAATTTTTTATTTGTATTTTTTGTCACATTTCCATTTGTTATTTCCATATTTGTCATTTTATCTGATGTATCATTTTTAGACTGAACCAATCTTGAAACTACTTTACCAATATCATTATTTTGCAAAATGTTGTAAAAATTATTATCATTACTACTTGATATGTGCATTTCATCAACAGGTTTTTTATCTGCCCTGAATTCAAATGAATCAGTTGTATATGTTTTGGTATGTGGTTCACTAAATCTTTCGGCAAGTTTGGTTTTAGTATTTTGCTTCACATTTCGTTCGTATTTGCTAATTTCTAAAGCTTGATATTCCATCAACCAAGTTTCTAAATTATCAGGAAACTGATACTTATTGGGTATCCATTCAGGCCCCACAATTTCTATTTTATTTCGAAAGCCCAATATATTCAAGTAAAATTGATAACAAAACCTTATCAATTTTTTTGTTATAATCCAAATTCTTGATGTAATACCTAAAATAACTAGCGCTGCTTTCCAGCAATCTCCAGATGATATTTTGCATTCCATAAAATGAGCAGATAATTGGGATGTTTCAACAATCCGGTTTAGTAATACCGTTAAACCTTGTAGGCGGACCAAAATATAATCTAACATATTTCTTGACGGCATATAAGTACCTATTTTAATCTTAGGTAGTAATTCATAAAATACATTAATTGTCTGACCAAAATCCATATTCGAATACTGTAATAAACTACGATTTAGTTTCAACAAGCACTTGAATCCTTTGTCCATTCGATACTTCATTTTTGTTTTAGAAATGGTTCTCGAAAGCATTGCCCCCTCAGCTTGTAGATGTTTTAAATTTGCAAAGAAACACACAGCTTCTTTGAAGGCACGTGTTAAACCATTCACATCTAAACAAAAGATTAGGGTTACTTTAAGTATGATATTTAAGCTCTTTTCGGAAACTATGATCAGGTTTACCTCATGAGGTTAACCTATTCTATAACCGAACCGCTTGGGTTTGACATAGTTTACGAACACACGAATGCTTCATTGAATAATCTTGTAAGTATCAGAAGATATAAGCAAAGTTTCTAATAAGATGTCAAAAACCTCTCTACAGAAAATTATTTCCTCTGTTCGTGTAAAGGAAATAATTTCTTGTCGCAGTGGCAGTTCGAAGTTACATTCAGCAAATATTCAATGACCCAGTATTTTAACCCTACTCATTAGTAGGGTTATTGAAATATAAACCTGGTTGCAAATTTGCAGAGACTTGAAAAATTAGTTAGTTTTCGAACAGATGTCATTCAATCGGGTTAGGTTTCCGAGCAGTTCTTTAATAAGACATAATAAACCCAATCAAAGAATTTAAGTTTCCGAAAAGGCCTTTAGACAGGTACATAGATACAAACCTATTAGTGATTTAATTTTGTATGTACTGACTGGAGGTGGTTGCAAATTTTTGATATTCCATAAATTAATATTCTCTTCCATAATTTCTTCTCACACTTATAGATCACAATACTTAAATCAAAACACCTAATAAAGCTTATTATTATTATAATTATGACCACATCATAGCCTAAAATGTGCCATACACGTTGGTTTGGTTTGTGTGTTCATAGTTCATACCACGTTCATACGATTCAAGCTCTGTGTTGCCAACTGTCAAAAAATTAATCCGCCAGATAAAGTGCGAAATTCCGAAATTTAGAAAAACTAAGCTAGAAGTGTGGGTACAAATACAATACTTACCAAATCCATTTGTAACATGATCCGAAATTTCTAGTAACCAGACTTTAAAGTTGAGAAAATGCAACTATTGTTTTCTGAACTTTTGTGTATATAGTATAAAGTGCATTCACTTTTGTAATGCGTAACTAAAGTTACATGATTTAGTAACTTCCACCGTCGAAGCCTCACTTCTTCTAGTTCCCGTGTCTTGCAAATGAGACTTTTATTTTTAGGTTATGTAGTTCAAATTTTATTTGTTTTTTTATTTTGGATCCTTGGCTACCTTATCGGTGCTTTTCTAACATTTTATGAGATGCATTATACCTATGTAGATATGGTTCTTTATTTTCATTTTTGAAAATTGCATTTTGCAATTAGCAATTAAATTGTGACAAACGATAATTTGATTAACAATATTCAAATGCAATACCAATCGTTTTTGTAAAATAACATAAGAACATAAAAATTACTATTAGTTTCACATTACAAAAGTGTTATTTATATTTGCCCATTTTAACTGAAAAAAAAACAAAATTAATAGTTTTATCCACCAGTAATTCTTATTAGCTTATTTTCACATTGGACATTTATTTATTAGGTCATTTTCTTTCGAGTTTATTTGTCGCGAGTTTTAAAATTCGAGGTTATGTTTTTTCTTTCTATAAAAATCATATATACCATTTTCATTTTCTTTGAAACTGTGACCAAAATAATGGGCCATAGATAGACGTTGTATCAGTGGTTATATGGATCATGATATTCATGATTCATAATACTAAACAAATACTTATATACCAGTCATTTCCAACATCCTTAATAGGCGCTTTCCAGGTTATCGTTGGAGTAGGTCTGGACTGCTCTGGAGTAACTTAACATTTTTGGATAAATTCTGTAGAAATTTCTACAAAATTTATAAGCCAACTTTCCGCTAAACAAAATGTGTAAATAAGTTGGAAAATCCACTAGCAGCTAGGTATAAAATTCTGAGTCCAGATATGTTATCAATTAAGCTAGAACTACCGGGCAATGTTGCCAATATGTAAAATTGAAAAATCCCTTTTGTTGTAACAAGAAATCCCACTAAAAATTAATATAAAACAAAAAACTCTCCCTCGAGCAAAACAAAATTAATTTCTTTTTAAAAAATATGATGCTATCTAATATCAGTAGTAACAAGTGTTCAACAAAAATCCACATCGATTGAACCTTGGAAAGAAAACTACCTATCGTAGATTGAACTATGTGCTGATTGTCGCAAGAACTGTCAAAATATAAAATTTAGGTTATGCGAATTTATTTTAACATATTCTTGTAAGAACGAACATATTACCTATTTTCAAAATATCTTTTTGTACTGGTCACTTCCATTAACGAATATTTGACGTCCAACAACTGAAATTAACTAGTAAAAGCTAGGATCTTGTCCATATACGAATGTTGTGAAGTTTATCCATTTTTGACATATAAAACATTAGACATTTTCGGAAAATCGCTCGGATTAACCGGGTTATATACTTGGCTACAAAATACTGTTCTTTTATTAAACCAGGTCGTAATTCCGTATTCCAAAAATTCCAAAAAAATAACCCGGTTATTAAATACTGACTCTGGTCCGTGAGTAGGGTTACAAAGCATTAAGATTATGAATACACTTCGGGTTCAGTTCCAAGCGTAAAGAGTTATGCTCGTGGTCGATCGGCCATCGTTCTCCCATGTCCGTTCACTAGTTATGAATCTCTCTCAGCGTTCCACACACTTTCAGTGTTAATATATTAATTTAATTTTGATGATGTGATAATATAAATCCACTAAGTAAAAAAAAATGAATCAATTCACATTCAAACGGGATGTAATCGTAGTTAATAATTTTAATGAGTTAATTAAAAATGTTACAAAGAAGAATAAGGTTCCTGAAGTAACAGATCTTAGTGGTAAAAATGACAGATGATGTACTGTAATATTTAACAAAAAAAAATTGAAAAGTTTTCTGTCTTAAATATGGCGGACGTAACCCGGTTCTTCGTCGCTACTGCTGACGAAAGCAACAAAACACGATCTAGTTTGTGCTTATGTCAAAAGATGGCTGTTTAGTGCCGAAGGCATATGGCGTACGTTTTCTATTTTTGCAATTTGCATCGAGAAGTAATTAGAGTTATATTATGTGCCGCGTGAATACCTGAGTTGTAGTTGTAGAGAGTCGCGAGTTTTCTGCGTAGAAAATCGTGCGTGTACATAGTCGGCGTCGTTGACATCCGAGTGCGTGTGACAGTTTCATGTAGTACGTATGTCTGGTTTTGTTGTGGTTGTCGTTCGTATCTGAAGAGGAGGAAAAACAAACCGTCTGTGATATTAACAATTACTATTACTTATTTAGTTGGACGTTTCGGTTATTTATTATTTGTAACTATAACTGTAAGTAGCGCGTTAGGACTTTTGTGTATACACTGAGCAACGCGCGAGTCGAACCAAAGAAAGTTTGAACGAGTGACAATGTCTTCGGCCCCCGTCGAAGAAACAGCGCCCCCGACGCAGGCCAGGCCCTCCAGAGACACCAACAGTAAGTCCCTTGCGTTTACTTTCGCTCCGCGCCGAAATGACGTTTCCCCACGATAAGAGCCATCTCAACTCGACCACTAACTAGATCTCGGGGTCAATCGTTAATTTACAACAAAAACAAAACACTGACCTTTCACACATAAATAAACAAAGCCAACACTCTTACACTTATACAACAAATTCGCAGAATTGCGGATAAATAAATAAACAATCGAACGCATGATTAATATTTTCTTTTATTGTCCGTCAACATTTTGCGTTTGGTAATATATCGTCACCGAACGAGTGTTGAAAAATTATCAAAACAAAAACAAAAGATGAACGCCTCATTTGTAATTGCCGCCGTGGAAAATTTAGTACGATTTTTGCCCTCGTTAAGTCGCTCGTGCGTGCGCGCTCGTCGTTTTGTTTTTTGCGCCCGCCGAAATTTTTCTCGAAGCAGATTGTTTCGTTTGGTTTCCGATGTGATTTACGTTTTCATTTATTATAATTTTGTTTTTACAAGATCATTTCAGTGATTTTTCGACGCTCTATCGGTTACGCTTTGGTAAAAAAAAAAAAACAGGGTGTTCGATAATACGTAGTCGGTTTGTGTTAGCAACGTGTTCGACAATGGCGAAGAGCAAGGGGGTGAGACGGAGGTCTCGGAGTAGTTTGGACTCTCCCCCGCCGGTCCCCTGCTTCAGGAGGCCAGCGAAAAGGGCCAAAAGCGTGTCCTGGAGTAAGGCTTTTTTGTTTTATTTTACAAGTTGATCGTCTTCGGCAAACAATTTTTTTGCTTTTGACAATTTTTTTTACTTATCGAGTGGTGACACTATTTTCCATTAACAAGTGACAATCTAGCTGTTAAAATAAATGCTTTCTGACATGTGTGGGGACACTGCTTTTATATTTAACAGGTGACAAGTCTAAATGTAACTTGCAAAATTTAGACTTTTTTTGTAATTTGTTCTTGATTGTTAAATTCCTGCCAGTTCAGCACTTCAAAAGTCAAAAGTGACTACTATTGACTACGTTCGACTAATTTCCTACAGTGTGAGTAAAAGTGATTGTAGGTCACGTGGTCTCTCGACTGTTTGTATTCTCCTAAACAGGGGTGATACGATAGTACGAGTGACCACTTGACTTTCAATAATTATGAAGGTCATATTGATTTCACGTCCTACTAACTTTCTATAGAGCGAGCAAAAATCATTGTAGGGCACGTTGTTTTTCAACTGTATACAGGGGTAATTACGTCCGTCAAGTGATTTGCCAGCTGTTTGCGTTGTCGCCTTGACGTATAAGGCCGCACAAGTAATCACTTACCCTTTAATAATTAGGAAGGTCATTTTGACATCACATCCAACTCTTTCTACCGAGCGAGCAAAAATGATTGTAGGTCTTGTGGTTTCTTATCTGTTTGTGTTGTTTTATACAGGGGCGATTACGGATGAACGAGTGACCACTTGACCTTCAATAATTGGAAAGGTGCTATTGGCTTCACGTCCTGCTAACTTTCTACAGAGCGAGCTAATGTGATTGTTGATCACGTGGTCTCTCAACTGTTTGTGTTATCCTATAAAAGGACGATAACCGTCGAATGAGTGACCACTTGACCTTCAATAACTGGGAAAATTATACTGATTTTCTAACTAAATGTGCGAATTGACAAAATAGTATTTACATACAAATTTAACTCTATTTTGGTTAGTGTATAATTCTCAACGGAATGTAGAGTTGAGATCACTGTCCGTGGCCTGTCATTTGTCTTTATAGTATCTGAATGGCGAACGCAGATACCTGAAAGATCACGTGTGACCACGCATTTCCTCTCACTTTTCAAAATATTTAAATTTTTTTGTTAATCGAGAAAAGACGACACGACGATCTGGCAACAAGCAACAACCTTGATTTGAGCTAGGAGAGTCAACGGGTACCTGAATATTTAAATGGAACCGATTCCCTTTTATGAATACCCTATAACTACCCGATACCCGATACTCGGTAAGTGACCTTCAGTAAATCAACACATACTCTCCTATTATTAATTTTTTTTTGTAGATTCTTTTATTTTTAATAAAAATAATCAAACTAAACAAATGTCGTTGTGTTATTCTTGTTTTTTTTATTGATTGTGAAGGATTTGGAGCATCAGATACTCTCGTATACTTTCTATGATAGATTTTCAAATTCTTATTTCATACTTGTTGGGTAACCCTGTAGTTATCAGGTATCGGTTACTTATCGGGTAACGGGTAACAAAATTATCGGGTATCCTAGTTTGAGCTCATTTGTCTCTAGCTTCTTACGTATATGTTGCCAGCGTTGCCAAATTCACTGATAGATCCCGTCATTGTTGCTAAGCCTAAGAATATTTTGTCACTTGTCACCAGTTTGACAGTTCAAAAATCACCAGCATAGGTTTCATCATTATGATTTTAATATTAACAAACTCATAGCAATATTTAGTAGTTTTTACTACACATTTTACTTAAAAATATAAAAGAAAAATATTTTTTTATTTCAAAACATGCAATAAACAATGCAAAATAATATCATAAAATATTTAATTATACATGTACTGTTCATTTTTTTATCATATGCCGACATGCTGCAAGCTACTTATACATATAAAAGTTCTTAAACTTACAAATCGATCGATCGATATAAATAGGTATATGTAATAAAAAAGTGATTTGTACGTGTTATGTCTTTTTCATACATAGTACTTATTTTGTACGTAAAAGCCCTGTTGTGGTTGTTTCGCCAAACGAATTATTAATCAAATAAAAATCACCAGATTTATCTAAAAAAATTTCCAAAGCTCCAGAAGACTATGAATATCACCACATCTGGTCCAAAATCACTAGATCTGGCAACACTGCATCCCATACATTGCGTTATTATATATATATTTTTTTGTTATCGATCGAGTTTTGCGCACGTAATTCTAACGGCATTGTGCTTTTAATCAGCGCTTTGTTAAATTTCGTTCGACTAAGATAACAAAAAAGTACCACATGATCAAACAAACATACGCTTTGTGTTGTTACAAAAAATATACCGCATGGCCGAAAAAGGATGACGTATCTCTTTCCGCGCTCATTTGTTTTTACATAACTTATTGTTAGTTAGTTGTGTAGATTTATTGCCACACTGTCCATGGCGTCATTGTTTTGTTTCTTTTTCTTATCGACCCAGCCTTTTGCAGTAATTGTTAAGCCATTGTTTAGTTAATCAGCACTTTATCAAACTACGTAAAATAAAAATGTCTTGATAATTGTTTGTTACGCTCATTTGTGTTTACGTAACATTTGTGACAGAAGAGATTGCACAGTGTTCCTTGCGTTACTATTTTATTATTTTTTACTTTTGGTTTGAATAATACGAAAAATGGTATCATGTCATCGAGAGAGAAATGCATTTCATGTTGCCTCAAGAATCCGCAAAAGGAAAAGTGCTTTAGCTAAATTTATATAGATGGCGCCATCAGATTTCTTAATTGCGTCATTTAAAGTCATTTCTTTGTTATATTTGTTAGTTTAATTTTTCTTGTTTTGGTGAGTTTTCTTCATTACATTATCCTTTGTTGAAACTGATTTCATATCCTAAGAAAATTATAAAATATCAGTCCTTTCCGTGTTATGATTTGTGTTGCGTTGGCTTGCAGAAGATGAAGAAGTCGAAGGAACGAACGTAGATATGATCGACCTGACCGATCCGGCGATCCTCATGGTGGGATCGGCCCCTCCTCCTCAGCATAGATACACGAAAGAGCAACTCCTTAAGCTGAGACAGGCCCCTCCTTCGCAGAAGAGGCCTGAATACTTAAGTCCGGCCTACGATAAGTAAGTGTCTTATTTTTTAGTTAATTTGAGAACGAGATACTATGAGACAATTACAGCGCAAACGGATTTTGGGACCCCGAACGTTGGCACTACGATCAAAAAACATCTGAAGCTCTGCAGGAAAACGGAGGAAGGAGTAATGACGCCGAAGGTCATCGAGTAAGTTTTTTTTCTTTTTTTTAAGCGAAATGTATATTTTTTTCTGCCTTGAAATAGCGTCGATCAGGTGATCCGAGGGAAAGATTGCGCAAAGAACAGGACGGGATCGTGTTGAGCCCCCAAAGGCGAAGCTTCAATTCGGGCTGCTTCGTGCCTGTTCGGGAACCTTCGCGTTCCGCTCGTTCGCACAGCCCGCTTGTTGGTACAAGCAGCGGCGGGGGTAAAAACGAAACGCCCCACATTGGTGAGCAGATTTATTTTGTTTTGCATTCGGTGATCAACTAAGATCGTTCACAGGACATCGGGAGATTCCCCAAGGGCCGGGTTCGCGTCGGATCGGGAGTGGTCGAATCTTGCCGTGGGATTTTCAGGAGAAATCGGACGTCGATGAGTTTGGATACCGCAGGGAACGGAGAGAGGCTGATCGGGAAAGAGATGAGAGGTTTACATAAATAGAACCAATTTGTCTTTGTTTCTTAAAAAATGATTTTCAGATTTGAGAGGCGTTCGTTTGGGCGTGATTTTGAGACAAGCAGTAGGCCTAAAGAAAAATCTGCGCAAAGAAATGGGAGGTATAGCGATCGCAGGCGCATCTCAGACAATCGCGAGGAAGAACCTGAGTGGTTAGTCTTCACTTGTTTTATTTTCCTTCTCTCTTGAGTCGGAGGTTTTAGGTTTTCTGAAGGGCCCGTCTCTCAAAACGACACCATCGAGCTGCGTGGATTCGACGAATCCGAAAAGATAACGTCCAAGAAGAAGCAGACGGCTGCGCAAAAGAAAAAAGCGAAGGAGCGCAACAGCGCCAAGAATTTAGAGTCCGCCCAGCAGCAGCAGTACCACCAGCAACCAATAGCAGAGGAGGAGGCGGCGCCGAAGGAGAAACACGGCGCGAGGTCTACGCCTGTGCAGCAGGAAACCGCAGCGTCCATGCCTACACCGCTCCTATCACAGTCACCGATTACTGACAGAGGCGGGGCTGGGGATGCTCCCGAGCAAAAGACTGAGCCTAACATTGTTAACGATCAAGGTTCCTTTAACTTGGAAGATTTTCTGCAAGGCGATACGATTCCAGACTTATTAACGGTAAGAACTTTTCTTTGTAAACATTGTCATCAAATGTACTCAATAGATGGCGCTTGTTACCGTAGCGTTTTCGATTCATTACCTTTTTCAATCGCAAGTTTATTCTAACTTTCAGTTTGTTCCCATAATAACGACTCCTATGGCAATTATCTGAAGGTTAGAGTTAACTTGTGATTGATAAACCGGGCCTTTAGAGTATTCTAAACTTATTGTAACCTCATGAGATACTTTGAGAGTGTGATTAATTATTGTGATAAATGCCTTTTAAGGGTACATTTCAAATCATTAAGGATTAAGTAATTTTGTTTTCTAACAAAAAGGATTTTCTTGTTTGTTTTTAAAACTTGTTATTGCGTTATTGTAAGACATTCAACGACGCCATGTATTGAAAACTGGCCAATAGTTTTCTTTTCATAATATCACTAATTTTAAGTTGAATGCCAACAGTTCCATAAATCCCATTACCAGTGACTGTCAACCGGTGATGCGGAGTTTAGAGATGAAATTCCATATATGTTCACTTTCACTAAATGTTTAAACCAATAATTAATAAATTATGGGTGAAAGCTAATAGATGGCATTAACTGTCGAAATAGTTTACTGTAAATAGTCGGCTAATTTTAAATCGTCGTGGCTTATTAGAAAAGGTAATAATAAATGTGTTGCTAATTCGAAATTTATATTTTATGTAACCATCATCATCTCTGAATAATATCGTCTATTGAGTATTATCGATGATTTTTAATAGATGGCGCTGGTGGTTGACTTTCTTCATTTTAAGTGAATACATAAGCAAACGAGCGGCTAAAATTTTCAGACGACTGCAAATAATGCGCAGGTACGAGTAATCGTTTCTTTTAGATTTCAGTATTGAAAGAAAACAAAAATTACAAACATAAAGCTGGTGGCTTCAGCAAAGTTAGCATGTAAATCGAAAAAATAAATTAAATGAAATAAATAAAAATATCTAATATGTGTGTGAGAGAAATTAAACCACGAAAATAATATGTGGATAAATTGAAGAAATTCAATTAGTTCAATTGTCGAACAAATAAAGACCAATACAAATGCAAGAATGAATTAGATAAAAAAAAACAACAAAAGAGAACTGACACAAACAACGAAACGCAGAGTAGACAATGAAAATAAGTTCGTCGATTTTTATTCGACCGAGGGAAGCGATGAAAATTAAAATAATATCAGTAAACAAAAATCACAGTGAAAACAAATGAAAAATCGAGGATTTTCGGAGTAAAGCTTTTGATAATGAAATTAAGCTTTCGTTTGGTTTTTTATGTTTCATTGGTTTTTATTTATTTTTATAAACAAGCAAGAAGCTTAAGAAAATCGATGATTTTCAGCGCGAAGCTTTTGAAAATTGAACTTTTTAATTTGTTGCTTTGTATGTATATATATTTTTTGGTTTCTTTTTGTCGCATTAATTTTTCGTGATAGTTAACGCTTCATAGAGTGCCTTCTTATGTTTTCTAAGAGCGATTTTGCTTACTTCCACTCCGTTCTAAATACGTATTCTTCGTATTTACACGTTGTTTGTAACAGTTCTTTTGTTTTTTCATCATTCTTGAGTTCTGAACAATCAGTCTTTGGTCTTTTTTGTGTCTTTCTTCGGTTCTTCAGCTTTATAAACATCGATCTTCTTTCGTTGTTTTTTTTTTTTGATCGTTTCACTTCTTTGTCGGTTTCTTTTGTTTTTTTATCAGTCTTGATTTTCGAATAATCGATCTTTCTGTCGTCTATCTTATTTTTTTTTATTTCCTCTTTATTCTTGATTGCATCCGATGTAAATTGGTTTTGTAGCAATTTTTTTCAGTGTTACTCAAGAAACGGCACATTACACATTACCGAATTTATTTATTGGAAGTGAATATACAATATACAATCATTTAAAACATTCGGCAGATGTTGTTAGTGTACTGAATTTATTCGTTATCGTGTCATTCAGTAGAAGATTGCAGTTTCCTTTCAGAAAATAGCCAAAATTGGTTTTTGACTTTGTTTATTTCTTAATAAAACTTAAGCATTAAATGAGGAGCTTCAAATCAAAACGCAATTTTCGACCAAACTGAAAAAATCACACTATAACTTTTGCAGGTGTCGCCCTATACATTTAATTTCAATGTCATGTTATGCTTATAATTACATAGTCTCTGACTGCAAAAACTCTTAAAATAGAATAATTATATTACAGCATAAAATATCATTTTTTGACGAAACTAGTTGTTGTCAAAAACTGCGTTTTGATTTAGAGCTCCTCAAATTAATAATTAATAGATACTGACGATGCTCGTTGAATGACGGTAGTTCTTGAATCTTGATTATTGTTTTTTAGAATGGGGTCAGTACAGAGGGTGGATCCGTGACTGGTTCGAAATTCAGTCGCTGGTTTACGCGTGAGCAGAGTCCCCCAGTAAGAACCGAAGATAGTCGAAGGTCTTCTCTACAGGACGATCATCACCACCTGATCAAAAACATCCTCAATGAGATTTCGGAGACCAACGTGACCATACCTGGTGATTCCGACTCGTATTTTGCCCCAATTTCTCCGGCTGCAAGCACCGGGGGCGTAACTAGTGGCCCCCAATCAGCTACCAAACCCATCAACTTAATGGAGATGCTTCAGAGAGGGAAGCAGCAGGTTCCTTTGCATGCTGATGGAGCACCTACCATTAAGAACATGGGTAAGTAGCGAGTTTGAGTGCGGTATTTAGCAGAGTGAGAATGACATGTGTTGCAGAAGTCCCAGGGAAGGTTCTTAGCTTGGAAGAGTTAGAGGCGCGGATGCTGCAAGGTGGGGGCGGAGACATGGGTGTTAACTTAGGAAGCCACACGAAACACAGCTCTAAGAATGAGGACGATAATGCTGCATTTAAGAGACTAGTAAGTTGTTGCTTACAATATGGATTATAGATGGAGTGGTTCACCTGAGAGGGTTCTTTTGATAATATTACTCTGCTTTGCAGCTTGCTCAAGTTTCCGGAGAGTATGCGGTGCCTGCCAGCAATGGACCCATTCCACAAAAGACTCAGCCGATGAGTATTTTGGAAGTCAGTATTTTGCAAATTCCTCCTCTTTTGCAGAATTTTTTCTACTGCTTTTTTTTGTAGATGTTGACACATTCCCAACAACAAGATGAAGCTGCTCGTCTAGCACAGCTCATGAATTCTGTCAATGCTCCTCCGCCGCACATCGCTAGTGATCTCACTTATAAGCTGCAACATGCACAGACACAGGTTAGTGGGAAAGACAGTATTTTGTTTTACTATGCAAGAGAGACTTTTATAATAGTATATTGTGTCACAAGGGCAGAAAATAAGCATTAGCACGCAGAAACGCATCTGTGACAACTGATTTTCGCCTAGCAAACATTTTAAAAATAAAGTAATGTCGCAGCTATTAAATTCAACAGGCAGTATTATAAATTTATTTGTTTTTATTTATTTTTCGAATTTAGTTTTATTCCAATTTTGATTTTCATTCTTTTAACGTTCGTGGTCCACTCTAAATCGTTTGTAACTGAAAAATATAACCAATTAGGAATGCTAGAATTTTTTTTTTCATCTTAACAGGTTTTCAATATTGATAGTAAAGTCCTGCCAAGATGAAAAAAAAAAGGATTTTACTATCAATATTGACAATAACTAAATGTTTCCTTTTTTCTTTTGTTTTTTTTTTTTATGGCAGAGACTAATGTTCAATTGTTCATCTAATCTTTTAAGAATTCGGCTACAATATTTTCAATTATATTTTTTTTTCACAACCATATTAAATGTAATGACTTTCAATATGAAAAATTGTAATTGAAGTTGATGTTTTTGTCACTAATAAAAAAAAGTGTGTGTTGTTAGGTAACACTTTTAGTTCCTAGGATTAAAAGCATTTTTTTATCCTAGGAATTTCACATTTTTAGTTAAGATTTGTTTTGTGAATAACTGGTTGCAGAAAAAAGAGTAAGTTTTATTCGGATTAAAAGAATTTTTTGGACGACAAAATCTTGAATTGTTTTTCTAAATTTTTGAGATTTAAGGATATACTCGTTACTGTTTATCATTTATGTATTCTGGGTAAATATTTTTTTAATCTAAGGAATATATAATCAAATCAGTTGTTTGTAATCAAATCAGTTTGTCCAATAGCAAGGACCCCCAGAAAATTACAGGTCATGAAAATACTATTAAATCTCCTAGTCCGATTTCGTGGTTTCGAAATCGTAACATTCGCTTTGTAGCCGTGTAACGACAAGCCTGAATAAGCGTGCATGTTGCTTCTGGGGTTGTATTTAATTTATGTTTTGTAGGATAATTAAATATGAAAATTAATTAAAATTGTGTAACTGGCATTATAGAAAGTGTTAGGAAAGAGTTTATACATGTATTTCGGCCTTATTGGGCTTCATCAGAACTCTGTACCTTAAAAAAATTTGGTTTATTGAAAAATTTAGAAAAACTTACCCCTTTTTTTTGAATTTCTAAAAAAATTCAAAAAAAGGGGTAAGTTTTTCAAAATTATTAATGAGCATGATATTTGGCAACTTTGCTTCCATTTAACCGATTCTCTATCTCTTATAATAAGCGAGATCCCCATGCTGGCCCTCGAATTTCAATCACCCTGTATTTTCAACAGAGGAGTTTACAATTCAAGACAAAGGATTTGTAAAGATATTTCGACCAAAAAATGTAAAAAAAAATTAAAGGTGGGCCAAATTTGACACTTTTAATAGGAAAAAGCTATTTTTAGAATTAGAAAAACTGGCCTCGGCTCCTGGAGTTCGATTTTTAAGACAAAATTTGAGATATAAGCAAGAAATTTGATTTTTTATATGGGACACATAAATTCGATTCACAAAAATATAAAACACTTAATATTTTATTCAAACAGTTTTTGAGCTATAGAGCTTCAAAGTTTTAATAAAAAATTTAATTATTTTTATAGCATTCAAGTAGGCTATGGACGTCGATAACTAAACAACTTAATGCCTAATTTAAAGTCTAATACTGGGTTTCACAAAAGTCAATTAAACTTATCATTGCTTAAGAATAATCATTCCTATATCTTCAGCACATATAACCATAGCAACGTTTACTTTTAACCCATGATTAAATTTAAGTAACGTTTGTGAAATCCACCATAAGACGCGACATCTTGCAATCGTTTTTTGACCTAAAACGATTAGACGAACATAAATATCATTTACAAAAAAATAATCAAAATCATTCAATGCTTGTAGAACATTCATTAGAAAATAGCCATAATTTTGATTTTGAAAATGCTAATATTTTATATTTTGAGTCTAATATTTTTAAAAGACGTTTTATAGAAATGTGTAAAATTAAAATGTCATCGAACTCTGTTAAACGTATGGATTTTGTTAACTTAAATGAATTAAATTAAATTTATAGTTTTTTAGATTCGTTAAGTAAGATATAGATCTGTCAATTTTTAATATTATATTATATAAAAAAAAAAGTTTTTTCAGTTTTAGTTTCCCTTAACAACTTTATTTATTTTTTTACTTGACAACTTGTTTATTTATTTTGACATTTTTAATTCACTCCTGAAGAAGCTATCAAGCGATAGTGAAACATCGAGCATTTGTGCCATTTTCCAGTGTCCGTTTGAGATAATTTATCAAACAATTTCACCGGGCAAGAAGCTACCTAATTAACCTGTAGTACTTGATATTTTTGCAATAACAGCAGTTATTTTCATATTAGGATTATCACCTAGCAGTTTCTTGAATATATTTAATATATTCTGCTTCTCAGATATAGCTAAATGTCCCAAGCCTAAACATTTTCGCTTTCGTACTGGAGATAATTGCATTCCAGAAGTACTCAGTGACTGATCCGTTACTCAAAAATGTCAAACACAGACAAAATACCAGTCAACTAGTTTTGAAAAAAACTATTATTATCACTGTTTATACTAATACGTAAAGAAAGAAATTGAAAAATGAATTTCCTTCACACGAAACGAAACTTCGATCAGCTGATTAAACAATACGGCTGACATATTATGCTACGATTTTGCTAGTGTGATTGTTACCGGCCAACCACCAATGACAAAGCTCGTTTTTAGCGCCAAGATTTCAAAGTACTCCTCAGAATTAAAAAACGGAGTATAGTTTATATGAGCTGGAAACTTGTGATTTGTTTCTAATACCATGGCTTGCACCTAATCAGCAAGGCAATGTCGTCAGGCAGAGCAACAATATGGATTAATGCATTTTATCAATACAGATATCCTGTGAAAGAAAATTCCACGTGGATCAGCATGTAAAAACACACGCACACATTAGGAAAAATGAAAAACTGAAAAAATCAACAGTACCTCAGCAATCTATGAGGCAGAGCAGAGGCTAGTAGTCATTGTAAAAATCAACAAGATAAATTTAATAAAGGCTTATATAGGGCATTAATTTCATCTAATATTGCTATTTTCAAACTTAGAGATGACAATTTTAAACAATTCTTTCAAAAATATTGTAAATTCAATATTGCCAATGAGAGTTCTTTAAGAAAAAATATTTACATTCTTGCTATTTTTAAGTAATGTCTTTATTCAGGCAAATTGTTAATAAAAATTACGTCTACTTTATAGTATATGAAATTACTGACAGATGTGGACGTTATATTACTCATTTATTAATTGGAGTATTGAGTGAAACTGAAAAGGGAATGTCATTTTTAATTTCTTTAAAAGAACTTGAAAAAACCAACCACTTCTTCCTGCACCAGTTGTAACCCGATGGGGAACGTGGTTGGAAGCAGCTATTTTCTACGCTAATAATTTTGAGAACATTAAAAGTGTAAAATTGTAAAAACATATTTAAATCTCCAAAAATTTTCCAATAACTAGCATTTATTATTAAAGGAAATTATACATTCATTTCGAAATCACTGACGCAGTTAGAAAAGGCAGAGAATGACAGTTAATAAATCTTTAGAATGAATTAAAAATTTTGAGATGTCAAGCAAAAATGTAAAAACCCAAGTAGGTGCTTAAATTTTTGAAAAATTTAATACAGTCATGAAAAAAAAACCCTGGTTATGCTAGATTAAATAGTATTACCTGCGTTTTAAAGGGGAAATTTGTCGAAGACCTGGATGTAGCTCCTAATATTCTTGCAAAATTTGTAAGTGCTTGTAGATGTTGAAAGATCATTTTCCATATTTAAGTACATGTTTTCAGATAGAAGACATAAGTTTCTTCTCAATAATTAAATTCTGGCTTAAATCTTTTATGCAACTCAGCCTGAGAGTGCTCTAGTTTTCGATTAGCTGCATACTCTAGAGCACTCTCAGAATGTCTTCATCTTCTATTATTACATAAGGTAAAAACAATACGAAAATATTATGAGAGTGCTTTAGAGCAGCGAATCAGAAACTCTATTAGTGTTATTATTTTTAATTTACGTTTGTTTCTTTCAGCAAAGACATTACGACGTTTTCTCAAAGTTAATCAATTCCGGTGTCCGTCAACAACCGAGGACGACTCCGCCTCTCAACGACATGAACATCACACAAAGCCGGGAGCTCCTGAATAGACCAGAGGCGCAGGCGATACTTCAAGGTAGGCAATTGTTTCGACTGGGTTCGTGCTGACTACTATTAACACGTCTACGTCCCGTTTCGACTAACAAATCTTCAGTGCGTGTGCCTTCTTTTGCCCTGCAGGCCTGAAGAGGGGCGACATAACCCCCCAGCACCTGTACCAGCAGCTGGCGAACCCTGCGATGCAGTCGCGGCATCGCGAGCTGCTGCAGACCATCCTGAAGATGCAAGGGAGCAGCGGTGTGGGGCCTAGCCCGAAAGTTCTAAGCCCTGTTCCACCGCCCCCACCTCATCCTTTGTTTCAGCAACAACAACAGCAGCTGAGGGTCTCTCCTCTGCCACCTAACGGTGAGAGTTGGCTTTGTATGCCATGCCCCAAGGAGGATCATTCCATATCTGGATCAAAATTTATTGTAAATCTCTCTGATGCATTTGTCAATTAATTTTGATTCTGCACTTTACAATAAGTTTTTAGAAGTCGATATGGAATGACTCTTCCCCTCGTAGTTTGAGTTCGCTTGCTTATTTTCATGTTAACCATCGCACGCTTCACCTTATCAAGCGATAATAAGTGACAAATATATTTTACACGCAGCGTATTGTGTGTCGCCAATACTAGCGACGAGCCCTAACACTCTAACTGTGCCAGGTGAGTGGACGGTTGGTAGCATTGGAGAGTTTACACGCTGCTTAAATTAGATAATTTTTTTTCTTGTTGAAAAAATAAATTAACCTCGTCGCTTTCGTTCTGCAGCTATGCATCAGCGCATCCCATCTCCTCGCGAGCTCCAAGTTCACACGCAGAACATCATGCAGCGCGCCCTCATCAAGAAGAAACTCGAGGAACAGCAGGAGAACTACCGGAAGAAACAGGAAATGCAGCAACGTGGGCAGAGTCCCGGTGGTGGCATCAGCCCTGCGAAGAATGTGTCTTCCCCCACTCAGCTGGCCTTCACTCCAACTTCCGTTTTGAGGAAGATGACGGCAGATAAAGAAGAAAGTAAGTCGGTGTTGAATGGTTTATGTGGCAGTGTTAATATTGATGTTTGCACAGTCAGTAAGGACTCCAATAAGAGTGCGGATGGGCAGAGTAAGATGCCACAAGGCCGGGCTGTTACGGGCATGCGTACCCAAGCAAGTCAACAATCACCACAGCAACAGTCATCGCAACAGCAATGGCCCGGACAGTTTACACAATTGGCCAAACAGCCTGGTAAGTGATTAAATAAATAAAATAAAACTGTAATGTTAGGTGACATACAGGGGCGAGACCCGGACAATTTACACAATTGGCCAAACAACCTGGTAAGTGATTAAATAAATAAAATAAAACTAATGTTAGATGACATACAGGGGCGAGGCCATTGAGAAATCAATGAGTTCTTTGTAAAACATATGTAAGGACTGGATAAGAAAGAAAGTGCCCGCCGATAATGATAAACTAAGGGAACCTTTTTATACTATATAAATGTGAGTACATATTTCAAAAATCATATACATTTTAAAAACAAGAATATAGTGTCAGTATTTCAAAATTATTTATTTCTATAAAATTTTCGCACTTTGGACCGTATGCCTTTCATAAGATTTTGCACAACAGACTTAGATATTGTCTTACTAACAGAGATCCACATTTTTTTAAACTCTCCTATATTTTTGGTTACCTTCCCTTGCCTCCGCAGCTCTCACTTAATAATTGCCCAGTAACGTTCTATAGGACGAAGTTCTGGGCAATTAGGGAGATTCATGTCTTTTTCTACAAAAGCAACATTGTATGCTTTCAACAAATCCAAGCTAGCTTTGGCATAGTGTGCAGATGCTAGATCTGACCAAAAAAGGGGAGGTGTTTCATGCGTCCTATAAAGTGATAACAGACGCTTTTGAATGCATTCATTTCGGTAAGTGTCACCATTGATAGTCCCTTTAGTGAAAAATGTGGAACTTCTCAATCCGCAAGAACAGATTGCCTGCCGTACCAGTATCTTCTCGCCAAATTTTTCAATTTGTAAACATATTTCCTCATCTGGAACAATATCTCCTTCTGCTATAGTATAAAATTGAGGTCCAGGGAGAGTACGAGTATCCATTTTTATGTAACTTTCATCATCCATTAGAATGCAACGATCTGAGTTCAACAAAGTGTCATATAATTTTCTAGCGCGTGTTTTCGCACGTTTTAATTGAATGCGCTCCTCTTTGGAATTTTTTGTTTCCTGTACGTCTTCATACCATTCCTTTTCTTGACATTTTGTACTGTTCCGTGATATACCACTACTTTTTTTCCTACATCACGAATTGACATGGATTTGTTCTTTTTTAACAGAGCCAAAATCTTTTTTTCCGCTAGTTTGTCAACTGATTTTTTTTTCCGTCCTGATTTCGGCAAATCATGTAAAGTATTATGTTGACCAAACTTATAAATTACTTTTTTTGCGCCATTAACAGACACTTTAAAAGTTTTTGCCAATTTTCTAAGTAAAATGTTCTCACGACACCACCTTTGTACAATGAATTTCCGCATCTCATAACTGATTCGAGGCATAATGCGTAAATGCACAGTTTTGACACAAGCAGAACTGATTGACGTGACAGCTGCAATGTTGAACAAAACACAACCAACCTGCGTTGATCTAACTTTTCAGTATTTGAAGTGTTGCGTGCTTGTTTAGGTGTGCACTTTCTTTCTTATCCAGTCCTTATCAGGGCACTGTTTTATGGGATTTGGGTTTTATTTAAGTAGAAGAAGATGAGCATTGGGTTGTTGTTGGGTTGTTTTACTCATTAGTTCTCAATGTTCATGGATATATTTTGTTGTAAAAAAAACTTTCTATGTTCGTTTTGAAGATCATTGAATTAGGGCAAAATAATTTTATACTCAAGCAATGATTAAAAATAAAATGAAAAACGTTTTTAAAATCGCTAGCTCTCTCCTTCCATCGATTAATAGGAGCTTCCAAGAGAAATTATTATTTTAACAACGACTATTTGAACAATTGTTGTTAAAGGTTTAAGTTTTGGCTTTATGTCAAGTTGGAGTTGTACAACTGGGCCTTAGCATAAAAAATATCACTTCATAATTGCATTGAATTTTGCAATTTTTTTTGATAAAGTAGTCGTTAAATTAACATGGTTAGTCCTTTTTGTCTTGCACGTGACATATTACAAATCGCCTAATAGAAACAAAAAAATAATAAAATAAAGACTTCCAGATATTAATATGCATTTTTTAATAGAATTTATAACAAAACAATCGGAGATAACGTAATTGAGATAGAGTTGAAATGTAACTCTGTATATGATTGCATTTTTTAACTCTACGTTGAATTTTAGCCGGAATTAATGGGCCCCACTATAAGGCTAACCTGAATAGTTTGTAAGTTATGCATTATTAAAAAATGACGTTTTTTTGCCCCCTTCCAGCTGTTGTATTTTCGAAATTAAAAAAAAAGAAAACACAAAAACGACAAAACAACAAGGAATCGTGTAATCGAGAATAGAGGTAGAATCCAAACTTGCACTATTTTCAATGTGATACCCTGTATATTATTTTGAATTTTACGTCGAATTTTAACTTGAATTGATGAGTCGTACCATAGGACTAACATGAACAATTTCCGAGGTACGTATTATTAAAGAATGAAGTTCCCTGCCCCCCTCCCCTCCAGCTACCGTATTTTCGAAATTAAATAAAGAAAAGCAAACAAAACTTATCGTTACACACTATTGAATAGCATTTGCGACAAAACAATCGGATATCGCATAAACGAGAGTCGAGGTAGAACCAACCCAAAGAACAACTTTTTTCGGAGTAACATCCTGCATATTATGGCGGTTTTGAATGGAAGGGTCGCACCGTATGGCTAAAGCAAACAGTTTTCGAGTTACGCCTTATTAAAGAATTACGTTCTTTACCCCTTCCCAGCTGCTCTATCTTCGAAACTGAAAAAATAACAAGTGTAAAAAGTTACAGATATCAATACACATTCTCTAATAGGTTTGCGACAAAACAATCAGGCTTCGTGCAATCAAGAATCGAGGTAGAACCCTTTACTGCACTATTGTCGATGTATATTATTGCATATTTGAAATTTACGTTGCATTTTAGCCTGAATTGATGGGTCGCACCATAGGACTAAGGTGAACAGTTTTCGAGTTACGGATTATTAAAGAATCACGTTCTATGCCCTCCCCGGCTGCCGTATTTTCGAAAAAAAAAAAAAAAAAGTCAACGCGGCATAGTAAATAAAACACTTTCGAATAGCGCTTCTAACAAAACAATCGGAAATCGAGATAGAACTCAAAGCTGCACTTTTCTCGGTGAAACACCCTGTGAGTGTGTTAGTGCGTTTTTGAATTTTACGTTGAATTTTGTCCTTAATTAATAGGGCGCACCTTAGAAAACTGTAACGGTTTTTAAGCAACGTGTTATTAAATAATAACCGGTCTTCCCCCCCTCTTCCGAGCAACCGTATTTTAGAAATTATTTAAAAAATCAAATACAAAACTTGCATTTTGGAAGAGTGCTTGCGATGAAACAAACGAACATCGTATCTCACCAAGAGACAGATATCTCAAAGTTACTCGTTTTTCGAGAAACACTCTCTAGATCTCATTTTAGTCTGAATTGAACGTCGTGTTCTAGCTAGGAAAAAAATTACAAATTGACAGCATATATCATCCGTACTTTCGAATATATAGGTAGGCGTTTATGACAAAACAATCGATAATCTCTTAACGAAACACGCTGTATATTTTTGCGTTTTTGTTTTCTATGTCGGCGTTTAGGACTTTAGGTCGCATGGGCGGTATTTGAGATATTTAATGTTTCGATATGATTTTCGTTTGTTTCGAATAATGCATATATACAGAGGTTTATTTACGTAAAACCTGACTTTATACCACTTCTTGATGATACGATGTTCAGCTGCTTTCTTTCGTAAGTATCCTTTTAGTTCCAATGTATTGACCTTGAATGTGATGCAATACCTAAAAACCAAATCTTATACAGAATGTATCATAATAAATAGTAATTTTTTGTTTATTTCTCAATAACATCTGCAACATTTGTATAAAGTAAATAGAGAGGAATCGGGGGGTGAAGACGTTTTCTTGATTTAACTTTGTGTGCATTAAAACTAAAAATATGAAATCATATTGACGTTCGTTAGGTAATTCAGAGATGTAATAATATACAGGTTGTTGTTAATTGAATTGTCTTCCGGTTGGAACCGCGTCACGACTGCTTCTACTGTCAGTAGAAGCAGTGACACAGTTTCAACCGGAAGCCAATTCAATTACGGTCGCGGAAGCCTCCAAGTTAAAATACAGGATGTTGTATTAAAAAAAATGTGCGAAGAAAAATTATAAGTGTAATAAAACGAGGTGGTTTATTTACAGTAGGCCGTCCAATTGTAAAGAACAATGGAAGCTTCCAGCAACCCCAACAGCATGAGCAGTTCATGCATCAACACCAACGACTTTACAATCCGCAACAGCAGACTCAGCGCAAGCCAACCAACGGACAGCAGCAATTTGGAGGACAATTCGGTCCCCAACAGTTCCCCGCAGCCAATCAGCAGTTCTCTCAGCTCACTCAACACCAGCTCAGAGCTCAGCATCAACAACAGCATGCGAGGGGCCAACAGCAACAGAATTTCGGCCAATACCAATGGCAGCAGCTCTTGCACAATCAAAATTTTGGTGGTTAGCAACAATACCCTGAGTTTCACGTTCCAAATTAAACACTTTTTTTTGTTCGTTCAGATACTAGGCGTGGGGGAACTACCGGCGGAGATATGTCACCGACGACGACCAATCAGTTGGCGCGCTGGTTCTCCCCCGAATTTTTGGAGCGCGCTCGCAAGGGCAAACTTCCAAATATGCCGCCCTCTAATCTGGCCCAACACGCTCTTAGCTTGGAAGAAATCGAGCGCCAGACGGCCCCCGCCGTTCACAATTAAGAAACCCCCGAGTACCTGTCCCCACACCTCCTCTGTCTGCATGGTAAGTCCCAATCAATACAAAATCTAGTCATTGGCTTCGATTTACTTGCACCGCCATGAGATGGCGCGCGCAATAATCTAAATGAAAACGTGACCAACTTCATTCATACACGAATACAGGATATTTGGAAATAATTGGATGTATCTTAATTGCTAGATCTAAATCTGGATGGTGTGTGGCCCACGTATCAGTTGGAGTTTACTTTGGAAGATATTACTTAAACATATTTTTTGAATAATTTGAGAATGAACATTTTGTTGGAAAACTCTTCTAAATAAATTTTGTAGAGAACTAAAGGCTCTTTCGATACGTTGCAAGGATGTCCTTATGTGACTGATGTCTGATTTATACAGTCAACTACCATTTGGCTTTAACAACAAGCAACTAAGGAATTCACAGACTGAACTGACGTGAAGCATTTTCCATTTGTTTTTCAGTTATAAATTACAATCAACGACCAACAATAAAGCAACTTGATGCACAGACAGACATTTAATTAATTCAATATTGCAAATGCCAAAGTATCAAATTAACAAAAGTCACTGAACACGTGATAGGGATTTTTGACATGCCGCGAGTTTTCCAAATGGTCATGATAACTGATTTATAGTATTTAATCCAAAATATGTCTGGCGTAATTCAGAAAAACAGAAAAAGATAATAAACATCAAAATTAAGAATTTACTTACTACCAAATTTACTCAGAAATATGCCAGTCAGTGTTGTAGTTGCAAGAAAAAAAATATAAACTTTGTAACAGATGTTTTAGATTTGCAATAAATTATAGTAAAAGATGGTGCCATTACGATTATGACTATAAGGTATTGTGTCTCTGACAGTAAACATACACATCGTACACATTATTTTAAACTGTGTATTAGATTACATAATTGATAGGCATGATAAAAAGTGATCAAATGAAAACGAATTAGGGTTGGCGATGCAACCAAACATGCACGCGTGCATTTAACTCAGTGGTTCAGTCACTTTTGATGTTTGTATTCGAACCTAACCTTAATTTGAAATTAAAACATCCAAAGCCCGAGAAATGTTTTTTTAAAGAAATTAAAGTAGATTCTTAAAATAAACACCGTCTGCATCGAGACACTTTTAAACTACGAATACGTGACTAACACTAAACAACATTTCCAGCGTGTTTTGTGCCACAATTAATTGACGATTAATATTAGTATGACCTTATCCAAGAAAGACATTGAAATTTCAGTATCTATTCTAATTTGTTTTTATTTTGATCATCCTTTATTTTACACGGCTTCCTAGATTAATGACACAGTCCTAATTCCGAATAGTCACGTTCTTAGTTCAGAACCATTTTTCTTTGCTAAAGAAGGAGCTACACTTGGGTGGAGACATTTTTCAAACGCGATCGACCGGATAAAGGACTGATCCTTTATTAATCTAGGAAGTTAGGAAGCCGTGATGTTTTAAAAATAAATTGTCATTGTGTAAAGTAGATGGCGTTAAATCAGTCGGATTTATAGATATAAAATTAAGAGGTGAAAAGTTTTTCATTAAAGTACTTCAAAAGTACAATAATTATTAAAAATCATTAAGCGTAACGTCTTTTGTTTGAAAACCCTGCTCGTTCGTGAGATATATGTGCGTCTGCGGTTTTTATAAACACATCGTAAAGCAATAAAACTCCAGCAAAATTCACCATCACTTGGCCAATGTCGCCTGCAATACAAATCGATAACGGAATCTTCGATCATCTGTTTCATTAGATAATCGACAATAATTAAATTATGATATTCTATACTTTATAAACAAATATCACAACATTATGTGATTTAATTTATTAATTTCACGTGTTAAAACGATGAGTATATGTTGTTGGTACATTGATTAGAAACAAATTGTTGACAGGCAGAATTTCGCTGATGTAAACATTATAATTTAACGCTTTTTTCCTTGAGTGCAGAGAAAGATATTTTAAAATCTTTTACTGTAATAAAGAAATAAAGTGCGATTTTATCGATCGAGTTTGTATCTTTGTATCCTACTGTGGGTGTTGCATAAAACAGGGGTCAGCAAGTAAATTATTTATGATTTAATAAAATAATTTGGGAAAAAGAAATAATTTACGTTATAACAAGTGTTCAAAATGCTTTTTTCCAATCACACTTTTGGAACGTGACTTCTGAATTAATTATTATCTAATTTTTATTATGTTATTGTCCGATGCGATTCATGACTACTGTTTTAATTTAATTCCTTAATTAAGGGAATAAATTAATATTATTATGTAACAATTATTTTGTGCAATAAACTTAAGAACTGTAATTATTTTAGAGTTTATACATTTCACAAATGATATTTTTGCCAACGTGTAAATCAAGGTTCCGTTTTTAGGGCACTTTTAAGGCCTCTGCCTCGTATTTTATTTTGACAAATACATATTTTTTCTTTACGTTCGCTTTAAACTGTAATATTTCAGTGTCTTTAATTTTATTGTACAGAAGTGTACATATAAATTTCAATATATTTTTTTATTGCTTACGTACCACTAACTGCAAATCTCCGTAATTTCTGCGCACGAAAGTGAAAACACAATAAACGTTGAGGCGCTAATTTTATTGTACAGAATTATACATACCATCGCTATCAGAAAAAACTAGGACATGACATTTTAATCTGAGTAAAACTGCTACCGATCATAAATTTAAAATTGTTTGAAATTGTCACTGTTAGTCATATCTAGAGTAAATGTTTTAAAAGCTAGGATAATAGTTTGCATAGAAGAGGGCATCACTATTAAAAAAATTACTGAATTTAAAAGTTGTCCTAGTGTTTTATGATAGCGATAGTACATGTTTCAATATAATTTTTTATTGCTTACGTATCACTAACTGCTAATCTCCGTGTTCCGTGAAAGTAATAAATGACGCTCCAACGTTTATTACTTATGTTACATCTGCTTTATTATTTATTACCAGATAGTAGAGGTGACATACCCGTATGTTTGAGCTCACGGGTTTCCGGATAAACTACCCGAGTACCCGTACAGTGCTCCCATAGGTACCCGTAATAATTTGGGCACCCGTATAAGTTTCTGTACCCGTATACGTTAGTATCCATCTAAGTTCGGGTACCCGCATAAGTTTGGATATTTAACTTAAACTTACACAGTTCTCGTCTAGTCAGTTCCCCCCTTTTAATTTTGGAACCAAATAAGATAGAAAGTCCAGGCAAAAACTAAATCAATATAAACAATTATCTCAAACGGACACTGAAAATGGCACTAAAACGTTTCACTATCGCTTGATAGCTTCGTCAGGAGTGAAAATAAATAAACAAGTTGTCAAGTAAAAAAGTAAATAAAGTTGTTAAGGGAAAAACTGTAAAACGTAATTTTTTTTAGTATAATATTAAAATTGACAGATATCCTACTTAACGAATCTAGAAAGCTGCAAAATATGTCATTTAAGTTAACAAAATCCGATGACATTTTAATTTTACACATTTTTATAAAACGTCTTTTAAAAATATTAGATTTTGCCTTCAGATAAAGTAGATTTTGTTTTAAGTAAATTTAACTCTTTCCATAATAGACTGCAATTTTCTGTAGAAAAAGAATTTAACAATTCACTAAGTTTCCTCGATGTAAATATTATCAGATAAAATTACAAATTAATAACTAATTGGTTTCATGAACCACGTGGTCAGATTGATATAATTTTCACTCGTACACATCCAAAAATTATAAAATTGCAACAATTATTTCCTTAACAAATTGAGCTATTTTACTTTCAGATAAACTTTTCATTTATGACAATTTAAATTTAATTAAGAAAACGCTTGCTCGAAATTCTTATCCAATTAATCTCATTGAATCGGTAATTAAAAATCGTGTTAAATATCTACAAAATTCAAATATCTACAATAATATAAAACAAACAACCAGCAAAAATGCATATCATTACCTTATATTTAAATAAATAAATAATTTAAGTAATATATTCTCAAACTTAAAAACCAAAACACCAAAATTAAAACAACCTAACGTGGTTTATGAAATTAAATGTTTAAATTGTAATTCGTGTTGTATAAGAGAAACAAGATAAAAAAAAACGATTAGACCAACATATACATATACAAAAAAATAATCAAAATCATTCATTGCTTGTAGAACTTAATTTTGATTTTGAAAATACTAATATTTTATATAAAGTAAAATGTCATCGAACTCTGTACGGATTTTGCTAATTTAAATTACATATTTTGTAGTTTTCTAGATTCGTTAAGTAGAATATAGATTTGTCAATTTTAATATTATATAAAAAAATAATCGTTTTACAGTTTTAGTTTCCCTTAACAACTTTATTTACTTTTTTACTTGACAACTTGTTTATTTATTTTCATTCCTGACGAAGTTATCAAGCGATAGTGAAACGTTTTAGTGCTATTTTCAGTGTCAGTTTGAGATAATTCATTACACAATTTCACCGGACAAGAATGAATCTACCTTAATTAAATCAATATACATAAAAAACACTAATTTTTGAGAACTAACTACTTTAGAATATCTGCTAGGTGGTGGGTGTTGTGCGCACTATGAATTTTAAAATGTTAAACAGTGTGGGTTAAGTGACATGCCATTTTAAAGCAATTTTAATTCTACATCTAATGATGTCAGTTTTTAACGGTCTTCATCTATTTTTAATTTAATGACAAAAAACGTGTGCTAGTTTAAAGTTATTTCACCTCCCTGTTAACTTTGAAACAAAATGAGATAGGAAGTTTGAACAAAAACCAAATAAAACAACATAAAAAGTACTAAGTCCAAAGATATAATTACATTTGAAAATGTACTAGATGGCGCTGTGTGCGCTATTAATTTTAAATATCAGAGTAGTTTAAGTGACATATTATTTGGAAAGAACCTCAGTTTTACAATCAATGACGTTATCAGTTTCTAGCATTATTAGTAAAAAATAATAATAACAATGAAAAGAAAGATTAACAAAACGTATTTTCCAAAAAATATTCGGTATGTCTACTCTCTAATTCCTGGTATTAAAACATTTTATTGCAAAACTTATCACAATCATTGGTTATAAAATTGAAGTTCTTTTGAAATAATAGTCATTTAAACCACCTTGCCATTTAAAATTTTGAAATTCATAGTGTGCTCAGCGCCATCTAGTACATTTTCTAAAGTAATGATGTCTCTGGACTTACTTTGATTTGATTTTTGTTCAAACTTCCTATCTCATTTGGTTTCTAAGCTAATGGTAAAACAACTTTAAACTAGCACATGTTTTTTGTCATGTCTCAAAAATAAATGAAGACTGTTAAAAACTAATAACGTCATTGGATATAGAATTAAAATTTCTTTAAAATGATGTCACCTTACCCATATCGCGCAGAGCGCCAGCTAGCGGATATCTAAAGTAGTTATACTTCAAAAATTAGTATTTTTTATGTACAGGAAGGGCCAAATTCGACACTTTTAATAGGAAACACCTATTTTTAGAGGACTTAGACAAAAACTGACCTCGGTCCCTGGAGCTCGATTTTTAAGACAAAGTTAATGGTGAACACAGCATTTCGTTATCTTGTACCACTTAGGAGCTACAGGGCGTTTCTCAAAATTCTACGATTTCTAAAAACCTTAATAACTTTTTGTTTACGAAAATTTTTGATTTGTGTAAAAACTTCTTTAAGGCACTTTTTCTTGCAAAATTCATTGCTCCAAATTATTCTTTTCTAAACTGCTCAATATTTGAGATATTACCAAGAACTTTGATTTTTTATATGGAACACCCTATATATTTTTAAGTTTTTGAGAGGAGTATAAAATTTCATTCATATAAATATAAAACGCTTGATATTTTATTCAAACAGTTTGTGAAATACAGAGTTTCAAAGTTTTAATCAAAAATTTAATTGTTTTTACAGCATGGAAGTAGGCTGTGCATGACGATAACTAAGCGATTTAAGTTTTTGTAACTTCCTGGTAGGCCGCTATCAAAATTTGACACAATCTCTCACAGTACTTGCATTTCTCTTGAATTTTACTATCTCTATAAAATGGACTTAGGGAGATAATTAAACTTGTACGAAAACTACGAGAAATACGACATGTTATAATATTTATACCAACTCAAGACTTCATGAAGTGCCTTTAACTTGTAAGTGTATGTTTGTACTGTATTTTGATTTATATTTAAGGATATAAACTTTTTTGATTTATATTTACTTTTTTGATTTGTTATTTCTAAACCATTGTCTTCTTTACTAATATTAAATGTTAAAGTTTTTTATAGAAATTGGCGAAAATTCAGAAGCAGCGATTTATATTTACCATGAGTTGTATCCTGAAAGGTGACAATCCTTCAGAGATATTTTCTTGAGATTTAAAAACAATTTAATAAATTTGTAGTCATTTAAACTGATAAAAACTAAAAATTATGAATCTCAAAACGGAAATAAAGAATTAGAGGAGATCATAGTTTTGGGAGAAATTGAAAATGACCGACGCCAGTTGGAGCAAACATCTTAGCAAGAACTTCTGTAATACGAATTTTAAAGAAACAAAGATTTCTGACCTTATTGAATAAGAAAAATGCATCACTACCAGTCATTGAATTGGTGATATTAGCTCAATTCATAACAAAACGGAATCGTTTATGTTTAGTACAAAATGGCCGACAATTTGATACTTTATGTAATTTTTGCGCAATTTCGATTACATTAGTATTTATTCGTTATAACTTGGTTATATTTATTAAAAATAAAGTAATACTTTATATGGTTCATTGAATCTCCAAAAAATATTTAGCTATCGTCCACAGCCTACTTGAATGCTTCAATAACCATCAAAATTTTAATTAAAACATGAAAACTCTACAACTCAAAAATCTTTTGAATAAAATACAAAGTGTTTTATATTTTTGTAAATAGAATTTTGTGCTCTTTTCAGAAATGTAAAAATATATAGGGTGTTCCATATAAAAAATCAAATTTCTAGCTAATATCTCAAATATTGAGCGCTTTGGAAAAAAATAACTTGTAGTAAAGAATTCTGCATGAAAAAGTGCCTCAAAGAAGTCTTTACAGAAATCAAAAATTTTCATAAACAGAAAAGTTATGAAGGTTTTTAAAAATCGTAGAATTTTGAAAAACGCCCTGTAGCTCCTAAACGCTACAACATATCGAAACGCGGTCTTCACCATTAATTTTGTCTTAGAAATCGAGCTTCAGGGACCGAGGTCAGTTTTTGTCTAACTTGTTTAAAAATGGGAGTTTCCTATTAAAAGTGTCGAATTTGGCCCACCCTGTACACTATTCAAAATAATTAACGCATATTTCGCAATATTTTAGAAGATTTAAAGGATAGATATGAAGTAATGCAGTTTGATATTAATCTTTTATTGACAAAATTTTAATTTAACGTGAAATAAACAATAAATTCATGCAAAAATTAAAACTAGACATTGAAAAACAAATTAAATTAATGAAGATTTTTTAGAAGAAAGAAAGGCTTTAATAATTTGTATTGCCTTCTCTTGCTCATATGACACCTCTACACCGATTGGGCATACTCAAAATTAAATACCGAACAAATTCCTAGGGTATATTCTGCCATTCCTCAACAAGTGCTTCAGAAAGCAGAAGTGTCTGTGGTGGATTTTCCCTCATTCTGACTCTTCACCCTAACATGTCCCAAATGTGTTCTATACAATTCAGATCCGGAGACCTCGCTGGCCAGCCGATTTGGTTGATACCGACATCGTTTAGGTACTCGTGTACTATTCTCGCAGTGTGGAGACAAGCATTATCCTCCACCAACTGGAACGCATCACCAATAAATGGGGCAAAAGGCACAACATACTCTTGTAAGATGTCCCTTTTGTACCGATCTGCAATTAGAGTCCCGTTAGCTAACACATACAAATCGGTACAACCATGAAAGTTAATGCCACCCCATACCATACACCATCTCCGTCGAATGCATCCAATTGCCGGATATTGCACTCTGTAAAATGCGTACGTGGGGTTCTCCATATTCTTGCCCTGCGATCATTAGTGCTTAGGGTAAAACGACACTCATGAGAGAACAACGCTCCGATCTTCAGGGGTCCAGGGAACGTGTTCCCTTGCGAACGCAATACGTCTTATATGATGTTCCCTGGTCAAACGAGGGCCTGTAGCAGGACACCTTGCCCTTAAGTGATGTTCATGGAGGCGATTTCTAATGGTCTGATCAGATACCATAATGATATGGACTCGCTGAAGGTCATTTTGCAATCCTCTCGTAGTAACAGTACGACACCATAGCGCTGAAATTCTAATAAAACGGTCCTGTACTGCTGTTATAATTCTTGATCGACCTTGTCCTCAACGTCTAGTAAATCGGTCTTCCTCTAGATATCGGTGGTAATATCTACTAACTGTTGATTGCTTCACACCCAGGATTTCAGCAACCTAACTTTGTGTATGGCCTTCTTCTATGAGTTGAACGACTAATCGCGCTTCAGCTTCTTCCAAATTTCGTGAAGCACGCCTGTCATTCTTTTCCATTATTAAATTCAACAAAAACAAAATTTTAACTGCTTTGAGATAAAATGAAGTTTCTTCATAACAAGGAAAAAACTACAAGAAATGGTTTTTTATCACTCGAATGAATCAAAATAAGAAGAAATAATAAAAGCAGAATTAGTCTTGCTTTTGATCCATTCGTGATCGTCCTCAGGTATTTCAAAGAATTCGTTGTTCAATCATACAACTTATCCAAAATGGTAGCCTTAATTTTGAACATTTCTTATAATTTTTCAAGTTCTCTAAATAAGCTCTTTCCTATAATAAAGATGGTCTTATCGATAGGTATATACTTATTTTAGCAAAATATAATATTTATTTACCAAGGCTATGTAGTGTTTTATAACTTGCAAAAATAATTTAAAAAATTTTATTAAAAAAAATAAGAATGAATTAGTACGAAAGAAACATTACTTGACCTAATCTTATTTGCTTAAAATATACAAATTTAAAGTGAGAATATAAAGCTAAAAAATTATAAATATTTAAGGCTCATTTTCACGGTGATAGTTTCTGTGTTAGTTGCTGTGATGAAAATATAATCAAGTATTATAGAAATTATCATCGTGTAAATCAGTGTTTTTCAACCTTTTTCATGACACGACCCCCCTAGTATCAAAAAATATTTCGCGACCCCCCGACCCTTTTTTTCCATGTATGTTCAAAATATTTAATCCATACAAAAATTTTAGGCGTTTGCGTTAATAGAATTCGGATATAAATATATAATTAAGTACGTAAAACATATAATTTTAAATCGAATACGTGGCCAATTTATAACTAACAAACGAATACAAACATATTGTTAGGGCCGAGACTCCTAGCGCTATCTGTTGATAACACTCGGAACTAGTACAGGTTCCGAGTGTTACCAACAGATGGCGCAGGGAGTCCCCCGCGCGCTCCACGGTCCACAAGTTTCGAGACGTTTCGTTGCGCTTCGAGATGATTCTCGCTAGAATGCGTTGGCCTATAAATAGGGCGGTCGACCGCGGCCACGGCAGTTGAGTGCAAGACCGCGAAGCAAGTGGTCGTGTCGTCTGCTGTTTAGTTGTTTGAAGAGCGCGAATCACTTGTTTTACGTATTTATTTGAGTTGTTTGTTATAATTGAAAATGGATAAATTCCTGAAAAGATCATCAGAACCATCAACGTCTAAGTCTAGCGGGAGTAGTGGAATAAAGAAAAAACGTCTTTATGACGACAATTATTTGAAATTTGGGTTTACTGTGATTGAGAATAAACCGCAGTGCGTAATTTGCTTTGAAATTTTGTCAAGAGAAAACATGAAGCCATCGAAGTTGGTACGCCACCTAAACACAAAACATCCTAATGAAAAAAATAAACCCGTGGAATTTTTTGAGCGAAAATTAAAAGCTCTTGAACATCAAAAAACTGCTATAGGACAAATGTCCAACCTAAATGAGAAAGCGTTGCCGGCTAGTTATCGAGTAGCTTTCCGTGTGGCTAAAGCAGGAAAACCTCACAGTATTGCCGAAAATTTGATTTTACCAGCGGCTTTAGATATAGCAGAGATTATGTTTGGCAAGCAAGAGGTCGAAAAGCTCAAAAGTATACCTCTCTCTACAATACCATTCAATGCAGGATAAGCAATATGCCGACTGACGTTCGTGATCAAGTCATAGAAAAAATAAAGAAAAGTTCTTTTGCGTCCTTGCAATTTGATGAATCAACGGATATTGCGGGTTGTGCGCAGTTTGTAGCTTTTGTGCGTTTTGAATCCAATGAAATATTAATGGAAGAAATACTATTTTGCAAGGCACTTCCCAAAAATACTACAGGTCAGTGCTTGCATGACATGTTCCTTGAAGCTACGCAAGATATGAATATCGATTGAGCACAAAAATGCATTGCTATTAGTAGTGACGGAGCAAAAGCCATGACTGGTGCGAAGAGTGGATTTATTGCTAGACTGAAAGAACAGATGCCAAACGCTTGTTGGATGCATTGCTTTCTCCATCGCCAAGCTCTTGCAGCGAAAACCTTGCCACAAGAATACAGTCAAGTTCTAAATATTATTAACATTGTAAATTCTATTAAAGGAAAAGCGTTGCAGACTCGATTGTTTCGAAACATTTGTGAAGATATGGGGGCACTACACCGCAATTTGCTTTACCATACAGAAGTTAGGTGGTTATCAAAAGGCAAAGTACTGACCAGAGTTATGGAACTTCGCGCTGATCTATTAGTATATTTACAACAAGCCATGTCACATTACTCTGAATTCATTTCTGACCCGGAATTCCTTTTGAAATTGGCTTTTCTTTCTGACTTATTTGAGCATTTAAATAACTTGAATAAAAGTCTTCAAGGGCGGGATGAAAATGTCATTACAGCAAAAGACAAACTCCATGCCTTTATAAAAAAAATTGAATTGTGGTCATCATCTATAAATCAAAACAACTTTGATTCATTTTCGTCGACACAGTCTTTCATTGAAGAAGTCGGAAGCGAGATAAGCATCAACTCATATATATCTGGTATGAAAATGGTATTAGATAATTTGAAGAAAGAATTGTATCATTACTTCTCAGTGCAAGAGATATCGGATAACACTGCGGGCAAAGATGGATCTTAAATCCGTTTTTAAATGCAGCTATAAATGAGGCAAATTTAGCAACTAAGCTCAAAGAGAATCTGCTGGAATTATCTGCCGATGGGATGTTACACTTGGAATTCAAGTCTGAAAATTTGGATACCTTTTGGTTAAAAAGAAAAACAGAATACTCAGAATTAACAACCGAGGCTTTGAAGTGTTTGATTCCATTTTCTACCTCGTACTTGTGCGAGTTGGCATTTTCATCAATGGCCTAAATAAAAAGTAAACTAAGAAATCGCTTAAATTTGGAAAACGATTTAATACTTAAAGTTGCAAAAACGGATCCACGATGGGAGAACTTGATTGAACAAACTCAAGCGCAACCTTCACATTAAAATGAACGAGTACTCGAAGATTTTATTTTGAAAAACACTGGTGTAAATAATTGACCGTCACTTTCACCCTAGTGCGACACAGCTTTCATACTATCGTGTCAGACTAGATAGTTGACACTACTATTGCGATAATGATTCATCTTATTTGATGATTTCATGCGGCGAGTGTTCACGATTTTTAAAATGGCGCAATCGTTTGATATTTTCAAATTTTTGGAAGAACGTCAGAGATTTCTGTGTGTGGTAAGAAAATTCTCCAGAATTTAAAAACAAGATAAAAAGAGATTACATAGAAGAAGTTTTACTACCATTCTCAGGGCTCGCCAGCATTAAGAGATCTCACAAGAAATAAGAAGCACAATTTTAATAATTTCACTAACAACTGCTTGAGCAGGAATTAACTAATCATCGGCTATATTACTTCTATCGCTATTTTCGCAATAAGCTCTTTAACTCTCTTAACTCTTATGTCAGAACTATCACACTTTCAGGAGAGTACTATTATCGCGAAGACGAGCTTTTAAAAAAATGAGATTTTGTTTCAAATTTAGGTATTGCACGTCGAGATGCAATTCTTGCTCTTATAAATCCATATCTAGAAGATGCCTCACTTATCAACTTTATGTATCGTTCAATAAAGTTGAGAGTGACAAGGAAATTTAAACATTAAGGGCCAGTTTTACAATGGTTGGATAAACTAAGTATAACTCTGTTCTTGTATATCTATAGTTGATCTGTTGATTCTTGGTATAACTATAGTTTTAACTATGGATATACCAAGTATAGCGTATTCTTAGTTTACCCAGCCATTGTAAAACTGGTCCTAAGTGTCTGTAAGACCATTTTTATTATAGGAAAGAACAAATTTTAAAAAATAAATAAATAAAACTAAAAATAATTTTTTTTTGTAGTTCATTAATGTGCTTTAGACCACTTTTCCGTATACAGGGTGTTCTTCAACTTGATGCAAAAAAATTAATGGCGTATGTGGTAAGAGATATTCTCACGAATCCATCAAAATTAAAAGGAAAAAAAATTCATACCGACATCCGCCAATTCACTGTGAAATGTTTAGAACCGCAGGACGCAACGGACGGTAACCTTCACTCACAATAAGTGTTCGGAGTTCCCCCCTTGCGCGAGACGTAAACATAGATCGGCTCGACGAAGCAGGGATTCACATGCGTTAAGGAATTGATTCTGTTGGATATTTCCACTGCGTGCGTTGAGTTTGTCTACTGTATTTACTTCTTCGGCGTACACTAGATAAAAATCTAATGGATTAAGGTCTAATATTTTCTAATAATTAAATTTACATCCTCTAGGAGTTCCGGCAAATTAGTTCGCAAGAAACGTAAATACTCCATTTCGTCCAAGCGATTAGGTAAAACAAATAGACCGATTAAAGTGCCGTTTAACATACCTGGACACAGATTGACGGAAAAGCGTTGTTGAACTACGGCGCCGCATTGCATGAGGATTTTTTTCTGCCCATACTGTATCCCTTGTAAACACTGATTCGTTGTAACCCTGTGCAGCCAACGCATTTTGACCACATTCGCCGTAAATTAAAATCATGTCCACAAGAACAGTATTGGAAAATTCGGCAATGTTTTCAACGCGACAAAGTAGAGCTGACAACTAACCCACTTAGCAGCCGATGCTGACATCAGCAAATTTCTCCGACTACTTAATTACGTCATAAAAATAAACCAGGGACTATCAAACTGTTTCATCGTTCGCCAAAAACATTATTATCTCTAATATTTATTAATCAATTGTTATACAAAAACTGCTTCATTCTATCACTTTTAATGTAAACTTTCACTAGTTTCAATTTTTATATAAAGTTAAAAAACACCCAGTATAGATGTTTTCAAATTTTACAATCATGTTTTTTCACTCCGCTTTGCTGGGATATTTAAGTCACATCAGGTGCTTCTCAAAAGTTTCTTGTAAAAAGTAAACATAGATTTTTGCGGAGTTATTATTAAGGTTTGCCCACAAGTATGTCATAACTTGTGTATTAAGTAGTTATACTAAGTGAAACTTGAATTGCACAATATAAAATACTAGTATTTTTAAAATAAGAATTATGGTTATTTTCTTACAACGAATGTTGTACAAGCATTAAATGATTTGGATTGTTTTTTTGAATATGATAATTTTATTTCCATGAAGAATTCAAATAAGTCATCCCCTATAACGTGACCAAGTATGCTGTCAAAGCATACTGAGTTTTAAAAATTTAGCAACATTTTTAAAACTATGGGATGGGTGACTTATTAAGTAGCAAACTGGCTGCAATTTGTCAATCCTAAAGCAATCTTAGTTCAAAAAGCGATCATTCGTAACTATTACATCGCAATTGCGAATAACCTAGGACAGGTCGGTGGTTTGCAGTGAAATTCTCGAGCTACGCTTCTGCTGACGAGGCCCCAAATAGGGACAAAACAGTTGTACAGAGGATACAAGGGTTTTCAAAAATTTTAAATGTTAGGTCAAAAAGTGATCGCAAGATGTCGCGATTAAAATTTTTCATAACTATTACATCGCAATTGCGAATAACCTAGAACAAGTTGGTTTGGTTTGCAGTGGAATTTTCGAGCTACGCTTCTGCTGACGAGGCCCCAAATAGGGACAAAACAGTTTTACAGAGGATACAAGGGTTTTTGAAAATTGTCAATGTTAGGAAAAAGCGATCGCAAGATGCCGCGATTAAAATTAAAATTAAAAATTAAAATTAAAATTAAACTATTACATCGCAAATGCGAATAACCTAGAACAAATCGGTTTGGTTTGCAATGGAATTTCCGAGCTACGCTTCTGCTGATGAGGCCCCAAATAGGGCCGAAGCAGTTGTACAGAGGATGCTCGAGGAATTTATTGCAATCAAAACCGGCTTGCAACAAAATTTTTAAAAATGTCAACGTTACATTCAAAGCTAAAATAGCATACACCTCCAAAACGGTTAACTTTAGCGAACATAATAATGAATAGTTTGAAAAAATGATCGCAGGATGTCGCGATTCAAAGTATTCGTTCTAAGTAACATATCTTTATTGTTCAAATTAGTTCTGATGCCTCAAAAATGGGTCTCCTGAGATGTCAACAGTCGCTGATGGTGTTTGGTATACCATATTTTTATATGACCTCACAAATAATCATGTAAATAAGTTCAGAAGATCTCCTTGGGGCCAGGGGTACTGTTCTTCTCTATCTATTACACGTTCATCAAACAGGTATTGTAAGTATTTGAAAAATTTATCACTCTCTTATTCACTTTAGAGCATAACTTTATTAGAATTTCTATTTGGTTTGAAGATTACGTGTACGAAGTAGTAACCTCACTTGCGACAACCTGTATACTATAGGTGAGGTAGGTCAACAAGTTTATGATTTGCACAATTATGGAAACAAAACCATCAGAAGTTACAGCTGTAGATGTAATAAATGCAATTACTGAATATTACATTTCATATAAAATTAAGATTTTTCACCGTTCGCCAAGAAGATAATCCAAACATAGATGAGTTTGTAGCATCATTGAAGGTAAAAGTGAAGGATTGTGAATTGTAAACAGTTGAAGGAGTCAGCAAAGATTTATTAATCCGTAAAATCAAGGATGATTTACTTAGAGAAAGATTATTAATGACCATTTGTACCAGTTAGAAAATATGTTCAATAAATGCACTTTTTTGTGTTCAAAAATTTTATTTTCGTCCTAGATAGCCATGATCTTTAAGATCTTAGAACAATTCTTAATAACTCTTCGAAATAATATTTTCGCGTTTCTTGAAAAATAAACATACTTTACTCTTAAGTCGATTTCAAATATTTTGATTTCCTCGGCAGATGACAAGATATATTCAAATTTTGAAAAGTGCATTTTGAGTTTGGAAAGATGCAGGGGCTTTCGTACGAATAAGATTTTCTGAGAAATCAATAATAAAAAAGAATCCTATGTGCCCAACTTTCTGCCGGTCAGTGTGTTATCAGAAATGTTCAAAATTTGAATTTTTCAGGTATTGTATTGTGATCATTTTTTATAGCTATCCATATCAATATATCACCTCTTTTACAGAAAATAGAAATAAATCGAATTGAAAATTTGGCTGCAGAAGAGAATTGATTACATTACATACTAAGAAATTTAATTAATTTTGAATAAAGACGGGCCAAGCAATGAATCTGGTCCATATTAGAGCATATGGGTGCATTCACCCGCTCAAACAGGAGAAAGCACAAACTTGTCTTGCTTAGTGTTTACAGGTGGTTAGGTGGTTTACATGTTTACACGTTTCACAGTGTGTGGTGAATAGTTACTTTTAAGTTTAAGCCAAAGCTTTAGAACTAAAGTCTGAACAAAAAATTGAGTAAGTTTGTTTTCGTGAATAAGTTTTTTGTACTCTCTTATATTTGCCAGGTTTTATTAAGATAATGTCTGGAACCACTTTAACGAAATACAAATACTATATGAATATAGACAAATTGGTAATACACCGAGTGGAAACCCATCTCTAAATTGGAACTTTGCATGGCAAAAATATTTTTTTACGAAGATATCTCAATATCTATTTCAAGATATCTCTCCTTCTCTAATTGCAGTATGATTCTATATTTTATTTAATTCTACCTTTCGTCACGTAATGAGATCTTCAACCCCAAAACGCAACGGACTGTGCCACATATGACATTTTTCATTGGCTGATCTCATTAAATGCCTGCCTTAATAGGAGTGGCTAAGGGGTAATAAAACTGAATGTAGCTAACGTCACAGCGGGCTGTAAGCACCTTAATATATACTTGGGCTATACATTCCCGACGGGATTAGAGCCGCTCAGAGTTGAGCTCTTGATTTTATGATTGCTTATGTTAGTTGTAGTAGATCACTGCTCTCCACTTTTCTTGTAGAAAGACTCTTGTGCTTCTTCACTTCCTCTGTTATCTTCTTTCATTCCTTTCTACTTATTACCTTTTTTCTCCATTCAGCAATTCTCATTTTTTTAATGTCTCTAAAAATAGGGTCTTCCCATTTAATTTCGCCCTCCCTTTTGACCTATTGTCAGGAGGTTTCTATTTTGTTATTTTGTTATTATTCCCAAAACGACGATACGTCCCTGGTTAAGACAAAGCAGAAGATGAACGAAATAAATACAAAAAAAAAATTGTGTCAAATCGGTTTTGATTGTAATGGATTCCTCGAGCATCTTCTGTGCAACGCTTCTGTTTACGAGGCCCCAAATTGGGCCGAAATAGCGTTGCAACAATTTTTTTTACCAGAATATCGCGACCTAAATTACATATTTAAAAATAAATATAGTTGTGATGGTTATTTATGATTTTGACAGCTTTGAGCATGAATTTGATATTTAAACTGAATTCTTTCCGTTTAAAGCTGGATTTACATTACCAAGCAATGAACATTTCAAGCACGTTACGTTTCGGTTCCGGGAATTTTTTACGCTCTGATAATATGAATCAAGCTTAAAAAAGTCTGCCTGAATTTGCGTACGATGAAAATTTATTTTGTAAGTGGCATTTAATGAGAATGACTTTAGATTTTAATCACGACCAATCGAGTTATAACATAAAGTTATATTTTTTCATGCGTTCAAAAACTCCCACGTTTGGAGTTGGCGTTGGTTCGATAAACGTATGTCAGTGCCAGCTGATCTCTCTTATAGCATTTTCGACTGACTGTACTAGTGTGAGCTTAGAGTATCTTCATCTCGTTTTATAACATGAAATTACAACAAGTTGCAGATACTCTGAGTTCAACAGGTGCAAATCAATCGAAAACGCTATTAGTTTATACAGGCCGTTACAAATTCCAAGCTTGACATTAGGATCTCAAAAACGGTAAGAGATACGAAGTCGGTTAAAGTAGGGCAAAGTTGCGTATTTTCGAGTTGAATAATAATCCGTTTTGATAAATCTTCTACGATTTGTAGTTTTGAAATATTTCCAGAAAATTAAGAGACGTAATTTTCATTTTATTCTTTTCTGAAGTTATTACTGAAGGGATCACAACGAGGCTAGATCGGAAAGTTTCTAGAACGAATCAGAAGGTGGCGCTACGTGCGCATCCTGCTCACTGGTTTCGAAAGCGTCATTGTTCGTACAAATACTGTCAAATTTTCAAAGAGATCGTGCATAAACTAAAGTCGTTACTGTCGATCAAAGTAAATAATTCATGCATTTTCTAAATTATGAATAAAAACGAGTTCCGTGCAATGATAAATCATTTCTTTTTGAAAGACTTAAATGCTAGAGAAATAAAAACGATATTAGACGATGTTCATGGTGAGTCTTCCTCTTCATATGCAACGGTTGCAAACTGGGTTGCTGAATTTAAATGTGGTCGAAACAAGCATACAGGATGTACCGCGCTCTGGCAGGCCAAAAACGGCTATGAACAAATGATTGGAAAAGTACAAGAAGTCGTGATGAATGATCGGCGAGTAAAGTTGAGAGAGATAGCAGAGGCAGTAGGCATTTCATGCGACCACGTACAACAAATTTGGACATGCTGCTAGATGAGTGCCGCGTATGCTGACAATCGATAAAAAGCGAATTCGAATGACCATTTCTCAGCAAGGTCTAGACATGTTAAAACGTAATCCAAAAATTTTTTTGCGACGTTTTATAACTGTCGATGAAACGTGGATACATCACTACACTCCGGAGACCAAAGAGCATCAAAGCAGTGGACAACACGTGGTGAACCAACTCCAACACGGGAGAACAATAACAGGCGAATACTATGCGTCGTTATTAGACAGATTGAACGAAGAAATAAAATCTAAAAGGCCTCATTTCGCAAAGAAAAAAGTTTTCTATCACCAGGATAATGCCCCGAGCCACAAGTCGGAAATTGCGATGGCATAACTACACTAATTGCGATTCCAGTTAATTGATAATTCTCTATGCTCGCTAGATTTGGCCCCGCCGGATTTCTTCCTGTTTCCAAATCTTAAGAAATGGTTGGCTGGAAAGAAATTCTCATCGAATACTGAAATCATGGAAATGGATATTTCGAAGGCTTAGATGGTTCCCATTTTCTTGAAGGGTTGAAGTCTTGAAAGCGTTGGACTAAATGTGTAGGAGACTATGTAGAAAAATAAGTACGATTTTCCCCAAAAAAATGTTTTCTTCCGTCTCGTTCTAGACACTTTCCGATCTTTCATCGTACATTCTATTTTTTGAGCTCTTTACGATGATATCATTACATTTTTCTTAAAACGTTTCGTTCTGACCACCATCAACTTCATCTTTTGTTGTTGGATTTTAATACCATTAAATAGACTTATTTTTTCTGATGCTTTTCCATATATCACACATCCAAATTTAATCAAGTAAAATAGTTATAAATGCAAAATTGATTGAAATTAACATTGCAAAGAAAAATATGGTATGCTGTGAAGACAAAAACAAAAAAGCTTAGATATACCTTTGGAGTTTTATCACAAAAGTTGATTTTTATAAAATTTTTAGCTGTAAAAATTAATTTAAAAATTTTTATCGCAAATCAGTTTTGATTGCAGTGAATCCCCCGAGCATCCTCTGTACAGCTGTTTCGGCGTTATTTGGGGCCTCGTCAGCAGAAGCGTAGCTCGAGACTTCCACTGCAATCAAAACCGATTTGCAACAAAAAAATGTTTAAATCTTTCAATATGCTTTGACAGCACGATTGGCCACTTTGTATGGAAGGACTTATTAAGTAGCAAACTGACTGCAATTTGTCATTTTTAATGCAATATTAGGTCAAACAGTGATCGCAGGATGTTGCGATTTAAACTTTTCGTTACTATTACATTGCAATTGCGAATTTATACCTGCAATTTGTCATTTCTTGTACAAAGTTGTATCAAAAAGTATCGCAGGATGTCGCGATTCAAACTATTGATTACGATTACATCGCATTTGCGAATAACCTTGGACAGATCGGTTTGGTTGCAGTGGAAGTCTCGAGCTACGCTTCTACTGACGAGGCCCTAAATAGGATGTTCGAGGGATTCACTGCAATCAAAACCGATTTGCAACAAATTTTTTTTTAATCTTTCAATATGCTTTGACAGCACGATTGGCTGCCTTGTATGGGAGGATTTATTAAGTAGTAAACTAGCTGCAATTTGTCATTTCCTGTACAAAGTTGTGTCAAAAAGTGATCGCAAGATATCGCGATTCAAACTATTGATTATTATTACATCGCATTTGCGAATAACCTTGGACAGGTCGGTTTGGTTGCAGTGGAAGTCTTAAGCTATGCTTCTGTTGACGAGGCCTCAAATAGGACCGAAACACCTGTACAGAGGATGCTCGAGGGATTCACTGCAATCAAAACCGATTTGCAACAATATTTTTTAAATCTTTCAATATGCTTTGACAGCACGTCTTGTATGGGAGGACTTATTAAGCAGCAAGCTGCAATTTGTCATTTCCTGTAAAAAGTTGTGCCAAAAAGTGATCGTAGGATGTCGCGATTCAAACTATTGTAAAATTTAATGATGTGAATTCAAGACACTATTTTTTTTAAATTTATTGTACTAACAACACCAATTTAGTAATAGCTAGAGAAATTAACCTCCAACAATATCCAGAAAGATGACGATAAAGCAGTAGTTGATTAGATTTGTAATTAAATTATTCATACCGTGTTTATTGCTATCTCAAGTCATGGCCAACAACTCCAAACGTAATAGTTTTTGAATGCATGATACATACTATGCTTATAACTAATAGAATAAATCACTGACAATTTTTTTTGTTTTTATTAAATTATTAAATATTAACCAATTGTTCAAATACATGTACAGCTCTCATAAGCGGACACCGACGATTCCAATTTTTGTGTCCGCTTATGGGAGCTGTCCGTTATAAGAAAGCATAAGCAAAGTAATAACCAAACTTTTGGTTCCAGAAAAATTGTTCGTTCATGAGAGATGTCCGCTTATGAGAGCTTTCACTGCAGTCGGCTGTGACTTTTATGACAACCAAAACTTAGGGCGTAGCTTATTACAGATAATGACGTATTTATTTTGGTACATTTTATTTGATCAAAGTTGAAGTTAAAAGGCTTGAAAAAGATCAATTGACCAATTGATAAAAGCAAGGTTGTGTTGAAACTACTAAGAAATGTAACGCGAATTCAATCTTCGCTCTACGTCCACTATTGATAAAAATTTCACAGCACACATAGATATGAAAATTAAGAAAAAAGATTCGGTATAAATGAAGTTGGTTTGACGAAATATTACCACAGTATAGAAATTTATTTCATATACACTAGTGAGACGTGTTTTAGAGTGAACGTAATTTCTGGGAGCCGTACTATCCACAAAATGTCAACTTTCCGTCAGCTGATGCTTGCTGGTTGCATGACAGTTTTAGACGTAGAAATAAAGACGTTTAATAGGGTGGAAATTCTTATGTGCTCAGTCTCTACAATCCCTAATCTCTCTACTAATAATTTTAAATGTACCGCCGATTATACTATCCGCATTATGGCGAAGGTCAATCAAAACGATACATCAAAGGTATCGACAACCAATGTCATTACTGTATACGAAGTAAATTTGTACATTGTGATATTATCTTAAAAAGAAAATCTTAGTCACTTGGACTATATTTGATATGCATTTTATTTATTTTTTTTAGGAAGAAACAAACGCAGCGAGCGGAGTTTTTACGATGTAATAACAAGCTGTGTATGTGCGAAATGCGCGCGTTTCCGGACGAATTCGAGCTCCCTCTTTTGTATAAATGTAAATACTGATTTCAGATTTAGCCTATTTATCTCGGTGTAGTTTCTAGTTTTGCCGCGAGCGCGCTCGAATCCGTTCAGAAACGAACCCTCCTCATCCTTCTCTCCCACCACCATCCTAATGTTGTACCCCCTCCCACTCTACGTGTCCCACTGCAATTCAATTAAATTCGAATTAAAAATGTGTGCGGGTCGTTCTTAATTATTATATTTAAAAAAAGAAAAAGTTTGAATCCGTGTCGTTTGGCTTGTTTTCTGCGCGAGTCGATTTTTAGTTTTGCGAGAATGATTTTTCAGTTGAAGTTTTGGTGGTTTTAGAAAAGTTCATTTAATTTTTGGTGTTCTACGTGTCCGCAAGATGACTAAATCATCGATGTTTTTGTTTTTTTACTAAAGTTCATTCACATTCAATCAAGTAAGCACAGTCCTCATGGAAACAAAAGAAAGTTCATAACATTCCAATCATGTTTTTTTTTTTTTAATTTGCAGTAAAATCGTCGCTTTTAAATAACGATGAACTTTGTGTGTACTTATTTCGAGGAGAGATTAAATAAACACGCGCCGAGATGAGACTGATGAAGTTTAGAAATGTCATTCGTCTTTTGTCGATGTATCATCGAACACATTAATTAAGTCGTGCACTCCCTCCCTCTGTTTCGTTCCCTCGTATCATCATTATCATCTGCACTACCACTCTTATTTCTCTCTCTATCTCTCTGAGTATTATTGTAAGGGTGCTTAAGATCTTAGAAATTGTATTATATAATAATAATGAGAATCCAAGAACGAGCGTGAATTATTCTGTTTTCTTTTTGTTTTTGTTCAGATGTTTTTTTTTTTTGTGAAAATCATGTAAATATTTAGACTATCTAATGTCCGCAATGATGATAAGAATGAGTAATGACAATTTTTTTTTGTTCAATTAAGAAATTATCAAGTATACGTGTGTTTTATTTTGTGACGTCTTCGAAACCCTCCCCTAGCGACCTCTGTAACATCAGGTGAAAACAAACTTAATGCTTACTGTTAGATCATTTTGTAAATTAGAAAGAAGCACGCGGTATACATAAATGTGTTTTCTGAAGCGTATAATCGAAACCTGATCTCAAAATTGAATTTTTCTACATTTTCGAACTGGAAATCGAATAATTTTAACCTAATGTGTCACTTAATAGAGCCTATGTAATCGGTTCTGAATCTTGTACAGGACGTTTCATTCAAAAATAATTTTGAATCGTATCACCCTCTATTTTATTGCATTTTCAAATTTTAGTCCGATTTCATGTCCTCCATTACAACTGTAATGTATTTGGTTCTTGATCATATAGAGGTGTTCCTTTGGTAACAAGCCAACTTTGGGCTATATGAATTTTGATAATTCGATGTTCAATTGCTTTTTCCGCAAATAAATATCTAAAAAACTGCGCGACTTTATATTTCAGATTTTCTTTTAACAAGAAACTAAAACGGCGACATCCGTCAAACTTTTTCATGTAGATACGTTCAAGCAATAAATGATACCTGTCAAATTTTTGTTAATAGGTAATTTATTGCCAGTGCATGCAATTATCTTCTGGTTTAAGCAATGTGGTTGGTGTCCTTTTTACGTTTGGCTGAAATTTTGACGTCCTAGGCCCCTCCAAATAAAATCGAAGGCAAGCGTTTGGTAAGTTTTAAGCTACGGTTAACAGTATTACATCGAGTGTCAGATGAAATTTTGACAGTTGTCATTTAAAAATGAACTCAGTAAGTGACTTTCAATGTGCGAATGTTGGTTGTACTTCAGTGTATGTGTAATTTTCGGTACGTGAAAGTTACTAGCAATTGATAGTTGATGTGAGGCGTCGGTTCAGCTTCTGAAGAAATTTGAACATTTAAGAAATTTATGGAAACTGTCAAACTTTTTGACTGCAGGTAAGTGTCAATTCTACAAGACAAGTATGTATTTGCGTTGATTCTTGACTGATCGATCTGTGCTCAGCGATATTTTGATACTCGAGACATTCAAAGAAAAAAAGCATAGACCGAAGCGAACTGTCAAACTTTATCAGTAAGTCACTTTCATTGTGTGAATTTTGGTGGTATTTCAATGTAATTGACGCAAGTAACATCCGTGAAAAGCGTAAGTCAAACATTTTTCGATGGTGAATAATTTTCAACGTATGAAAGTTAGTAGTACTTCGGTTATAGGCGATATGATAAGTGTCCGTTATGCACTTGACGAAATTTTGACATTCGACAAGTTTGTGAAATACTAAACCATAAACAGAAGTCGGCGGGACAGTCCCAATTTTTAATAATTTGATTATTTGTAAATGATTATCATCAATCGTAAGCCCATAAAATGTGGTTCAATGGAAAACTCATAGAGAGGGATGATATCCAATTTATAATATACAGGATGTTCCATTTCAAAAAATAACTAATTTTGCAATACGCGAACAGAACCGTACTGTATTTGATATACGCTCGAATTTCAAAAATATTGAATTTTGGTCTAAAATTGAGCGTCGTATCATTAAAAATGACAAATTGGCAACCGATCGAATATGACCTAATTTTTAGTAAATACTCAAAATAAGTAAATATTATAAATTATAAATTTCATTGGCTTTTCAAGGGTTAACCAAAACTGCAATAAAATATATAGTGTTAGATTTAAAAATTCATAAGTTAGGTCTGTAACTTTTAAACGAATCACCTGTAGAGTTGGGCATCATTTCAAATTATGCGTTAAGAATTTTTTTATAAAGTGTATATACAAGGCCATTTTTGAATTATGTCAGAGAATTGTGACACTCTGTACAAGTTCGAAGTATTTGTGTTAATTCTTTATCTATCGATCTGTGCTCAGCAATATTTTAATATTCAATTCATTCAAAGAAAAAAAAAGGAACTGTCAAATTTTCAATGTGTGAATGTTGGTAGTACTCTAGTACTTCAAGTAATTGGCGCAAGTAGCGTTGTCCGTTCCGTACTTGGCGAAATTTTGTAAAACAAGAGAAAAACAAGAAAAAAAAAACAAGCGTAAGTCGAAATCAACTGACAAACTTTTTTCGTTGGTAAATAATTTTCAATGTATGATAGTAGTTTTGGTTCTTTATTCGTCAAAATTTTGACATTTAACACGTATATGAAATACTAAAGCACAAATAGAAGTTAGCTGATTTTTTTTTAGTTGGCAAGTAATTTTCGGCACGTGAAGTTACTTGTAATCATTAATTCGGTAGTTAACCGGAGAAATTTTGACATTCGAGATATTTGTGAAAACTGTCAAACTTTTTGACTAAACAAGCTTCATTTGCGTTTCAAAGTATTTGCGTTGATTCTTGATTGATTGAATGACAGTTTTGTGCTCAGCGAAATTCCGATTTTCAAAACATTCAAAGCAAAAAAGTGAACTTTCAAACTTGCATAGTCAGTGATTTTCAGTGTATGAATGTTGATATAATTTCAATGTTCCGTATTTGGAGAAATTTTGTGAAACTTGAATAAAAAACAAAAGGGTAAGCCGAAGCTAACTGTCAAGCTTTTTCGTTGGTAAATAATTTTCAATGAGTTAGTTTTTCGCCTTTTCTGGGCAGTCGTTGCGGCGAGTGTTGTTCTGTACTTACCGAAATTTTGACATTCGACACGTTTGTGAAACACTAAGGCACAAACTTAAGTCAACTCTATGATTTATTTTGTTGTAGTTGGTATGTATTCTCGGCGCGTCAAAGTCGCTAGCGATCGGTAATTTAGTAGTTTGACATTCTCGAAATATTTGTCAAATTTTTTGACTGGAAGTAAGTTTCAATTATGCAAATTCGAAGTATTTGCGTTGATTCTTGATTGATCGATCTGTGCTCAGCGGTATTTTAATATTCAAGACATTCAAGAAAAAAGAAAGCAAATTGCCAAACTTAGTAAAAAATTTTTGATGAGTGATTTTAATGTAATCGATGCAAGCATTGTCAGTGAAATTAAATAAAAAAAAAAAACAAAAGCGTAAGTCGAAATCAATGTCACTTTTTCGTTGGTAAATAATATATATTTCAATATATTTGAATTTGATCTTCGAGCCGTTCGTGTTGGGAAATTTTCGCACGTAATGTTGGTAGTACTGGCAACTAGTTGATATGCGACATGTTTGAAAAAAAAAGTAAAGTTGAATGTCTTACGATTGGGTGTTTTCGAAATGTTAATATTCGAGGCGCTTGTCTAAAAATCGAATTGGTCAGTAAATACCAGCACATGATAGTTGGCAGTATTTGCGATAGTTCGCGGGCGTAGGTGGCGCGGCAAGCGTCCATTCTAGAAGCTCCTTGAGAAATAACCGCCCGCCGTTAAAGTGCAGTGACTCGGGCCCCACGATTTCCACCGCCCCGTAAAACTAAGGAACAACAAGAGGTAAGTACAACAAACGATGCAATATCATTTCTAAATTCCACAACATACTGGCACATTTTTTTTATTTGATGTACAAAAACTTACAACGGCATAACCATAACAATAAATTCTTACACGTTTCACTGGCATGCGGTGATTACTCTTAATTAAAACAAAAGAATTATTAAGCTTCTGCTTCTGAGCAAAACGCTAGAGTTTCATATCGTCGATTATTTCAACGTCGCTCGGGGGAAGTGAAGAGTACTATGCATACGCAGAAGGCGTAGGTCTAATACTTTTACCTTTTACTGCGGCAGAAGGCGTTTTGCATACTAGCAACATCGTCGACTTAACCCAACACCAAATTGTTTCCTTTTCGCATCTGTTGCCGTAGTAAAACAAAAGATTGAATTACATGATTATATAAGCGCTTGTTCTGTATGTTTGACGGAGGAAACGTAGTCGATTGTTTCAACGAAACTACACGTCAGAAGGAATAACTACGCACTACAGGAAATTGCTGTGTTAAAAAGTGCCCAGATGTTAATTTTGATACGACGACTGCAACGAGAGCACATCTAGAATAAACTACGCAGCTTGTTGACTTACAGAAGGTAGGTAGGATATGGATGTTGTGTTTATTGATTTTTGCATTTGGCACATCGTAAATGGCAAGTGCGAAAAACACAACGGCATCGCCTTCTTAACAAAAACCTACGAAACAAAACACTAACAATTCCTGGTCGTCGCCTACTTCAACGTAACACCGAGTCTAGCGTCTAACTGAAATTCCGTCGACTTCGTTCGGGCACGGCCGTTCACCGCGCATATGCCTGTCCCTAATCAACCCGAGCGAAGCTCCTGCAGGCGGCGAGAACGGCCTTCCAAGTCCCGTGTTAATTATTCGCTTGCAAGACGAATATTTCCGTTGTTGTTTTGTCGGCGGCGAAAATGCAACGTACCGGGTTTCCATCTCGCCTTGAAACCAAGACCCGAAACTTCGAAGGTAAGAATTTGAGTACAAACGGGCAATAAGATGACACGCCACAGTAAAATGGCGCTTATAATTATGTATGTATACACGGCGATCCATTTTGAAAAGTTGCAAGCACCCAATCAGAGCGATGCAATTTTGTTAAACCCATATGTCAATCGATGCAGCTGGAAGCTAGTGCTCAAGTTGATTTAAGTGTTACAATAATCACAAGTGTGTTTCGTTTCGCCCTGATTTGAGCTATGAGAGGTATGGATTAAAACAATGACAATATGGCGCTTGCAACAGGAATCTGAGTGGATTTATTTTCTGTAGCCGTGTGACGTCATAACATGGCGTCTGTTTAAGAGAGACGTGCTTCTTCGTCCACGTAGAATCATTTGGAATTCGAACATTTGGCAGCTGAATGTAAGTTACACGTGTTTGTAGTAGCTAGGTACATTGTGGAGATATTCCCGAGAAGTGTGTCTTTATTCCTATAGGAGTGCTCTTGACGGATTTCCAGCTTCAGTCTTACTTGTTTTTACACTGCGTTTCATCGCTTCTTTAAGTGAGTTAAATTATAGTTAAACCATGTGTTAGGTTATGTTTCAAGCCGTTGCCAATAGTTAGGTTACAGTCTGGTAAAATTCTTTCACGTTAGGATATTTCAAGTCGTAATTAGTTTCTGGCAATTGTTCTAGGAATGTAAGTCAATCTTTTTTTTTTTATTTCAGCTTCAAGCGATTGCAATTTTATGTTAGGTTTCAAGTCGTGTGTTTAGAGTCAGACCACAGTAGATAACCTCCAATTTTCGTAGGTAAGATTTTATAATGGTCCTTATATTTTCGCTTTTAAATGGTTTTCAGCAACTGCTTCAATAACGTTTTATATTATGGAAATTGTTTCGTTTCAGTGAGGTTATTTTAAAATCATCAGTAGTATTGATGTGATCATGAAGTCATTGAGTAGCTACTGTTAACTGATCTCCGTTACTTTCCCCTTGCTCTTCGTTATTAAAGTCATGGAGTAGCTATTCTTAACTGATTCGCGTTACTTTGCCCTTGCTCATCGAGCTCCAGATAATTTGCTTGATTAGTTCAGGTATAGTTAAGTTAAAGAGGTTATGTTCTCACAAGCCATTCATAGCGTTTTCGTCTGACTGAGTATCATCTCGTTTATTATATGAGGTTAACATACGATGCAAGTACTCTGAATGCAATTAGTGCAAGTGAATCGAAAACGCTATTAGGTTGGGTTATGCGTTCAACAATTCAACAAGGTTTCCGTTTTAATAATTTAGATTTTCTTTACTTTCTTATGTTTGGATTAAAATAATGCTGCAATTTTTGCAGGTTAGTTCTAGCCTCTTTTGTTTCAAGTAGTTTCATCAAGTTAGAGTTTTCGGCAGTTGATTTAATAACATTTTACAGATTATGGCAGTTGCACAGAATAGTAAACGTTTATTATTCTGTGGCAGTTGCTCCAATAATATTTGTTAGGTTATGTTTCAAATAACAGAATGCAATGCCGTTACGCACCGTCGCCAACATACAATACATCACATATAACATATATGTATATACATAATAATAATTTCTAGAAGTTTATCTATTTGTTGCGCAAGTTATTTGTATTTTTAGGTTAGATCGACAATATTCCATGCCGCTTTATCTGCGCATGTCTTTTGAAGTGTCAGTTGGCGCGTAATGGCGTTGCATTCTATTTAAGCCTTTTTGTTATATTTTGGAAATTGTTTCGGTGACGTTCGACAGGTTATACTTCAAATCAATGTGGTCTCTAATTATTTGTACTATATCTTTTAGAAATTTCAATTTTCTTAATTTTTTCTGTTGGCGATTGCAGCAATGTTTGCAGGTTAGCTGTAGCGGGAGTTCTTTTGTTTTCGCTTGTTTTGACAAGTTGTGTTTCAAGTGGTCTCAAGTTAATATCTTATAGTGATTTCCGGCAGTTGCTTCAATAACGTTTTACAGATTATGGCAGTTATTTCAGTAACGTTTGTTCAAATCATTACGGCCTCATTAATTAGTTTGACAATTGTTTTGATTACGTAAATTAATTTGTATTATAATTTCTAGGAAACTTCGATTTTTTACATTTTTATGTTTGGTGATTGCAATTTTTGCAAGTTAATTGTAATGGGAGTTCTTTTGTTTCCTCTTATTTTGACAGCGGTCTCGGTCTCAGATTATGGCAGTTTCAGTAACACTTGTTAGGTTATGTTTCAAATCATTACAGCCTCATTATTTTAGTTTCTGCAAACTGTGTTTTGATGACGTAAGTTTATTTATATTGGAATTTTTTTAGAAGTTTTATTTTTTAATTAATGGACATTTTTGTTACATTTTCATTCGAATGATTTCACTTCTGTTTGAGAAAATATTTCAAGCCAAACCAAACAATGATATTGAGTAATGCTTCACAGGTTATGTTCCACGCAATTGCTCCATTTAACAGGTCACTTTCAAGTTTACAGTCGTCGTTTTTTATTTGTAGCTTAGGTTAGTTGGTTCAGTTTTATTCTGAACTCTACATTCTTGAACTTGTAACCCTAGACAGTTCCACTGCGTCAACGTTGACGTAATCACCGTGCAAATACCATTTGTTTTAGGATGTTTTAATTGCAGTGTACACCACAAAATAAATCGACAAATTGAGACTTGCAAGTGAAACATAACCTCAAAGAATTGAGAATAGTGTACCGTCTCATTATTAACGGACTTCGTCTAATTGAATTAATTTTGGAAAGAGATTAATTAACGTTACAAGTAAAAGACAACAATGATTTATTAATGTTTCAGAGGTTATATTTCAAGTTCTTAATTTTTTATTGTTGGTTTCGGGTAATTGTTTGGATGACACGAATGAATTCGTTTATTGAATGATTCTTTTAGGATTCGGTAATTGAAATTTTTGATTATATTTCAAGTTACTTTTGGAATTAGAGCATGATTAATAGTTCCATTTTTGCAGGTTAGTTTCGGCATGGGCTAATCTCTGAAGTAATTATGACGTCATTCTCACTTGAACGATTCCAATCGTTTTCACAGACTATAATAGTGACTTGCCAAACGTCATGTTTTCATGACGTTTGATATATATTTCACGTTTGATTTCGGTTTAGCTTTTGCTAATTTTATATTGTATTTCAATTTGCTGTCGAATTGGAGCACGGTTAATAACTTAACCTATTTTCACAGGTTAGTTTTGACGTGGATTCTTCTGTTTCTAAATCTCTGCTTGAAGTTTAAGTGAAGACTTCTTTTTTTACTGAACGATTCCGTTTGTTTTGTAGACAGTAAAATTGGCTCTTGGCCCTTGTTTTCAAGACATTTGACAGATTATGCTTCATCATTGATTTCTGGCAATTATTTTACTTATGTATTTGTTTTATGAATTGAGCTTTAAGTTTCGGTAACTGCAATTTTAGGTTATTTCAAGTTGCATTTCGAATTAGAGAAGAGTTAAGAACTTCCCTTTTTTAACTGGATAGTTCTGACGTGGATTCTTCTATTTCTAATCTCTGAAATGTTTTAGTGAAAACTTCTTTTTTATTGAATCGTTCAGTAAGCAACCATTTAATCTGAACAGTTCCATTTGTTTTCGTAATAGTAATATTGGTTTTTGTTAGTTGTTTTCATGGCGTTTACATTACAAGAGTTTGTATAATTTTTGCAACAATCAACAGTCTAAACTGAGTAGTCCCAACGTTTCTTGTTTGATATTGCACAAGAAAGGTGAGTGATTCGGCGTTGTTAATTGCCATTTGTCAGATGTTTGGTTATATCTACAAGTTGTCCTTTATTTTAAAATGGGTGTAGAAGCCACGATTACCTTTATTGCTTATTTATTACTTAAAAAAGTAGAGCAGGCTTTCCATGATGCAATTTGTATTGCAGCAAGACGCAATGCGCATGCGCATTGGCAAATATGTGCGAACAATAATTGTAAATTAACTTCAATAAGACCACTCAAATATAAGACAGTGGAAATATTTACATTCACATATTGGTGCCTTGCATTGCATATAAACCGCGAGAAAAAGAAGTTTTTGTGAGCAATGTTTATTGCATAGCCTTCGTTTAAAGCCTGCTTAAGAAGAAACAAAGTCTAAAAATCAAGTGGCAAGCAACGTGGTTACAAATCGCAGTTGGATTCTTTTATTTTTAACCTCTCAGGTGATTAATTGAAAACTTCTTTCTCACTGAAGGATTTGACCTCCCTTCACAGACAGTATTCTTGGTTTTTGGCAGTTGTTTCACTGACATTTGACAGATTATGTTTCATTGTCGATTTTTGGCAATTGTTTCTGTGCCGTTTTCTAGCTTTAGTTTTAGGCAACTTCGTTTACTAATTTTTAGTTTACTTTTATTTGTATTTGGTAATTCCACTTTTAGTTATGAAGGGCTAGTTCATTGTCAGTAATTTCCATTTTTAGGTTGCCAGTCTCTTTTTTGTTTTGAACCCCTGAAGTGATTCATTCTAAGTTGAACTATGTCACTTCTTTAGACAGAGCATTATGATTCATGGCAGCTATCTGATAGATTTGAATGAGTTGTTCCTTTACTATATTACTGGTAATTGTTTCAGTGATGCAAGTACTTTTCTCACTTGACTTTTTGACGGCTCCATTTGTTTTTTTTTTGTTTGTGTTTTGAGTTCGATTACAGTTTTTGCAGGGCAGCTTCAATGTGAACTATTTTGTTAACTTTCGAAGTGATTTTTCTTGGTTGAATTTAAAGATTGGACTATAAACAAAATAATTTCTAGCGAATTTCAACAATGCAGTGTGTACTTACGGGAAGGTTTTAAATCTGATGTTAGTGTAATTTTTTTGTCACGTTGTGCGCTTGGAGGTATTTTCTACTTAATAATATCTCAAGGATTCACTTTCTTATTCCATTGAACCGAATTGTCAAATTACTGCGGAAGTAGGTTTTGTTTTGAAACCAAGGCAACAGCTCCTCTCCTGTTCCAAACACAGAAATCGCAGGAAGATAAAGTTGTGGTCGTCGTCTTCTGGTGCAGTCGCTTTCTACCATTAAAGTAAGTGAGCAAGTAATCATCAAAGATATATTACGCGTAACATACTGTGACGTTTTACCTTCTGGTTTCAGTTCATTTTCTTTCCCGTTTTTAGCAAGGACGCAATACAATTCTAGTTGATTGACGTTTGACGATAGTTTTGTTTCACCCAGTTTCAGCAAAACAAAATGGCCTGCTGAGAACAATGTTCTACTAACCGACGGCCACATTCTGCTTTATCCTGGTTCCTTTGTTTCTAGGATTAGTGAAAAGTGATGCTCTTTATGGACAAGTCAGGATATTATTTATTGAAACACTATAGTAGAACTGAACTGGAAAGTGAAGGGAACATTTACAGTTAAAAGCAAAGTAATAAGCACATACTGTAATTAAGTAGAAAGCAACAGATGACACTGATAAAAGGCAGAGAGAGAACCTAATTTAATCTAAATCGTAATTATTTTTGGACTGCTCAAATCAGTTGTTAATCTAATGCAATCCGTTGCTGTACTCAGGTTAAACCCGTGACGAGAGGAAATACTTCTTATAAACATGGCGGAGGACGCGTACAATAAGAAAATCAGCGATCTCCAGAAGCACATTCCCTTCCTGGAAAACATGATCGCCCAGTTGAAGGACCCCAAGGGAAAACCGCGGGAAGCACAGCTCACCAAACTCGAAGCTGTTCATAACATGATCACCGACAGAAATAAAAAGTAAACACTCGCGCCCTCTCTTTTTTAAACCTTTGAGTTAACCCATTGGTTTTCAGGTGGAAGTTCGAGACGCTCCTCAAATGCGAAGAGGTAATAACGAAGTTACAGACCAAAGTCGTAAGTCTCGCCTTAGCCAGGCTTGCAGGTGACACCCTTAAATCCCGTCATTCTTTACAGATGGCCAATAGGCCCTCTACGTTTCCGGAGTTCATGAAAGATATACCCAGATCGGACAGGATAATGACGGTGTCTCAAACCGTCAGCGAGATAATGAACGCGCTCAAGTTCAATAACGCCCGCGCGAAGTTAAATAGCGAAATCACCACCCCCAAAAGTCCCAGCCCTGTTAGAGATCCACCGGTTAAGCTACCGCCAAAAATCATCCCGACGGAAAATACAAAGTCCGCGTAAGTACCGCGCCAATTAAATTTAGGGATGTTTCCAAACTATATCTTTTTGCAGGTTTAAAATAGATCCGAACGACTTTAATATTGGGGCGTGGCAGACAGAAAACGTACTCATCGAAGAACGTTACGACAATGAGAAACCAGATATTTACAGCAGTGCCGCGAAGAGTTTGATATCACCTTCCGTAAAGCCTACGTCAATTTTTGATAGGCTCGGACCTGTTGTAGTAACCGATAGTACCAAGCCGCTTTTGAGCGATGCCGATCTTGAATCACTGCGCTCCGGCGAGGACTTCGCCGATGTGACGTGCTCTGATTTGGAACAAATCAAAACAAAAGATAAAGGTAAACACCCACCCGATATTAATCTGAGCAAAACCACGCCGAGAATTGTTCCTGTACCATCAAGCAAACCGAAGAGCACCAAACTAGAATGTCCAAAGCATCACCAGTCAGACGCCGCCAAAGGAAAAGCCCAACCTCCCAAAGTCGAAAAATTGAAAGACAGCGATATGTTCGGGGACTTACTGACGAGCATAGACTCGAAAATTTTAGAGGACAGCAAGAAGAAAGAGGGGAAAAAGAAAGAGCACGAAAAGAAAGGGTCGAAACGTCACGAGCGTAAGGAAAAAAGCAAGACCGACAAAACAGACACTGTCGCCAACGTCAAAGAAAAAATAGAAGTGAAATTGGAAGTTCCTAGCGATAGACCGGTGAGATTAGCGGATAAGTACCATCCAAAACCCAAGAAGCACGTGGATGCCGACATAGAAAAAGCGGTGGACGATTCAATACAGAAACGCATGGAAAACGACCCCCGAATTAGCTTAAAAATTGACATATTCACTAACAGCAAAGACAGAAGTTTCGAAAATAGAGATCCCAGGCGGAGATTGTCGATATTGCAAGATTCACCCCCACCACAACCACATCAACAGCAATCATTAGGACCTCATTATATTCCTCCCCAACCTTCAAGGTCCTTAATTGAACTGCCTCTAGTAAGAGATCCCCGTCGATCACAATCTCGTTTTTCACCTCCGCCATCTGTGATATCTCCGTTTTCACAAACGCAAAATTTTCATCAAAACTTTGTCTCCCCACCACAAAACAGGAATGTCTTCAACAATCACCAATCTAGAATAGAAAATTTTCACAGTGCCGGCCCATTTCAGCAACAGCAGAATTTCTTTAATCAAAACTACCAGACTCCATCCTTGAGGTACGACCAAAACTCGCCCAGTGCCGTCAGATTCGAACCCCCTCCTACTCAACCCGGTACATTTACCAACGTGCCAAAAAAGAGCTTCAATCCCTTTGAGCCCTTAGACAGTGGACGAGATGAGAAGGACTCCTCCGAATTCTTCAATTTTAACAATCAAGTACTTCAACCTTTACAATCGCCACCACCCGAGTCTCAAAGTAGCAACTTCCAACGTGGAAATTTTGTCCCGCCTTCAAGAGGAGGAGGTAAATTCAGAGGAGGGACAAATTATAACCAGTACACCGTTGGCAACAGACAAGATCGCAATAGATTTGACAGGAACAGCGAATACAGGCGTCCCCCAATCACCCAGACTAAATCGATCACGCCTGATATTTCTCGAGACCGCACGAAGAAAGACGAAGGTTACAAGTATTGCGGCAAAGACATATCGCGTACCAAATACGATGAGATGTACTCGAAATTAGAAAAAGATAAAGAGACTTTCATTTCACCCCTGGAAAGTCTTTACTCGGACCCCAAATCGTCAATAAAAACTACCATACAAAGCTTTAAAATACCCAAGAAGCACAAAGTCGAAGAGGTTGAGCCGCCCCATGTCGAGAAACAGAAAGATAAGACTGGTTTAAAGGCGGAGCATAAAACAAATGAAAAGCCCTCGGTTAAATCGAAACCTGAAGTTAAGGATGAGCTCAAAGTGAAGAAGAAGCTGGAAACAAGCGACGAAAGCAATTCAGATTCTATAGAAACCCTTGAAGATAAAAATAAAAGCAAAAAAGCCCGGGCTAAAAAGGATCCGTCGCCACTACCACCACCTCCTCCATTAGGAGAAGGTGGCAGTTCAGACAGCGACGTGCCTTTGAAAGTAGCGAAGAAAAGATCGACCAGGGTAACCGCCAAGAAGAAACCACTGAAAGATTTCGACAACAGTGATGATGACGTTAGTAGGAAAAGTCGGAAAGCTAAAACGGTTGCCAAAAAAAGATTGATTGAGGACAGCGATGAAACAGATTCCGATGAGAAAACTTTTGTTATGAAAGTTACTGACAAAGAAAAGAAGGACGGTACAAGAACGTCCAGGCACGCCCAGATTATTAAGAAAGAAGAGAATGACACAAAAATGCCAGAAGAAATCGAAGTGAAGGACGTGAAAGTCATTGTGGAGAAAAACATTGACGTGAACAAGAAAATCGTTAAAGCAGAGGAGAAACTCGACCAAGAAACTAAAGACACGGAAGTTGAAGAACACGTTCAGCCTGATGCGTTGATTAAAAACGAAGAAGAAAAAGAAGTGAAGAAGAAATGCGAAGAAGAAAAGCTCTCCAAGAAGGCTAAAGAACCAAAAAGCGACGTCGATAAAGCCAAAGAACTTCTCACAGAAACCAAGGCCGGTTCTTTGGACATCGACGACAAAGAACTGATAGAATTCGTGCTTCATAATTTCAAGAAGATCCGCCAGCTCTTCAAGAAAGACAGCAGCAGTGATGAGGAAGACGATGCGGAGGCCAAAAAGAAAAAGAAGAAGGAAGCTGATACAAACGACGTCAGCGAGAAAGCCGTTACCCAAGAAGAACAACCACCAATAATAGCACCTCAAGAACCTTTAAAGGAAGAAAAGCCAAAAATTAAACCCGTGGCGGCAGTAGTTAAAAAAAAGCCTGGTCCTAAGCCGAAAAGTAGACTCAAGAAGGGGGCCGCAATTAAGAAAGTTGTCAAAAACGTAGGACGTATGACGAGGACGAGGAGCGCTACACTACTAGCGGCACCTAAGCGACCTAGACGAAGTGAACTAGATAAGTTGCACGAGGACATCAAGGAGATGTTGATGGGTGGGGAAGTCCTGACAGCCAGCACAAAGCGTGCCTGTACCATCCAGAAAGATGAGCAGGATGATGCATCAGTAAAGTCAGCTGACGACGAGAACATTATCCTCAGCAAATTAATGGATTCTTCTAAAGTTGATCCATCAAAGTTAAAAGCCAAGAGTGCCAACTTACGAGTACTGATCGAAAAAACCGACTTGGCCAAGCTACTAATCAAGGACGAGCTAAAAAAGAAAGATGTAGGCAAACTCGTTGATAACGAATCAGTAATGAATATGGAAGAAAAACAGCAGGAGAAAATTGGTGGTGATGGTTGTGGTAACTTTGAGCCCCAGATCGTCTTCGACAAAAACAGTCCTAAACAGCAGAAGTTATTTAAGAAGAAGAGGAGAAGATTTAACTGGGCGTCGGGAGTGATCAAGAAGAAGAAGAAAGGTGTTTTACTGCAGAAAGCTCCGTCCAGTGAAATAAAAAATGCCGACGAGAACCCGAGCGATGACGAATCGATCGCAGAGTCTTTCGGGTCTTGCCCAGAAATTGGGGAGCTCGTTTACGTGGAACCAAATAAGGAGTACTACCCCAAAGAGCCCAAGTCCGAGTGTAAATTATGTTCGTTTAGGGGCAAGTTCATAGTGCAACATTACAAGGGGGTGCATCCAGAGCACGAGGTTTTGATCTCGAGGATGAATCCGAGTTTTTCCCAGAAGGCAATCTTGGAATCCGACGAAAACAACTACGAAAATATAGTGGCTTTCGAAATATTAAATGTGCAGAAGACTAGGAAAAAGAGGTTCAATTACCAATGCCCTTTCTGCCTGGGGAAATTCTTGAACGAAAACTCCGAGGTCTTCTATGACCATTTGTCGAGTCACACGGGGGAGTACCGGTTTTCATGTCCGTATTGTAGCTTTAAAACATCAACTGGAAGGAACTTGAGGCCTCATATTATGTCTTCGCATAATAGGTCTTCGGAGAATGTGGTGAAGCCATCTTGGCCGGCTCCACCAAATTTCAAATACATTTTCGGGTATCTCTGCGCGGAATGCAACTACGTTCAGTTGAATAAAAACTCAGTCGAAGACCATGTCAAGATCTACCACTTGGAAAACCAGAAGATCCACAAGGTTAACATGTCGGCTATGCCTTGCGAGGAAATCGACGATGTTGAGGCGGAAACCCCCGAAGTCCCTGAGCCTCCTCCATCCGTGCGTGATACCAGCGAGATCGATACGCACATCAGTGAGACCATTGAAAGAGTTGTCCGGGCTCAAGAAAAGCCCACAGTACCCTGTGTGAGTCCGCCCAAGAAAAAGAAGAAAGGCGTTGTCGTCCCTCAAGTGAAACAATTAAAGGTCTTCGATCTCATCAGCAAGATCACGGAGGAGGAGCCAGTCATAAAAGCTGAACCTTCAGATGAACTCCCGGAAATCGAGACCATGCCTTCTGAGTTACAACTGCAAACCGAGACCGCGCCTCCTGAATTACAAGTAGAAACCGAGACCACGCCCCCGAAATCAAGGAGTCCTGATTTGAACGCCTTCATGTGCAACCCTGATTTGGCAGTTGAAGAACAATCTGTCGAGGAGAATCGTCTGAAAAAAATGAAGGAAATACACGAAATTGTGAAACCAGCGAGGACTTCCATCGTCGATAAACTGCAAAGTCGATTGGATACAACAACGGCGTCACCAACAGTGGAACTACAAAATCCCCCAGTTGAATCAGTTGCGCCAACCATCTCGGTTACCATGGAGAAACCGCCTCCATTAGTGTTCATTGACAGGTCCAATCAGAAGAAACCGGTTGAGACCGTTTTACCGAAACACCCTGTTACTACTTCGGAAGCTTTACCTCAGAAGAAGGCGGCCCCTATCTCTAATATAATCAACCGCCTTCAAGACAAATTAGTGTCCGAGGTTAATAAATTACCCCCCCTCACTCACTACCGTAATTTAAAAACCGAGGACACGCCGGATCTCTATTTGCGAATCGGGCCAGTCCAAGTCATGTTAAACAAGAACTTCATCTTGTATGCATGCTTTGTTCCGACGTGCGTCTTTTGCACTGACAAGCAGAATATCTTCGAGACACACTGCAAAGTCACCCACAAGGACTTCGTTTGCACCTTCAATGAGCAAAACAAGTGCGATGCTTGCCATGTGAAGATCGACCATGACGGTGAATACATCACCATGTATGATACTTACGTGCATCTTATCACATCGCATGATGACTTCTTAAAGAAGCTGTCTAGCAAAAAGGATGACGTTCCAGTGCAGGAGGAAGTAGTCGGAGAAAAGGAGACTTTGCCATCGGAGAGCGCTGCATCCGAGTTCAAACTGCCCCATGAAGTTCCCAATTTGATATCACAGGTGAGTTTTTGGGTATTATTTCGGCGCTTTGGAAAAATAACTTGACAGCTGTCTAGTAAGTCGTGGAACATACAAGGGAAGTATCGAAACGATTTTAACACTGTTCAGTCTTACCATTATTTTCTTGAAAAAGTTGACAAAATAAACGAATGTCGGCTGCAAAAACACAATCGGCGTCTTGACAGTTGTCAAATGTGAACTTTTTTGTCGTTATTAACTTGTTGATATCTGTGTACAATAAAAGTCATGAGTCAGGTAAAAGCGGAATTGCAATTACGAAAATAATCTAAAATTGTCAAAGTTAAAAGTGCAATTCTAGAAGTTTTTGATTATTGAAATGTTCAGAATGTTGTAAATAAGGTGTAAATAAGAGGAATCCCGAATATTCCAAATTGCGCAGACAAATTTTGAAGCTTATCAGACGTAATAAAAGTTTCAAACATATGAACGAGACATCATTAAAAATCCTGCAAAAATGATCTCCGTGATACATATATATATGAGACGAATAACGGAAATTCCAGATTGCGTAGGCAAATCAATTTTGACAGCTTGCCATGTGAACTAAAAACTTCAAACATTAGAACGATAGATTAAAAGTTTCAAAATGACACCTGTCAAATAGATTAAGGAATTAAGTAAGAAATTTTCAAATTGTGCATACATATAAATAAATTTTCACAGCTTGACAGACGAGCATAAAAACTCGAACAGTACATCCTTAAAAATCTTGAAAAAATGGACATCTGCCAAACAGATATACTAAAAAAATACGGAAAATTCCAATTTGCGTAGGTCAATAGATTTTGACTGCTTGTCAGACGAGCAAACACTTCCAACGAAAGATTCATCCTTAGAGATCTTGGAAAATGACATCTGTCAAGCAGGTATAAGAAATACCGAACATTCCAAACTGCGTAGGCAAATAGATTTTGACAACTGTCAGACGAAAAAGAGTGCTTCGAACTTTTAAACGATACAACCTTAAAAAATCTTGCAAAAACGGCATCTGTTAAACAAGTATTTTTGAGAGAAATAACGAAAGTATCATATTGTGTGGTCAAATATATTTTCACATATGTCAGACGTACATATGATAACGATATACATAGCCTTAAAAATCTTGCAAAAATGGACATCTGTCAAACAGATATACTAAGAGGAATACCAAAAATTTCAAATTGCGTAGACAAATAAATTTTGACAGCTGTCAGTCGAACATAAAAGCTTCGAACTTTGAAACGGTATAACCTTAAATCTCAAAAAAATGGACATTGAGAGAAATGTCTTATAATTCCAAATTGCGTGGACAAATAAATATTGACGGCTTGTCTGATGAACATGAAATCTTCGAAGATTTGATTGAGACATCCTTAACAATATAGAGAAAAATTGACAATGTCAAATAGATTACTTGACGAATGCCGAAAATTTCAAATTGTGTGGACAAATAAATTGTGACAATTTGTCAGGCAAACGTTAAAGCCTCGAACTTTCGAACATTTGCGTGATATATCCTTGCAAAAATGGACATCTAATATATGCTAATAGGAATACCAAAAATTCCAAACTACGTATAGACAAGTAAACTTTCACAGCTGTCGGACAAACATAAAAGCTTGAAATATTTGAACGATCTTTAAAAAATTGTGCAAAAATGACACCTGTTGAACAGGAATATTTGAGGGGAATGACGAAAGTTTCCAAATTGCATAGGTAAAATAAATTTTGGCATAAAAGCTTCGAAAGATATAGTTTTAAAAGTCTTGCAAAAATCGATATCTGTCAAACAGATATACTAAGAGCAATATCGAACATTCCAAATTGCAATGACAAATACATTTTGACAACTTATCAGATGAACAAAAGCATCGAACATTTGCCGAACAGGTACACTTGATATCGCATAGACAAATAAATTTTGACAGCTGTTAGATCAATAAAGAAGCTTCGAACATTTGAACGAAAACATCCTTAAAAACCTTGTGGACATTTGTCAAACAAAAATAGGAAAAGGTATACCTAAAATTCTAAATTGCGTAGACGTATAAATTTTGACAGCTTGTCAGATGAACAAAAGTTTCGAACATTTGAACTTAAAAATCTTCCAAAATGACATCTATTTGAGAGGAACTGCGAAAGTTCCTAATCAATTTTGAAGGCTGTGGAACGACTTGTGTAAAAATGAATATCCGCTGTCAAATAAAAGGGGAATTGTCAAATAAATGACCAGACGAGAACAATCCACATTCACACAGTTGTAGTTACATACATATGAGTTTTCGTGCATAATAAATAAAATCGTTATCTTACAAATTTGACGCCCATCAAGCAAGAAATGAATTTTGAGAGCCGATTCGTAAAAACAAAATTTCGGAAGTTAAATACACGATAGCTCTGTCGTAAGTTTTCATTATTTCGCTCCACAATATTCTCTTAAATATTTGACAGCTGTCAAGTTTATTCACTAATTGACAGATCAAGTGATAAACGTCATTATGAACACGTTGGCCGTCCTTTTTTGGATTAATTGTGTTTGGATGTCTTATTGTTCAAAACGTCATTCCTTTTCCTGTCTCAAATTTGACAGCTATTAAGTATAACTAATAAACTAATATTTTGTACTATTCTTTCGAGAAAAATCACATTCGACGAATAAATATTTGACATAAAAGCAAATAAAAATTGACACTTGTCAATTAAGTGACATAATGATCGGTTCTTTTGTTTACTCTTTTTTCTTGATGTTATATTGATTGTTAAAAGTCACTGAATTACCAAGTTTAAGTTCCAAAGTTTATGTAGCTGTCAACTTGATATCAAAATTAGAAAAGAAAATTGTATAAAATGTTTGACAAGTGTCGTCAAATCATTATTATTTTTTCTACTCAGAAGTGATTGAAAGTAGTTTTCCCGCTGCTGCAAAAACCTGCCGTTGATTGATATTTATTAAAAAAGAAGTCATGTCCAAGATTCGTTATTTTTGCGAACTTCCCCTGTATCTATTTCCACATAAATTTGTAAAAATCGTGTGTTTTAATTACTGCGGGATTATATACGACTTAATGGAGCACTCTGTTTGTAAAAATAGTTAATATTTTGATTGTAATTTGTTTACGTGTATACTCGAAGCTTTCTCAACCGATTAATCTTTTTATCGCCATCGTAAAAACTATAGTCCCGGACAAGGCGCGGTTTTGCGGAAATGTACGCAATTAATTCGCGCTTTTTACCAGCGCTATTCTTCATTGTGTGAACGTCGCTTGATACGCGAGAGAGGTAGAGGCGCGTTCATTTGAAAGTGTGGGCTTTTCTGCGTTGAAACCATGGAACATGCGTCGAATTGACCCTACCCGCGCCGGCCTACGTGACAAAATTCATTCGTCTCGTGGCTATATTCGCGCCGAGTATTTGCGGTGCGGTGCGTTCGACGTCGCAGATTAATCGCAGCAAAAAAAAAACAAAAAGTGTATGCTCTTAGAGTCATAACAATAACAAACCGTAAACAAATGAATATACCACGTCAGTTTGTATTTATTTACAACGATGTAGTGCAATGGTGTAGATATGATTGGAACTTAGGGGGTGAGTGCGTTTCATTTTATTAAATAAACAAATTAAGAGGGGAGTTCATATATCAGGAACAAAAGCATATTTAATTCAGGCGCTCGTCCTTTGCTATGTGTTGCTGCCGCTAGATGGTGCTTTTCCTTAAATTTATTTATCACCTCGAAATTTGATGTTCTATAATTTTTTTAATAACAAAATACAGACAAATGAATAAATTGCGTCCGTTTACGTTTATTTACTACAATATAACGCAGCAGCGTAGATTGAATTGTTACTTACTGAGTGAGTGCTTGTCATTTTATTAAATAAACAAAATTTCACATGTCATACACGAAAGCACCTTTTATTCAGGCGCTCGTCCTCTGCTGTGTGGTGCTGGCGCTAGATGGCGCTCTTCATTAACTTTGTTTATAACTTCAAAGTTTATTTTTTGGAACAAAATAAAACATGGACAGGTTAATATATCGTACTAGTTCATATTTACAATCATTTTAATACATTGGTGTAGACATAATTGGGAGTTAGGGCGTGAGTGCGTATTACTTTATTAAATAAACAAATGTTATCTTGAAATTAACAGAAAAATTTATTCGTCACAATCAAAAGCGCTATTAATTTAGGCGCTCGTTCTTTGCAGTGTGTTGCTACTGCTAGATGTCGCTTTATATTAACTCTCTTTATAACCTCTTAAGTTTCCTGTTCTATAATTTTTCTGAAACAAGAACAACAAAACATGGAGAAATGAATAAATCAGGTTAGTTCGCTTTTATTTACATCAATGTAACGCAGTGGCGTAGACGTGATTGAAACTTGGGGAGTGATACGTGTCATTTTATTAAAAAAAAAAAACATTTCTATCTTGAGATTAAAAGGAGAATCACACCACATCAGAAACAAAATCACTTTTAATTCAACGCTCGTCTTTTGCTAAGTGTTTCTGCCGCTAGGTGGCGCCTTTCACTTAATTTATTTACAACTTTCAAAGATTTCTGTTCCTTAATTATTTGTAAAACCGATAAAATGCAAACAAATGAATGTACTATTTTACATTTATTTAAACAATACTGTACAGTGATGTAGATTTAACTGAGGGTCAAGCGTGTTTCTTTTTACTAAATAAATATTCGTATATGCGGAGTGTAACCTCCATTTTAAAACAAAAGTGCACTCGTTGCTTGTTACGTATTGTAGCCGCCAGATGGCACCGAATTAATTTGTACATAACTTTCGACTTCTACCGTTTAATTTTTTTTCTTTTATCTCAGCACTACGATCAAGAATTAAAAGAACGATATACAAGGTGTTCCACTGAAAGAAGACGCAATATTTAACGGTTTTTCTATCTTTTAAACACATGGCAGATGATGACTTTAACAACATTTATAATTATGAGTACTTTAAATTTGCCATATTTTAGAGTGGTTCATTTATCTGTACAGTGGCGTACCGTTAGGGTACAAAATAAAAAAGAAATTAATAGAAATGGTACGTCACTGGACAAATAATTCGATTAATATTGAAACTGGTCAATTTTGGACTAATTCATAATATTTTACAGTTGGGGTAAAAACTTTTTTTTTGAAACCCTGTTTAGTTCAAAAAATTTCGTATGTTACCCTAAAATGTGCATGAAGATATACTAACGCCCGGTTTTTTCATCTCCAATTAATTTTATCTGGCGATTAATTCCCATAGTAACGATTGTGATCATAATTGGGAATAAACCGTCCCATAAAGATAACTGGAGGTGAAAAACCCGAGCCTTAGAAAAATATGCTCTTTTGAAATTCGTATAAAAAGCGAGTTTCTATTTTTACTATTTTTTCGTTCGTTTAGAAGGCGACTAGGAAGCTTATATGTATTCGAAATGTTAAAATTTTACTCTTATTTCGACTTTCACCACCTAAAAAACACTCTTTATATCAATCTGAAATTTTAGAATTTTCTCCTGTTACTTCAATTTCAACCGCTTGAAAAGTACCTTATTTTATCAGTGAGATTTTTTAAAATTATTTTCCGGTAATCACGAGCCAATTCTGATAAGTTTCAAAAATTTTAGAATTTTGGCCTAAAATTGTTAATTCGGATCAGTTCCGACATAGAATTCAATTGCACCACTGATTGTAGCCAAATAATTCTTTTTTATAGTGTTGCAATGCTTTACATACGATGTAAAATGTACCGAATGTCCCAGTCCATCTAAGACTACAGTAAATTTACATGGGATTTCAAATATTGTTGATTTTTATATTTCCAAAACAAAACTTAGCAACAATTCATGTTGCTACTGCTAGATCTCCAACGAATTCAACTTAATGTTAATTACGAAGAATTTATGTAATTAATTAAATAAATAAAATAAATAAATAAATTTATATCATAATTATTTAAATAATTATTTATAATTTTAATACCCTATTTTTAAATTTGTACCGGGGTCCCCTGAACTTTAGCTACGCCATTGTATCTGGCTCTAATATACAATTGTAAGTCCGGTCTAAAGTGAAAATGATTTTGATTTTAATGCTCATCTTTAAAGATTTTCAGAACCTTACAATCTTTAGTCCTTTACAGTGATAAAATATATATGAGAGCCAAACAAAATTAAGTCAACACAGGTTAACAAATTATTGATGTTAAGTCATGTCCATTCTGGGAGCCTAACAGTATTAAATCTAATTAATATTTTATTTACAAAACCATTATTATGAAGTATGTCATTTTACTTTTGAAAAATATATTTTATATATTTTGACTGCATTGAAAAAAGCACCTTTTTATCTTCAATGTTTTCCAGAGTTGTAACAGAGTTGCAGCTTAAAATGCTCTTCTGTAAAATTGTCAAACTGTGAAATGTCAAATTTCGCTTTTGAGGCTCCACCAGTTTCGCTAACTACATGTAACGACCAACTCTATAAGCCATATTTGATCAAATGTTAATGCTGCCCTCTGACGGCCACTCAATATTAGAAAGTAACTGTAACTTCTATGGGGTAACCGCCAGATGCAACAGATGCAGACTACAACACGGATTTTTACTTTCCATTTAACTGTCCAGGCCCTAGTTAACAATGACAATATTCATAAAACCACAAACAATTTGAAGCGCCATCTATCGGCTAATATCACTTATTAGGATTTAATTAACCACTGCTTCTTAAATTTAGGCCTGGTTTCAAGTAATTTTAACCTTCAGTCGATTCCCATAGTAACAATTATTTGTACAATTGTTACTATTGCAATAAATCGGTAGATAAAGATAATTGAAAATGAATAATCCAGCCCAAATACTCGTACTCTCATCCTATGAGCCACTTTCATAATCGAATTTAAAGGAGACTTTAAAATTAAACTCGCATTCAGATATGTAAATAAATGTTTTTCGCAGTTGTTTTTACATCAGAAAGCGACTTTAAATTGAAAGTCTCCTTTAAATTCGATTATGAAACGACCCTATGTTTAATTTAGGCCTGGTTTATTCGCTTTCAAGTAATTTTAACCTTAAGTTTATTCCCATAGTAATAATTATTTGTACAATTATTACTATGACAATAAATCAGAAGATAAAGTTAATTGAAAGTGAATAATAACTTGTTTATTTTCCATAGCAACGCTCGTCCATCACTCTCTTACACTTTATATTGACATAAACCCATATCGTTTCTTGTTTATTTTAATCACGATTTTAAGCAAATACGACTAATCATAAGATCAGAATATAGACCAAAAAGTCTTTTATCTGACAGATCGCGTTCTTAGTTCAGAGTCATTTTTCACTTCCAAGTGGAAGCCATACTACAGTCATCTGTTACTACCTTAAGAGAAATGGTTATTATAAAATAGCGTATAATCTATTAAACGCAAGACTGCACAGTCGGTACATAAGTCATAATACTTGTCAGATGTAATGATACAGCCTGTATATGTCATTGTAACTTTTCTTAAAAACAATCTTAAATTTAAACTCGAATCAAAACCGAGAAAATAATATTCTTGAGTTATTGCTGTCGAAACGTTACATAAACAATCGCAGGAGTCGGGAGTCGATACAATTTTATTGACTCCAACTTCGATTGTGTTAAAGTGTAATATTTTGAGGTGAAAAGAATTAACGTATACATTTTCTTTATGTATGTGAATCATAAAAGTTTCTTTCTGTATCATATAATTTCTACCTATACCTGGTAGGTTGTTTATGGATTTACATTTTGTTACTTGGGGGCATAAAGAAATAGTTCAGTGTATTTATAAGTATTGGGTGTTTCATTGAAGATGTAGTGGATGTGGTAGATGTCGGGAAAAGAAAGAAAAGTTTCTTTGTAAAATTCTCTCTGTAATGAATAAATTTAGAGAAAATCGAAGAGAAAGCAAAGTCACATATTTTTAGGATGGGCTTTAAATGAGAATGAATGGATTGTTACTCATTCACATACAAAATCGGTTTATTGGTTAATTGCTTCTAACAATTTGTAATGTGCGACAACGTACATACTAAATGCATATTTTTGCTTAGCCCCACATTTGTAATTTATTATTAAATAAAATAAGTTTAAATATCTACGCGATTTCACATTGCTGCTTTATTCGACGTGTGGCAAAGTTTCGGTCAAGGGCAAAATAAAATCTAGTCATAAATTTCTTCGCTGTTTATGAATTTATTACCCCCCTGCAGCTGTGTGCCATTCATAAAATGCAATTTAGATCGCCGGTTTTGTTTCACGATTCCGCGCGCTACAGTATTTTAAAAAACATCGACTCCAAATTATGCAAATTTCTATTTGCTCCGATTAAAATTTTTTATTAAGATATTTTGTTTGAAATAATGTCAGAAACGTGTCCCTCAAGTTTGATGCATCTTCAATGAAACACCCAGTATATAATATGTTATTCAAATGTACATAAAATGTACAAATGTGGAAACATTTGTCAGGCGACAATCACAAGTATTTGAAGCACCATCGATCGGCTAGTAACGAAATATTTCAATGCAGCTTGTTTAATATACAGTTGGGAGCATAGAAAAGGAGACATTATTTTTTCCTAGATAGTATCCAGCTTTAATTGGCAGTTTTGAGTTTTTCTCATCATAATCAAATTTCTAACAACTTCCAGCAGATTTAAAAAAAATAATCCATGACTTACACAAAAATGCACTTTAATAGATGAAAAATAAAATAAAAATTTTAAAAATAAATATAATGCACATACAATTACACTTCGATCACATAATGATCTAATGATGACTACGTGAAACATAAGTCCATCACGTGTGTAGTGACAGGCCGGGCAATTGGGTCAATTTATGATTTATGAAATGTTTAAGCTTTTGAATATATTATCGAAAATCACAAAACTCAGATTTAGTACATACATATATTAAATGACAATCACTGCAACCAAATCTAATAAGACAAAATTCTCTTATTTGCTTTCTTGATTTATATTCAGGTTTATATCAACATAATATGATGCAAAAACTTTCGAAGTGTAAATTGTGTAAATTCCTACAACGGGGTTAATAAAGTTAACGTTAAAGGATGACGGGGACGTATAAAGTTATTGTAAAAACTCCCTATTATATTTCCATACTTGGTCCATTGTAGCGCATTCGTTTGCTACAGTGGACACATATGAAGCTTGGGATAGCGCATCATTGAACGAGCTGGCTGACTATGCATGCTTTCGTCATCCCATTAAAATTCCGCTCCCTGGTGATCACGTTATGCGACATTCCAAAACCCCCTAGAAAGTTACAGGCCGTTAACATACTGATTTCCCTATCAAATCTCGTAGTCCGATTTCGTGGTCTCGAAGTCGTCACATTCGCTTTGCAGCCCTGTAGCGAGAAGGACAAGCGTGAATAAAAATGCATGTTGCTTTGCCTTTGTATTTAATTTGTGTTTTTTAGGATAATTTAATAATTAAAGTGAAAGGTTTCATAAACGGATATCGACGGTTCCAACTTTTTTGTCCGCTTATGAATGCTATCCGCTTATAAGAAAGCTTAAGCGAGTAATACCCAAATTCTTGTTTGTCAGTTCATGAGAAACGTCCGCTTATGAGATCTGTCCGTATGGAGAGCTTTCACTGTATTTAAAACCATTAATTACAAATTTCGTCAAAGGAGCAACGAGAAAAAAGTTAAGAAATTGAAATCAAATTAAAAACAAACATATTAAGTTAATTTATTTTTATGCTTGATACTCAATAATAATATTTAAGAATTTTTATAACTTAAATATTTAATTCTGAATAAGAAACGAAAAATTAAAAAAAAAAATATGAAAGTCATAATGATTTGATCGTATTCCCTCGTGAGAGAGCTGGCGATGACTACTCTCTCGCTAGATATAAAAGGTAGTGGACTCCACCTCTCAATCTCATATGACAGCCTGCATCTTCTAGGATGCTTTACACGTTCACATTACAGAGATCACAGTGTATGCTTTACTTTTTACAGACTTCATTTTAATTAATCCAACATTAAACCTGATGAGACGTCTCTGATTGAAATTGCTCATTATCGTAAGCTTTTCCTTCAACGCCACCTGGCGACTTTTCATTACAATTTATTAAACTTACAAACAAATCATTTTTACAAACATATATTTCACTTGATTTTTAATAGAGTTTTATATTTTTAGGGTGACGACGAAAACACCGGAGCAAAATATCCTTTTGTGATAACCAGTGTTACGTCACTGGCGCCTCCGAAGAAAAACAATTATGAAGAAGCTGTGGCCAACGTCCTCAGTAAAAAGGCGGCAGCGTCGTCGAGTTCACCTGCTGTGAAGCGACAGGAACTAATTAGACCCGTTCCGTTTTCTAAGCTCTGCGGCTCCACGGATCTCGCCACCACCCCCACGACGACCCTCAGCTTATCAACGTTAAGCAAAAGCCAGCCGATCATTTTAAATACTGCGAATGTCAATGCCACGCCAACAACGACACAGAAGAAACAGCCCGTCGTTTTTAATAAACTCGTGATTTCTTCGAGCCCCTCAACAACGCCATCTCAACAACCGGTGCTGTTGAATCACTACATTGGTAATCACCAGTCGACCAGTGGAAATGTACTCCCGAGGATTCCAGCTTTAACTGCCACCCAGGGCTCACTCGCTAAAACAACGACAACTTCAACTTCCCCTAAGAGACAAATCCTCCTTCGAGATATCCCTTTGAAGTTAACAGAGAAAACGCAACCGCGAAAAAGCCCCAAGGCGTTAAGTGCATTGTTAAGCCTGAAGAAGAACCGGCAATTGTTTAAATGCCCCGAGTTCTACTGCAGCTTCTCGACAGATCTGAGCTTCGAGTTGAGTAAGCATATGTCGGGGGTGCACAACTTTACAGACCAAGCGCTCCTCTTCTGTCTCTATTGTGATTACAAGGTATCGTGTGATACATATGCGATTCATGTTGAGGTGAAACATGGACATTGTGCTTATGGCTGCGAGTACTGTCTGCACAGAACCACAAGTGTGTACTTCGTGAACATCCACCAAGAATTGCAACATCCCCAGCTGCCGCCGAAGGTGCTTTCTATTCCTTTGTTTCCTAGTAGTGTGAAAGCGATTTCATCTGATGCGACACTGTCACTTCATAAGACCGTCTTACCTTATGTGTGTGGAAATTGGGGTGAGTTTGTTTTTTTTTTCTCTCGCTTAACTGTTTAGTGCATTGGTATACGTTGGTTAACAGAGGACGCCCCTTGAAGTTAAGAACTATTAAAATGGTAACTTTTTGTAAATTGTATTTATAAGCTCCTAAAAACGTACGATATATTGCCTAATAGATTGGAATACTCTGGTTGGATTACTTTTGGACACGACCTATTAGATTTCATGAGATAGAGCTCTTACCCGGTCTGGACAATATTTCATTTAACGTAAATTTTCCTCATTTTGACGCTAGTTACCCCAAACAAGGAACACCATAAATAACGAAAAAAAAAATATCTGTAAGAAAACTTACTATGAACCGCACGAACTTGACATTTATTGTAAATGATGTTCTGGATGTAATCCGCTTTCGATTTTTTTGGGTAAGTGGCGCCCATGGAGAAGCGTTTGAACTGCAGTTTGTAAAATTGATCTTTTTACGCACGTCATTGACAAACGGCACTATTAAAATCAATTTTTATATGTAGCTATTGTATGTGCGTACATCACTCGTTGAGATTGAAAAAGGAACGTCTTGATACGAATGTTTGTAAAGTAAAATTTACGATTTATTACTTGGCTTGAAAGTATTGATGTGTTTCATACCGATAAAATCAATAATGAGCGTAGTAAGATTCATTTAACAAATTGTAATATTTATTATTACAGGCCAATCTGTTGAAATCTAGTAGGTCGTGGTTTTTGAAATAAGTTTTTGATCCGTTTTAAAAATACGCAATGTTAAGGGTTGCTATCCAATAGATGGCGCTCTCAAATTCTAGTTGAATACAGTACGCTGTGATGATTGAAGATTTGCGTATGAAATATTTCCGAGATATTATCAATCTTTTATTCCTCAACAGCTATTTACTATTTATAAGGTTATTAATAAATATTTCTACGCAGCGCCGTACGGACAGTAAAAAATTATTAATGTGGCACATTCAATCATTGCTGATCATTCATAGTGTATTTCAAAGTTAAGAATTCATTATTGAAATTAAAGTAGATTCTTATCTGATGAAATTTTTGTAACCATTTCGTTATCACAAATCTTGACGCTTGACTATTGACTGATGAAGAAGATGTCAACCGATAGTGAAACGTCGAGATTTGTACGATATTTAAGCTGTCCGTGATAAGATTGTAACGAAATTGTTTAAAATTAAAATGTAAAAATAGCATGGCTGGAGAATGCCTTAATTTCTAATACATGTGTCAAGAAGTGGATGTAATTATTGTTCAATGGATGCGCTATCAAATTCAAAACTTGAATTGATATTTTAAAAATGTTGAAACCGACTTAAAAAGTATAATATGTCTTGAGTTTTTCTACCGTTAGATGATGCTTTAATTTCCAATTAAATTTTTGTAAATTCTGTAAGCTTCGCCAAAATGTAGAATCTTGCTACCCAGTAGATGGCGCTCTCAAAGTTTAGTTCAATACACTTTTACAATTTCTTCGAAAGGTACGAAGTCAACTTTGAAATTGAAATTTAAAAAAATTGCATGATTTAAATTTTAAAAATAGAGGATTTAAATTATTGCTCTTATGCACCTAATACATGCTTTTATGAAATCAACTTTAAAATTAAGGAATATAGTTTGAGTTTTTTGGATCCGTTAAATGGCGCTTTAATTTTCAATGAAATTCTCGTAAATTTTGTAAAGCTTAGCCAAAATGTAGAACCTTGTTACCTAATAGATGGCACTCTCAAGATATAGTTGAAAACACTTTTACAAATTCTTAAAAAGGTACAAAGTCAACTTTGAAATTAAAGTAAAAGAGTGTGATTTAAACTTTTTGGTCAGCTTTAAGTTGAATTTTTATAAGCTCTAAAAATAGGGACTTGAATATCGCTTGATAAAAGGCACTTAGTACATTCTTTCTACTAAGGTCTTTCCACAAATAGGCGATTTGAATATTGTTCGATAGATGGCGCTTACTTTAGCCTTTATTAAAGTCCTTAGATAGATAAAGTACTGCAATTACCGCCATTTTGAGTCAAAATAACCGCGCGAAATCTTGGAAACGCAATTTTAAACGTCCTCACGGTTTCTGTCTAACTGACGGATTAAAAAAATATCTTATAATATTTATGGCCGGTTTATTCACTTTCAATTAACTTTATCTTCTGATTTATTGTCATAGTAACAATTGTACAAATAATTGTTACTATGGGAATAAACTGAAGGTTAAAGTTACTTGAAAGTGAATAAACAAGGCCTTAAGATTATAAAAATCGATCGAGTTTGATTATTTAGAATCTCTCAAGGTGTAAGAAAAGAGCCACGACGTCAAAACTTGGCGGGTTTAACCGCCATTTTGAGTCAAATTTAAATTTACATTAGCTTTATACATTTAGTGACTTTAGTTTTAATCCGTAAAAAAACAATTGGCGTTGCAGCATCTTTTATAACAACAAAAAGTTAATCTGTTTAAAAAAATGTTCTGCAACTATACGTAGTATGCAAGATAGACACCTAGAGGGCATCACTGAATTTGTAAATGTCTGAATTTTCACAAGACTCGAATCTCCCTGAGGTTAGCTCTGTAGCGCTCTAAACTCCTTCCGAGATTTTGAAGCTTAATAAAGTCTCTCGTTAATTTGTTCTGGTGTTTTTCTGATTTAATGCCACTTAATGCGCCTTAGTAGGTATTAACGCAGATGGCTAATGTCATATACAGAGCGCGGACGAAAATTTCCTTGGCCAGTACAGCCGTGTTAGAACGGCCAAGCAGGCAGGCAGGCACGTTGGCTTGCGATGGCGTGTCAACCAGTTTAGCATCTTCTTATCCGCGATCTGACTGTAAGAAGCGCCTCAAGTCGACTGTTTTAATAATCATCGGCTTGCAGCCTGGACTATGTCCTAAGGTAAATTTTCATTCGCGCACTGGTCATATACGATATGTGATGCTCTAAATTAGGAGCTGAACGTCATTAGTTAGAAGCTGGCTCACTAAATACGTGGTAACGGTACTGTTATTGTGGAAAGACGAAACCTGGAAATATAAGTAGCATAGACAAATTCTATAACTAACAAGGGAAGTATCACAACTCGAAAATTCAAAAAAATTTGAAACTTTGTGAATTAGTAGTTCACCTTAGGGTAAGCATGGACCATTTTTTTTATCGGTCCAAAAACGCTTTAAGCGGGGAAAAGCGCCCTTTGAAATTTCTCGGTAACCAGCAAAGATAAAAATTAAAATTATATGTCAAAATATTCGTCTTTCAATGCTCTATCACATATGTAAAAATTGCCACCCTTTTTAGTTTGCAAATCAAAACTTACCCCTTACCAATCTGAGAAGTCAAAAAAATAATTCATTGCTCTGGGTGAGTAGTCCACTTTGGGAGGAGTGCAGCTAATTTTTTTTAACACTCGGAAAAAATTTTTAGGGGATAAAAACACGTCTCATACTTTCTATGATTTTGAGTACTTGGTGATCTTAATACCAGAGCGCTTAAATATTAATATTAAATATCAAAGTGTTAATTTAGAAGTGGTTTATGAAAGTCATATTTAAATATTAACTTCGATTACAGTTCAGAAATCTAGGCATATCTTTATCATATTACTAATCTAACGCACGTATAAGTACATAACTGAAAAGGCAAACAGAGCAAAATATTTATTTGATTAACAATAAATACAAAAGATAGTAATAAATCCAGTTACATGTGATGAAAATGATATTCTTGGAAAATGTGTTCGAAGCATAGACCGTGCACAACGTATTAAAGCTCCAGATCCACAAACTGAACATCGAGGTCGAACTGAATTATCTGAATTTGAAAATGCAATACTGACGGGACGATCGAATTTATTCGGTTTGTTGATAATATATCCACTTTTGTACCAACTGTAGGCAAACAAATTTATATATCTTGGAGCCGAGAGTTGATTGTGTGTAAGTGATTGTAATTTTAAGACGTCATTTCTTGCATGTAAATCTATGTCAAATTGTGCAAGAAAATGCTTTTACGAAACCTTTCCAAACTCGAAAATCCAAAGGTTGGATCATCCCTGTAGTTTTTTTTTGGTATTGTAAATATTTGAATATCTTTATATTCATTGGAGGTACTTTTTGCTGTAAAATAGCGAAACAATGACCTGTCCACGAATCTAATAGTAAAATACTTCGCTAACCTGTGTTTAGTATAATCACATCCAAAAACCAAGTTGTGAATAATTCGTTACTTAACTTTCCAGACGATGATGCTTTAGCCACTACATTTGTTGAATGAAATAAAGACTCTTGAATGCGGGGTCCAATTCTTCCTTCTGTTTCTTTAAAGACGATATATAAAGAAGACATAAGTTTACCTGCAGCAGAAATCAGTGGAAGAATTGTATAACTGTGTGTGGTTGATTGTACAGATTGCACTACTGCTTCGACAGTTTTAGAACCTTGGGGAGCTAAAGTGCGAGTTGAAATCCACTTTCATCTGCAATATGTATATTCTCTATTCTCTATATATTTCTGTACTGGTTCCTTATGATCTGCTGATAAATTTATTAATTTTTCGTGATACAATCCTGTAAGTCCTTTTAAATGCGATATCCATTTCTTTGATGCTTTAAAGTCTTTAATTGAACATTGTCATTAGCTTCTATTGCCTATTTTCGTAAATGCATTTCATGAACTATAGCTTTGCTATTTTTAAACGCTTTTCCCTTCGTGAACCGCCTTCTACCGATTTTTCCCACCTGTACAATTGTGAAAGCGACTGGACTTTTTTAAAGCGATGGCGTACCGTAGATAAAGTACCTCTTTTTCCACTTTTCCAATAGTTGACAGCATCTTGTTTGTAATTAGATGTAATGGTTTTTTCTTCATCTGTACAGGGTGTTTGTTCTTCCTCTATAAACTCTCTCTGATCTTCAAATCTGCATCAATATATTGTGATGTATGTGGACGCTTCATGTTTAAAAATTCTAAAGTAGTGTCGGTTTGCGCCTCAAAAGACGTATCTGCATGATACTGATCAATGAAATATTTTTTTGACTTCTCAGATTGGGGTGGTAGGGTGTAAGTTTTGATTTTCAAACTATAAGGGGTGGAAATTTTTACATATGTTATAGAGCATTGAAAGACAAATTTTTTGCCATATAATTTAAATTTTTATTTTTGCTGGTTACCAAGTTATTCGCAGAAAACCGAAAATCGCAGAAATTTCGAAGGGTGCTTTTCCCCGCTTAAAGCGTTTTTGGACCGATAAAAAAAATGGCTCCATGTTTACTCTAAGATGAACTACTAATTCACAAAGTTTCAAATTTTTTTTAATTTTCGAGTTGTGATACTTCCCTTGTTAGTATAAAATTTGTCTATGCTATTTATATTTCCGGGTTTCGTCTTTCCACAATAACAGTACCGCTACTACGAATTTGGTGAGCCAGCTCCTAACTAATGACGTTCAGCTCTTAATTTAGAGCGTCACATATCTGGAGAAATTTTTTATCTATGTTATTAGTACTCTATTTAAGATTGAAAGTTTCTAGATAAAATAAAAGCACCCTACCTAATTTTTATCAATTTGAGCCAACATGGACTCTTGATTGCACTACTTTTATTTATCTAATGACCTCTATTAAGAAATACATTTTAAATTTTGCATCAGATGGCAGTGTAATTAAATTAAGAAATGTGACATAAAAAGATGGACGGCGTCGCATTAGTTCAATTATTTTAATAAAAAATAAATTCAGTGGTGCTAACAGAAGCAGCTTCATGACACTGGGGACGGTACTGTAGTACTATGTGTTTCGAAATGATTTCCATCTAGTTAACTTTGAAATTTTTTACATGTATTTTTTTGTGCCGCTCTACTCTTTTTGAATTAGCTAGATCTGCCAATACATTGTCAACTCTTAATCAATTGACATCAGTAACTGTTGACTGACTGCTCCAGAGCATTTAGAGTCTTCATTCCCTGAGGTTAAAAAAAGATCTAGATACTGTGAAAGTGCTATAGAATGTAGAGCCTGGAGCAGTCAGTCGAAAAGCTATTTACAAGTATCCCTATTTTCGGGAACCGACATAAAGTCACAAGTGACTAGATGAAAATAGTTTTGAAACACTTCTATGTAAGAAAATTAATCACACTGAAATATTATAGTTTAAAGCAGACGTAAAGAACATATGTGTATAAACTTGTCAGAATAAAATACGAGGCAGAGTGAAATGAAAAACTTAAAAGTGTACAAAAATCTCTATCTAACAGAACCTTGCCTTGCAAGTTGGCAGAAATATTATTTTCGTATAAACTATAAAATAATTACCGTGTTTAATTCTGTTGCACAAAAGTGTACTTTAGTTTAATAAAAACTTCGCCTTAATATTTTGAAGATCTAAAACCTTGCATTCAATTCGCCTTAGTAATTAAATCAAGCATGAGATATAAACTGCTGCAAATAGATGATACAGCAGTACTTTATATTTATACAGAGCGTTCATAACTGACTGAAATGCGTTTGAACTTCCCGTTCAAAATAGTGTATTATTTTGCCATGAGCGGTACATAGAAAAATTTACAAAGCAATTTATTAAAAACTACTGTTATGTACAATAGGAGTTCAGATTGATTCTTTACCTACACATGGCATTCCAATACTTGTATTTATTGTAAAATTTGTCATTGTATTTGTAGCTTGATGTCCCATACCTCAAGGTTTTTTTGAACCTCCGAATGTCTATTTCAAACAAATGATATTCACTTGTTATCTATATAGAATCTGACTGATTTTGTGTTTTTAGGTTGCAAGTTTAAGACGCTGTTCACGTATGATTTCGTCAACCACCTCACCACCCATGCAAGAGGGCTGCGTTGTGGCAAATGCACAATTCAATTGGCCACTCCGAATGCTATGATCGCCCATTGGACTAACCATAAGGTGTACCCCTTTCAGTGCAATTATTGCCTCTATGGAAACAAGTCCACGCATGGTATAGGAAGACACCAGGCCTTTTGCCACCATTCATCTGAGTATAGCGTGGTCTGCAGGATTTTTGTGGCCGATTCCACCGGAGTAAGTAAAAAAAGCACAAGCATCTCAGTTATCAAGACCGTCCCCTTTTTTTCCTCAGAAAAAATCATGTGATTACGACTGCGATGATAACGAAGTATATAACAGGCTTTTAAAGTGGCCAGGAGACTCAGATACACCTGAAGGGAAAAATTTGTTGAAAACTTATAAGAATCTGCCGAAGCCTTCTGGGCTTGAAACTACAGTTACAGACAAAGAAGACGATAGCAACACCAAAGACCCATCAAGTAAAGCGAATGAAATCGAGATCATCCAGATTTCAATGGATGATATTCTCGCTAAGCAACAAACTGAAGTAGTTGCTGAAGAGAAACGCTGTTACGACGAGCCTGTTATAATAACAAATGACAACGTGGACAGCGAGGATGTTGATCCGCTGAGTTTTGATTCTACACTGGAGAATTTGCAGAAAGAAATGGATGATAAGGGCGAGGATCACTCGAGTGGTGCCCTGGATGAGACTGACATCTCTGATTCGCTCGAGGATGAAAATTTGGGGCATGAGGAGTTTTCCGGGAGGGAATTGTTCAAGTGCAAGTGCTCCATTAGTTTTCTTTCTTCGGTTCAGCTGCGTACACACATCATTCAGTGCCAGAAACAAAAGCCATTCTTGTGTGCACATTGCACACGTACTTTCAAGACAGTCACTGGACTGTTACATCACTACCGCGATCATGGGCGGGCCAGGTTCAAGTGCTCCCTCTGTCAGTTTAAACGAAGACATCAGGTTGCTGTTAGGTAAGGTATTTTTTTGTTTGAATGAGATTTCATAACTTAGTCATCACTAAAGCCCGGGGATTCCCAGGATATCTGGTAAAAACTAGTTCTATTACGATAGTTCACAATACACGCTTCCTTCTGACGCGATGATGGACTTAGTTCTTTCTTATTTTTACTTTGAACACCTGCTTTGACAAGTACACAAATAAATCACCACAACACGAAAACAATTAAAATCTCCATGTTAATAATTTTTAGTATTTTTCTTCAATTTTAATTTCAATGATATTGCAAATACTCTCTACGCACTGTTGGGTAAAGTTTTAATTAATTGTAAACTATTCAATGGAATTTTTAAACATTTTGTGTCGCTTTTAGGCAGCGAAATAGCGTATACAATGAAATGTTTGTAAATATTGGTCCTCCTGGATATTTTGAGTAAAATGACAAAGGAATAATTTGTTTAGTGTTTTAAAAGGGCGCCAAAATATATTTTGCACGAGGGCACTCGACGAGCTAGCAGCGGGTATGTCTATAATACTTTCAACAAACAAAAGAAACTGACGACATTAATTTGTTTTTAATTTACAAAATAAACACAGAGTTGTGTTTTTCAATCGAAACAATAAATTGGCTATGAAACAAAAAAAAGTTATTGTTTATAAATACATATACATACAACGTTAGGTCAAAAAGCGATTGCAAGATGTCGCGCCTTAGATTTTTTTATAAATATCTATTTCGGAACATCGCGAAGTTGCCTAAAAATGTAACGATTTTCCATTGTTTTGTTTTTCTTTTTTTAATTGTAGAAAAATGTCTACCATTTCGTCGTAGAAAGAAGTAGGCCCATTTTAAAACAGTGACGACTATAATTGTGTTTTTAACAAACAAAGCACGTTTTCTTACAGAAACCACATGAAGCTCGTCCACAACGTCGGAAATGTCATGCTCCTACCAGTCATAGCAAAAAAGGTGGACATTGACAACGATGATTTTGTTCTGCGACCAAGACAAGGAGGACGCAAATCCACGGAGAACACGACGGGCCTCCCCAAACCATCTGTTGAAGAGACTCCAACGGCTGAAACGAAATTGATCTTCGGCCCAAATGAAATCGAACTCTTACCCAGGCAACCAATCTACCAGTTCGATGTCAAGTGCGCGACTTGTTCGTATGCGACCAAGGTCAAGTCGAACATGGTGCGCCACCTCCAGTTTCACCAGACCGAGCAGGAGGTGCCCGTGATCGCCCCGGTGAACCCCGTGCCTTGTCTTGAGAAAAGCGAAAGAATGTTCGATAAGATGGTTAACCTTGCCAGCAGTTCGCATGTCGGGGGGAGAATGGGAGGGGTCAAGAATGAGAAAGTTGATAAGAATAAAGATGAAGAGAACATTAACATTCCTGCATTTGTTCCTATGTCGAAGAGGTAAGGTCATTTTTGTGTGGGCTTGTGAGGCTGCAGCATTTTTTTTTGTATTAACATTAATTACAATCATGCGATGTCGCGACTATGTGGTTTGAATAGTTTCAAGGTACTGCTTCGATATAATGTTCGGAATTCCCCCGTATGTTTGGAGCCGTGAGAGAAACATTTAAAATGATTTTTTTCTTTCTCTTGTTTTTAATCACCATCGTCGCGCAGGGTTTTCTGAAAATAATTAACATTATGTAAAAACAATTGCAATGTAAGTTAAAAAAAAAGTCAAAAAGAACACAAATTCAGTTTTGGTAAACATGTTTATGTCAACTGAATTTGTTTTTCTTTGTCTCTTTTTTAACTTGTGTATATTTGGATTTATTGCTTTCGTTCTTTTTGTTAATCGCCATCGTCAGTTCAATTGTTTTTACTGGATGGATTTGTTTTTTCGTATATTTTAGAGAATTTGTTTGAACATTTAAGGGGGATGTAAAAAACATTTAAATAGTGTTTCTTTAATTAAACCAATCACGTTCAACGGTTCAGTTGTTTTATTATTTTTATAATACTCATTTGTTATGATGTGGGATGCAGGGAATTACCTCGTATAAATGTGACACAAAAATGTTTAAATTATTTTTATTGCTTTTTATTTAAGGAAATTTCCATCAATGTTTTCATTACTTTTTTTTCAGTTAAAAAGCACCATATTCAATTCAATTGTTTTTTGTTTTATGATATTTTTTTGTTATATTTTAGAAAGTTCGCTCGTGAGTTTAAGGGGTTAGCAAATAATTGAAATTATTATTATTTTACTGAAACAATCGGATCAGTTGTTTATTACTTTTACTCTTTAGTTTTGGTGCAGGGATTTCTCTTGTACGTGTCAATATCACAAAAATATTTAAATTGATATGAGGGTAAAGCTAAATTTATTGAGAATTAGAGAATCTAGTAGACCGTGAAAAACAAAACATACAGTGTTATTTAGAGCAACTCTTTACCTGTCATTTGAAGTTTACTTGTTGAAGTTACGTTCGTTAGAACCCAAGTTACTAATTTTTTAAAGTGATGTTACAAGTAAAAATGGAATTAACCAGAGAGCATTTTCGAATCATGATTTCTTATAATTTAAAAAAAGGTATAAGCGTTTATGAGTACAAAAAGATTTTAGATTCGTTTAGTGAACAAGAACCTTCCCTGGCTACAATTTACCGATGGTATAAGGAATTTGAACCCAAAAGGAATTCTGTTCAGCTTCAAAAAGAAGCAGGGCCTCCTCCTACGGCTATTATCGACAAAAACATTGCTACTGTTAAAAAAATAATTGAAGAGAACAATAAAGCTACTTATGCAGTAATAGAACATCAAGTCAAGATTGGATCCTCAGCTATTAGAACAATCATAGACGATCACCTGCATTTAAAAAAAGTGGTAGTCGTTTTGTGCCGCATCATCTTTCTGACTTTCAAAAAGCAGAGCGTATAAGAATTAAATAATGTCGGACACCAAATTTTTTTCCAAAATAGTGACAGGTGACGAAACTTACATTCCCTTTTTCGATATACGAGCCCCAGCTCATAATAGTTCGGACAAGTTAAAAAGTATACTTCTATTTAGCACAGAATTAAAGATTACGACATTTTAGCTTCAATTGTCAAATAATTACGTTTATTATAGAAAGCTGTCTATCTTTAGTAGTTTATTAATGCTAAGCAACATACGATGTTGAATATAATAAAGAAAGATATTATTACAGAACGTGTAATTACTATTAGTTTATAAAAATTTGGATACTTAAAAAACCGCTCAAAATAGTTCGGACACTGAACAGATATAAAAAAAATAAAATCATAGCGAGCTATGACGTCCGAAACAAAATAAATCCTAAACGTCATCTTTGTTCGACGTTTTTGCAAAAATGGCTCGTGGTAAATCTTTGAGTGAAGATTTACGCTTATCTGTCATTAAATCGCATAATAAAGGCGTTTCTGTGCGACAAATAGCTAACTCTCATAGTATTCCGCGATCGACAATTCACGATATTATTAAATTGTACAAAAAAGCGGGCAGTGCCGCTGAAAAAAAAAACTGGTCGTCTGCCTACCATTTCTAATGCTGATAGAAGTCTAAGAAGAATTGTAAAACTTAATTGACGTTCAAATACCCGGGAAATCACTGTTTTGTGGAGAGATGCTATTCAAAAACAAATATCTGCGGCAACAACTAAAAGGCAAATTAAAAATTGGTTACAAGTTCTATAAGGTATTTTTGTAATTAGTTTAAATGAAATTTGCTAATATTTTTCTAAACATTCATATCTAGAAAACCACGCACCGTAAAAATATTCTAAAAGTAATATCCGTTCACGATCTTTTTAGATTCAGAGTAGGCCATGTTAGGGTGACATTTTTATTGGTATCACTAAAAATACATTTGTCAGAAAATTGATTGACGTTCATTTTTATTGTTATGGTTATAATTTTGAAAACTCCCACTGCCAATGTTGCCAGTTCAACTGAAGCAAGACCGAAGCATTTCGTGAAAACGAAAAGTATCGTCCCGAACAATTAATAATTATTTATTTTTTCTTGCTGTCTTATAATTTAGTCCGATCAAACCATGCACTGAACCTCATTTAGAATTCTGTCTACTTTCGCTGACCCCTCCAGTTCGCACACCTTCAGACTCTTCTGCTAATACTAGAGTTCTTCAAATCTGCTTATATTAGCAGTGCATATACGTGGTATTAGCTTGGGTTGTTAAAAGGATCGCGGCAGTTTGCATATATAAAATTTTGATGCCAAATTAAATATTCCCTTTCCATTGATTCCATAGAAGAATCTGATTCATCATCAATTTCTGATTCTGAATCAGATACTCCTAATGCAATAATGAAAGGAGGAATATTTTCAAACGAAAAATTTCCCATGTGTTTCGTTCAGGCTTCCGAAATTAATTTTTCACGATGATTACAAAAATTTTGCCACTTGTCTGGGGTACATTTTGAAAGAGCCTCACGCCATAAATTTGCAACTCTATCTTTCGATACTGGTTGCGAATTTATGTGCTTATTGTAAAAGCCTTTGCACTGCCCCCATGCAATCTCAATAGAATTGTATTGACAATGGTATGGAGACAATCTAAGAACTTCATAACCGTGCTCCTTCAAAATTACGTCAGTCGCGTATCGTTTTGTTGTTCCATCTATTCTAAAAGGCTGAATTAATTCCCATAATTATTTTTTTGTAATTTTGCCCTCAATTTCGACATTGTGTTTAACCAACCACTCCTACATTTGTCTTTTTTTAGAGGAAAATGTGGGTGGTTTGTCCAACTGCACCGAGTGATAAGGTGCATTGTCCATCACCACCACACATTTTCGTTGCAACTTGGCTAGTGCAGGAATAAGCTGATTAACCACCCGATTTAAAAAAAATTCTTCATTCATGGTTTTATGGTAGTCTCTGTCATTGTTCGTTGAGTCAAGTAACAAATCACACCCTTCCAAAAAGTCTGTGTGTGTAATTGGGAAACAAACATTTTAACCTATTTTATTTTCATCACTTCAAATTAAAAACAATTACCATTGTCAGTTCGATTGTTTTATTATTTATGAAGTAATTTTTCCCTTATTTAAACGATCGCCTTCGTCAAATAAAGCAATCGCGTTCTTGATGAATACGATTGCTTTAATCGAATTTGCTTTAATTGAATGAAATCAGATTTGTTAAAAAAATTAAGGAGCTGTTTCAAATTCTTGAAAAACAAATTGTAGGTTTTATAGATTCTCTGACAAGGCTAGACAAAGACCGCATGTAAGATATTCGGCTGCAGCTCGACCAACGTATGGCCCGGTATTGTCATTCATTAAAAATAAATCATTTTCTGTTTAGATATAATTTAAACGTTAAAAATCCTTGTTGCGAAATATTTTTGGGGTGGCTGGTTCTTTTTTGCCGGTCAGTGTATAATGTGGGGAATTCCTCTGTGTGTAAATGTGGAACAAACATTTGAATTGATTTTGTTTTCTTCTTTAAAAAAACAGTCTTTCCGTTATTTTGGATTGTTTTTGTTATTTATGAAACTATTGTAAACCGGGTTCATTGCTTATATTTTTAATTATTCATTTAAAAAAATAATAATTAGCGCTTTCTGATGAGGATGGAGAGAAACAGGGTAACATTATTAATGGTTTAATTATCAAAATTCGTTAGACGCCTTTTAATTTCAAAAGTCTTTCATTTGTTCTATCCTTGCAGGTTTGTTTGCGGCGCAGAAAACTGCAATTACCTCTGTCCCGAAGAGGCGATGCTGCGACGCCATCTGACGGCGTTTCACTCGGATGACGGAATTTACACCTGCCTTCATTGTAACATAAAAATCTCGGAAGAGAAATCTCTGAACATCGAATCGGTCATGAAACACTTGAAGCTTCACGACTCTAACCTGTACCGGTGCTTGTACTGCAAGATGATCCACCATTTACGTCACAAAATGGATCGCCATCTAACAGATAAACACTTCGATAAGGCTCCCAACTTGATCATCATACGCGAAAAGGTGAAGACCCCCGAAACAGACCTGTCAACCATCCTCGAGAAAGAACTGTCGAAGGAAGCTAAGCCTTGGAGGTGTGGCATGTGCAAGTACAGGTGCGCCACCTTCAACGACATCAAAACCCACGCCTCCAATAAACACTACGTCGACGCTAAGTATAAGTGCGCCATTTGTTCGTACAAAGGCGAGTTAAAGGACAGCTTTGCGGAACATTTCGAGAAGAAGCACCCCGGCCATGAGCTCGACATCATTGTGTGCTACTACAAGGACGACGAAGTGGAAAAACCGAAGCCCCCTCTGGCGGAGAACGAGGTGGAATTCAACACCACCCCCATCTGGCAGAGGAATAAACACGTGAAGCACATCCGGGGGATATTACTGGATGAGAGTAACGCAGGAAAAATTGCAAAAGCTCTCTCCCCAAAAAAAGTAAAATCCCCAAAATTGTTGTCGACGAAAAAAGACGACGAAGAAGACGTTACAACCCCTAAAACAAACGCCGGAGGTAAAATTGCAGCGTCCCCCAAAAAAATTAGTTTGTTAGGTGCTAATCCAAAGACCTTCAGAATTGTCAAGCGTGCTCTGAAGTCGACTAAGGCGACCAGTAAGGTCATCAAGGTCTCTGAGCATGCATTGGAAGACACCACCATTGTTAAAATTAACAAAAAGAACGAGGGTGAGAACTCGGAAAATGAAGTAATTGACGTTATTTCGTGTGAAGAGGTCAACAATCGAAAAGCTGAAAGTGAGGAGAAACCAAACAATGAAGATAAAACAGTTGAATCATCTGCTGCGAGTACCAGCTTGAAACTTGTCAACATTCAGACACTCCTGGAAGACCCGCGTGGTTCTGAGATGCCGGGCTTCATCGATATTACCAAAGTGATACGAAAGGAGGATTCCTCTTCGGGTGGTGATTTGGAGACGATTGAAATTTTAGACGATGACGGCGACACTGGTGGTTCTTCGAGTAAAAAACGTAAGATCGATTTGACGCTTAGAGAAATCAACAAAATGAGCAAGGAAGAATTACTGGCTGGAAATTATATGGGCACTTATGGGCCTTATGGATCGCCATGGGATGGCAAATACAAATGTCCTCTGTGTGAGAAGATGACTTGCAAGAATGAGAAGGAATTCACGGTCCATCTCTATCGAGAGCTGCAATACGGAGCGTAAGTTTCTTTGTATTTAATTTTATTTTTAATTCTTCTCTTTTAATGTCATTTTCTGTTTATTCCAATGGAAGTTGTTTGCAAATTTCTTTTGCTATTTCATGTTTATACCATATTCTTTTTCTTTTTAATCATAAAAGAGTTTTCACAGTCTTCCTATCTTATGTAGTAAAAAAGAAAAAAAAAATTCCTAAAAAATTACTTTGGCAATGTTATACAGGATGAGTTATTATGCACCCCTTCTTCCAAAGGTCGTTTAGAGAACGAGATAGAATATTTTTCTTTCACAAGGAGATTCTACCTATCAAGCACTATAATCTAAAATTATTTTGACATATATAGAGTGTTCCGTACAATAAAGGCGTCATGCAGCAGGATTTTTTTAAACGGAACACTTTCTTATAGAAAGAAATAACACTTGATCCACTAAACAGCAGCACATCATATATTTATACTTATTTAACTAGTTAAGAGTAAATTAATATTTTGTAGAAAACGGTCTGATTTTCTACTTCTCTTTAAATAAAGTGTGTTCAAAAGCACCCACGTTTGGAGTTGGCCATGACTTGAGATGGTAACAAACAAAGTATGTCTTTACTTATTAATTACATGTGTCATACAAACAAAAATAAACAGTAAAGTAAATTGAGGTTATAAAAAACCCACCACATTTTAAAATTCGATTTCTGACTTCATTTATTGCGTTTTCCAAAAGCTAAGGCATATATTTATTTCTTCGAACTTCTCGCTAATTTGTTGCTTTAATTAATAAATAAAACAGAAACAAGAAAGAATTAATTACACAACAAAATTGTAACCTTAAAACTGGTTATGGTTATGTTCAGAGCACCGACATACGTTTACCGAACCAACGCCAACTGCAAACACGGGAGTTTTTGAACACACGTTATTTACAATAAACCTAGTTCGTGTCATCCAACAATAAAAATCGGAGTGTTATCAATTAAAGGGTTAGGAATAACCTAGATATAAATTATTTTAATTTTATTTGCTTTTTCAAATGTCCAAGCCCATGCAATTGTTAGATTTTCAAATTGCTGATCACTTCCTGACCTAATATTTTTTTCCTCAGAGACAATAAATTGTATAGGAATAGTCAGTTACATGTTAAAAAGATACAGCTTAAAAGCAAAATTAAACTTAGAATTAGACAGAGGAGAATTTATTTTTTAATTTATGTAAAGCTGCTAGAACCTCATCAGTCGAAACGGGCAATAAAACCGTACTACCGGAATTAGCATGTGTTATTGATGGATCACAAGTTGCCATAGGAATATTTTTTAATATCGCCAGAGTCACATTAGCAAAAAAGTTGTTGAATTTCTCAGAGATCAATTGGGAATCGGAAACTTTAGTATCGGCAATATTGTTAATGAGTATAGTATGCTTACGGTTTTCAGCGCGATACTGTCGAGCAAGATCTCTAGTTGCTTTCATATCCAAAAAAAAGTTGTTTCAATTTTATGCTACTTTCTTTGACTTCCGACGTTACCCAGCGTTTTCGAAAATTTGTGACCTTAATTCTCTTCAAAGGGAAATAGATTTCAAAATATATCTAAATTGATTGTAAAAGTGCATAAATTTGTCATTAGCAGTATTAACATTATAAGGGAAATCCCAAGATACATTAACGAGAGCATTGCTAAATGTTCTCAATACTAAATATTCTTTTATAATGAGTTGGATTACTAGATATCTTAAAATTAATTTTAGAACTAAATTAATTTTAGAACTAAATAACACCATATTATCAGAGTGAGTCCAGGTTTCGTTTAAGCATATATTATTTATTTTATAAATACTTATATCTAGCTCCAATTGGGCTAATTTATCAGCATTTTGGCATTGCACATTAAGATTAATGAAGTCAACATTTACTAGATGTGGATTTTCCGCGAGAATTTCCGATAAAAAAACGCTGGACATAAAAATCGGTAATCCAACTTATCTAGTGGCCCCTTATTGCCTCTGGAGTAGTCTAGCTTATGACTTCAAGGAACCCTTAAGCCCTTGAGGATAATCGAGATCTGTGTCTTTGTTGGTAGCGGCGTCATGAGTGGGACTCTTTTTGGCATTCTGTATTATATCAGCTTATGTAAGAGAGCTTGAATTACCCATGTTAGGCACACCTATTAAGCAATTGTGTTGTTTCTCAGGTTGCTCGTTTTCTTTTATTAACTTGCTCTGGTCTTTTGTGAAGGAGCTTCTTCATCCAACTCCGAAAGTGGACTACAGTAGATCTGTTGTGAAGTAGTTAAAAATTGGTTAAGAATTAGCGAAGAGAGATTATTTAAAGCCAAGCATTGCAGTTTAAGGAACTTCACATTTTCGCGAAGGTCACTGATAGTTGCATCTTTTTCGAATATCAACTTTTTTTTGTTATTTATTTATCAATTTTTTTATTCTGTTTTTTCCTTGTGTTTTTGATGCGTTTTTTCATTTTCGGTGCTTGCTATTATTTTGTATTTGATATTTTTTAATGCCATCTTTTTTACGTATTTTTTTTATTTCCTTTGTTTCTGCCTTTTTTCAATCACAAATATCTTTTGTAATTCTGTTTATATCTTTTTTTTCTTACTTCAAATGTTCTTCTTTATACATTATTTTTATTATTTCTGTATTTTGTTTTTGATGTTTTCTTTTCATTTTCAATGTTGTTCTTTGTTTTTAGTGTTACTTGAAATCTTCCATTGTTACTTCGTAAGCGAAGTTCTTTTACTTTTGATACCGTATATGAATCCTTTGTTATTCACATAATTTTATTTAAATCTTATTAGTTACTCATTGTCTATTTTGTTTTAATGACACCTTTTGTTTACATATTTTTTTACGAAAATTAATTAAAATTGTGTAACTGGCAATATAAAAAGTGTTAGGAAAGAGTTTATACATGTATTTCGGCCTTATTGGGCCTCATCAGAACTCTGTACCTTAAAAAAAATTTGGTTTATTGAAAAATTTAGAAAAATTTAAATTTTTCAATAAACCAATTTTTTTTTAAGGTACAATAAGGCCGAAATACATGTATAAACTCTTTCCTAACACTTTTTATATTGCCAGTTACACAATTTTAATTAATTTTCATAATTTTCATCTGGCAAGAAAATTTGATTTTATATTTTTTTACATTTGTTCTTTTACTTCATATAATTTTTTCTCATTGGTATAGTTGCAGGTGTAGACTTTTGTTATTCTCTATATTCACACTTTTTCATTTTTGATATCTTCTTTTGTTTAGATCAATTTTTATATCTTTTGTTTTCCTCATTATCCTATACCTTATACTGTTATACATTTTTTTCATTTTCAATTTTTTCTTTTGTTTTTAGTATTTTCTAAATTATTTTGTTGTTATGCTGTTGTTATTCACATCATTTTAAAAATTTTTAATATTATTCATTATCTAAATATTTCTTATGTTTGGTTTACATATTTGTTGTTTTATTTTGTTCTTATCACCTTTCTCGTTTGTCCCGTTGTTGAGGTAATCTTTAATTTTTGTTTACATCTTTTATCTTTTATTTCTCGATATTCTTTTCACATTTTTTTTACTTCAGTTTACTTACTCTAATTTGTTATTGATTGTTTACATCGATTTTTGTTGTTTGTACATTTTTTTTGTTATTCTGTTTTTGACGTAAATTAATTTTTTTAGTGTTGCATGAATTTTATTGTATGTTTTTTTGTTTTGGTAATGTACTTGTAAATAAATTAAAGATTAATTTCCGCCCACAACAATTTTTTTATCCGTAGATACGTATTTTTTAATTTTTCTTTGCACCTTTTAGTTTTTGTTTTTTTTTTTTGTTTTTAATGTCGTCTATCGTCTTTGACAACCGCGGAAGCGCTAGTTGTTCACACCGATTTGTTTATCTACTTAGTTAATTTCTTTTGTTTTTTGTTTTATTATTTCGTTTAGGATAAACTATATAGTTATTGAAAGATGGTGCAGGGTTTAGTTATATTTTTGTTCCTGTAATTTTTTTTTATTAAAAATATTTTTGTTGTCTTGGAAGTGCGAGTAGTGTTCATTATCATCTTTTTTCTCTCTTCACAGCAATTTGATTTATTATTCCGTCTAGGTGTTTTTATTGCAGATATACTCGCTGCTTTATTCTTTTGTTAAAATCTCTTGTTGCTCTCTGAATTATTATTACTTGTGAGGGGAAGTTGTCTTTTGTTTTTGATGTTGCTCGTGAGCGGGTCTTATCTCATTTGTTTTGTTATTGCACAGATACAAATGCAACGTATGCGGTGAAACTGACCTATCCGAGGAGGCCGTCAAGAAGCACTATGTGCAAAAGCACAGCGTCCTCAACTCCGACGACATTGTACAGATGGGGTGGGACAGGCAGATCGAGATGTGGATTCACAAGGTCATCGCCTTCCAGGGCAGGATCCTCAAGTTAGAGAAGAAGGGTGACAAGCCTAAGAACGAGAGCGCCCCCGAGCCTTCCGCCCCCGCGGAGAAGACGAGCGTTGTAACGGACGTGTTGAACACGATCGAGACCGAGGAGGACGACAAGAGCAAGACCTTGTACTGTACCTTCTGCGATTACAAGTGAGTCACGATTTATTTGCGTTTTTTTTTTTATTGAAATATCTCCTGTAACTGCTTTTTGTATATTAAGATACAAATCTATAGCTCTAATGTTAATGCTATGAATAAAGCACAAATTTAAATGCATTTTTAGATCATGTCATAAGTCATCACTTCACATACAACGCATACACCCGACTAAAAAGATTACTCCTGGTCTAGAAATGTATTTAAATCCGTGATTTAGCTGTAAGGAAAGAGGTCGCTTTAGATATTGACAAATCGGCTTCATTATATTTATTTATCTATAGCTCTAGTGTTAATGCTATAAATAAAGCATGGATTTAAGTGCATTTTTAGGTCATGTCCTAAGTCATCACTTCACAACGCATACACCCGACTAAAAAGATTACTCATGGCCTAAAAATGTATCTAAATCCGTGCTTTAACTATAACGAAAGATAAGAGGTTGCTTTTGATGTTGACAAATCGCCTTCATTATATTTTCCCAAAGAAAATGTATTTTTGAATTTTTATAGTACACATTGAATGAGTCACTTTCATTTTAAGTAATTTTAGAGTGCGCGTGCGTATTTAGAGAACTCGAAGATAAAAATTTTTTTTGAGTATACTTAAAATAACGTTTCCGTTGTTTGAAGTATGGTATGTCTAGAATTTAAAAGTGAAACAGGCACAGACGTCCTGTTTTCCTTGTTTATTTCATTACACAGAACATCTCTACACTAAACAGACGCCCTCACGCGCCTTTTTTTTTTCTTCCGAATCTCTTCAGTTGTTAATTTTGGACGTGAAACAAATGCATCTTGAAGCTATTTATTTTTTCAAATTTTATTTCATTTTTTTAACTCAAGAGATGATTTTTGAAACACACATTCTTTACTTTTTCAAACTGTTATATTTTATTATTGCAATATAAGTAACATACTGATAAAAGACAAAAGTGTGCAGACGTCTTTTATTTTATTGATTCTATTTCGTTTGTTTTAAATGCGGGGCTTTTGTTTTTCAAATTTCTTCCTTTCTTCATCACGGCTGTAAAACCCTCTTGAAGCCATTTCTTTCTTCATTTTTTTAAGAGTTATTATTTTTATTGCAATGCAAATGATATACTGATAAAAGACAAATGCGTGCAGATGACTTTTGTTTCATCTGATCTCCTTTTTCACTTGTTTTAAATGCCGGCGAATAAGGGGTGTTTGCAGTTGACTTTTGTTTTTACAAATCTCTCCCTTTGTTCGTTTCAGCTGTAAAGCAAATGCCTCTTCTTTTTTTTTTCTTTTTTTAGGAGTTACCTCGAAATGGACGTCTTTTATTTATTCAAATCGTTATATAATTTTTATTGCATTGCCAGTGACATACTAATAAAAGAAAAACGTGTGCAGACGTCTTTTGATTTCTTTTTCGCTTGTTTTAAATGCCAACTAATTTTTTTTTTCGTTTTTTGATAAAAAGCTATACAGGGTATTTCAAAAGTGATGGTAAAAGGGTTGAGTACAGTTCGTTCCATTTGGATATGCGTCTAAATCATAAATCCCTGTGTTGAGAAGACACACGATTCATATTACCGGTCTCTTTCTGTATCACACAATTTCTATGCCGGGCAGCCTATTCTGTGCGTCGTATGGTCATGTCGCAGTAGGAATTTGCGAATTTACATTTTATGACTTAGACGCATATCGAAATGGAACAAAGTGTAGTATCTACGAAGAGAGCAAAAAAGTTCCGGAAATTAATTGTTTATGAGGTAATGTCATTTTGTGCTGATTGGGTGAACCCCGAACACTTGGATACAGTAAAACAGCAACATTCATGCTTCATTCATTCTTTAGTTAATACGATCATACTTTACTAAACCTTGTTTTTCCACAAACTATGAATTTCTGTTTCGTGATTGATAAATTAAATAAAATTTTCACTGGTTTTAAAAGCAGTACTTAATATTCAGCAGGCCACAACCAGAACAAAATGAAATTACCTCGTAAACGGTTAATTTCCGGATACCTGTTTACTTTTTTGATTCCTTTCATTGATACTTCTCATCTCTAATTTTTTTACCATCACTTTTGAAGCACCTGTATATGTCTTGAAAGAAACATCTTTTATTTTTTCAAGTCATTCAATTCGGTTATTTTATTGCAAGTGACATTTTATGAAAGACGCGAGTAGTAGACGTCTTTTGTTTACTTTGCAACTGACATGTTGAAGAAAGACATGTGTCTATCGTTTTCTCTTTTTTTAAGTGATCGTTTGTAGATGACTTGTTTTCTCAGTCATATTTGTTTTCTAAAGTTATCTTTTGTTATTTCATTGCAAGTGAAGCGCTAACGAAAAATAAACGTTGTAGGTGGTTGTAGTATTTCGAACCTATTTTTTTCATCACCTCTCGTAGGGAACATATTCGAAAAAAAAAAAAACAAATGCCTGTAATCGATCACTATTTTTTTTTTTTAGATACATCTACTCTAAGGGTCTCATTGATAAGTTTTTGTTTTTTGATATCACTTTTTTCAGTAGTTCATTGTATGCAGGCGACTTTTATTTTTCTCTGTGTTCTGTTGTTTTTTTTGAGGCATACTTCTGTACAAAAAAAATTAAGCGTACTGAAATGTTATATTTTAAAGCGGACATAAAGAAATTAAGAAGAAAAGAAATAAATTCGTCAGAATAAAAAACGAGGCAGAGTCAAATACAAACCTTAAAAGTACCCTAAAAACTATACGTACTTAACGGAACCTTGTTTTACACTTTGACAGAAATATTATTTTTCAAAGCATAAACTATGACATAATTACTGAGTTTCATTTTATTGCACAGAAGTGTACATCAATGCAGGGGATGAAACGAAATAAATGCCTCATGAACACATGTCTTCTGTTTTCTCATATCTCTCTTTTTTTATTTAATTTATTCCACATGGTGCCTTTTGTTTTTTCATTCATTCATTTTTTTTTTCATTCACTCATTTTTTTTTCAGTCGTTTCATTGCAAGGAACTAATTGATGAGCTTTTGTTTTTTCGAATCGTTGTTTCTGTTATTTCTCAAACCTCAAATGCCTCACGTAAACGTCTTTTGTTTTCTAATGTTCCTCTTTTTTAGTTGTTTCGTATGAGTGATGCGTTTTGTTTTTTCTCAATCATTCACATTTTTTTTAATTGCTTCATTGTAAGGAACTCATTGATGAGCTTTTGTTTTTTCAGTTGTTTCGTTATCAATAGACAGCTTTTGTTTTTTAAGATTTTTATTATAAACAGGGAGCTTTCGTTTTTCCTCAAACCTCTATTCTTTTCAATTACTTCATTGCAGGGGATGCTCGAAACGAAACAAATGTCTCATGTAGGACGTATTTTCTTTTTCTCACATTTCTTTTTCTTTACTTAATTCCTTCCAAGTTAGTTTTTTTAGATGTGTTATGATAAGGACTGATGAGCTTACTGTTACTGTAAGGGCTGATGAGTTTTCATTCTGCAGGGAATGCTCAAAGCGAAACAGATACTTCACGCAGACGTGGCTCTCTTTTTTTTTTAGTTATTTCGTTAAAAGTGACATGACAAATGCTTGGAGTCGGCCTTTGTTTTGTCGTATTTCATATTTTTTTGATTTTCCTTATACATCATTGACTTGTTTATGCAAAAAAAGAGGCATGTCGATTCATTTTTGTTTTTCTTCGATTCCGGATTTCTCAGCTGCTTCATTGTAAGTGAGATGCTGAAGGGTAAGACAAAGTATATCTTTAAAGTGGCGTTATTTTCTCAAATTTCATCTTGTTTTTGAGTTATTAGAAAACAAAAACTTATAATATATTTTTCTCAGCTGTTACAGCCCGATGAAAAACGGCTGTGGATAGCTTTTGTTTTCGTATTTTTTCTTGAGTTATCTCGTTGCAGGAAAAACAACAACCTGTCGATTCTTTTTGTTCGCTTGTTTCGTTAGTTGTGTGACACGCTAACGAAAGCGGCTTTTGTTTTTCAAGTGGCAAAACAAGCACCTGCAGACAGTTACAATCAATTACTTCGCAATAGGAAAAAGCCTTTTGTTTTTCACAAATCATTTGTTTGTATTAATTGTCGTTGTACGAATTACCCTAAATGTAAAGCAAATGCTTGGTAGGTTCCTTTTTTTTTTAGTTCTGTTTGAAATAAACGTGCTTTGTTTTTATTTTTGCAGGTGTAAATATTCGGGTGACAGGCGCAAACACGAGCTCCGCCACTGGTCAACGAAGCCATTCTCTTGTACTTACTGCTCCTACGAGGCCATTTCCAGGCCCCCGATGCTAAAACACATTCACCGCTTTCATAAGGACAAAGAGGGAACATTTCGTGAAAATGATACAGGCGATGGTGTCATCATAAAGCCCGTCAAGTTCCTTAAGAGGAAAGGGGTTACGACGTTGCAAGCGCCGGCAGAACCGTCCCTCACGATTGAGAACACCTTGAAAGGAGCCAAAGATCCTGAGGATACATTATTACAATCGAGCCACTCGGGACAGAGCCTTCAGTGCTTTTACTGTACTTTTATCGGGACTTTGCCTGAACAAACGACGCACCGTGAAACCGAGCACGCTGACCTACCGCTTAAGGCCTATAGTTATAAGTGTAATTACTGCGAGATGGTGTTTGTGACTTTGGTGTCTTTGAACGCGCATTTCTTCAGTGCTCACCCCGGATTAGAACAGAATTTCACGAGCGTAGAGAATCAATCGGATAGGACGTTCCGTTGCCCCACTTGTTTTTACACCAGCGTTGATTATAGTGTGGTGAAGTACCATGTGAGGAGCCACTTCAAGCCCTTCCAATGTATGTATTGCGACGAGCGCTTTAGTTATTGGAATCAGATGCAGAAGCATCATTATGAGTCTCATCCCACCTCAATCTACGAGTATAAGTATCTTCTAAGCGTGGAAAAGGATACTTGGAAGGAAATGGAGGCCATCCAGGTAAGAACAAAATTTATGTAGAATTTGCTATTGATGAATGTGAGAACTTTAGAACATAAATTTAGTAAAAATTTTTTAGATTAATTTTTTTGCAATACCAAAATGTACCTATAGGTGATCAACGCAGCGTTTAAATTTTTGCTGGGCACGGATGGGGTATGTAATACAGCCGAAAACAAGTTAAAAAGTCTTAATATTCAGTATTGCCAACTCTTCATTGAACTTTCCCCCTAGACATTTGTTGGAAACATCCTAAATTGATAGTAATAAATACCTTTTTTTTCACCAAAAACAATTTTGAAAATAAAACTCCAAAATCCCGAATTATTGTAAAGATAAGAAGATTATCGTTACAAAAATTAACAAAAAAATTTAGCAAAAATGAAAATACTCTTTTACAATTAGATTAGTTTTAGTTGGTTCAAAAGCAGGTATTCTCTATCGCCATTTTCACAAGTGACGTTGCAGTCGTTGCTATTATGGCCGCTCAAACTAGGGATTACTGGGTTAGTGACAATTATAAATACGTGGTAAAGTAATTAGGTAATAAAAATAAATGTAACACATGCAGCATATACCAGATGGAACAAAAGTATCAAATAATGACCAAACCATGCACTGAACCTCATTTAGAATTCTGTCTACTTTCGCTAACCTCTCCAATACGCACACCTTCAGATTCTTCTACTAATACCAGAGTTCTTCAAATCCGCTTATATTTGCAATGCATATTCGTTGTATTAGTTTGGGTTGCTAAAAGGATCGCCGCAGTTTGCACAGATATACATGGTATATTCTACACTATAAAATTTTGATGCCAAATTAACTGTTCCCTTTCCTATTCGATTAATTCCATAGAAGAATCTGATTCAGAATCAGAAATTGATGATTCTCCTAATGCAATAATGAAACGACCAATATTTTCAAACGAAAAATTTCCCACGTTTCGTCCAGTCTTCCGAAATTAACTTTTCAACAATGATTACAAAAATTTTGCCACATGTCGGGGATACATTTTAAAAGAGTCTCACGCCATAAATTTGCAGCCCTACCTTTCGATAATGGTTGCGAATTTATATACTTATTGTAAAAACCTTTGGTTTGCCCCCATGACATCTCAATATGATTGTATTGACAATGGTATGGGGGCAATCTAAAAACTTTATAAGCCATGCTCCTTCAAAATTTGGTCAGTCGCGTATCGTTTTGTTATTCTGCCTGTTCTAAAAGGATTTGTAATTTTGCCCTCAATTTCGACATTGTGTTTAACCAACCACTCCTGCATTTGACTCTTTTTACAGGAAAATGTGGGTAGTTTGTCCAACTGCACCGAGTGATACGGTGTATTTTCTATCACCACCACACGTTTTCGTTGCAACTTGCCTAGTGCAGAAATAAGCTGATTAACCACCCAATTTTGAAAAATTTCTGCATTCATGTTTTTGTGGTAGTCTTTGTCATTGTTCGTCGAGTCAAGTAACAAGTCTCACCCTTCCACAAAGCCAAGTTTTGTTCCCGCATGCAAAATTGTAAAACGTTTCCCTTCACTTTTAATTTTGACTGGGTTACTTTTCCAATCTGTTTTATGTATCCATCGACGAACCAGGTTTTGTCTAGATACACGAATATTATATGCAACGACATGTTTTTGTTTACATAAAATTTTTCCTCCGTTAACCATTTTGTGTTTGTAACCCGTAGATTTCATAATTTTGAATAAAGTTGTTCTCCCTCCTTTAAATTCCAAAATTTCGCTAGTTAGTAAGTTACTTTTTACTTTAATCATGCTACCCTTGCTCACATTATTTACAAATTGGCAACACAGCCAGAATAGCTGACGTGACTTTGTCATTATTTTTTTCATGTCAAATTGTGACTTCCATCAAAATACATGCGCGTAATTTAACGGAAAAAAAGCATAGCCCTCTAGAGTCTAAAGTGATCGTGAATGGAATGTAAATGTTGTTTCGTTTATTGCCATGCATGTTGCATAGTTTGTTTCTATCTTCTTTTGTTCTGTTGCTGTGGCAACAATCGACGTTTTTTTAAATGGCACCTACAATTGACAAGTGATTTTGAAACAAGCGTATTTTTTTCGATTCAGTGATACAATTTTGTCACTATAGGAAAAGTAAAAAAAATAAAAGGAAAAAAAATTAATTCAGTAATAAAACACATTCATCATTTTTGGTCAAGAATGCTATGGAAATTTGACAATTAAAGTTATACAAGCCAAACCAGCAATAATGATTGTTGGTTTATAACAAGGTTATGTTTGTTAAATATTATTTCAAATTATTAATTTACTTTGAAAAATTGTGAAGACATGACACTCTTAAGTGATTAAAAAATTAGCGCATATAGTTACGTTTTTATTAATCGTCACATTTCAATTCGTACTTCTGCACAGTAGCCAACAGTTCTGAAATTATTAAAACTGTAGCAAAATTTCTGAAAATGTTTCACATGACAACTACATGGGTGATAACAAACTGAAGTTGAAGCAGTAAATTAATAATCTAGCAATTATCTATATAAAATCGTGAATTTGCATTAATAAAACATGATTGCATTAATTTTTAACCGATAGCTTAGGTTGAGACATCAGGCAGTTATCTTTTTATGATGTTCTTAACAAATGTGCTGGATTTCACAAAAGTTACGAAAAATTTAATCACCGCTTAAGAATAATCATTCCTATACTGTCAACATGTAAGCATAGTAACGTTTACTTTTAACGGAAGATTAAATTTAAGTAATGTCCTGACATCTTGCAGTCGATTTTTGATCAATTGCAATCAAAACCAACTTACAACAAATTTCTTAATTTTTAACCAATAGCTTGAATCGCGACATCCTGCGATCACTTTTGACACAACATTGTATAGGAATGACAAATTGCAGCCAGTTTATTACTTAATAATCATCAAACTTTTAAAAATTTTATCGCAAATTGGTTTTGAGTGCAGTGGATACCTCAAGCATCTTCTGTACAGCTGTTTCGGCCGTATTTGGGGCCTCGTCAGCAGAAACGTAGCTCGAGACTTTCACTGCAAACCAAACCGACCTGTCCTAGATTATTCGCCCCAAATAGGACCCAAACAGCTGTACAGAAGATGTTTGAGATATCCACTGCAATCAAAACCGATTTGCGATATTTTATTTAATTTTAAACGTTACGAAAATGAAAACGTAATGCCACCTTGCCGTAACATTACCAATTATATCATAAATGATATGGTACACTAGCAGACAATAATATCCGTTCGTTATTTTGTTAACTATTAAATGTTTATTAAGTTTGACATTTCACACCTCTTAATTCTTGTCAATAATATAACCATCTCAATACAAGCCTATTTTACCAAATTCGTCTCAATACGAGGGTAAAGCTGAATTTATTGAGAATAAAATCTAGTAGGCCGTGAGAAACAAAACATACAGTGTTATTTAGAGCAACTCTTTACTAGTCATTTGAAGTTTAATTGTTGAACTTACGTTCGTTAGAACCCAATAACTAATTTTTTAAAGTGATATTACAAGTAAAAATATGAAATTAAACCAGAGAGCATTTTCCAATCGTGATTTATTATGATTTTAAAAAAGTATTAAAGAGAACCTCCGTGTTAGTTGTAGTGATGATTTAATAAAATTAAGAAAGATAAGTCAGCACTACAATTTTGGAACATCGAAAACACGACCGGTTTCGTCTCACTCTTAGGACATTATCAAGTGCAACATCAGACTAATAAAATAATAAGTAATAGTAATGTAGTCGGGTGTTGCACTTGATAATGTCCTAAGAGTGGGACGAAACCGATCGTGGTTTCGATTTTCCAAAATTGTAGTGCTGATTTATCTTTCTTAATTTTATTTTAAAAAAGGTTTAAGCGCTTATTGCAAAAAGAGTTTAGATTCGGCTTTTAGTGAACAAGCATCTTCCTTGGCTACAATTTACCGATGGTATAAGGAATTTGAACGCGAAAGTAATTCTGTTCAGCATCAAAAAGAAGCAGGGCGTCCTCCAATGGCTGTTACCGACAAAAACATTACTATTGTTAAAAAATTAATTGAAGAAGACAATAAAGCCACTTATTCAATTATAGAGCATCAACTCAAGATTGGATCCTCAGCTGTTAGAAGAATCATACACGATCACCTGCATTTAAAAAAAAATGGTTAGTCGTTTTGTGCCGCATCACCTTTCTGACTTCCAAAAGCAGAGTGTATAAGAATTTGCCATGAAACTTTAAATTTCTTAAATATTGGCGGACATCAATTTTTTTCCAAAATAGTGACAGGTGACGAAACTCACATTCCCTTTTTCGACGTACCTACCCGCCAAGAGAGTCGTGTAGGGATTCACAAAGATAAGGAAACTACAACAATGACCAAGAAGCAGCGAGCTATGAAAAAGGTAGCTACTGCTACGGGTACAGATGATATTAGTTTAAAAATGCTTAGTTCTATTATAATCGCTTACCTGATTCATGTAATCAATTATTGTATCCAAAATAGTGTTGTTCCAACGGCGTGGAAAATGGCACTACCTTTGCCAAAAGTTGGCAGACCAATGCAGATGAAAGATCTGAGATCTGTCAGTATATTTCCAACATTATCGAAAATATTTGAAAAAGTGATTAACATACAAATACGAATGTTTTATTTATGTTACGTGGTAACCTACCAGAGAGTCAACTTGGTGTTACCGCATTGGTGCATGCTACAGGTGATATACTTAGGGCAACTGATTGCGGCAAATATGCAGCTTTAGTATTGTTAGATTACTCGACATTATAAGTCTTGATGTACTGTTATCCATACTACATTACATCAACTTCAGTTCTGCTGCAGCTAGTATATTCGAGATCTAAAACAACGTGTAAATATTAATGCGAAATTTCTAGTAATTGTAAAGTAGAGCATCTCATGCATGGAACAATGTATAAATAAATGTTCTATCCATATCTATGCAGACGATATGCAGCTACATATATTACTCATTTTCCATAGGTGAATTATAAAGAGCTAGTGAACATATAAATCAAAATCTTGAATCTCAGAAAGATTATTCAATAAAGCATTCGTTAATGATCAATCCGTAGAAATCATCGATTATTATATTTGGTCCAAGAAAATACAGAAATGACGTTATTAACGACATATTCATTAACATTGATGGCAGAGCTGGGCAAATTACTTAAAAAAAGTAATTCAAATAACAAACTTCAATTACTTTAAAGATTGTTGGCAATTATCAATTATTTTTTCCTGTTTATGTATAAACTATTGGCAATTACCAACTAAAACGAAAAGTATTTGAAATTGCATTGCAACACTACTTTAGATTAATTCAATTACTTTAGAGTCTTGCAATTACTCTAGAGTATTTCAATTACTTTGACTAATTCAATTGCTTTAAAGTAATTGAATTACTCTAATGTAATTAAATTACTCTAAATTAATTGGATTACTCTAAAGTAATTGAATTGCTTCTACGCATCTAACACGGCTGCGCATTACTTACCTACCAATATCAGCAGTAAGTTAACTGGTAATAGAATACGTGCAGTTGTGCAGATAACAACTATCAGGTAAATTACAATATATGTATTTATTTGGTGTATTTCACCCTAGCAATTGACATTTAATGAATATACGCGTGAAATTATAAAATTTAAGAGTTTTTGTTTTAATTTTTTAACGAAAACTAATAATCAAATAAGATATTTCAAACAAAAATAATTTTATGGGATTTTATTTTATTGTCAAATTAAGGTTGAGTCTTTCTACCTCCCAATAAATTTATTCGACGAATAACTTGACGAATTACCATAAAAACTTTTTTATAAAAATTAAGTTATTTGCGAAATAACGTTACTGAGAACTTCATTAGCAGGTGGAAAAATTGGCCCTAACAGTAGTGAATTTTATACGTAAGATATACAATACACTTACTTTTTTTTTAAATTTCCAACAAGTGTATTTGATTTGCTTTATAAAAGCTTTGTTTATGTTTCTACATGCTTTCAAATGAAATTATTGGGAACTGTTTAGAATTAATAGTTATGGGTAAATTATTTTTTGGGCAACCGGACGCGAATGACTATTTGCGCCCGTTTCTAAGGGCCGGTTTATTCACTTTCAATTAACTTTATCTTCTGATTTATTGTCATAGTAACAATTGTTACCATGGGAATAAACTGAAAGTTAAAGTTACTTGAAAGTGAATAAACAAGGCCTAAGAGTAACTAAATACACATAAGAACCGACGAAATTTATCTCATTTCCAGTGGCGGATTTAGAGGGGGGGCGCGCGCCCCCCCCTAGAACTAAAAAACTTTTTTTTATGATTCTTAAAATCAAATATTTTTAAGTGGTTTCGATTTGAATCGTCAATCAAATCTCTTACCTAACTATTACAAAGTCAAATAAAATTGAATATATCACACTTGAAGCCATTTCTGCTTTAGCTGTTAATTTGTAAAGCAGAAAAATTTAGTTATGGCTCTTGTTTGCACCTTTTCTGTTTTGAAAAAGCTTCACAGTCGTAACTGGGCCCTAAGCAAAACTCAACGTCTGATGGAGGATGTAAATCTCCTTTTGGCAATGCTGCGCTGGTTTAGCTTTATTATATGTTCATTGAAATATAAATTTAGACATAGATTTATAAATCGTTTTGCGAATAAAAGGAGAAGGCTTGATTTTAAAAATATAATTTAAACTGAATGTTGAAAATGTTGATTTATTAATGTCTTAATTATTAAGAAATGGGGAGGCTATGAAAAATAAAATCTGAATCTTAGGTTAACTGATACAATTAACCATCTGTCAAAATTGAAACGTCAGTAGAAAAAATTTCCTAAATTTTCTAATTGAATATATAAGGATTTGTTGAAATATGACAACGATCGCGGAATTATTGCTGATAGTGCTCGAAAGCGTTTAAACGATTAATAGCTTTGACAGGAGTCGGTAAGCAAATGACAAACTAAATATGCTGAAGACTGATTTTATTTTTAATAACCTCCCCTTATCTAAATAATTTTGTATCGCGTAGTACCGAGTGATTTTTTAAAATTTTATATAGCCGTTCTTTTATGTTTTGCCGTCTCGAATTAAATGCCACACACTTTAGTTATTACTTCTATAATGATTATTTTGTGTTATTTACTTGTTTAGTGTCACAGTGAATTTATAAAAGCTCTAGTTTTTTGTTAAACTATTCTACTATTTTTTGATACATTAAAAAATATGTAAGTAAAATAAGTTGTTGTGTTAATTATTACAATAAAAACTTAAATTTATTCTCATTTCGAATAAATTTCAGATTTTACGGCCTAAAGTGTAACAAGAATTTTGTTTTGTAAGCCACATTCTAGAATTAAATGCCTATTTCACTACTACTAGGTACTAGCACCAACACCATTTAAATAAGATATATTGCGCCCCCCCCTAGAAAAGATCCTAAATCCGCCACTGTTCATTTCTAAGGCAACATGAAAGCTGTGATTCTGAAAATTAAAAGTATGGGTTTTTTAATTCCAAAAATTGAAGTTTTTATACGGTTGTCCAAAAAATGTTTTGTATACCTTGCCCATTGGACATTTTCTACACTACTTAATGATGAAGTTAATTATGTTTAAAAAAGCAAAAATCATAAATCTCTTATAAAAATTAATTAAAATTGTGTAACTGGCAGTACAGTATGAGCATAAATGATTGAGGACAAGTTGAATTTCCCGCGTCTCTATCTAGTGATTTTTACTCCTTGTGTTTGGTCGTCCTGAAAATAAATTAATTTTTGTTCAGTGTCGGATCTTTTCAGAGCCAACGTTTGCATACATATTGCAATTAGGTACTTGAAATGACCATATTAATTCATAATTAATTACCAGACTATTTTATTGAGTAATAATCTCGTCATCCACATTGCATCCCAGTGCACGCCTATACATTTGACCAACTTAAGAAAAATATTGAAAGGCGGGAAATTCAACTTGTCCTCAATCATTTATGCTCATAGTGTATAGAAAGTGTTAGGAAAGAGTTTATACATGTATTTCGGCCTTATTGGGCTTCATCAGAACTCTGTACCTTAAAAAAATTTGGTTTATTGAAAAATTTAGAAAAACTTACCCTTTTTTTTAAATTTCTAAAATCCCAAAACACAAGAACAGGAATTAATGATAAAATTATGAAAATCTTTTGCAAATTATACAAGGAAGCGATTGCATTCTCTTGTAAAACCACAAAAGTGACATTTTTAAAATATTTGTTTGATGTTACTAAGACAACAAATTGACATTGATTTTATAAAAATTAATGTTAAAATTACAGCATTATTCCAAAAAGAAACGTCTTTTTTATTACTAAAAAAATGAAGTCGATTTGAGATCGCCGGTTTTGAATCTAGTTGACTCAATTTTTAAGATACGTATGAAAAATATAAAAGACAAGTATTTGAAGTTAATAATAATGGAAGTTGTCAACTTCTATTTTTAAGTGGAAAAGTTTTTGTAAAATCTAATTCAATCCACTTACAAAAATATAAATTTTTTATTTTCTTTTATATTACAGTGGAATTATTTTCTCATGGCAATGTATGAAGACCACGAAATTTTAAATTACTCGGACTCGGAAGATGATAAGCGAATAAAAGAAACGATAAAAGCTGAAGAATGTAGGGGGAAAAGAAAAATTATTCCAAATTACTTTAATACTAAAAATTCTAAAATAAAGAAATTATCAAGTAACGATACAACTACATCCGAAATTGGAGAAACAGATATACTTTCTATTTCCGCTTCTGATTCCTGCAGTTCAATTGAAAATCAACGAAAATTTGAAGCTTGTCCTTACTTAGACGGCAAATTCTTTAAGTTAAGTGGAGATACAAGCGATATTAATAAAATAAATGCAGAATGCCAATTATGCTTGCCAAAGAAAACTATAATAAAAGGTCGCTTTGGTGTTTCATCAAATTTTATAAGCCATCTGAAGAAGAAACATGAACAGTCACTAAGAGAATATTATCAGTATAAAAATTTGAAGAAAACAACAAACAAAGGCAAAGACGTGATATGTTCAGAGAATATTCAAAATATTGACCGTACTACTAAAAGACAGCAAAATATTATATCTTGTTTTCAAAAAAATAAATGTGTTTCACAAGAAATGTTCGATCAAAGGATTATAAAGTTTGTTACAAATACAATGTCAGCGGTTTCTATTATTGAAAATCCTTCTTTTATTGAAATTTTCAGTGGAATGAATTTAACTGTTATGAGCAGATCGAGAGCTATGCGTCGAATTGATGGACTCTGTAAAAGCATAATTCTAGACATACGAAATGAATTGATTAATATAGAATTTGTGTGTACGACAGCCGATGTATGGTCGGCAAAAAAACGTAGTTTTCTGGGTGTAACGTGTCACTGGATTGGAGATAATTTAGAGCGACGTTCGGCGGCTCTGGCTTGTAAGCGTTTTAAAGGAAGTCATACCAACGATAAAGTTGGAGAAATATTAGAGGAAGTTCATACAAAATTTGGCATTTCCACCAAATTAATCGCAACTGTAACCGATAACGGTTCAAATTTCGTGAAGGCTTTCAAAGACTTTGGTTTAGCTTCAGGCGAACTTCAGGCGAAAGAAAATAATCACACAGAAGATGACTCTGAAGTTGATTCATCTGATAATGAGGATATTCCTATTTTTAAGGAAATTCTTTTACCATCTCATATCGGTTGTGCTAGCCATACACTAACTTTAATTGCCGATACAGACATTAAACATGCTATTGAAGAAAACCAAGTTCTACATAAAAGACATAATCACGTCATGCAAAAATGTGCAATGCTTTGGAAAAAAGCTAATTACCCCAAATCGGCAGAAATAATAAACGTAGTTCTTGGTTCCTCATTAAGCTATCCGGTAATCACAAGATGGAATTCTTTATATGATTCATTAAGTCAACTTTTAAAACATAGAGACAAATTGGATGAATTATCCGAGAAACTACAAATAAAAAATTGTTTCAGAGAAAATGAATTTGATTACTTGAGCGAATATTGCAAAATACTGCAGCCATTAGCCATAACTTTAGATGTATTGCAGGACGAAAGAAATACGTATTATGGATATTTATTACCATGTCTGGTAACACTAAGGAAAAAGTTAGAAAAGTTAAAATTAGAAAAATTAATGATGTGTGACACGATTCTTAATGCTTGCATTGACGCTTTATTGAGGAGATTTTCCGCCTTCTTCAGATTAGAAGAAAGCATTATCGATGCCGTGGTAGCAAGTTTTACAATACCCAATTTTAAACTGCGATGGGCTAGTTCTTTAAAAGAAACTTCGTTAATAGATATAAACACTATTCCTAAATTAATTGCAAATATCGCTGAAAAAATTACAGATAAAGATCAAATCAGTGAACCAAAAGCAACACCTACAGAAAAAGATGACTTTTTCGAATTTGACGACGCTGAAGTTCTTTCCCATTCACATTCCGTCTGCAATAAATTAGAATTAGAAATTTTTCAATATTTACAAGATAGTAGAACAGACTTATCGGCCTTAAATGAATTTCCAACAATTAAAAAACTCTTTAAGAAGTATAACACCCCAATTCCATCATCTGCTCCCGTGGAAAGGATGTTTTCATTTGCATCTATTATTAATTCTCCTCGGCGACATGCCTTGAGTGACATACATTTTGAAAATTTAGTTTTATGTAAGGCGAATGCAGATTTTTTTGTTAAAAGTTAATAAAGAGAAATTTATAGTAGAGTTATTTTGTTACATTGTTTTATATTTAAAAATTATTTACTTTCATCTTTATTTATTTACAAATTATTTATTTTTAATTTTTATACTTAAAAATTATTTATCAATAAATATGTACACATACGGAAAATGTTTCATTCAATAAAATAATATTTGAAAATACTTATTAGCATCATTTTGTCTGAAGAAAGTAAAAATATTAATAAATATAATTAACCTCAAATAATAAAAAGATAATTGAAATACTAAAAATAATACAAAAACAGTTCAAATACTTATATCTAATTCAATTACTAAAATTTAATTGAAGTACTTAAAAGGAATTCAATTACTTAAAAGTAATTCAATTATTCAAAAGTATTTCAAATAGTGAAAATTAATTGAAATAACATAAAATTATTTCAGCATTATTGCAGTATTATCATTTCAATAAAGTAATTGAAATTATCAGGACTAGATATCAAAAGCATTTGAAATATTTTAATTCAATTAATGAAAACGCTTCAATGACTTTTTCAAGCATTTGATGATTGATGGTAAGCAAATACCGATATACCGGGTGCCCCGAGCCATAACTTCTTTATTTATAGACTAATTTAAAAAAAAAGGGAAATGAAATGAGACTATAAAATGTGGTAAATTAATTAATTTTTTAGTTACCTTCATGATCAAACGACTGTCAATTTTTATTTTTTAAATGGCTCTGTTATATATATGCATATAGATAGTAATCTACGGTTTAAGAACCATATTGATCAATGTGTCAAAAAGTGTTACTCAAGATTAAAGTTATTGCATGCCAATCGATTACTTCTAACATAAAAATCCAAGGTAATACTTTTTGATGCATTGGTTTTGTCGCAATTTAATTACTGTGATGTCGTATATGGATACTGTCTGGGACAAAGATACTGCCGGTCGAATTCAGCGAGTGCAGAACAGTTGCTTACGACTAATCTTTGGAATGAATATACAGGGTGATTGAAATTCGAGGGCCAGCATGGGGATCTCGCTTATTATAAGAGATAGAGAATAGGTTAAATGAAAGCAAAGTTGCCAAATTTCATGCTCATTAATAATATGTTAAGAAATTTGAAATATCTTGAACAATTTCTTTACAATCACAAAAAAACTAAAAATTGCGATTTTCGAACATAACTTCTTTATTTATAATTTTTTTTTTTAAATCTGTGAAAACATTCCTGAAGCCACTTTTTCTGCTTGATTGAATGCCGAGCGTACTTTATTTCTGGACGATTCATTTTTGTTTTTCCAGAGCCAACTTCATTTTTTCCCGATTTTTGTTGGTTTATTTATTCTTTATTAGTATGCCACTCTTACTATCTTGTTTTAATTTTCATTGAGAAATTTTGAAATAACTGAAATTAAATTCATGTGCACAAATTAATTTCAATTATATGCTGCGTAACCAAGGAAACTTACACATTTGTTTAATTTATCTGTCATTAAATACAGAATGGCGTATTCAAATGAAGAAAAACGTGATGTGTTGCGTATTTTTTATTTGTCACAACGAAATTCTATTACAAGTGCTCAGCGGTATTTAGAAACTTATCCGGAGAGAATTCAACCAAGTATTAGATATTTTTCCAAGTTGGATAACAACTTAGTTCAGTATGGTGCATTTGAAAAACCAAGAAGCAAAATTTCAAAATAAAGAAAACATATTAGCAGCAGTAAGTTGATTCTTGTTAGATAATTCCTAAACAGTAAATACTTAATATTCACTTTTAAGGTAAACGAAAACCCTAGAACATCGATTAGAGAAATTAAAACTAATTTAGAATTGCCCTATTATCGAATCCACCAAGTTTTAAAAAAAGAAAAGATGAAACCATTTAAAATTCACATCACCCAGACGTTGCACCCAGGAGATGATGCTCGTTGATTGCAGTTCTGTCACTGGCTTGCCGAACGGGATGACGATTTTCTTAAGAACATCATTTGGACAGATAATGCAGTTTTACGAATTCTGGACTTTTTAATCGCAATAATGAACATTATTAGTCTAGAGAAAATCCTCGCGTACATCATGACGCAAGACCCCAACGTTATTTTTGCATAAACATCTGGGTTGGTTTATGGACAGATCGAGTAATTGGACCTTTTTTTTATATGAAGAGACTCTTACCGCTCTGAACGTTATTTAAATTGTTTAAATCAACATTTGTTAAATTATTTCGAAGACATTCCATTGATTCATTTAGGGGAACTGTGGTGGCACCAAGACGGAGCTTCTGCACACAACGCTCGAAGAGTTCGAAACCGCATAGACGAGATTTTTGCAAGGCGTTGGATTGGAACAAATGGACCTGTCACCTGACCGCCGCGATCACCTGACCTTAACCCCTTAGACTTTTTTCTATGGGGGAAACCTAAAGAATAATGTTTTTAAACATAATTACATTAACGTGGAAGAACCAAGAAACACTGTACCTACATCATGCTTTAGCTCATATTCCACGTAGAACAATAGAGCGGAGTTTGACAAATGGTATCAGAAAACGTGTACGGTTATGTATTGCCGAAAATGGAAATGTTTTTGGAGATGTGCTCTGATTTTCTTTCGGTATTCTATTTCTGTACATTCTCTTCGGCATTTCAATATGTACCATTTTGAATCAAGTTTTTTTCCGATTGAAAAACAAATTTCTTAACGTTTTATTAATGAGCATGAAATTTGGCAACTTTGCTTCCATTTAACCGATTCTCTATCTCTTACAATAAGCGAGATCCCCATGCTGGCCCTCGAATTTCAATCACCCTGTATATATCACATAAATTGGCAGATGTTCAATGGTTAAACATGACTGATAGACGACATCTGCATAGTTTAACGGTGTTTCATAAAATCATTACATATAAATGACCTAAATATTTATATCAAAAGATTTCATTTAGAACCGATGTGCATAGTATTAATGTTCGATTCAGAGACTTCATTACACCACCATACTGCATAAGTAAATTTTATAATTCTCTACCAAACACTATCAAAACAGCATCGATCAACATCTTTAAGAGGTGTATGCGTAAAGATAGGTTAGCCAAAAAATAGTTTATAGTAATCTGTCCTAGTTTGTAACCAAATATCATGGTAAAATATGTACGTATTTAAGAGTACAAGAGTAAGAATTAAAAGTAGAAAGATCGGTATAATAGGACAACTGAAAAGAAACAAAAAAGAGGGGAAATGAACATTTAGGCTGCGTTGTATAAAAGATTTAAGTCGGGATTAAATTTAATCCTAAGTTAGAATGTGACAAACGACGTACAGCATTTTGTGTGTCACATTCTAACTTAGGCTTAAATTTAATCCTGGCTTAAATCTAAATGTTAATTTAGGTTAAAATTCAGGGTTAAGTGGAAGTGCTACTCTGAACTTCTCCCTTAGACTATCTGCTCATTTATTATATTTACTATATTGCATTTATGTTCACATAAGTATGTATAATTTGTGGTAAATGACGGATAGCAAAGACTCTTATTATTATTGTGCTAAAACGCTCTCTGGTTAATTCCAATTTTTTACTTGTAATACCAATTTAAAAAATTGGTAACTTGGGTTCTAATGAACATAACTTCAACAACTAAACTTCAAATGACAGATAAAGAGTTGCTCTAAATAACACTGTATGTTTTGTTTTTCGCGGCCCACTAGATTTTCTTATTCTCAATAAATTCAGCTTTACCCACGTATCATGACTGAGAAATAAACATCATCGTTTAGTCTTTAGTGACTGCATTTTGACCTAAAATGAAATTTAATAACGTATTTAACATTAAAGCTTTTAACAGTTTTGCAGAAGTATATCACACTTTGGTCAATTTTCTAGATGCCGCGAGCGACCCTCATACGCGCGAAAGCATTTTCTTTTAAACTCTTCACAAATTTTCTTTGTTGGAGGGTCTCTAGCTTTCAAAAAATATTTTTTGTTTTGTGACAAAAGTCACAGACACAAAAAATTTTACAGTTTCTGAAAATTAATTAATTAGCTTTTATCCTAACTTCACAAATATTTTTGAAAGAACTGTATAGTGGCAACTATGTTTTTCACACTAGCTGCGGTGTTGCCCAATGGGAGGTATTTATACTTCCTAATCGCTACTTTGAGCAGCCATATAGCAGCGATGGCAGCGCCACCCGTGGGAATGATGGTAGCGAATAGAGAATAATATTATATTATAAAATCATATAGCTTTCTGCTATATTGTAACATTTTTAATTTCTTTATTTCCAGGTAAAAAAAGGTGGCTCGTATAAAGTCTTCACCGAAGCCAAAACTGCAAAACGCAGGAAATACCCAAAGAAACTTGATCCAACCAACACTACCAACAACACGCCAGAGGAGGATGAGGTCGAAGAAGACGATGATGTGATGATCATCGAAGACGAATTACCCCCTCTGGCAAAACTACCGAAACCAAATGAAACCGTTAAGGTTAAGGTCACAGCTCGAAAGTCGACGAGCGTTCATCTCAAGCCCAAGTCCGATGGCTATTCGTACTACGGGACAAAGCCAGACGAGACCAACCTGAGCGACATCATCACAACTGTGGAAATAATGGGGGCCTCGGTGACCATGTACGTGGAACAACTGTCGAAGATATTCAATTTATTCCCAACCGTCCTGGTCGAAGACTGCGGTCATCTCTGACGAAATGAACGCGATTTCGATTTAGCGTTCACAGAGTTCGACTGCTCGGTGGATCTGGAAAGCATCACCCCAAGCTTCTTCGGCGCGAGCCAAGACCATCACGAGTACTGGTTTTAGAGAAGGACACGTGATTAATTTAGGCTTTAAACTCGAATGTATTTAAGTGTACATACTGTATATATTATTGACCTAGGTAGTTATGTACCAAAGTGGAGCAGCAAGTCGCAAGTTTTTCTTTTGTATTACATTCCGTTTCATCATTTTCAGTTGAGGTAGAAGCGCGCTCGTTTAGTTTTTTTTTTGTTTACGATATCCTCGACGGTTTGTTTTTTATTTTGTTTTTGTTCTTAAGTACGCATTACATTCACTCCTTTAATGATGACTGAAGTAATTTAATTTTTAGGCTAGGAAGTACAGTTATGGATGTCGACTTATTAACGCGCTAAGAAATGATTCAGCTTCATTTTGATTAAAATGATTTTCTATAATGGCCAGTTTTATTTGCCCTTTTCGCATAATCTGTTAGGTTCGAACCCCGCCAATAAAGGTACCGACCTATTAAATACGATACATAAACATTACTCGGCTCATGCATCGCCCTAAGGACAATAGTCGCAGCTTCTCATTTTTGAATAGGAAGCAACAATCTTTAGTTGATTATTGATTTGATTTATGTAGTCGTAATCATAATTCATAACGATTGTAGAACACATACAGAGCATTATACGCATATCCTTTATGGTGGTACGTCGCAAATCGAAATTGTAATGAAACATAGAAATACTTTTATTGACGTTTAATATAATAATCTAATGTTGCATCAAATGCGATTTATTGCTGCATATGGAACGCTTGTTGTCGGCGAAACAGCGTGGATCGATTATCTTGCTGCTGTTATCATCGGGAATATTTGTCGAACGGTGAAACGGCTTGGATCACTTAGCTTGACACTGAAGAAGTCGACTTCTTGATAGCTGATTGGAACGGGGTCGTCTATTTTATGCAGCCGATAACAGCCTACTGCAGCGCCGACCTGAGATTCTTTTAAGGCATGACTAGCGGTCTGACTAGCAGCGGGTCACAGTGCTCTGGAGTCGGTGGTAGTGGCGAAATGAAGTTTCTTTGGAGTCAGTGGTAGCTTCAAGATGCAGTGTGGCACTTCACGGAGATACAGCAGCTTGGAGGAGCAGTTGTTGAAAACCTTCCGAAGGATGTTGCGCTGGAACCGTCGAGTGGAAGCCTTGGGGGTTTGACATGGTCTCGGATCGTTATTCGCGGTGGAGCGACTGCCAGTGGTGTTATGGGTCTATAAGGGCTACGAGGATAGGCTTACGTTTCTTTATAAGCTTTTTGAAAGGGATTAGCTCGCCGATCTTCGTGGGGTATTCATTATTGGCTGTAATTATATCTAGTGACGTAGTGCATACAGACAATGCGTGGATCGCATTGGCGCACCAATAGCTTCGTGTCACCTTTTTCATTGGCCAACCAATCAGCAGTTTGACGTCTTATTTTACTGGCTATAGATCGTGACGCGTTCTTACGAACACCGGTTGCTGTGTGATGACGACACCGACAAATGCAACCAAATCCCGCACCAAAAGTAAATCCGGGATGTCGTAAATTAATCTTGCTTGGAAACCAAAAATAAAATTGTACACGATGTTTTTCTGTAAAGGTTATGTCATGAATTATTACTGCGACTGTACATGAATGATATTGAACGCCCAAATAAATTTTTAAAAGCAATTTTTTTTTGGTGGATTTACTGAAATCACAGATGGACACAGGAATGTGTTGTCGTTACGATGGGGTCGATTTCCCGCCAAAACAATCTGCTCTTTTAATATTGTTCAAAACTTTAAACTCGGATCATGGACCAAACATAGATAGACAGGAAAGTCGTGTAGAAAGACTATTCTAGCGCTTACCGCGGTTGTGCAATGAAACTAGAGCACCATAAGCGGGTGTTTAAACTTGCAAAATATTTGAATTTTATTTATTCAGGCCCGATATCTTCATCGCAGTTTAACTTTAATCTTCTATTTATTCAAATGTATCAATTACAAAATTAATTGTTTAATAATAAGTATAACACTTCTCCCTGTTATTGTCTTAGTACAATACTATAATGCAGTTATTTTATGTTTACATTTGTATAATTAAGAAAATTAAAATACATTGGACAGTAACTTTGGACTGAATAAACCTCTTATTTTCGCCTTTTACAAAACAACATATGTCTGACAAAAATTGTACGTTTTGTTTACTATTAAAATCTAATAGTAGGCTTTAATAACTTATTTGGTAGGCTTTATTTTATCCAAAGTTTGTACAGAACTTAATTTTTTAGAAGGTTTTGAAAGTTAGGTACTATATTTTTCATATAAAATGGAATTAGCTATTTGTGTAGTAAAAAATGCCAAAAGTTAAAGTTAAATCATTTTCAGTGTTAATACTAGAATATCTCTGTTTTTTTTTTTTGTAATTAAATTACATGAAGTATACGTGGCAACTCAGCTATATTTTAGAATATATTTTGCAGCAGGAATCCGAAAATACACTGTGTCAAATGTAACACTACGGTTTTTATAATATTGTCAATTATGAAGAAATTTATTATCGTGAAAATTTGTTCTATTTAATTGCTCCTCCATGAATATGGCATGCAAGTTGGTATAAATACCGATGCGTTTCTTAGCATGAAATATTTGAAATTTGAGGAGCCATAAGCAATATGGACACAATAATCTACATGTACTTATTTTGAAATACAAAGAATGCACAAAAAAATTATAGATCATATTCACGATTTTTTAACTTTTAATTTTTTATTACATATATTGTGTGCTAAACTTTAGGCAGGTCTAGCTTTGGTTTTAAGAATAAGGCGAATTTACTGTCTTCACCTACTAAAATATTTGGAATCTTTTTACACCTGAAATTTATTATACACCTACATATTATACTTAAAATGATATCTCCTTGTGATTTATGTATTTTGCAATTAAATATATTAAAATTAATTTGTGCTGCTATATGTTTTGTCATCATCTTAAAAATATTTCTTTTATAACAGACCCGAGGAATGATAAAAAATAATTTGCTTAAAGTTTGAGATGTAACAAATACTAAGCAGGAACCTGGTCGTTTTAGAATAGAATTAGAATATTCTCTAGCTTCTATGAACTCCATATCCAAGTTATTATCTGTGTATGTTAGAATCCTAGTGCATTCAGTGCAATTATTTGTAGATTGTAAACTTTTTTTCAAAATGTATCCAGCAATACAGGTGATTGTACATGCTTCTATTCTTGATCGTTTTGATGTGGATATGTGAGCAGGTAAAGTAACATCACAAGATGAAGTTTCCTTTGGCGTAATTCCCGAAATTTCTTCACCAGTAAGAAATACTCGTAAGTTATTTAAGCTCCTTCATGAGCATCTTCTTGACAATTTGCACTGGGTGAATGGCGTGAAAGTAAATTATTAATAATTAGAGATTTAAAAGAGGAAACCCATTGTGACATAGGATTGGTGTTACATCCGCCCTGACCTCTAATATTTGAAAAAAGATTTTCTACACAATCTTGATTTAAGGTTCTTGTTAGAATATAACTGAATTTCTTCTTCAGTAACAATGCATCTTTAAGATACAGAAGTCTCTTTAAGGTTGTTATTAAATTGTTCAGAGATGGTATAAAAACTCGCTGGTTTGTTCTAGAATCTATAAAGTGAGCAGATTCCAAAATTTAGATTGATTCTTCCCAAAACTTTGAAAGAATTTTTCTGTGCTAATATTATGTATTATGATTTTATTAAATAATAAGTTTCTAATAAAAAAAAATTATTTTTCAGTTATAAATAATATAATTTCCTTGTTTTGGTTATTATTGGTAAAAACTATGAATTCAAAAAACGGCGGAAAAGTAACTCCGCCCATCTGAAACCTCATTATTCCTGCCGCAAGACTCTTGAAGTATTGAAGTTGAAGTGTTCGGTCACCGAACACATTCGGTGCTCTCGTCTATCATTTCTACCAACTTTGATTTTCATCATTGTACGAGCGTCATCAAGTATATGTGCAATAAACTACATTGTTATAGATTTCTGTAAAAACGTGGGTCTCATGACATCTAATCGTTGATTGAAGAAATATAAAGATGCGCAAGGCTTATGCAATATTCCGTACCCGCTACCACGGGGACACACAGCGACAGTGGGGTAAGGCGGGCGGTCTTTCTAGTGCTGCCATCAAGTATCAACGTCCCTAATTACAAATTAGACGATTTGCGCGGTTGCCGCTTATATTACTTTGTTGGATATAATTAGAAACGTTACAAAAAATAATTTTACAATTTTGTGACTGCGTTAATGTATTAAAAAAGTAAATGTAATTGTACTTATAAGCACACGCGGGTCAGATTGAAAGGTATAATATATTATTGTAATTGACTAGAATAAATGATAATAAAAAGTGGTTTACCTCAAGGAAATTTTTAACTTTTACGTCAGTGAAATGACAGTGACATACGCAGTTTTATGTCCGCAACTGTATCGATATAAAAAAACTAGAACTACTTTTATTATTTATTTTTCATCTGCCCATTAGAGTTAATCGGCAAGTAACTTGTTTTTTCTGAAATGGTTGATTGATTTTTATGAATTGTTTCCATGGTAGTTACCCATCTATTACTTTAACAAGAGATGAAAAAACCGGTCCTTAATCTTACTTTATCGTCAAGTCAGTAATTAATTTTACATGTCTTGACAAATTTTAATAACAAAAAGCTATATACAGGTGATACTACCCTATCCGTTCTTCATTATAGAAACAGGATAGGCTGTGCTTTTAAATTTTTGACATGCTTTACAATGATGATGTTCACTTAGTATTAACATTTTAAGGTGAACTTCACTACATCATAAAGTTGAAGAAATTTGGGCAATTTCATTTAGATTTTAGGTAATTTATTTGGTCCTGAACAGTCAACTACTATTGCATTTTTTATTGATTTTTATTGATTACCTCATAATCGTTGATTACGTTATCAATAATAGCAATGCTACTTGAATATTTTTTGTTCAGAACAGAAACCTTACCTAGAATTTACGGTCAAGAAAACTATATTTAAATAAAAGTAATTTATTATATAAAAAAAAAGAAACTAAATTTAAAAATACATACATAGGCATAATATCAAACTGTCTTTAGGATAAAATTATTACCTTTCTGTGTGGTTTAATCTGCTTTTTTGCAGTTTCTTTGCTTGCTTTTACATGCCTTTCGGTTTCCCATTTTAAATTACGAAGTAACATTAATTTAATAAATAATTTTATAATAAATTGAATATGATATTCACATGACAAATGTTGATTAAATTCGAAGAAAATAGTATGTTTTTCTAAAGATATTTTTAAAACTTCCGTTATGTTTTTAATGACGTTAGAACCGCATTTATATATTTGAAACGCCCTTTTAAACTCTAACAGAAGATCTGAAATAATTGCTGCAAATTGAGTTGAGGGTCTTCTTAAAAATTTGATTTCACTACTAGAGGAATAATCTTTTGATAACAAAAAAAGTTCATTGTTTTGAATGAAGTCTTCGTTATTTTTAGTGAATTTCGCGGAACAAAATTTGCAGTTGAATTTTTTTTCAATGCGGTGCGCTAAATAGCCAGCTACGTAAATATTAGAACAGGTTTCCAAAGTTGTTTCATCAGCTAAGTGTTCTTTTCCATTTTCTTTTCCTTCTCCTGCTTTGTCATCATCTTTTTCATTTCCTTCTCCTGCTTTGTCATCATCTTTTTCTTCGTGTTTTTCATCAGAGGATTCCTCATGATCTTCTATCGCTAGTAAACAAGTACTATTATCGTCGTCATCTTCTTGAGAAATGACAAGAATTTTACTCTGGTCGATTTCACAATTCCCACTGTCTATGGCCACCTGCAATCTAATATTTATGTTCTGTTGTATAGCTATTCGACACTGTCGAATTGTCGGCGTAGGATTATATCCACCTCTATTTCTGATCACAGAAAAAAAATTTTCTAGGGGATCTTGAGTTAAAAATCCAGTCAGCAAATACTTAATTCTGACCTCCTTTAAATGATTCCACAATAAAAGAATTGAATTTAAAGTCCACTGAAATCCTTCTAAGCAGTAAATATTATTACGCTGCTTAGGACCTTCAAAGACTTTTACGTTTTTAAAATATTCCAAACCATTCTGTAATATTTCAGTGGTCCTGTTATTGAATGTAGATAATGGTCGTCTATTAAAATTAGGATCTTTCAATATACGACTATTTAGTGAATCAAAGATATTGTTGATCATTTCTACGAATTCTGCAGTTTTTAGTGAAGTAGGTGAAGTTATTTGATTCGTTGTGAAAGCTGTTTTCACTGCTGCTGCGACAGTATGCGAAAATATTTGCGCAGCATACTTTACTCTCATTTTCTGAAAAGTCGTAGGAGTTATATGCACGTCTGTTATTTTTGGCATAGCCCTGGTTGTACTACTTTCTTTATCTATTTTGTAAGTTTCAGTAATATCAGACCAACATATTGGTTCACCGTTTATAAAAAATTTAAGCTTTTTATTCATAAAATTGTTTCGTAAGCTTTTCAACAAGTGGGGTGTATCAAAGCAAGTAAATATCTTTTGACCACATACTTCTATTATTGGTTGTTCCTTAGAAGCTCCTAACTTTGTCAATGCGCTTCGATTGTTTGAGCCTTGGTCGCATACCAACGCCAGTGGTTTAAATGATATTTGTTGCAAAGTCTTTATAACATCTATTATGATACTTTGCAATAAATTGCTGCAAACAGATCCTGCAGAAACAAAATAACATAATGGCATTTTCCAGTTATGAAGCAGTCCGCGAATTAGAAAGACTAAAGCAGTATTTGCTAATTTAGTATCTCTACCTAAATAACCTAGATCTTGGTACCCTTCAACAATGTCTTCAGATTGATGGTATTCCAGTTTTTTTTTCAGTGTTATTTCGTCAAACATAACAGTACATACTTTTTCTCTTTCCGTCATGGATTTAGCTTTTAATGAAAGTTTTTTCAAAAAATTTGTATCCAATCCGGTTTTTAAGTTACCTACTTTTAACCAGTTTTGAACTGTTCTAATAGTTGGTAAATTAAATTTCAGATTATACAAGAGAAACTTGTAAGCTCCAGGGGATTTGTAATGAAAGGAAAGAGCTAATTGTTTTTCAGCATTTGACCATTTCATACCTTTCTTATGAAATAATTGCATATTTACAAATGTTTTTACGGCACTGCTTTTAAATGCCAACAAATTATTTACAACAACACTGGCGGAAAAGGAATTCTGCGTTTTCCTTAATCTATACGATTGAGATTGTTTTGCCTTTAATTTTCTTTTCAATTGATTAATTTTTAGTGAAAGTGATTTACACTGAGTTTTTAATTTTGTTTTTGTGGGACTGCCTATTTCGAAAATGTAGTTACTGAATTTTGAAACTGAAGTTGTGCTACTATTGAAACTGGAAACTCTTGGCAAGTACTGGTTTTGTAATTGTAAAATGTCAATGTCGTCGGCACTAGAAGTAGAGGCAGAGCGTTTTCTGGTATAAGTTTGAACTTGTGTTTCTGAACCAATGGTGTCCTGGATTATATCTAAAATAGATATTTATTTTAATTTACTTATTAATTACGATAGTACAAGATTTGGTACAATTTCTTGAGCAATTTAAATGTTATAGTAAATTATATCAAAAATTAAATTGAATCAATAAGAATTTGAAAAAAAATAGACTGTATTCTATTTCTAAGTCATATTTGCAGTTCAAAAATTTCTTGTTCCAAATATTTATTGTAGAAACTGTTCCAAATCTTATATAAAAAACAGAATAATCCAAAACGGTCTTAAATAAATAAGTTATGCCAAATTCTTGCGCGGATTTTATTGTTCGCTGCCATACAATTGCAGCAAAAAATAGTTATCATTGTCATTTTTTGAAACATATTGTGGAAATGTGATTTTTAAAAGCGTTTACATCGACATGTGTATTATTTTTGTCAAATTAAAATCTAAAGAAGATATTTTTAATTTGTGATGAATCCATAAAATTTTTCAATGACACTGATTGATTGATGACCATTTCTTTGCTCGCAACTACACTTATTTATTATAACGTGCCTTTTTTAAAATTTCTACTCGTGGTTGACCGTGATTTGTCAGTTGAGAACTGAAATTAGTCTACTTTATGCGTTGTGTTGTCATAACATAACGCATAGAGTAAAGTAGATTTACCGAACTCAGCAATTTCAGTTCTCAACTGACAAATCACGGCCAACCACAAGTAGAAATTTTAAAAATGGCACTTTACTTACCGTCTGTAACAAATTTTATAGGTATGGCAGTCCTTGTTAACAATTTACGTTGGTTATTTATTATAATATCAGTAGGTAGAAAATGTTTCTCGCAAATTAGTTTATTTTTTAGGCTATCTATTTCCATTTGAGCAATTTTTATATTTCCGCAGTTTCGTTTCCATTCTTCCGCTCTCTCACAATTTTTCACCGGAAATTTAAAAAAACTAATGTCTTTGCAAACTTTATTGCTTATAAAGCAATTGTTATATACACAAATATGATTTGCAATGGTGCCCATTTTACGGGTTTTTATTACACGGAAACACGAATGAATGTGAAACAATTTTAAGATGGCGTTTCATATGCATACAATTGACAGATAACATTCAGCAGAAGTTATGAAAAAATAAATTCGGATTAGGGGCGTGCAACAGACACAATCGAGTTATGAATTATGAATGCATGCGGTTTAGTTCAACGCATCTCAATCTCAAACGATTCATCATCGGTCGTGAAATTGAGAATTGTAAAAATTTTATGATTCAACTGCAATTAAATATGGCGTTGTGGCTGTGATTTGTAAAATTTTAATGACAACTGATTAATGTCACTTCAGAATAGGCCTAAGAGACTTACAAATTACTGTCAACATCTTGGAAAACATATTGGAGTTCATTATTGAAGTGTATTATTTGAAGAACATTTCGCGCCATTTTATATTGAAGCGTTTGCGTAAGTAGGCAACGCAGCATATCGAATACATACAAACATATAGGTTCTCGACTAAGAAATCTCGGATTCCAGCATTTAAACAGATAGGTTTACGTCCAAACTATCTCGGACCCCAGGCCCTCTACATGTCGGATCCTGCGCTGGCTACGGTAAAATACATATGGCTTCGCCTCTTTTTAAATTCCTTCACTCAACGATCTAATCAAGTTACTATTCTATCTCTATCTATATGTGTTCTGTGACTCGGATCAGGAAGGCATGAGCGCGAGAAAAGGATGAGATCACAGAACACATCAATTAAGAGAAAGCAAATCCCTATACATTAAATGTTGCCAGAAAAGCGTGGCGCCATCTGTTATACTTGGCGCTTACTAAAAATAATAGGCGCCAAATTTAAATACTTTTCAGTCATATAAACGAGTATAGAACGAGTTGGCCAAACATTATTTATCTTTGAATTCTGTTTTATTCCCATATCAACAATTATAAGGACAAGAAATAGAATGATGTTTGTGCCCGTAAATAGATATCAGCTAGTATATAATCAATTAAACACAATAATATTTAGTGTTGTAAAAGACCATATTATTTAAAAATATTTTGTAAAATACCGTATTTTATCATAAAATACACGTAGGGCTGTACGAAATAATTAATAATAATAATTAGAATTGATCAATACAAACCACAGTATGTGTATGCGTAAGTGTGTAAAACCATTGAGAAAGTAGTTGTGGGCTTCTGGCACAATTACATTTACCCACTTGTACTTTTCTATGTAAATTACAGTTAGAAGCTTTAAAATTTTCAAATTATTTGCGTCCCGCAAAAGAAGTCACAAATCATAAATTTTTGACACGAAGAAAATTGAAAATTTTAAAAGTGTGAGATTTCTATAGTTACCTTAAAGTAAAGTCATTTTGGCGGCTTTTTACTGCCCATCTCTTAGACTTGCACTCTTTACTTGTCTAACGCACTTAACTCGTTTGACACCCCTGGATGAGTTCAGTTTCCCGCCAAAATAGGTAGAATTTGTTCAAGATTATAATCTTGTATTAGGATCACATAAACACGAGAAAGCGATGAGATCGAACAAGCTACTCTTTTAACTTTGTTCAAAAGTTTAAACTCGTATCAGGAACACATGAGTGTGAAGAGGCGACGAGATCAGTGTCCCGCCAGAATACGTAGAATCGAAGTTTCGCTTTATTCATTCAAGATTGTAGTTTTGTATCAGGATCACATAAACGCGAGGAAGCGATCAAATCAGTTTCCCGCCAAAATGAGTAGAATCGAATTTTTGCTTATTTCGTTCAAGATTGTAGTCTTGTATCGGGATCACATAAACGCGAGGAAGCAATAAGGTCGATTTTCCGCCAAAACAAGCTACTCTTTTGACTTTGTTCAAACGTTTAACTCGTATCAGGAACACATGAGTTTGAAGAGGCGATGAGATCAGTTTCCCGCCAAAATAAGTAGAATCGAAGTTTCGTTTTATTTCGTTCAAGATTGTAGTCTTGTATCAGGATCACATGAACGCGAGGAAGCGAAGAGGTCGATTTGCTGCCAAAACAAGCTGCTCTCTTAACTTTGTTCAAAAGTTTAAACTCGTATCAGGAACACATGAATGCGAAGAGGCGATGAGATCAAATTCCCACCAAAATAAGTAGAATCGAATTGTTGCTTTACTTCGTTCAAGATAGTCTTGCATCAGGATCACATAAGCGCGAGGAAGCGATGAGGTCGATTTGCCGCCAGAACAAGCTGCGTTTTTAACTTTGTTCAAAAGTTTAAAATTGTATCAGGAACACATAAGTGTGAAGAAGCGACGAGATCAGTTTCTCGCCAGATTAAGTAGATCGAAGTTTCGCTTTATTCATTTGTCTTGTATTAGGATCACATAAACGCGAGGAAGCGATGAGGTCGATTTGCCGCCAAAACAAGCTGCTATTTTAATTTTGTTCAGAAGTATAAACTCATATCAGGAACACGTGAGTGCGAAGAGGCGATGAGATCAGTTTCCCGCTAAAATAAGTAGAATCGAAGTTTCACTTTATTTCGTTCTAGATTGTAGTCTTGTATCAGGATTACATAAACGCGAGAAAGCGATAAGGTCGTTTTCCCGTTTTTTTTTTATATCATTTTGTTCAGAACTTTAAACGCGAGGAAGCGATGAGATTGATTAATTTCCCGCTAAAATAAGTTACATCGAATTTCGATTTATTTCGTTCAAAATTGTAGACTCATATCAGGATCACGTAAGCGCCACGCTACGAGGTCTGCCAAAACAAGCTTTAAATGGGTATTTTAACTTTTGTGAGAAACGTCTTTTTCTAAATTGTTTATAAGAACAATTTTGTCTCTGAATTTTAAGTAAGCATTGGATTGTTTTAATCGAAATTGTGTAGGTCAACTCCGTTGCTTGAAATTGTTTATGGTAAAATTGAATTTTAATGCCTTTTTTAAATTTAGATTAGGATTGTGTACAAAGGATTTAGAGAACAAAGACTTTTTCGCCCTTACATAACTATACAAGAGGGCGTTTCATTTATTAAACAGCCTTATAAAAGTGTAAAATCCCTTAAGAATTAAAAGTATTTCGTTTAACTTAAACCTAAACTAAAATCAGACTTACAAATATGTATAACATATATCATATAATGGATTGAGCGAGCGTCTTTTGTTAAAAAAATCAATCAATTCTCGACGAGCGGTCCCCAAAAGTACTTGCTGATGTTGTTCTCGTCCTCTGTTACGAAGAAATCGCGCCCGTGCTTCACGAACTGCTTCACGTTGATTTTGCCGTCGGCGTCGGTGTCGATGCAGCGGAATGTGAAGACCGCGTCCTCGTCTTTGAGGCCGAGGCACTTGAAGAACAGCTTGAATTCCTCCACGGTGATCTCGTCAGATTTGTCTTTGTCGACGGCCTGCGGACGCAAGCGTCATTTGTCATTCGTTTAACGTTGAAACGGAGTGGGTGTCTTACCTGGAAGATGTAGGGGAGAAACGAGTGGACCTTGCGGACTCGGTTCTTGTCGTTTAAGATGTTGTACATGTCCTCGAGGTATTGCTCCACGGTTACGAGGTTGTAAGGGCTCACCTCTCCCCACTGTTTCTCCCATAAAGTCTGCAAATATTACAGAAATTATTATTGTTATTACGATATTAATTAAGGCTTTTACAAACTAATCTTATGAATACATATTAAAAGTTAAGGTCGCGATATCTTGCGGTCGATTCTTGACCTCAAATCGTGTGAATATGACAAACTGAACAAATTTAAGTAAAAAATTGACCGCGAGATGTCGCTTAACTGTTGATTACTGATGTGCTCAATTTCGAGATAATTAGGACAAGTCGGCGAGATTGCAGTGGAGTTTTTCTCTGCTCAGTGTTGCCAATTCATGGGAACTTTTGTACCTTATAATTAAAAAAAGGAAAATAAAATAATAAAAAAAGAGAATGTTTTAAGACAAACTTACTTAAATTTTAAGGCAAATCTTGCATAAAAATAGCTTAAAACTGCAATTTGAGGGAAAAACAAGCATAACAGTGATTTTTTGATCTAATGTGAGGGAAAAACGACAATCAATAGTTAGCAACACTGATTCTGTTGATGAAGTTCCAAATAGGGCCGAAACAGAGTCCAGAGGATGATGATCCATTGCAATCAAAACCGACTTGCAACAATTTTTTCATATGAGTATTGTTACTTTTTTTCTACATTGTCTGCCAAATTCATGGAAATTAATCGTTTTCTTAATTAAAGCCGGTGCTGCACCAATTAAATTTATTATTAAGTCTTGAAATATTCCAGAAATTATGTCTTAAAAATATTTTAAATTAACTATCATTAAAAAAAAATATTAAGGCCGGAGACACACCAATTTTATGGATATAAGGGTTCACCACTGTACATAGTTTGTATTTTTTTAAATTGTATTGTGAACACCAATTTTTTTAAAGTTAAAGTCGGTAACTTTTTGGGAATTGTTGAAATCTTAAATCTACAAAAAGTATTAAAAGAAATTAATTAAGGCCGGTGACACACGAGTTTTCTTTTTAGTGTTAATGACAATGACATTCATATACAAAGACCATTTAAAAATTAATATATTTCAATCCATTTACGTATTTCGACAGCTAAACTGTCATCCTCAGTACACAAATAAACACGTCTTGGAATCTTTAGCTGGTGAAACTGGATGATATTCGCATCACCAAATCTCCAAGGGGAGTAAAGATCCATGTTAAAAATATAGTTGTGAGTTGAAACATTTTAATTTTTAATTTTACAGTGATTAATTAATTTTCTGAATATTTTTAAGGTAAGACAAACATAAACATACACTCTCTAGTTATCCACTAATTTTACCGGCTAATGTTGAACTAATGACCGATTAAGGCGGTGACGCATTAAATCTTGTGAGAAATGAGAATATTTTATACAGGATGTTTCATAAGTAGAGGCGAAACATTAAGGAACCAATACGCGGTGATATTTTGGTTAAAAAATGGAAAATACAATTTTTGCCGGTAGGGCTTTGTTTCCGAGTTATTAGACTTCAAAGTTTCTGCATGTGATCAATGTTTACCTTCAATAAATAATAGCAAGCCATGAAATAAATTATAAAAAAGGTATGTCATAAGTGAGGCGACAGAACACAATTGTTCCTTAACTTTTTCGTTTCGAGTTATGAAACAACATGTATAACAGTTACTCGAGAAGCCTGGTGACTTACTAGCATAACTGAATTCTAAGGCACGTGATGCATCGTTGTTTATGAATACTTTTAAAGCTCATGACAATCAACTTTTGTGTAAATTGATATTTCGAATAATAGTGATTAGACAAATAGTGATTAGGCTTGTTAAGACCAGTAATGCGCGAATTATTATGAATGTATTTAAGGCCCATGACAAACTAACTTTTGACAAAACTAATAATGTTTTGGTAGTAATAAAATTAGATAAGGCCGGTGACTCACAAATTTAAATGCGTGTAAGGCTGGCGATACACCAACTTTCAGAGTGGTGAGACCCAACTTTTGAGAAAATTGATAATATTTTGATAAAGATGACTCATTAATTTATACGGATAATACCATCAATATTATGAATGTATTTAAGGCCCGTGACACACCATCTTTTGTGAAAATTGAGAATAATTAGGTAAAGCCTGTGACTCATTACTTTAAGGTTGTATAAAACACCAACTTTCACGATTTTCTTCAAATTGGTGAGTCCCAACTTTTGAGAAATTTGAATATATTTTGATAATAATGATTAAATAAAGTCGATGATTCATTAGTTTATACGATTTTAAGACCGGTGATACACCACCAATTACTACGAATGGATTTAAGGTCCATGACACTAAATTTTGTGAAAATTGATAATGTTTTGGTATCAATGATTGGATAAGGCCCATCACTCACTAGTTTAAATGCATATTAAGATTGGTGATGCACCAACTTTCAAGAATATTTTTCAGCCTGACAAGACACAACTTTTGAGAAAATTGATAATGATGCACCAATTATGATGAATGTGTTTAAGGCCTGTGACACCAACTTTTCTGAAAGTTGATGTTTTGATAACAATGAGTGATACACTAACTTTCATGAATATTTTTCAAACTGCTGAAAACCAACTTTTGAGACAACTGATATTAATATTTGGATAAAATTATTAGAAGAAGTAGGTGACTCACCAACTATTTTACTTGCCAGTTTATTGCATTTAAGGCCAGTGCCGCACCAACTTGTGATGTACCAACTTTCTGAATATTTTAAGGCCGATGATGCACCAATCTTCGTGAAAAAGGAGAAGATTTTGATAGCAGTGACAAAGTAAAACAGGTGACTCACTTATTTATATAAATAATGTTGATAACGTACCAATAATTATAAATATTTTTAAGACCTGTGACACACTGACTTTTGTTATAAATATACAAAATATTTTGAAAACAACAACTAAATAAAGCCGGTGATTCATAACATATGGATACTAAGTTAAGAGATGTACCGACCTTGTTTTGCGAATATTAGGGCCGGTGATACATCATTTTTACAATTAGATTTTTAAGGCCGGCAAAGCACACAAATTTTTGCGAAAGTTTCGATTGTATTTTTAAGGCCGGTAACGCACATTAATTTTTGTGAAAGTTAAAGATTATATTTTCAAGTCTCACCCGAATGAGATCGTAGAATTCACGCGCGTTTTTCTCGCTCATGTTCCCAAGATGGACGAACCTATCCGCCAGCAACTTGAAGTCGTCAAAGGAAATGACACCGTCCTTGTTGACGTCCAAGATGCCGTGGAACGTGCGCATTTTTCTCCTCCAGAATTTCGTCTCGCCCTGCACAACAAACACCCAGGATTAATTACTTTAAAAAAAATTACAAAAATGTTTGTGACTTACACGATGTCCGCGAACGTCGAGGTCGCTGTCGGATTCTGAGTCTGACGCGTATTTCTTTTCTGTGCGTGGCTCCGTATGCTTCGAATAGTACCTTGCCGCCATGTTTAATCCATCGAATTTGTCCAAGGTGGTCGAAGAAGCGGCACATCCGCAAACGTGGCGCTGAAAATATACGAGTTTTAAAAATAAGAGGAGGAAGGATAATTGTGGTTTACTTTTTAATCATTCCAGAATAACTCACTAGATGTTAGAATTTAAAAATCGGTAGATATGCATCAAAATCAACTAAACTAAAATAGTGAGATTGCCTTAAGTGCGATTAATTATTTTATATTAGTGTATTTATCAACGCTTCAAATATTTTTTGTAGTATTCCAAATTCCACAAAACCTCGTGTGACTCTTTTATGGTTGCGCAAGCGTCTACCAATTTAATTAATTAATAGTTAATTCAAATTCAATCTCATTTTCGAGACATGAACAGTAGTTCCATTTCTTCAATGATACACCCGGTATATTATCGAAATTTTGAGTTTCCAATTGAAGTCTTGTGTAAATTTATGTATCACACTATGGGTGTAACGTGCACGGCTTTCAAGATAATTTCAAAGCAATTAAAAGTAAAATAATTTATGCAACGTAATTCTTTTGTTTTTGAAATTGAAAGAAAGGCAGAAAATCTTAAACATGAAAGTCGCGGCAAGTTTCGCAAAGTACCGAATGCCGTTCACAGAAAAATAATCCTTCTTGCACTTTCCGCAATACAAAACTTTTGATTTTTTTAAATACAACATCCTGTATGTTACATTAAGGATACGATTTTGAAATATATATCAAAATGATGTGAAAATTGTTCGCAATATACCTATTTACTTTATTTTTGCAGCCAAAAAGGCGTGATAAATACTAGCAGTAATGCTTTTCTGGGCGCATCGAACCTAAATACAAATACCGTCACGTCAACCAAATGTCTTAATTGACATAAATGTATATGACACATTTCTTTTGATATTAAAATTAGAAGAAAATGCTTAATAAGCTGCATTAAAGGCAACACCCTGTATCTTAGACAAGTTCTAAATTAAATTCCGGTGTAAATTGATATTTTACACTACGTATCTAAGAAATGCATTTGGGACACCCTGTAACGTAATGCTTCCAAATATGTTACCTATTTGAAAGCTTCGAATGTTTTTGTTTTGCGTTTTATTACAAATGATAGTAGTACAGTGTGCCAACGGCCTTAAAGTTTCCTTTCAACTCTGAAAAAGCCGCGGATGTTTCCAGAAGAATGAACTTTCCTGACATTAACAAAACACCAGTATACTCGTTTTATATGTGAAAGGCCCACTTTTGCGGAACCTCAAATCAAATTTAACAGGCCCCGTTCTGCTTCGACGCCCGTCCTCGCTACCGGGGGGGCAATGACTCGGGCGTTGGTTGCGTAAGGCGGGCACGCAGGTATCTCTTCCGATGCGGGTACGACGCAAAATAAAAATAATTAATTCATTAATTAGGTGATCAAGTTTCCTGACAGGACAGGGCCGTACTTTCACTACCGACGTGACCTCCGGTCCTGTGCTTGTTTGTTTATTTACCAACGCAGATTTGCGCTGAATGACGCTGACGAAACGCACGTAGGTACCGCGTCCGTTATCCACTGACCTAAATCCATGCCCGCTTAGTTTGTTTACATTCGCTGTTGAATCTATTAACTCTACATAGACCTGCTTGGGAGCAGCATTGAAACAAAATCGCTTCGATAAGGCGGGTTTTGTTTGGGAGCAATTTCGACGACCTTGAAGACCTCGAGAGCACGCACGCAGAAGAACGTGATACAGTTTTACATACAATGACAAAGAACGTCAACGGGTTGGTTACGCCAGCACTGTCTGAATTAATTAAAACAAATTTTAAAAACGTGACTGAATACTGAATATTAATAAACGTGTAAAGTTCACTTCTATTAATAAATTGCAAAGTTTTTCGAATAAGCAATTTTTGTTTTGCACGCAACACCCTATATATTATATTGAGTTTCAAATTCAAAACTAGTGTGAATTCATCACAACACTATGGGCTTGACGCGCACGGTTTTCCAGTCTATAGCCAAAGCAATTATAAATGACATATTGCACGCAATGTTATTGCTTTATTTTTGGAACTAGAAGAAAAAAAAAGAATAAAAAATTTATAAATGTTTTCATCTAGTTTTCAGCACCGCTAAGTAAGAAGTAATCGCATATTGTATTTCAGGATGCAAAAGCTAGTTGATTGTTTTTCGATTGAACACCCTGTATATTATCCCTTTTTTTATTTCAAACATTCAATTCTGGTATGAATTCATATATCATAACGCGGGTCTAACGCGTACGGTTTTCCAGATAATTTGAAAACAATTAAAAATGAAATATTGTACGCAACGTTATTCTTTTATTTTTGGAGCTAGAAGAAAAAGTCAAATATGAAATTCGCAAATGTTTTTCTCTAGCTTTGAACACCGTTAATTAAAAACCAATCGCAGCGCGCATTTTTGAGATATGAACGGTAGTTACAGTTTCTCGATGGAACGCCCTGTATATTATTGTATTTTTGAATTTAAAATTCAATTCTAGATACGTGAATCACAGTTTGGGCCTAACGCAAACGATGTCGAAATAACTTCAAAGTAATTAATACACTGCATTTTCAGAATGCGAATGGAAGTTGCAATTTCGAATTTTGAAGTTTCAATTTCAATTATGGTATGTCTCACGCTATGGGCGCCTGGCGCAGACAGTTTTACAGATAATTTTGAAATGATAAAAACCATATTGTCTGCGATGTTATTTTTTTTATTGTTAGTGCTGGAAGAAAAAATTATAAATGAAATCCGCAAATGTTTTTCTCTAGTTTTGAACGCCGTTAGTTACAAATCAATTGCACAGTGCATTTTCTGTATATTATCACATTTTCGAGTTTCAAATTCAATTCTAGTGTGAAATCATGTATCACACTATGGGTTTAACTCTCACGGATTCAACAAAAAATAAAACATTGTATGCGACGTTATTCTTTTATTTTTGGAGTTAGAAGAAAAAGTTACATATGAATTTCGCAAATGGTTTTCACTAGTTTTGAGCGCCTTTAATAATAAAAAATCAATCCTCCATTGCATTTTCGGGATTAGAGCGGATGTTGTATTTTTTCGATGGAACGCCCTGTATTTATAGCATTATTGAGTTTTAAATTAAATTCTAGTGTGAATTCATGTATCATGTCTAACGCGCATGGCTTTCGAGATAATTTCAGAGCAATTAAGAATAAAATATTGTAAGCAACGTAATTCTTTCGTTTTTGAAATTGGAATGAAATTTTAAGTAAGAAAGTCGTAGCTATTTCTTATAGTAACGATCGACGTTCACAGAAAAATAATCGTGTATCCATTTATTAGAAATACAAAGTTTTACTTTTTAAATGCAACATCCTGTATGTTAGTTAATAATTAAGTGCCAACTAAATGCGTTTTATGAAATATTTTGAACTAATAAAATAAAAATTGTACACGGCCTATGTCTTTTGTTTTTGAAATCTGAAGAAAATGTCAAATATACAAATTGTGACGATTTTTACGTAGCGTCGAGCGGCTTTGAATCTTATATAAAAGAATTGTACGTAATAAAATTGTTTTGTTTTTAAAATCAAAAGAAATTTTTAAAGTACGAAATTGTAGCTACTTTCTCGCAGAATCGAACGCCGCTTATCAGAAAATTATACAAGAGATACAAATTCGATATTTTCATCGATTAAAAAAAATGTACGTAACGTAACTCATTTGTTTTAAAAATTGAAAGAAAATGGTAAATATGAAAGTTGTAACTATTGTCCTGAAAAGTCGAACGCTGGTTATAGAAAAACAAATGCGCATCGCATTTTTGAGATACAAAACAAAATTTTAAACAATTTAAAAATATTGTACGTTACGTAATTCTTTAGTTTTTAAAAATACAAGGAATCGTTAAATACGAAAATTGTAGCTAATTTCGTGTAGAATCAAACGCTGCCTGCTGAAAAACAATCGGGCATCGTATTCCTGAGGTACAAACTATACATCTTCAATGAAAAAAAGTTGTACATAACGTATTTCTTTTGTTTTTAATACTGAAAGAAAATACTAAATACAAAAGTTTAGCTAATTTCCTGTAGTGTCGTGCGCCGCTTGTAGAAAAACAAATGCGCATCGCATATTTGGATACAAAGCTAAGTTTTAAACATTTAAAAATGTTGTACATTACGTAATTTTTTAGTTTTTAAAAATACAAAGAAACGTTAAATACGAAAATTGTAGTTAATTTCGCGTAGAATCGGACGCCGCTTGCCGAAAAAATCGCGCATCGTATTCCTGAAATACAAACTATACATCTTCATTGATAAAAAAAAAAGTTGTACACAACTATTGCTTTTGTTTTTAATACTAAAAGAAAATACTAAACACAAAAGTTTAGCTATTTTCCTGTAGTGTTGAACGCCGCTTGTAGAAAATCAAATGCGCATAGCTTTTTTGAGATACAAAGCAAGGTTTTAAACAATTTTAAAATAGTATACGTTACGTAATACTTGAGTTTTTAAAAATACAAGGAAACATTAAATACGAAAGTTGTAACAATTTTCTTGCAGAATAGAATGCCGTTTGCCGAAAAACAATCGCGCATCGTATTCCTGAGATACAAATTCAACATTTTCATCGATTAAACAAATTGTACGTAACGTAATTCCTTTGTTTTTAAAACAGAAAGAAAACGTTGAATACAAAATCAAAAGTTTAGCCATTTTTCTGTGGTGTCGAACACAGTTTTCTGAAATATAAATCAAAGTTTTAAACAATTTAAAAATATTGTACGTTACGTAAATCTTTCATTTTTAAAAATATAAGGATTTCTTAAATACGAAAATTGTAGCTAACTTCGCGTAGAATCGAACGCCGCTTGCCGAAAAACAATCGTGCATCATATCAATCGGACAACAAAGAAGAAATCTCTATGGGAAATTATTAACAAGGAAACTGGGAGAGGATCCGTAATAAACCTATTCCTGAGGTGGAGGACTTTAACAAATTCTACGCAAACATAGCTGAAGAAATTAAATCCACAATCCAAGCCAGTTCAGACCAGGCCAGGCCAATGAATTGGTGAAGAGAGTAGTAGTGAATGGTAGCTCCATGTTCTTCTCAGCTGTCACTGAGCAAGACGTTGCAGGATATATACGCAACCTTAAAAATAAAAATACAAAAGACATTAACAACATAAGCACACCTCTTGTGAAAATAGTGGGACATCTATTAACGGCTCCCCTATCGCACATCATCAATAAGTGCGTAATAGAAGGTGTTTTTCCCGAAAATATGAAAGTAGCCCGAGTTATCCCTATGCTGAAAAACTAAGTCCCCAAAATGTCAATAATTATAGACCAGTGTCAATTCTGCCAGTATTCTAAAAAGATTTAGAAGGAATCATGGCCGAACAAACCTTAAACTTCGTAGAGAAGAATAATTATCTACACTTCATGATAGTCAGTTTGGCTTTCGTTCCAATAGAAATACTAGCAAAACCATGATGTGCCTCGTCCAACATATCATTAATTCGATGGAAGAACAGAATGAGACCGCTGTCCAATTTTGTGATCCGTCAAAGGCCTTTGATTGCTTTTTTCACGAAATATTTCTTGCCAAGATTCAATACTACAGTTTTCGCGGTGTCCCCCTAAAGTTATTTGAATCATACTTCACCAATCGGCTACAGATAGTGAATATTGGTATAGCAGCAGTGAGCCCGAGCTCGTAACACATGGCATTCCACAAGGATCCATCTTGGGGCCATTATGTTTTATTTTATACGAATGACTGCCCAGTCAATGTAGCAGCCCACGCAGTCCTGTACGCCGACGACGCAAACTTCGCAGTCAGAGTGTCCGAAAATCTCACTGGGAAACTGGAGTCAACCTTTCAGATTTTCGCCAATTGGTTTGCAGTCAACGAACTCTGCCTTAATACGGCGAAGACAAAAACAGTTGTATTCACAGTATCCGGAAAAGCACCGTGAAAACTGGTGGATACACACTGTGCAGTGCTTGCCAACAAAATCTCCAGTCCAATATATGCCATACGTCGAATAAGAGCCATAGTTAGTGAAAAAGCAGCCCGTACAACGTACTTGTCCCTGTTTAATGCACAAATGACTTGCGTAATTGAAGCCTGGGGACATTCATCACGTGCGGGCAAAATATTTCGCCTACAGAAAAAAGCGGTGCGCACAATTGCTGGAGAACCCATGGAGACGCACTGTAAACCCTTATTTATAAAATTGGAAATCATGACGCTGCCTGCTTACTTTATTTTGAACTCAATGTCAGGAAGAACCTACGTAGTTTGATCCGACGCCCACGACTATAATATACGTACTACCGGGAACCTATCCATACAGAGAACTAGACTCTGCGTAGGGGAGCGGCAAAACCTGGGGATGCAACTCTTCAATCATTTAATGGAGGAAGGAAAAGGTTTCCATGTCGACTGAAACGCATAATGAAGCTAAATCCAATTTATTGTATAAATTACTTCTATCATATCACCTTCTCAGATATGTAAAGTGATGTAACTCGACTTCATTGTTTTTCAATGCAATAAATATTATTATTATTATTATTCCTCAGATACAAACTACACATCTTCAATGATAAAAAAAAGTTGTACATAACGTATTTTTTTTGTTTATAATACTGAAAGGAAATACTAAATACAAAAGTTTAGCTATTTTCCTGTAGTGTCGCACGCCGCTCGTAGAAAAACAAATGCGCATCGCATTTTTGAGATACAAAGCAAGGTTTTAAACAATTTTAAAATATTGTACGTTACGTAATTCATTAGTTTTTAAAAATACAAGGAAACGTTAAATACGAAAGTTGTAACAATTTTCTTGCAGAATTGAATGCTACTTGCCGAAAAACAATCGCGCATCGTATTCCTGAGATACAAACTATGTATCTTCATTGATAAAAAAGTTGTACATAACGTATTTCTTTTGTTTTTAATTCTGAAAGAAAATACGAAATAGAAAAGTTTAGCATTTTCTTGTAGCGTCGCACGCCGTTTGTAGAAAAATAAATGCGCATCGCATTTTGACATACAAAGAAAAGTTTTAAACAGTTTAAAAATATTGTACCTTACGTAATACTTCAATTTTTAAAAATACAAGGAAATGTTAAATACGAAAGTTGTAGCAATTTTCTTGCAAAATTGAACGCCGCTTGCCGAAAAACAATCGCGCATCGTATTTCTGAGATACCAATTCAACATTTTTATCGATTAAACAAATTGTACGTAACGTAATTCCTTTGTTTTTAAAACTGAAAGAAAACGTTGAATACAAAAACAAAGGTTTAGCCATTTTTTTTGTGGTGTCGAATACAGTTTTTTGAAATATAAATCAAAGTTTTAAACAATTTAAAAATATTGTGCGTTACGTAAATCTTTAATTTTTTAAAATATAAGGATACGTTAAATACGAAATTGTAGCTAACTTCGCATAGAATCGAACGCCGATTGCCGAAAAACAATCACACATCGTATTCCTGAGACACAAACTATACATCTTCAAATGATAAAAAAAAAGTTGTACATAACGTATTTATTTTGTTTTTAATACTGAAAGAAAATACTAAATACAAAAGCTTAGCTATTTTCTTGTAGTGTCGCACGCCGCTTTTAGAAAACAAATGTGCATCGAATTTTTGAGATACAAAGCAAGGTTTTAAACAATTTAAAAATATTGTTCGTTACGTAATAGTTGAGTTTTTAAAAATACAAGGAAACGTTAAATAAGAAAGTTGTTACAATTTTTTTGCAGAATCGAATGCCGCTTGTCGAAAAACAATGGCGCATCGTATTCCTGAGATACAAATTCAACATTTTCATCGATTAAACAAGTTGTACGTAACGTAATTCCTTTGTTTTTAAAACTGAAAGAAAACGTTGAATACAAATGTTTAGCCATTTTTTTGTGGTGTCGAACAGTTTTTTAAAATATAAATCGAAATTTTAAACAATTTAAAAATATTGTACGTTACGTAAATCTTTCATTTTTAAAAATATAAGTATACGTTAAATACGAAAATTGTAGCTAACTTCGCGTAGAATCGAACGCCGCTTGCCGAAAAACAATCGCGCAAAGTATTCCTCAGATACAAACACATTTTCAATGATAAAAAAGTTGTATATAACGTATTTTGTTTTGTTTTGAATACTGAAAGAAAATACTAAATACAAAAGTTTCGTTATTTTCCTGTAGTCCGCTTGTGGAAAAACAAATGCGCGTCGCATTTTTGACATACAAGCAAAGTTTTAAACAGTTTAAAAATGTTGTACGTTACGTAATATTTTAGTTTTTAAAAATACAAGGAAACGTTAAATACGAAAATTGTAGCTAATTTCGAGTAGATCGAACGCTGCTTGCCGAGAAATTATCGCACATACAAACTAAACAATCTTATCAATGATTAAAAAAAGTCGTACATAAGGTAATTCTTTTGTTTTTAATACTTAAAGAAAATGCTAAACACAAAAGTTGTAGCTATTCTCCTGTAGTGTCGAATGCCGCTTGTGAAAAACAAATGCGCATCGCATTTTTGAGATAAAAACCAAAGTTTTTAGACAATTACAAATATTGTACATTACATAATTCTTTAGTTTTTAAAAACACTAGAAAACATTAAATATTAAAGTTGTAGCTATTTTCTCGAAGTATCGAACGCCACCTGCCGAAAAACAAGCGCGCATCGTAGTGTTGAAATATAAACTAAACAACTTCATCGATTAACAAAATTGTACGTAACGTAATTCCTTTGGTTTTAAAACTGAAATAAAATGATAATTACAAAGTTGCAGGTATTTTCACGTAGCATCGAATGCGGGTTATAGAAAAAACAACTGTCCATCGCATTCTCAATATATTGAGTTGTAAATCGAATTCTAGCCCGATTTAATGGGTCGCACCGTTGGTCTAATGCTTTCGAGTTATTTTAATTAGAACGGTCGCTTATCATTTGTTTTCAAATAAGGCAGAAATGTGAGAATTACGGCCCTGCACGTGTTTGCGTAAATAAATAGCAATTGAGCCGAAAATTTTGGCCGTTCCAAACGGTATCAAATACCCTTGATCCGCAAAGTCGAGAATACACAGATTATCGCAAGCCAACTGCGATGAACTTTGCTTACATACGTATTTTTTAATAATCTCCTTTAAATTACGATAAGTTCTGTATACATACAAACAGAATGTTGGTTGCATGTTTGTTTTGATTGTAAGATCACGTTTACATCATTCAAAACAAAAACAATTCCTTTTCGTTGCCTACGTGTACTACCTACTTACCATGTTGTCGTTGGCCGCGGGAGTCGCCGACGTCGTTTTTTTCTTCAGCATCTTCGTCATGGTCGCTTTCTCGAATATCCCAGCCCTCGTCCGCACGCAGATCCTCAGCATCGAGAAGGCCATTGTTAATTCTTGTGCAAACACCAGTCGGTCTAACAAAAACTACCAGAAAGAGCGCACCCGTCTGCCGTTTTATACGGTCCCCTACGTGACGGCTGTTACGGCCTGCTTTGACCGTAAACAACCTTTCCTCTTGTTTGCATGCCGTCTCCGTCTGGCTTTATCTCTTGTGCACTTTAATCCATTATGCATCGATGCAGACGGTCGGCGGGAAGCATTTGAAAGTCGCATTTTCAAGAAGCTTGTTGATTTAACTGCTCATATTTCACATTAAATTCTTGGCGCATTAAATAAAAATATTTACAATACATTACAAACTTTTACAATACATGTACATGTATATTTCAGAAATTGTAACATCATTATTATTATACAGGGTGATTCGTTACAAACTTTGGCAAATGAAAGTAGACGAAATTTTATGAAAAAAACAACCTATCAACATAGGTCCGATTTGGTTTTGTTTAGAACTTACAGTGATTTTCGTTCTTTTCAATGACTGAAAATGTAAGTAAATAAACAGTACAAAGGTAAAATTATAACAAATATTCGAATGTTATGTGCAGGTTTACGATTCATAGACTTTTTTTTCACATAGCATGTCGGGGAGCAGTTGGTTCAACATTTATGTACTGCCCATGGCGGTTGGGACCGACTTACAGATGTTTATTTCTCCTTCGAGATTTCCCTTACAAACTGTGGAAACGCAGAAAACCTAGTTCGAAGGAATCGGTACGAATTCGAACAAGGTGTGTGCCATGAGAATTCTATCCACATGCACCAGGGCGAGATTCGAACACTCACACCTAATACTTGCCCCACCAAACGTCAAGCCCGTTGTCAATGGACTCGAGCAACTGGGCTATGCAACTTCTAAATTAATATCGGCATTTCCTTCGTTAGAAAGTGGAAGCATCACACACAAAATATTGATTTAATAAATAATACAGCACCATGACACCATCCAACAACTTTCGTTTGTAATGCTTTGTTAAATAATACCTACTAAATTTTTGTTTTTAAATTGCTATAATTTCTAAGTAAAAGCAAATCGGACCTACATGTTGGTAGGATGTCTTTTTCATAAAATTACATCTACTTTCATTTACCAAAGTTTGTAAATAGGCTAACGAATCACCGGGTGTTATTAAGGAGATGTGTAAAATAAGTTTATTTTTCTATAATGTTAGAGAACGTTTCGCCTTCTTACATTTCCGCAATATTTGAAACAAATGAAGGACGAAGGACAAGGACAAGGAGAAAACAGCTGGCGTTAGGTTTAAGAGTGATGCATCGAGTCACACTAAAATACGTTTCCCTTAATTCAAAAATGCAACAATCGAATTTAAAATACCAAAACTCTGCTTCATATCATGAAAATGGGACACGCGTTTAATACTACGATAAAATAGCATAATGTTTCGTTTTATTAAAAAAAAAGAAAAAGAATTATAATAATTAATATTCGAAGTGTGATTCGCTTGATTCAGTGGAAATAGAATAACAACTTTACTATTGAATGTTTTATTCTAACTTTAAAAACGAAAGAATTAAGTTAAAAATTAAGTACAATTAATACGATAATTAAAAATATCTCGTAAATGCAATTCGCAAGTGTCTTTTTTTAAAATGGCGTTGAAAACTATTGAAAAAAAGGCAACAAGGTTTGGTATTCAATGTCTTGTCTTAATTTTAAAAACAAAAGAATTACGTAAATACCATTTTTTCGTTAATTGAAGATATTTTGAAAATGTGATTCGCCATTGTTTTTCTATAAGTTACGCATATTATGAAAAAATAGCAGCAAGTTTCGAACTTCATGTTTTGTCCTAATTATAAAAACAAAAAAATTATTAAGTACAATTTTCATGTTGACGTAAAATTCTCGAAAATGCGATTTGTTATTGTTACTTTTAAGCGATGCTCAAAACTGGAAAAATAGCAGCAAGTTTGACATTTAGTATTTAGCCCATCTTTAAAAACAAAAGAATTACGCTAGTACAATTTTCTTCGTTAATTAAAAATATCTCGAAAATGCAATTCGCCTTTAAAAACAAGCACAATAATTTCGTTAATTCAAGAAAATGTGATTCACCATTGTTATTCTATAAGCATATTGTAATGTTTTTAGATTTATTTTGATTTGTTTTTAAATGAAACACTTGATGAAACTAATAACTAATTTATTTACACAAGACTTAACACTAATTTATTTATAACGGACTAAGACTAATTTATTTTTACAATCCGAGCAATTACACAGTAAGTAACTCTACGTTGAACTGACTAAGACTGCTCTCTCGTCCTCGCAGGCGTAATTTATATCCGAGCGCTTTTCTCGTAAGTTCGGTTCTGGAATATGTCGGCGACAGAACGTTGTCGAATCGTGAGTCATACATGACGCGTCGCTGAGTGCATCGCACGTCGCAATTCGTTCGTCACATTGCCCCCTTCTTAAAAACGTTTCGTCCCGGAACGTTCCTCGTGATAGCCTTGAAAGAGGGTGTCGAAAACGACATGATGGCCCCTTTCTGCAACTACCGGTTTGGAAGAAGTAGCAGTCCAAAGTTTTCTCATTTCCAACAGCCGCCTGTGGGTGGTGACTGCAGACCAGGACTTCAATCCCTGTTCCATTGAAGATAACTTTGATCATGCTTCGGACTACCCTCCAGTCCAGTCCGTCAAGTCCGCAGCCCAACTTGGGGATGGCCAATTTAGTCTCTTTGCCTTCTATCAGCTGCCTCTTCAGGCTACAAAGAGTTCTCCACATACTGTGATAGTCAGGTTTACCGCTTGATGTCTTCTTAGTGACTAAGTAGTACAAGCGTCGTCTCTGATCTGCGCTCGTGTCGGTGATCTGCAGGCTCTTGCCTACCATGGGATGCTGTCTTCGGAGTATCTCGACTTGACCAAATTTCTTCCGGAAAACCTGGGCTACACCTTTGGACATTCTTAGGTCTTCTGCCACGCAGTGGGCCAGACTGTACTCTGGTGGCACTTGAAAAAGGTCTTGCCGTCTCTCCGTGGTTACTCCAAATCGTGCTTTACTTCCTGTGGCGTGATGAGACATAAAGGTTTCGAAGTTTATTTCGGAACCTTGCGTCCTTTGTACAGCCCCTTCATTTTCTTCTCCGTTGTAAGGAGCCATCCGGTTGAAGTGGATCACTTTGGGCTTGCCATTCGGGATCTTTTTGATGCGGTATATAACATCGTTGATCCGTTTTATCACTTTGTAAGGACCTTCCCAAGATGTCTGCAATTTTGGGGACAGACCTCGACGTCTTTGGGGATTATAAAGCCAGACCAGTGCTCCGGATTGGTATCCCCCATTCTGAGCGTTGATGTCATAATACTCCTTCATTCGGTCGCTGGCGGTCTGTATATTGTGACGCACTTGATTGTGAATGTTGTCCATTTTCCTGCGCAAACCGCTCACGTAGTCTTCGTCGGTAGGGACTTCGCCAGGCTTCACGCCGAATTTCAAGTCGCAGGGCAGTCTTGGCTCTCGCCCAAATACCACTTTCGCTGGAGTCTCTCCTGTGGTCTCATGAACGGACGAGCGGTATGCCAGTAGAAACAGGGGAATATACGTGTCCCAGTCTCTCTGGTGATCGGACACGACCTTGGACAAATGTCGGTTGATGGTCCTGTTGAACCTTTCCACCATTCCGTCCGACTGTGGATGAAGCACAGTGGTCCTAGTTTACCGTACGCCGAGCAGAGTACACACATTCTTGAATAAGGTGGATTCAAAGTTCCTTCCTTGATCCGAATGCAGTTCCATGGGTGCACCATACCGACTGATCCATTCCTTGACAAGAATTTCGGCAACAGTGACCGCCTCTTGGTTAGGTAGGGCGTATGCTTCAACCCACTTACTGAAATAGTCCATTACCACGACGATGTATTTATTTCCACTATTTGTTTCTGGAAATAAACCTGCTACATCGATGGCAACTCTCTCAAAAGGACTTCCCACGTTATACTGTTTCATGAGAGCCTTGCCTCGCCTGTGGGGACCGTTACTGGCTGCGCATACTACACATTTCCTGCACCAATTCTTTACGTCTTCTTTGCAATTCACCCAGTAGAATCGCTCGCGCACCTTCTCCATAGTCTTCTTAATTCCCAAATGTCCTCCCGAAGTACCATCGTGAAGTTCCCTCAGAACTTCTGGCACCCTATTCTTGGGAATTAGTAACTGTGTCCTCTGTTCCGTGCCTTCCTGGTTCTCTAGGCTTCGTTTCAGAAGACCACGATCCAGCACTATGGAGTCCCACTGCGCCCAGTATCATTTTACGGATGGTGCACAAGGTGCTATCTCTTCCCAAGTAGGCCTTGTCTCCCTACTTTTCCATTCCAGCACCAATTTCAAGTCTGGGTCGTTCTCCTGGTCTCGCCGCAATTCTTCGCCTTGCCATTTGTCGTCAACAATGGCCGTCCTTGCAGTCATGGCTACTTTCTCCTCCAGACGACTACAGTGCTTGCAATTTTCAGGACAGGGTCTTCTAGACAAAGCATCAGCATTTCTATGGCTTGTTCCTGCCCGATGCTGAATTTCAAAATCGTATTCCTGAAGTCGTTCGATCCATCGTGCAACTTGTCCTTCAGGATTCTTGAATCGGAGGAGCCATTTTAAGGCGGCATGGTCCGTCCTCAGGAGGAAGTGTCTACCATATAAGTACTTGTAGAAATGTTCTATCGTCTTTACCACGGCTAACAATTCTCTTCTCGTGACGCAATAATTACGTTCCGGTTTTGACAGGACTTTGCTGAAATAGCCGATCACCTTTTCTTACCCATCTTGTATCTGGGAAAGTACGCCACCAATACCAACGTTACTAGCGTCTGTGTCCACGACGAACTTGCCTTCCGGGAGAGGGTAACTCAGAATAGGAGCACTTATCTAGTACTGCTTTAGGCGTTCAAAGCTAATTTGGCAATGCTGGTCCCATTCAAACGGGCGACCTTCTTCGGTGAGTTTTGTCAACGGCTTAGCGATGTCTGCAAATCCGGGAACATAGCGCCGATAGTAAGTACACAGGCCTAGGAAACTCCTTATGTGGTGTTTATTTTTGGGTGTTGGCCAGTCTCTCACCACCTGAATCTTCACTGGGTCCACGGCGATTCCATTTCCATTAACAATGTGGCCCAGATAATTCACTTCCTTCTGGAACAGATGGCACTTCTTAGGGCTAAGCTTTAGCCCAGCTCCGCGAAGCCGTTGGAACACTCCTTTCAGATTCTTCAGGTGGTCGTCGAACGTTTTTCCCACCACAATTATGTCGTCCAGGTACACCATGCACGTTGTCCAGGACAGACCCTTCAGAACCGTCTCCATTAGCCTCTCGAATGTCGCTGGGGCATTACATAACCCGAACGGCATCACCGTGAATTGCCATAGTCCCATACCAATGGAAAACGCAGTTTTTTCTCGGTCTTCGGGCGCTAGCTCCACTTGCCAATATCCACTCTTTAAGTCTAAAGTCGAGAAGATCTTCGAACCGGCCAGAGTGTCCAAAGTGTCATCAATCCGTGGCAGAGGATAGCCGTCCTTCTTGGTGACATGGTTGAGTAACCGGTAGTCTACGCAGAACCTCGTTGATCCGTCCTTCTTCTTCACAAGCACTACTGGTGACGCCCACGGGCTGCTTGAGGGTTCTATTACATTGTCCTTTTCCATATCGCGAATAATGCGTTCCGCTTCTTCACGTTTCGACAAGGGCAACCTTCTTGGAGCTTGACGGATGGGTCTTTCTTCTCCGGTCTCTATCTTGTGTTTGACGACGTCGGTTCTTCCCTTAGGTCCGTTTTCTATTTCGAACACGTCCTGAAAGCGACCGATCAGGTCCCTTGCTTTTCTCTTCTGCTCTGGAGTCAAGTCCTGGACTGACGGCATGACCATTTCCAACAACTTCTTTGAGGTCTTCGTCTCTTGCACCTTTACTTCAAGTTGGCGGGAAATGGAGGACACCATAGCGCAGCTTCCCAAGATTGTCCCCTTCTTGATGTTGACGGGGAAACAGTTGACGTTCATCAGGCGAACTGGTACTTCCTTTCTCGCCGTTAGCAATGCTTTCCCAACGAGAACTCCTCTTCCAATCTTCAGATCGTCAGTATTGGGTTCAACCATAATGACTTGTCCATCTTGGAAAACGCCGTTCAGATTGGCGTCGACGATGACCTCGGTCCTGCTGGGTAGCACAACGTCTTCGGCGAGGATAACTCGAGCGGCCATGTCTCCTCGTTGGTGTAGAATCAACTCCTCGTTATTGACAGCCATGACACCACGCTTCAGATCCAATTGAAACCCGTGGGCACACATGACGTCCATTCCCAGAATCGCCTCGTCCTCTATTTCTGCTATCAGCGCACGGTGTTTGATGGGAGTCGATCCAATGGTAATGATCACCTCTACTTCACCATGGACAGTTGCTGATGTTCCAGTTGCTATCCTCAATTTCCACTTAGTCGGCTCGGTGCGTTTTGATGACTTGATGACGTCGGGCCTCAAGATAGTCTTCGTCGCACCCGTATCCAGCAACATGGTGTGAGGGATGTCATCAATGGTTGCATCCACGAAGACACTGCTGGTTAATTGTCGCAGGGATATGACTTGCCTGGCTTTCGTCTTTAGGGGCTTTTGAATACGGGTCGACGTTTGCCCCACTGCACCGACCCGACTTAGTTTCCCTGTGGCTTCCTTCGTGGAGGATCCTGCCTGGGCTTGGGACACCGCCTGTGAATATGTCCCTCCTTCTGGCAGTTCCAGCATACCAGCGGATTCTTCTGCTTTAAGACCTGCTCCAAAATGCGGCGAACGTCCTCGACAGTGGCAAACTCCTTGGGCCGCTCCTCTGCAGTAGATCGCACTTGAACGTTGATGGGTTCCTCTTTTTGGAAATCCATAGCAACTCGTACCTTGACATGCCCTCTTGAGACTCGCTTCGCCGCCTCGTATTCCAAAGCGTAAGCCAATGCGTTCTTGGATGTCTTTGGGTGAGCCATTCTCAATGCCTGCTGGTTGTCCGGGTCACGAATTCCATCTATAAATGTCTGCACCGTCAAACATTGCAGGAATTCTACAGGAGCTGCAGGATATGCCAACTGAGCTAGACTCGAATTCCTGAAGACTTTCTCCGGATTTCTGACAACGATTCCTCAGCTGCGCATGGTACACTTCTGTCAGATGCGCCTGACCATAACGCATTTCCAACCTGTTCACCAGCTTGTTGAAGTCTTCCTGTTCATCTGGCGGCATCGTTTGTAGCACATCGATAGCCTCTCCCCTCAAGGCCACAATTAACGAAGTGACTTTCTCACTGGCCGTCCATCCATTCGCCTTTGCTGCTGCTTCAAATTGTTTGAAGTAATTTGGACAAGAAGACTTCCCATCGAACGTCGGTGGTTTTATTTTTAAATTTGAAGTTCCCGCTGGTCCTTCCAAAGTTCGGGCCTCATTATTCTCTAGCACTTCTGCTGGTAACTGATCCCCGAATATTCGCATCCCTGCTATGATTTGTTCTAGATTTTTAATTTTGTTATCCTGCTGGAATATTATTTCTTCCACATTTTCTTGCAGGTTCCTTGTCTCTTCTGATATTTTTACCACTAATTTTTCCTCGAGTCCTTTCGACTGTTCTAGAAATTCATCCTTCAAATTTTCAGACTGTTCTAGAATTTTCTCGTCTAAATTTCTGGATTGTTCTAGAAGCTTATCGTTTAAATTTCTGGATTGTTCCCGAAGTTCGTCCCTGAAGTTTCCAGATTGTTCTCGAAGTTTCTGGTCTAAATTTCCGGATTGTTCTTGAAACTTCTCGTCTAATTTTCAAGATTGTTCCATTAGTTCATTTTGTAATTCCTTGAAATTTCCAGATTGTTCTAGAAGTTTCTCGTCCAAATTTCTGGATTGTTCCCGAAGTTCATCTCTGAAGTTTCCAGATTGTTCTCGAAGCTTCTGGTCTAAATTTCTAGATTGTTCTCGAAACTTCTCGTCTAAGATTCTCGATATATCGGCGGAACCACACGTAATTTCGAACAAGAATGCTTCTGGATCATCCCCAGCTGTCTGCAGAGCTTCTCGTAGACGCTGTTGAAGTGCAGCTTTCAAACCGGAAGTTTCCAGCTCTCGTTCTTCTAATTCTATTTTTAATTCGGCCACTTTTAAGTCTTTCAACAGCACTTTCTTTGTAGCCATTGTTTTTCCGAGCACTACACTTTATTTATTAATTTATTTAAATTTAATTGTTTATTTATTTTCACGAACCGCACACCGGACACCACTGTAATGTTTTTAGATTTATTTTGATTTGTTTTTAAATGAAACACTTGATGAAACTAATAACTAATTTATTTACACAAGACTTAACACTAATTTATTTATAACGGACTAAGACTAATTTATTTTTACAATCCGAGCAATTACACAGTAAGTAACTCTACGTTGAACTGACTAAGACTGCTCTCTCGTCCTCGCAGGCGTAATTTATATCCGAGCGCTTTTCTCGTAAGTTCGGTTCTGGAATATGTCGGCGACAGAACGTTGTCGAATCGTGAGTCATACATGACGCGTCGCTGAGTGCATCGCACGTCGCAATTCGTTCGTCACAATATTATATAAAAACAGGAAGTTTTGGATTTAATGTTTCATCTAACTTTAAAAACAAAAAAAATTGCAATTCGTCATTTTTTTTAATGGCATTGAAAACTACTTATAGCAGCAAGTTTGGTATTTAATATTTTATCTTATCTTTAAAAACAAAAGAAATACGTATATGTTAATGAAAAATTTAGTAATTTTATTGCAAATCAGTTTTGATTGCAATGGATACCTCAAGCATCTTCTGTACAGCTGTTTCGGCCCTATTTCTGGCATCGTCAGCAGAAGCTTAGTTATTCGCAAATGCGATGTAATAGTAATGAATAGCTTGAATCGCGACATCCTGCGATCACTTTTTGACTCAACATTGCACTGCAATTTGTCATTCCTAATGCAATGTTCCATCACTATGGAAATAAACCAACCGATAAAGTTAACTAATAATAAAATAATTTATACATCACTCAAAATGTATCATAAATAATTATTGAGATCAAGAAAGGATTTTTATTTTTAGTCTTTTACATCGGATATGACATGAAAGAAAATATTTCAGTCCCTTTCGGTTAGGAGATTGTTTAGTAGAAAATAGTGACTTGTCTGAATATATGTAGTACAATACTTAAGACGATTAATTAATTTCAATGTTAAATTTTGAAACTTACCAACAAAGTTTCAAAACCCTAACAGAAAATTTGCTTTGAAAGTATGTTTATGTTATTACTTAGAATTTTATTTGCCACAGTCGACAAATGAGCATAAATAAATGAAATGCATAAAAAATTTCGTTGACCATAAAATAACATAAAACCATAGCTCCCTTCGATTCGCAACCGAAATCAATTAGTTTTTATCAGTAGATCAGTAGAAAGTATTCGTGAAAAGATTAACAAAAATTTGTTTTTTAAAAATTATTATTATTACATTATTCATCCTATTCATTTGAACAATGTTACAAAACTTAACATTGAAACTTTATTAATCGCTCTTAATACACATTTTACAATAGGTATTCAAATAAACCACCATTTTGTACTAAACCGATTAGGTATAAAAACAATTTAGGACATTGGCCAATTGTCTGTCTGTTAATAAACTGCATTCGGTAGTAATTGATTCCCATGGAGAATCCAGATTTTCATGTCTTTTTTTATAAATTTTGCTTTTGATATGGCCCACAAGAAAAAATCACACGATGCCAAATCAGGAGGTCTGGCTGGTCAATTTATAACTCCGCCGCGTCCAATCAGGTAAAACAGCATCCAAGTAGTTGCTGAAATGTGCTGGGCGCATCATACTGAGACCAGAACTCTTGATCAGCGCATGCAATCTTTTCTAAAGCGGGACCAATATTATCAATTAGAAGATCCAAATACAACCCGGAGTGTAAATTTCCTAAAATTTTGAATGACCCGATAATTCTGTTATTGTAAAGCCGTGTCCAAACATTAATTTTCTGCGGTTATTGTGTTCTGGTATTTAAATTTAATTAAGGATTTTCTTGTCTCCAGTAACGAGAATTTTGTACATTAGATTCATTATAAAAATTTTGTTGCAAATCGGTTTTGATTGCAGTGAATCCCTCGAGCATCCTCTATACAGCTGTTTCGGTCCTGTTTGGGGCGTCGTCAGCAAAAGCGTAGCTCGACTTCCACTGCAAATAAAATCGACCAGTCCAAACAAAATTTTTATAACTTTCAATATGCTTTGACAGCACGATTGGCCGCCTTGTATGGGATGACTTATTAAGTAGCAAACTAGCTACAATTTGTCATTTCCTATACAATTTTGTGTCATAAAGTGATCGCAGGATGTCGCGATACAAACTATTCTTTAGATTCATTATTCAGAGTAAATGTACATTCATCCGTAAAACATATTAATGATAAAAAACTTCTGTCGCTCTTGCATTTCTTTGGAAAATACTCTCAAAAATTTCTTGATGACGATTGAATTTGTAGGAATGAATTTACGTCTTTTTTTTAATATTCTTTACAGTGGTGTGCGTTACATTGCATTTTTGAGCAATATATCTGCTGTTGAAAGTTGCATTGACGTTACTCATTTCCAATACCATTTCTTCCAGTTGCGCGTTATTTCTTCTTCGATTGCCCAACAAATGTTGATTTATTTTATATTTATTATTAACAAAAATAATAATGTCACATGCGATCCCTTTTCTTCGGAATGACACTACCTGTTTCTTCAAACCGTTTTATTGTGGCGTATATAGTCGACACAGAAGGTATTTGTTTGTCAACGAATTTTACGGAAAATAAATCCCGTACTATCCGAAGCCCTACACCTCTATAAAACGTTTTTAAAATAAAAATCCTTTCTGAATCTGTGTAATTATCCATGATACTTTTTGAGTGAATTATTTTCAATTATTATAAATATTTGAAGGTTGCAAATCTGACATACTTTATCGCCAGTTAATTTTATCGGTTGGTTTATTTCAAAAGTGATGGAAACTAAATTTTTCTGATGAAATTTAAAAATTAAATTTTCACGAAACTATTAACCATAATAGCAATAATTTTAGCTCAGTAATATAATAGTAACATAATTTTCTCTTTCCTTCAAGACCATTAACATTTCTGTACATTTAAATGGTGAGCAGCAATTGCCATAAACGTATTTATCAGTGCAAATTTCCTATGTTCGGCATTGAAACTTCCCACCCGATAGATACAAAGTTAATCGAATAAAAAAGAATCCATTTCGTTTAAAACTGATTAGAATGCTATAAAAAATATTTTTATTTTATTTTGAAATTTCTTTTAATCGTTCCCATGAGAAATGGTATAACTACGGAAAGCAGCTTATGTTTGAATGCAAGCCTGAGTCCGGTACTCGCTAAGTAAGTTTGACGTCATTTTTAGCGTTCACAGACTGTAGGACAAAGCGAGAGTGACGTCACACTCTAGCAACAAAACCGAAGTAACTACTAGTTTCAAACCATGCTGTAAACAATAATGCAACAAACTGCAGTTGGTGTCTAAGACCTTGCGCCTGGGTCCAGTGTTGCCAATTTTGAAGATTTTTCGAAATTCTGGAGAGATGGGTTGTTTATTTGACATACAAATTCTGGAGCTGACGATTTTGTTGATTTTTTTTTTAATCATTTTTTTTTAATTAAATTTGATGAATATTTTTTACATTAAAATACAAAAATAGTCCAGAGCGACATGAATCTCGAGTCATCGCTTAGATCTTAGATAATTCATGTAAATAATAGGGGCGGTCTGGAAAAGTAAGTTTTAGTAAAATGCAGCATTTAACTTTTTGAGTTCTTAAAAAAACGAAATATGATATATTATTCGTGATATATACAAGGTATCCATGAAGTTACATAAAGTATAAGGTTTAGACAATATATTCAAAAATTTTTGGTCACCAATATCATTTTGTAAAGTAAAATTCGATTCTTAAAATAAGCCATACATAAAACTATTCATACTTCTATGTCTTTTCAAATTAAAACGGAAAAAAAAAACAATTTCTCTTACGAAGAAAATCAAAGGTCTCATATACAGGTCTGTTTGAATTTTCGGATTGTCAAATAATGAGGCAACTATGGGAAGCAGGTTTTCTTTGAATGCAGGACTGGGCCCAGTAGTCGTTAAACTTGGCGTCATTTTTAAGCCTCCGCAGATTGAAGACACATTTATAAAAAAAGTCAAAATTATCATTCTAGAAATAATAACAATGTTCACCTACTGAAACTTTGTCCTGACGCGATGATACCAACCTTCCTTTTATAGTCCCCGCGAGATTTTTACTATTGTATTTAAAACTGCGTAAGAGTGGATGAAAATCGAGTACCGCTTCAAAAACTTCAGCATGCAAATCAAAAATTGCTGCAATTTTTTTTGACAAAAGTGACATTTTTAAGATATGTGACAGACCGACATTAACATCCCGCATTTAAATGGTGTCCAAGAAACGTTAATAAAACAAGTTAAGATTTTTATTGTTACTTTTTTGACTCCTAAAAATTATACAATTAAGCATAGTTTCATTTTGAATCAGTTAATTGTCAGCGTTTATGTCAGACAGAGATCGTCTTACACTACTCTATTATTGCAAAATATAGCCTAAAGACTTGTTTGATGATATTTTAAATTCTGCAACTCTACATTTTGAGTTTAGAAAGATGTAGAGGCTCTCATAAAGAATAAATTTTTCTGAGAATTCAATAATAAAAAAAGTTCCCATATGTGTTCAACTTTCTGCGTGTCACTGTATACTGTATATTGTGGTAATAAGTTCTGTTCCCTTGCACTTTTAATTAAGTTCGCTTCGTCCAGTGTTAACGGCCACAGTTTAAAAACCTGCCGGACCGAGGAAAAACTCGATCGCAAGAAAATGACCGATACTTGGACTCTCACGATGGAAATGTAAAACAGTGTAAACGATGTAATGTAAAAACATTAATGGTTTAATTTGTGTTAATTGTACTTCTTTAAGTCATCCAAATGGCTTAAAATATATTAAGAATATCCAATACATCGAGGATAACCGAATCATTTGCTGTGAGTCCACAGAAGAAAATTGGGTTCACCGGGAAGAAGAAAATTGCCTCGATAAAACGATTCTACAAAATGATTTTTCAGCTGACACATTGAGAGAAGCCGAATACATTAAAAACATTATTAACATGAAGGATTTATTAATTACCGAATTAAAGATAAAATACACCTGCTTCAGGATAAAATCAAACTGCTTGAGCTTCTAAATGAAAATAATGTCAAAATAGACTCTAATAAACAATCTCCCTCAGCAAAAAATTACCAAATCCCCTCAGTGTCCACGGATAAATCCAAAACACCCCATAGCAAGGTGAACAGTATTGAGGAGACGAAGGGTACAAATCAACCCTTCAAAATTGGTATTGATTATCAACTTCAGGATAAAGTAATGAATCCTAACTTCTGGCCACTAGGAATCACAAACTCAGCTATAAATCCAACAGACAATGTTCATAACAGTCGGAAAAGTAAAAATAACTTTAGCAAAAGGCAAGATAACAATCCCGACACACTAAGAATTTGTCATCTAAATGTTAGATGCATCGGACAAAAAAGAAGTTTGTTAGAATTATTTCTGAATGATACATATTGTGATGTAGCATGCATCTGTGAGCATTGGTTTACAGAAGAGGAAATGAAGTATTCTCATGTGACTGGATATATCATGTGTAATGCTTTCTGTCGAAAAGAAGCTATTGGAGGAGGCATATTTTGTAAAAATGATATCAGATCTAGCGAAGTGAAGTTAAAACGCTCCTGCACTGAGAAAGCGTTTGAATATTCAAGTACTGCGATCGCAATCGGTAGCAGCAATTATTTAATATTAGAAGTATATAGGTCTGTTTATAGAAAAATTGGAAATACTCTTAAGTGAAGCACATAAAAAATTTACCAACATAATATTATGATCCGACCACAACATCGATCTACTGATAAAAAGTAACTCTTCACATCCTTCAATCTAAAATATGTGACTGAGGGTGCAACGAGGATTACTAATCATTCAAGAACACTAATAGATAATATTTTCTGCGACCTAGAGGACTATTGTGTAAAATCTCTAGAAACAGGCTTTTCCGATCATTTATGTATTGTGTTGTTAAATTGAGAACAAATGACACTTTTTGTGAGAGTGTAGCTTTAAGACGCAAATTTAGTTTGAGTAATAGATTGCAATTTATAAAAGCAATAAACAATGAATTATGGACGGATGCTTATAATGCTTATAATTGTAAATGATAAATTTGACAAATTTTTAAATATTATTAAGTATCATTTTAATTATAAAATCAAGTTTTCTTGCCAGATGAAAATTATGAAAATTAATTAAAATGGTGTAACTGGCAAATAGAAAGTGTTAGGAAAGAGTTTATACATGTATTTCGGCCTTAAACAAATTTTTTTTAAGGTAAGAGTTCTGATGAGGCCCAATAAGGCCGAAATACATGTGTAAACTCTTTCCGAACACTTTCTACTTGCCAGTTACACAATTTTAATTAATTTTTATCATTTTAATGTTACATTTCCCTTGCTAGATAGTAAAATGTACACAAGAACAACAGAGTAAAATGGATTTCTCCTGAAATTCAAATGCTGTCTGAACAGGTCAAGAACTTGCACTGGTTAAAAAAGCAAGTAAACGATGCTGATGTGAATGTTGCATATGTGGAAGCTAAGAAAAAATATTGTGCTTGTATTAATAAGGAAAAACGCTATTGGAATGATAGAATAATAGCCGAATCAGATCATCCACTCCAATCAGTCTGGAGTGTGATTAAAAAGGAGAGTCAATCAAACAAGATTAAGGTAAGAAAATTTCCGATCCACAAGAATTATGCAATTTGTTTAGTGCCTGTCAGCGAAAATGAAGTAGTGAGGATCATTAATAGCTGTAAAGGCAAAAAGTCGGCAGGTGTTGACAATATACCTTTCTATACAGTTAAAGACACTGCTTCGGTGATAGCTGCACCACTATCAAATATCATCAATGAGACATTCCCTAAAGGTATTTTTCCCAATACTTTGAAACATGCTAGAATCGCTCCCATTCCGAAAAAAGGTTGTGCAAATGAAGTCGGGAATTTTAGGCCAGTAAGTACACTTCCAGCATTTGCTAAGATTTTTGAGAAGTGTCTGCTTGAGAGATTAATTAATTACTTCGAAGAAAACAAAATACGTCATGAAACTCGGTTTGGTTTCACTAAAAACTGCTCTAGTCACAGCTCTTTATGATAATTTGCAAGCTGTTTATGACCCTTTAGACGAACGTAAACATACAATGAATATTTATTTTGACTTAATGCGTGCCTTCGACCTCATTAATCATGGTATTTTGCTTGACAAATTATATAACTACGGTGTACGTGGCAATAGTCTAGCGCTTATTAAATCTTTTTTAACGGATAGATCACAAGTGATAGAAATCAAAGGAACTAGGGAAAACATCATCAGTTATTATCCCTATAAGTCTGAAGTTGTCAAAATTACAAAGGAAACACCTTAAGGATCCGTCCTGGCACCTTTCTTATTCTTGGTCTACATCAACGACTTAGATAACACTTTGGTCGATTTCAATGTTCGAATTACGAAATATGCTGATGATACTACAGTAACCATATCAGAACCGAACTTTGAAGAATGTATATGAAAGCAAATATGATTACCAATTCAACAAACAGTTGGTGGTTAGCAAATAAGCATTTACTTAACGGCTCTAAAACGGGTTTTATGCTCTTTGAAAATATTTATGGAATAAGCTACGTTACCAGCCCACTGATCAAGATCGGTGCGAAGTCAGTTGTAAAGGTAGAGAAACAAAACTTGCTAGGTATTAGAGTGCATTACATTGGGAAACTGAAATCGACTACATCTGCAGCAAAATGTGAAACGCCAGTTATGGTGACCTAATGATACGAGATTAGTACATTACTCACTTTTTACTATTCATATGTAGTACAATCTTATATGCAATACGGTTTGCTTTTCTGGAAGATATCGCCCGGATGCCAGCGCATACTACTTTTGCGAAAAATAATTATCAGACGCATAAGTTTTGCAAATTACTATGACCATTGCCAACCTTTATTTAAAAAGTTAAAGATAATGACGATTTTCTCTTTGTACATGTATCGCAGCATACTACTTTTTGCCGAAAATGAAGAAAATATGAAAAAAAAAAAACCGCAACGTTTATAACGCCATATCCACGAGAACCCAGGAATGAACAGGAATGAACCCAGAGCAGCTGCTCATACAATTTCTCTTTACGAGAAAGGACCGAAATATATGGCACTAAGGCCCGGTTTTTCCATCACAGCTTAAACCCAAACTCAAGTTTAAACTGCAGTTTATGTTTGCTTTGAGTTTTTCAATGTCTGGTTAACACATACACTAAAGTTTAAGTTTAAACGGTAGGACATCCACAGTTTAAGCGGTAGTTGCAAATAAACTAACCTGAAAAAACGTGCAGAATTACAGATTTTTAAATTAAATTATACACCGTGTACCAGAACTCACGCCCCAGAGAGCAAGGGCTTGTGCATACAGCAATGGAGATAGTAAATTCGAAAACTAAAATTGTCTATGTTAAACTGTATTCGAATGCAGACGAAAAAACGGTAGCCAATACCGAGAGCTCTCACGTAGGTAAAACATAGGACCTTTAAATATTGCTAGGAAAGGGTCGAACATCTGCTGTTCTGCTTTTGGGATTGGCTATTGTTTTTATTCTTAACTTAGTTATCCTTTACGTTAAACAATTTGTTTTTGAATATATGTTCCGTATTGCCATTGACATTTGCCATTGCTCTCTGGGGCGTACATGTATCTACACGAAAATTAAGATAATTTCTTTCAAAAGTAGAGTTTATTTTATTAGAAGAATCCGACAACACTGGAAATCACATGGTGAATCCCACAATCATGATTGTATTACTGCCAACCCTAAGAAAAAATTGACTTTGTACGGTTTAGTTAAACTGAACTAAAACTTCAATTGCAAAACACATAAATTTAAACTGCAGTTTAAACTTCAGTTTTTCGTTTAACTAAACTGTGGTTTAAACTAATATTGAAAAACTGGGCTTTAAACTCTTTAATAAGTTGCCCAGTGGCATGAAAACGCTAAAATCAACGAAAACTTTCAAACGCGAACTGAAAAAGTATTTTACGGAGAATCCATTTTACTCTTTAAATGAATATCTAATTGTGTGAAATGTTCTTTCTGACCTGTGTAATCACATAGTATATATGCTTGCTACACCAATAAATATCTTATCTTATCTTATAATGTGTTAAAATGAAAAATTAGGAGAAAAAAATTATTGATTCTTTTTTCTATGAGAGAGCTGATCGATATTTGTTATTTGAATTATTACGAATGGAGTACCTTCCCATAATGATATACAAGTTAAAAATTTTCTAGATGGAGAAGATTGGTTACTGTGGAAGAATTGAGAAACATTCAGATGTTCACATCAACAAAAGAACTCGATTATGTGTAATTTAATTTTAAACAGTTTGTGCAATTTCATGGTTAACTTTAAAGTCCGTTTTATACTGCCCTAGGAGATATTGAACAATTTCTAGGCCAAGAAATATTGTCTATTGTAATACAAGAAATTGTATCCAAAATGTACATAAATTTTTGAGGTTATTTCTTGTATTACACTAGACAATATTTCTTGGTCTAGAAATTGTTCAACTTCTTGGGTAATTTCTAACTTAACAGAAAATTGACATCCCATTTTACTTAACCAAAAACATTTCATTTTTATTATGTAAAAAAAAACAGCTTAGTTCTGATATATCCAGTTTTATTAAATATTATGTACGGTCATTGCCTATTAGGAAATCGTTTTCTGTATGTTTGTAAAGTGTTTAGCGTTTTTATTACACTGAATAAATACTTGAAACATATCAGATCCTTCATCATTTGCAGTAAATTCCATTACAACTAAATACTAATAACTTTTTTTGATTGTCGGAATTAGCTATCACAATTAAATTGTTTGTTTTAGATATAAACATTATGGATAGTGCGATTTATTGTCAAAACAGTTCAAAACATGGAATTTTACTATTTAAGTTTCTTAGGGTAAATTAAATGTTAATATGATTTATATCGTTGGAAAGGTATTTTAGGTATGTTTTGAAAGAAACTCACATGTACTGATTAAAATTAACAGAGTTAATTCCATTGATAATGCGATTTTGGTTTACATTTCGAAATCGTTTCTTTGTAAATAGCTTCAGATATTTACGACAAAATAGTTACAACATATTTATTGTTCTAAAAAATCAGTTCACCGACCCTTCGATCACAAGAATTTGCGCTTCTTATCAGCAGCGATGATACAATCGAAAATCAGAGGAGAAAAAACGTATTACGCCAAGCTTGATTGAAACGTTTTTTAGATAACACCACCTTCCAATAATTAAAAAAAATACAGTTTATCGCTAAGTCATTCGAGTGATTGTAATGACAGGTACTTCAATGTCAAGAATGAGACAAGTCAATTATTACACAACCCATTTTGAAATTTGTGCAAAAAACTCAATATCACATATACGGAATGCATAAGTATAATACAGTAAGGTGATAAAGTATGGAATAAATTCATTATTTCCTTAATGCTCAATGTACACGAAAAACGCCGTGACAGGTCAATTTTAGATTTTTATTGCGGATTTGATGGTCTGGGTAAAATTTTTATTTCGACTGTCATTTGTCATTGGTGACGGTATTGAACATTTTTTTAAATGGAATAACCACATTTTATTACTTTCATTTGAAGACTCAATGAAGTAATCGAAGTAAAATTTTTATCTAGGCCATCAGATTCGCAATATAAATCTAACTTGACTTGTTCCGGCGTTTTTCCTGCATACTGAACATTAAATAAATAATTTATTTATTCCTTACTTTATCACCTCACTGTATATGTCCTTAATAGGATCTGCTACTGGGTTTCCAATATCTATAAAAACCACAAGAAACCTATAGTTTCTTTTTTCACAGTATGGAGGTCCTATCCTTATCCACAGTAAATAAAAGTACTTTTGAGGAATCCTCTAAATATCGATAGAGCGAAGTTAAATTTTTTACTTCTAATGTAAAAAATAGTAAAATGTTTTGGAGACCATCCTTAATTTTGCCTTGGAATTAAGGAGGGCCATCCAAATGCACCCTTCAGAAATCTTTGGTCCTTAATACGTCGACAACACCTTTTAGTTTAACAAATCCCATAAAAAGTAATCCCAAAGATTTAGGTCAGGTGAATGTGCAATTGTGCAGGCCATATCCTCCTATCCATTTTTGAGGAAATTGCTCGTTCAAATACGTGCGCTAAGTGCAGCTGTACATTTTTATACTTTTTATAGGAGGGAGAAAAGAACAAAAATTATCTAGTTTAATACATTGAAGTGTTTTTTTTTAAAGAAATAGTAATGGAGGCATTAAGTCCTTGTTCATAATGGATGTAAATCTTAAGTAACTCGTATTTCGTAAAGGTGATTTCGCGTTCACAATGGTAGTAAGGCCCTGTGCATGTTTTAGGAATTGTAAACAATAAAGTACCCTCAAAAAATTAAACGAAAGTTGCAGTGTTTAAAAAATAATATGAATATTACAATTACTTCTGATGTTGTGATTATGAAAGAGAAATGCAATTACTGATGTGGATGTGTCTTTGAAAGCATATGTGAACCTAGAAAAAAAAACGGAGAATTTAGGGAACTCTTACTTATTGGAAATAAAATTAGACGATGAAGGGTGAAAGGGTTTTATAAAATTTTGGCGGTACAAATTTTCTAATACCAACTTAGTTTATGACTACTTATAATCACCAGTTTCCCTAGATTATTACGTGAAGTAAAGAACTATTATCAACTTTACGTTTGTCTTATGTTCAATTGTAAACCATTCGTAAAACGTAAACTTTTTGTTTCATCATTGTGAACACTATCATTTAATTTCTATTGGTTTAACTTTACGTTATAAGTTTTCATTATGGTTTACGTCCATTGTGAATAAGGACTTACTGATATCACATTTGAAAGTAAAGCAAACTTAACTCCATTTATGCTAAAATTGGAGTTACGACTGTTTACCTCTAAGGCAGGGTAAATGTTCCACTACTCAGCCACTTGAGCATTTTTTTTTTTTGGTTAGCTGTGATATGTAACAGTTTCAATTAAATAATATAACAAAAATTGTATGATTTACATAAATTAATAAGTTTTTGAGTCAATAACCAAAGTTATAATATAACAACACTACCACATTTAAGAAAAATTAATTTTATGTATAAATAAATAAATAAAACTGCCTAGGTCAGCCAGAGTCGATGAAGCACATTTTGAGCACTTAAACTGTATACTAAGTGTATTAATTTCATATAATGAATATAGGATTCTTAGGTAAAAAATACAGTATAGATTTGTCAAAAATAAAATAAAAATTTCTTATTAATCTTTATCAGTTAAACAAAGTTTTTCTTTTAATTTATGCAAATCTTTGTTTGGTTTACGGTTTTGGCTACTTGACATATTGATTCTAAAAGAAAAGAACTAGGTAGTTAACTACTTCTTTAAACAAGTGGCTGACCTTAGAAAAGTCGGCCCCTCATTTTTCAATGGAAAGAAAATGTTATAAAAACTAAAGTCGACATTATTTACAATGGTAAACTTATATTTTGGTAAAATAAAAAGATGTTATAACAAAAATATTTAAAAAAAAAACAGAGGCTTATCAACTTGTTAACAACTAGAACAATTTTAGTAAAAAAATTATTTTTCACTGCACTTGTAATATGTGTACAAAAAGTTTTCCCATCTAGTGTGTTGCTCTCATTTTTTCGCATGTTCATGTATGTATGTATCCTTACTTAATCTGTACCCTAAACAGAAGAGTAAACAAACATAACTTTAAAAAAAATTGTTTTGTTGATTTGATTTTACAATGGTTTTCATATTGGAAGAAAAATCTTTTATGGTTGAATCCTACTTTCGAAACGCCCAAAAAATCAATGGCGAATGGACCTATTCTATTCCTAATTGTATTGCACAATTTCAGGAAAAATTTCCAGAAACTGTATTTCTATACCACAAATTTGTTAATCAACTTCAGCACTCTGTAGGACTATTCAGAGAAACTGGCAGTGTGATTAGAAAACAGGTAGTTGAAAATATGAGACAAATTATGACTGATGTTCACACTTCCATCCGTCACTTGTCACAACAAGTTGATCTTTCTGTTGGGACCTGCAGAACTATTCTAAGAAAGGACTTGCAAATGTTCTCTTATCGTTTGATTGCCGTGCATGAATTGCTTCCAGTAAATTTTGAACCAAGGCGAAGATACTGTCATTGGTTTTTAAACAATATTGACAATGACGATTTGTTGGACAAAACTTTCTTTTCCGATGAAGCCTGGTTTCATTTAACAGGATACATTAATTCCCAAAATATGAGGTTCTGGAGTATAGAAAACCCTCATATTTTCATCGAAGCCCCACTCTATCCACAAAAAATTGGTGTTTGGATTGATTTAAGTCGGAGAAGATTGATAGGTCCAATATTTTTTAATGGCACACTAACAGCACTCCTGACGAAGCTATCAAGCGATAGTGAAACGTTGAGTATTTGTGTCATTTTCAGTGTCCGTTTGAGGCAATTCATTACACAATTTCACCGGACAAGAATCTACCTTAATTAGTTATTTTCAATGTTTTATTTTATTTGATTTTAAATACGTAATAAATCGTAATTATTGGTTATGATTTTCTATTGACGTTATGTCAAGGTTAAATGTCATTTTGGCGTTTACTAATCAAGTAAGGAACATACATGAACATGTGAAAAAATGAGAGCAACGCACTAGATAGGAAAACTTTTTTTGTACACCGAATCACGGCCCTCTAGAAACGTAGAAGATTTCGAATGCATTCTAAAGCGGATTAAAAATCATTTGTGTATAATATTGCAGTGTACAGTGTAAAAATGCAGACTGAATTCATAAATGTCCATAAATGACCCTTTTGAAAAAAGTTAAGTGGCTGACTTTTGGCACTGGCCGACTTTAGGCGTATCTAACGTACGAACAGAATTACTTTTCTGTTCCACACCAAATTAATTTATGTTTTGCAAATATTGATTTTTATAATAAATTTTTAAATTTGGATTTTCAACTGACCACCAACTACAGTTTTATAAGCAAACTACACCATTAGTACTAATGTAACTTCATCCGTAAATAACTTTTGTATTAAAAATAATTAATAAAATACTTAGAATCGGTTTCATAATCTAAATTAAAGAAGACTTTAAATTTAATCACTTTCAGATGTAAAAAAAAACAACTGAAAACGTATTTGTTTACACAACTGAATTTGACTTTAGTTTCAAAGTCTCCTTTAAATTCGATTTTTACATTTTTATTTAAAGTGGTATGCCATTTGTTTTAAGTCTTTCACGGGCTCTAGACAAAGTGCAAACAGGAAGTCAATCATTGGATGTGTTCAAAATCTGCAGATTTATATCTAAATTTTTGAAAGATATATCTCTTTTACCTTATAATACTGCGACGAACTAAGGCGACCAATGAGTCATACACTCGCCTAGCCGGCGGCAGTTCGCCGTGGTGTCTGGACCAGTTCGAGATAATTCCACCGTCGAAATACTCTTGGGGAGAAGCTGCTGGAAAACCGCTCCGGTTTAAATACACGCGCACGAGAAAGTGGAGATCAGACTTCTTTAGTTCGACGTAAAGTTTAGTTACCGTTTAATCGCTTGGCTTGTGAAAATAAATTATTATTCATAGTCTGTTCTAAATAAAATCAATGTTACGTTTTGTTAATAAATTAGTTATTAGTCTCATCGAGTATTTTATTTAAAAATAAATTAAAACGAACCTTAAATTCATTACAATACGTTATAAACGATACTGGCGTTTCGATGAAACCAAAGTAAAGTCACTAAATATATAAAGTACTGCAATTCATTAAGCCAATGTAAATCCAAATTTGACTTAAAATAGCCGTGCCTCGTTTTTCACATCGTAAGGGATTCTAAATAATCGAACCTCCTCAAAATGACGGTATTTTTTTTCCCTTAGAGGGTAAGACATCGGATTGCGGAATACTCCTCGTACCTTTAGGCTCCAACTACTAAGGTCATTAAGGTCATGTAATCAACCCTACTAGAATTTAGCCGAATTTATGGGAATTTTTACTTCCTATCCAACAAGAAGGCATGTTTTCACTTTTCATCCGCAACTGAAAGACCGACCGCCGGGCTGGGAATTGAAAATGGCGGTAATTGCGGCACTTTATCTATCTAGCGACTTTAACCAAAAGATGCAATGATAATGTTATTTTCTGAATTGATTTGAATGCCAAATTATTTGACATTTAATTGGATTCGACGATAATGCGAGCAACGCTTTTTACAAATTAGATAAAAGGAATTAAAAATAATAACAATTGATCAAAAATGTAAAGATTTCAACAGCATTATTGAAAAATAATCAAATATGTTCTCATTTATAAGATATGGGAACTGGTTTCAACGGTAAAAGTTACTAAATCGTGTACTTTAGTTACTCATTATAAAATTGAATATACTTTAAGTAATAATATTATTAAGAATTAATTAGTATCACTTAAGAATAGGTCTAAGTAGGGTGAAAATTGATTAGTGTCACCTAACTTCCAAAAAGCAGAGTGTGAGAATTTGCCATGAAACTTTAAATTTCTTAAATACTAGCGGACACCATTTTTTTCCAAAATAGTGACAGGTGACGAAACTTACATTCCCTTTGTCGACCTACCTACCCATCAAGAGCGTTGTGTATGGATTCACGAAGATGAGGAAACTCCAACAATGACCAAGAAGCAGCGAGCTATGTGTGCGGTATTCAGAAGTATAGGCCTAGTAAAGGCAATTAAGCTAGATGGACAAAAGACAGTTGCAGTTAAATGGTACACTGAGAAATGTTTGCCTGAAGTGTTCAGTAGAGTTACAGACAAGGAAATTATGCTGCACCATGATAATGCGTCGTCCCATACGATAGCTTTAACTCTCCAGTTTTTAGCTGAAAAAAATATAAAAGTAATAGAACATCCGGCGTATTCACCTGATTTAGCAATGTGCTACTTTTGGCTATTTTTTGGGCCCAAAAGGAATTTGCGAATTGAAGGTTTTCGTCAGAAGAGATTCATGTCGCAGTTCACGATTATTTTGAAGGTATTCTGAAAGATGATTGTTGGAAGCTTTTGAACAATGGACAGAAATAGTAGTCAAGTGTATCATTGGTGAAGGTAATTACTTCGAGCATATTTAAAATAAAATCCGTGTTTTTTTATTCTCAATAATTTCAGCTTAATCCTCGTATCGAGTGATCAACTGAATTTTGCCTCTAGTGGGCTTTAAAATCAATACTTGATGTCTGAGATTAGTGCTGCTCACAGAATTTATAACTGACAGATGTAACATTGCATATTGTCAAAAATGATATATGTCATAGCGATGGATATTTACTTTGATTTGTGCAGTTCACAAAAGATATTCCATAAATTACACATGGCACTGGTTGTTAACAAAGCAAAATTAACACACAATACTATTTTCGTAATACGTTTCAGCGGCAAATTTATCGATTCAGTTCGCTCAACATAATCAGTCCAGTCTAGGTGCATAATTACTACGTCCACGGTGCTGCTGCTTTTCAGAATCAATATCTTAGCGTTTTCGCCAAACTATTACGTTAGAGTAAATACGGCCATCATCTATTTTTCGTCCGTTTCAAAAGTAACTTTTAAACATGAAAACTTTGTAGAGACTGTAAAAGCCATTTCAGTTCATTTTAAATGCCAAAATTTACAATATCATCATACAACAAAATGCTGATAACCTAAATGTCAAAGCAAACCAACTAAATATTTTACGACATACATTTTCGAGTCATGATCAACTGTGAGGTAAAATTCAGTTGACCACCCGGTACGTAAATGTATTTCTTTTACCACTTTGAACTGAGTATTTCAGTTTGCCTCAATAGCTTAGTTAAATTACTCGTTTCTTTTAACTTTAACAAGTGAGTTTTTTGGTGAGCTTAACTGAGACTATTCACTCTATTCTCGCTGAACCTGAGCTTGCTCTTCAAAAGTCTGAATGAATGTTTTTAATAGTTTCTTAGGTGATACAAAAATTTCGTTTTTTTTTAGCTCCCAGTGTCCTAGTTGTCTCAATCTAAACTTAATTTATATTGCCTCAGTTGGTCTTATTACTAAGCTAATTTTGTGGTAAAAAAAAATACAGCTATAGACAGAGCAGCAGTGATATTCTTAATTTGCTTTGCTTAACGTATTTATCTTGGGGAGCTTTATAATAAAACAGTTTTAACTTGTTCCGCTGCAGGCTACTTCGATTGTCAATTAGTAAGCAGTGCCGGCCTTAGGGTGGAGCTAGGGTGTACACCGCACCAGGGCGCCGAGGCAATAGGGCGCCGTAGACCCGAGTCGAAAAGAGAAAAATAAATCGTCCGAATAAAATCAAACAAATCGTCAAAGTAGTAATATTACAAAATTATTACTTAAAAAAAAGTTAAATACTCACTACCCGCCTACAGACCATGGCCATGTTAAGTTATACATAATTAATAAACCTAAATTTTACCCCATATGATTTTTTAAAAATTTTTTTGTAATTTTTAAGGGCGCTCTTTAGGAAATCGCACCGGGACGCCTAGAGGCTAAGGCCGGCACTATTAGTAGGCTTCATTAGAAAATCAAGAACACAAGTCTAGAAGATTCCCCTAATTTATGAACAATTCTACCTCTATATTATTAAAATGATGTAAGTAAACAAATGAATGCAATGGATACAAAAAAAAGTGTTTATCGACACTCGACGCGCTCACTGGAAAATGATTTGGCGCTGCAATGAAAAAAAATGTAATCGCGCGTGTGGCTACCTGAAGTGCACCTAAGTGGAAATGGAAATTTTCCTAATTACACACCTACACGTATAAATAGAATTAAATTGCACTGATTCACTTAAGTTGTGCTCAAAATGTCGGCCAGGATGTTCGCGAGTAAGTGACTGCGCGAATCACTTCGCATTCGTCCAGATTAAAAAGCAAAACGATTTTCAGGTATTCTGTGCTTCCTTGGACTGTTATTTGGAGGACAATCGTTGGTTGTGACGAATGAAGAACTAACTCTGACTATATCCGACTCGTTACGACTCACACTAGTTCAAGGTATTTAATAATTACAGTCACATAGTTTGCGCGAGTATCAAAGTATTTCGCAAAATCAGCGTTAGATGGCACCCAGTTTTTTTTTTTATTTTAAATCCACGATTTATGCTGGTACAATTGTTTTTCATACAGGGTGTATCACTTAAAACGATTTCTTTCATACTCATTAAAAAAAAAATTCACTTTATCATGTGGAGCAAATTTTAAAACTAGTTTGTTATATATAAAGTGTTGTGTTTAGCCTAGGCGTTATGTTACTTCGTTGTTTTAAGTATAAAGTGTTGCGTTTAGCCCAGAGGTCATGTTACTTCGTTGTTTTAAATGGAGCACCCTATATATTTTTACATTTCTGGATTCCGAACTAAATCTTAGTTAGCGTGGTTTTATATGCCTCACACAAACAGTCATTGGCATTCGTAATTGACGGATGACAGAAAACAAATACTATCTACTAGCACAGATAATAGAACTAGACGGATGGCTCATCAAATGCTTTAAATTTGACGCTCCAATTTGGAGACAAAGTCGACGTTAGTTTGGAGACAGCACACAAAATATGTGGTGGAGCTACTATTACAATAGCAGAGTGGAAAACCGAAACCTGTAAATATAAGTAATATTTAAACAAACTCTATAACTAAGAGGTGTGATGCAAAGTTTAAAAGGAGAATTAACAGCATATTATAATCGTACGTCACATTATCGTGTCTTAGCCCAATTTTAAAAGTATTTCTCTCTTACTTCAAAGTGACATCTAGCGATAGGTGAGCCAATTGAGATTTGGAATTAGAAAATGGTTTGTGACAAATGTTCGATTTTCGAATTTGTACATACAAGTGACATCTATCGTGCATTTAACAAACTATATTTAGAGCGTCCATCGTTCCTATCTCGTTGGCTATCTGGAGAGATCTATTATCTGTGCTACTAGTTAATGGAAAAAAAAACAAAGTGAACTAAGTGACATTAAAATTGTATTACACAGCCAGCTTGACACAGCAACTTTTATAAAGACGTTTTGTTTTATGAAATGTACGAGTCATTATTTTGTTTTTGACACTAAATACGAATATTTATGCTATTTTTCAATAGTTTTGAATGCTGCTTACAGAAAAACAAAGCATTTTCAAGACAATGGGCATCAAAATAGCGCCTCTTTACCTGTATATTATGGCATACTTGCACATTCAATACAATAAAAAATTGCAAGTGAAAGAATTCGTTTGCTTTTTAAATAGAAATTAGAAAAGAAAATGCTAAAGGCTAAAATTGTAGGTGTTTTCACGCTTATAGAAAAACAATTGCACTTCGCATTTTTTTAAAGAAACACCTGTATTTTATTTTATATCCGAATTTTAAATTTCATTTTGGTGAGAATTCGTAAATCACACTACAAATAATACAACAAAAAATTGTACGATACATAATTCTTTTGTTTTTGTATTTAAAAATAGAAAGACAGTCGCGCTCCACATTTACAAGATTAAACTAAATGTCGCTTGCATTTTTCAAGAAACATCCTGTACATCATGGCACATTTGAGTTCTAAATTAAATTCATGTGAAATCATGTGTCACACTAAGTGTCTAACATGTGCGGTTTGTCACATATTTCCAATGCAATAAAAAAAATTCCGTGATTCTTTTGTTTTCGAAATTAAAAGCAAATGCTAAGGGCGAAGTTGACAAGTATTTTCGCATACTATCGAATGCAGCTCGCAGAGAAACAATTACACAACACATTTTCGAGATTAATAAAAAAATTTTGGATATTATGACACATTTGTTTTAAATTAAATTCTAGTGCGAGCACATATGTCACACTGTGTGTCTAACTCACATGGTTGTTCACATATTTTCAATACAATATAAAAAATTGTACATACGTGAAATGATTATTTTGTTTTTGAAATTAAAAAAAAAAAAATGCTAAAGACGAAAGTTGTAGGTATTTTCGCGTACTGTCGAACTTAGCTAGCAGAAAAACTGTTGCTCACGGTTTATAACCTTATCTGTAGCTTTGATACAATGAAAAAAATTGTACATTACGTAATTGGAAATTAGAAGAAAATGGTAAAGGCAAAAGTATTAACGCGTACTAACAAACAATTATGCAGCACATTTTCGAGATTATTGCCAAATGGTATAGCTTTGAAGAAACATCCCGTATATTATGTTTGAATTTTAAATTGAATTCTAGCGTGAATTTATGTGTCACATTTTGTGTCCGATACCCTCGCTTGTTCACACAATTTAAAAAAGTAGTACAAGACATGATTCTTTTATTTTCGAAATTAGAAAAAATCCAAAAGCGGAAGTTATAAGTATTTTCGCACACTATCAAACGCAGCTCGTAGAAAAACAGTTACGCCCTCACATTTTCGAAATTAAACCAAATGGTACATAATTTAAGAAACAGCCCGTATATTAAGACAGTTTTAAATTGAATTCTAGTGTCACTCTATATATCTAACGCATACGATTTTTCACATATTTTGTAATGCAAATATATTTCACGTAATTCTTTTGTTTTCGAAATTAGAAGAAAAGGCAAAGGTTGTAAGTAACGTGCATTCAATTAAATTACTAATTAAAGTAGGCTACGACTTCAGTTTTTTTTCTCCTAAAAATTAGTAACAATGACAGCTGTCCAATTAATAGTTTGTGCTAACATAACCTCCCAACACATGGCGGTAAACGCGTTTGTGCATTCAAGATGAAAGAAAACATTATCAGCGTTAATGTTGTTTTGAATTGAAGTAATTAAGTGTTTCTTTGAATTTTGAGTTTCTACATTTTTTATGTGATGTCATGGTTAGATAATGTGATACTGACAGTTATTGACAACTGTCCCTCATTCTTGTATTATGCGTCGCCAACTTTATAAAAAAATCACAGCTTACTTTAATAAGGAATTCATTTGAAGGCACGGTATTTTTACGTACTATCGAACACAGTCCGCAGAAAAAGAGCTACGCAGCACATTTTCAAGATTTAAGCCTGCGCTAGATAGAACCAGTTTGAGGAGTAACTGTACGCTACGTAAATATATGGTACAGGCATAGGCAAACATAAAGGGTAAAATTCAGTTTTCGTTGCGGAAATAGGTAACATAATAATCACGAGTGTTCCGAACATGTGAATCAAAGGTTTCATTTTTTAAATAAATATCCTGTATATTATAAAATGTTTGAATTTTTTTTTTATTAGAAGGAGACGCTAAAGACAAAAGTTGTAAGCCTTGCAGCCTGCAAAAGAAAACAAATTCCGAATCATATTTTTAACGAACCGACAGATGGGGCTGTATTTAGAATGAAACGCGAATTTATTTTTCGCAAGCGTCCAACATTGCGCTTAATGTGGCTAGACTATCAATTGAGGTTTTTATTTTATTTTTTTAATCAAAGGTGGTACCGAAAAGCTCTCGGCTCAACTCGGTCAAGGCGAATACACGGGCGGAACAGCCTGTGATGCGTACCACCTCAACTGTTTGCAGTTCGGAGATGTCAGGTTGAACGTCCAAGCGAACGTCGGCAATGGTTTCACTATAGAATGGAGTACGCAGAACACGAACGTGGAATTCAGAGATTGCTATGCCCTTAACCCGACAACCACCAGCTGGTTTGGTGGGCCCGAAAGGTGGTACCAATACTGGCCAATCGAAAAACTAGTGCTGGAGAACTTCGCTAACGTCGGCCAAGAAAGCGCAGCTAGCGCCGTCGTCGAGCCCTACTGGCTCAATTCAAGGGGCGCCTACATTTTCGTAGATCAGGAAGTTCCACTTTTCATAGATCAGAACGTGAACAACAGTAATACAGTTTGTTTGGTGGCCAAGCTAGAAAGCCCTTACCCACCACGTTCCAGGGTATTCAAATCTAAAACCGGCCCTGTTGATACTCATTCTCATTTAATTCTGTCGACAGGTTCTACTCAGGTATACAATATATGCAACAGATACTCCTAGGAACGCTCACATGAACGCAGTCGAGCATTTCCTGGGTAAACCGACAGGTATGGACTTGCGATAATTTTGGGGCCCGAATTTACAAAATGATCGTTTTTAGGTCACCCGAACTACAAGATGATCCAGAGGCCCGTTTGGTCTACTTGGGCCCGATACAAGCGAGACGTTAGCGACACCATTGCGCTGCAATTCGCTAATGAGATCATTAACCACGGATTTTCGGATGGCCAGTTTGAACTTGATGATGATTGGGAGGTAAGTGAAATGCATATAGACTTCTGTGTATACAAAATAGACCTTGATAGCCGCAAAGTACAAGTGAAATATATTTGGATTCATATGAAAGAGTAATTTTTAATGGTTGTGTCACTGTGCAGACCAAATAAAACACAATAGATTTTAATGATAAGTACGATTTTAATGTATACAAGATAGACTGATATTTATCGAGTAAACCAAATCTAGAGCATGGACAAAAAATAACAAGCCCTAAATACGACACAACCGACACGAAAACTCTGACGACCACTCCACCCTATAGAAGAAATGAGACACAGAATAAATTTTAATAGTTAACAAAATAGACTTTCGCTTTCATAAAAAGTCAAACCAGAACTCAAAATTAACAGATTTCTAATGAATATTTTACTATGCCGGCGAAATGAAATGGAGAAGACTTTAATGCATACAAGATAGACCGACATTTAGCAACCAGACAAAATCTAGAGTATAGAGAAATCGCAACAGGAAAAATGAGCCACAGACAAATGGGATACACAGAAGACTTTAATTTTTAACAAAATGGACTCTCACATTGACTAAAAAAATAAATAGTGAAATAGGTACATTAAAATCACGAACTGATGAACTCGACCCATCCGACCCATCTACATATTACAGAAAGGCAAAATGAGACCCAGAATAGACTTCTAATAGATACAAAATAGACTTTTACACCTATAAATTAGACAAAAGCATATACCTAATCGACACGAAAAGTTTTCTAGCATCATTTCACTCTACAGATAATTAGAATGGAGAATAGACTTCTGCATATAGAAATTAGACTTTGTTTACACAAAATGGAACTGCACAACAAATATTCAAAATTAGTATTAATCGAGACGAACAGCTTTCTAACACAATATCTATACAGACAATTGGAACACAAAATAGATTTTTGCTTATACAAAGTAGACTTTCATTTTCACAAAATGGAACTCACGTTAAAGTCGATAAGCATTCAAAATTAGTATTTATCGACATGAGCAGTTTGCTAACTCTATTTCTATACAGACAATTGGAACAGTGAATAGGATTTTTCATATACAAAATAGACTTTTATTTTCACAAAGTAGAACTGTACGTTAAAGTCAACAAACATTCAGAATTGAGATTAATCGTTGAGTTTTCTAACGGTTATTCTACTACAAGGCCAAATAGGGCACAGAATAGGCTTTAGTACATACGAAGTAGGCTTTGCTTTCAATAAAATAGAAACGTATGTCCATCAAGCTAACAATCGTCGAACATCAAGTGTTCTAACGACTATTCCATTGTTTATACACATGGAACAGAAAATAAGTTTTGGTACAGTCGCAAGAATTCAATTTTGGTCGTCAGTATCAAGCAAAACGTAAGTTTTAATTCCAAAAATTACATTTCAGATAAATATTCTATTAAGATACAGTTAGGTACAAATCTTTGACAGCAATGACGACCAAATTTTATTGCTCACGACTGTACATATAAAATAGACTTTTACTTTCAGAAAATAGAAGCTGATTAGCAAACGTTCAAAATGAATATACCAGACACGAACAGTTTCTAATGGCCATATTCATACCACAAAATAGACTTTTTACATCTTCCAAATAGGCACAATTTAAGGCGTACATACAAAATAGACTTTGAACTTAGAAGTAGACAAAATCTAGAGTTTGATAAAAAAATAAAAACCATATTCGACAAGAGCATGCAGGCAAATGGATCACTGGAATAGACAGATTTTTTTAACCATTACTCTACTATACAGGCGAAATAGAACACATAATAGAATTTATGTAACAGAAAATAGACTTTTAACATCTTCCTAATTTAAGGGAAAAATAGACTTTGAACTTAGGAATAGACAAAATCTAAAGATTAAATTATAAAAAAAATTATAAAAAAGATTAAATTATAAAAAAAAAGGGTACAACTAAAGTCAACAAGAATTTAGAATTAGCATGAATGACACGAGCAATTTTCAGAGCTGCTTCAATATACACCATGGTATGAGCCGCACAATAGAATTGACTTTTACATTCAAAATAGACTTGAACGCACACAAAATTGATTTACATATTTACAAAAAATTGAGCAAACTCTTTTTTCCCAAAATAGATAAAAACTAGAACGCGGCATTCATGATGAAAGAGCCGCTACAGCCACTACAAAATAGACTTTCAAAATAGACTCGAACGTTTACAAAATAGACTTACGCATTTGGAAACAATAGAGCACACTATTTTGTCCTCAAAGCAGATAAAACCTAGAGCGTGGTATTTGTGAACGAGCCAAGAATAGACTTGAACCCATACAAAATAGATTTAATCGCATACATAATAGACTAACACATTTTATAAAACTTCATTTATAAAAGGCATTATGAAAAGCCTCAGAATAGACTTGAAGGCATACAAAATAGACTTTCCTTGTTCGAAACTTTGAATAATTTTGTGTTTTTTTTTTCACAGACCTGTTACGGATCTTTGACGTTTCGAAGTCCCGCTTTCGCAGATATCACTAACACTATAAGAACACTAAAAAGTATGGGATTCCGTGTCACCCTGTGGGTACATCCCTTCGTCAACATAAATTGCGTTGAATACACGAACATTGGAAGGACCAACAGTAAGTGCATACCACAAAATTGAAAGTAAGAAGTAAGAATCTTACTTGCAAAGACCTACCTGTGCATTCTTCAAGGATAATTGCTGCTAACCTCTCCACTCGTCTCTCCTATGTCGTTTACAGGTTACTTCGTTCTGAATGAAAATAGCTCCGTATTAACACAATGGTGGAACAGTGGAACTCACGAAGCCCAGTTGATTGATTTCACAAAGCCGGAAGCCAGAGATTGGTTTTACAACAGGTTGGCGGCCCTGAAAGTGAGACACGATATTGATAGCTACAAGTTCGACGCTGGGGAAACCTCGTGGGCCCCGCAGGTATTCCCATGTTGCTGTTAATTGCTTGCTTACCTTATTAGCGTTAATAGGTCTCCATCTTGCAAGGTGACGTGGATTTACTGCCCAATAAACTCACGACGGATTACGTGAGAATCTGCGCCAAATTCGGAGATTTGGTAGAAGTGCGTTCTGCCTGGAAGTAAGTCCAATTTACACATCCATATTTTCTGAGACCTAAAGATCTCTTTCAGTTCGCAAGATTTGCCCATTTTCGTTAGAATGATCGACAAGGATTCTCACTGGGGCGTCGATAATGGATTGTACACGCTCATTACGACGCTTTTGCAGATGAACATGAATGGTTACAGCCTGTAAGTTACATTCTCTTAGTCCCAATTCACGCGTGGTGGATACGCTTATTTATAACTTAATCACCCCACTTAAATCTCTGATCTGGTAATTTTTTAAAAACTTGTGATCTTGACTGGTTTTGGCTTGTGTGTTGGCCACGCCCCACGTTAATCTCACAACACCGCATCTGTTCTATACTAGTAACTATGTCATCCTGTTTAAATTTACAACTCATCACATTCTGGTAAATGTCCTAATTTTCTAGCCACGCCCACTAATATACATAGCTGGTTGATTTTTAAAGTAGACATCTGTACAGTTAACGTCTCCTTACATATTTCACACTTGATTGAGTGTTTTGTTGTTTGCTAAAATAATTTACACCCTTTTTTTGTTTCAATGTCATTTTTATCACAGTTTTTTCAACAACCTATTTACATTTATTTAGTAATCAACCATCATTTACAGTACCATAGCTCGGCCTAATAAATGCGTTAGTCTCCTTACTATCACAGCCACGCCTTCTTAAAGGATGCTAATATATTCGTCCACTTATGTTGTCAGTTGTTCCCGCCCGCCTTACTTACGGCTTACTGTGATCTTTCTTGCTTTCCATGAATTTAAATTTACAATTGGCGTGTTCGTTATGCCTCTTCGTAATTTTAATTACCTAATAATTGGTTAATTCTTGGTTAATAGAGCTAATATTCGCGTTCATTTTATTAATTGGGCCACACCTACTAGCACTTTCTGTCACCAATGTAATTAGTATTTAGTTAAAACGGTTTACTTTTCACGACGGTGAATTTTTCAGTGGGCATGTTCGCCACGCCCCTTCATATTCAGCAGACATACCTTACCCAATAACTCTGTGTTCTTCATTAGCCGATTTTTTGAAATAGAACAAAAATTCGCGTCCACTTTATTGATTGGCTGAGATTGTTGAATAAACTAAAGGTCATGCCCGATTTCTCTTTCGATTGGTTATTTTATCGATGGGATTTCCTTAATTCTTTTGTCGAAAACTTGCACTGTTTAATGCTCACACCCACTTTTCTTTCATAATTAGGGTGCTGCCCGACATGGTGGGAGGAAACGGATACGACGTCTTCCCTTCAGATGAACTGTTCATTAGATGGCTACAAGCAAACACGTTCATGCCGAGCATCCAGTTCAGTTATGTGCCCTGGGATTATTCAAACTCAAGTGTAAGACATTCAATATTTCGTTAAGATCATTACACTGTAGTTGCAAAATTAAAAATGCAATAATATACGGGGTATTATATTAAAATGTTACAGTACGACGTGATAGGGATATCGAAGAAATTCGTAGACCTCCACGATAAGTACGCCGACGAAATCGTGCGAGTAATGCAAAGATCAGTAAACGAGGGAACTCCCACAAACGCGCCGATTTGGTGGATCGAAGAGAATGCCAACCTTGCAGTCTTTCAAATAGACACACGTAAGTTATATGCAGTGACTTACAATAACGGATTGCTTTAACTAAATGAAAAAGAGAATCTCGGTGTTTTCATTACCTTCTTCTTGCAGAATTCTTGCTCGGTGAAGACATCGTAGTCGCTCCGGTGATAACGGAAAACGCCCGATCCAGAAACGTCTACCTTCCCAGAGGGAGTTGGATTGATGGCAATACCAACACTGTCTACCAGGGCCAACAGACTCTGACAAATTATCCCGCGGCCATAGATGTCCTTCCATACTTCGTGAGGGTGGGAAGTAACGCCGCAAATATCCATGCAAGCGGCACAACCACAACCGAACGTACAAGCGATGGCAACGTCGCAATGGCCTCTAACATTATACTTTGCAATACTATAATCTACTTCATTTTGTCTAGATTCTTTTGAATCCGACTTTGTCAAACATAATTAAATAAATCACTGCACAATCGTACGGAGTGTTTCTAAGTTTGTTGCATTTCAAATCCGACTTCATTTCATTGACCCGTGAATGGTCAAAGCTTACGTCAATCGCCTAATGACGTCAAGAGTTAAAATAGGAGCCCTGCGCTACCAATTATTTGAGCTTAGCGTTAGTTGCCATTGGCATTTGTACTCTTAGTGTCTGCATTTACGCTTTTTGATGTTAAGTGCTTTACAAAAGTCAAAATGACATTCTACTTAATCCACCGCATATAAAGAGAATAGAAAATTGGAAAATACAGTTTCAGACGAAATGGTTCAATTGATGTTAAGATCAAAAATAATAATCACAGAGCAACCAGTTTTAGGTTTTTATATCAGAAGAAGATGTTGAATGAATATGTATAAGTAAATATAAAATAAATGGATTCAATGGTTATGGTTCGGATAACCTTGGGTAGAACCTAAGGTTCTCCGCCCTCTGATAATAACATATATTTTAAACTTGGAGAATCTTAATTTTCTCTGTGTGAAATTAGAAAAAATTGGGCAGAAAGTGAATTATACGAATACATTTATAGGTTATGACATGACATGGAGTTGCCAAAATAAAGGCTTGATCCAAATGCAACGCCGCCAACTTCTCACGTCATCAATCTAACCTAAATATAGAAATATCTTGTGCCACGTATAGATAAATTTCAAATAATTATATTGTTATATATGTATACGTTACATTATACTATTGACATAAACAAGAAATGTGATAGTGGGATATATTTGGTTATGTATTATAATGTTTGTCGCCGTCAAAGTTACAGTTGATCAACTTTTCGCGTGCGACGCCGTTTGACATCGTTCATTCTGTGCAATGACTTTTGTATATAACTTTCATTTGACAGATAACGGCACGTAATTACGATGCATTCTGTTTAACCCTTAAGTCTAGGCTAGTCAAAACAAGTACTATTGCGAAAAGGCAGAACATTAACCGTATACAACTGACTTCCTTTCGTCTGTCTTTGAATTAGAACACATATAATACAGTTTTTTTCTTTGTCTTACACATTAACGAAAATTAATTACAAAGAAATATTGGTTTGTTATAATTTTGGTGCAAGGTTCATCTTTGAAGATAAAGCCTTTGTACCATCAAGTTCAAATTAGATAAAATTTCTCCTGCGCTGCCACACGATAGAGGGCGCAATACTACTTCCTTCTTATACATTAATAAAAGCAATTATAAAGAAATATTGGTCTATTTAGAGCAGGGTTCATCTTTCAAGATTACAACTTAACGTCATCAGATGCGAATCAGATAAGGTTTTTTTTATGGGCTGTCAGTAGATATACTATGGGGATTCTAAGCCACTTACTTACAGAGAATTAACATTATGCTCCAAATATGTATGTATGGTTGCCTAGCGTCGCTTTGACAGGTGACCGAAGCGGCGCGAGAAAGGCGATGGTGGCTGTGGGGGCGCGCTAAGGGAGCAGTTTAATATAAATTAGCTCCGTTTCCGGGTAGTTCCCCTGTTTAATAGAAAGTGTTTCAGGTTAATAAAAACTTTGATAAAAGCTGGTCCCTACAGTCGCCATCGCCACATACACCAAGCGCCTGTCACAACGACGATAGGTAACCATATATACACATTTGGCATTTGGTACATGTTAATTCTCCATAAGAAAGTGACTTCAAACCCCCACAGTATATCTACCACCTAATCGACAGAGGGCGCAACAAAGTCCTTTCCTCTGCATATTTTAACTGATATATTTCTTTCATAATACATAATAATAATAATAAGATAATATACAATATAAACAATAACTATACAGCCTTTTCAATTGTTTGTAATACGTTCGTCGTCTTTCAGTTGAGATTTCTTCTTCTCTGTAACAAAAAACGAAAGCTGACGATTATGTTCACAGATAACAAGCGTTGTCAAGAAGCACGGTTAATCGGCCGTTAGATGGCGCTCAGTTACATTTGAGAGAGAAACGCTAAATTACGAGATTTGAATCTGGTAAGCTATTGCTTTTGACAAATCTGTAAGTCGATTTATAATAAAATTGCTAAAACAAATTACTTTCAATTATTAGCAGCGTCAGGCATTGGGCAATTTCTAATATAAAAAAAACTGTTTTAACTACACTGCTCAACATTTGAACTGGTACACTTATATAACATGCAGTAAAAGTAAACCATCTTAGGCTTTTAGCATGTCTTCCTACATGATCATGGCTGTGTTTCGGAATGCAAACAAATGCCTATCGAATGATATTTGCGATTCAATTGTTGTTTGTTGTTATTATCTGCCATAAGTGCAGTTACTGAGCTCGCAGACGCTTATACTTTTATCAAGTTTTAAGAGAATTTTTGCGAATTTCTCGAGTAAGTTTTAATTCAGAGTGGTTGACTGCATTTTAGAGATGCCATTAAGGCGTTTAAGTATTGAAGAGATGAACCAAGCTGTGGGAATGCTTATGACTGGTGCATCACTTAAGAACTGTTGCTACTCATTTCAATGTGAGCCACAATGTGATCAGAAGAGTTCGAATGCGTTTTAATGATACTGGATCTGTCCAACATAGGCACGGCGGAGGGCGAAATCGCAGTACAACAGTCAGGGAGGACCGTTTTATTACGATTCAGTGTCGAAGGAATAGATTTTCTACTGCAAGAACACTTCAAATTCAGTTATTGAATGCAACAGGTACTCAAGTATCCACTCAAACAGTAAGAAGAAGGCTCCATGCGGTAAATTTAAGGTCCAGAACTTCTAAAAAATGTCCATTGTTAACCAGAGCCCACAAAAGAAGAAGGCTAGAGTGTACACACCAACATGCAAATTGAAACGTTGAAGATTGGGGTCGTTGTTTATTCAGTGACGAGATCAGAGTGCGTCTCCATAGCTCAGATGGAAGAATGAGAGTTTGGAGAAACAGAGGAGAATGCTATATTGAGAACCACGTGACTTACCATCAAGCTTATGGAGGTGGTTCAATTACCGTTTAGGGAGGTATTTCTGCTTGGAAATGCTACAATGAATAGTGTCAGGTATCTTAATGAGGTATTACAACCTGTAACGTTGCCATTTGCCAATGAAATTGGCGATGGTTTCGTGTTTGTTGATGATAACGCACGTCCTCAAAGAACAAGGCAAATCAATGCATTTTTGAAGAGAACAATATTACGCACATGAATTGGTCAGCGAACTCTCCAGATCTTAATCCCATAAAGAACGTATGGGATTACCTGAAAAGGTTGATAAGGTCACGAGGAGTGGATCCAAACATCACCATCAGCTCCGAACTGCCGAACTGCTGCAAATATTCCTCAGCATTACATTCGGGATTTGATTTCCAGCACGCCATGACGTTGCCAAGAGATCATGAGAGATAGAGGAGGTCCCACGCATTATTAATCTTTAAGTGTTTGGTTATTATTTCTTTCCAGAGAAAACTTTTCTCTAATACTAAAATGAAGATTTTGTTATTTTTCTATTAAAACATTCGTTTGTAAGTTTTATTCTTTTAATTCTTCGCCCTAAAAGCGTTTTCCAAAACCATATACTATCAATTAAGCAAGAAGGTGTAAATTGTTATTTATATATGTTCTTGTAAGTGTACCAGTTCAAATGTTGAGCAGTACATAGAAAACGTCTTACATTCCTGTTACCAAAAAGTGGGTAAGAATTATGGCGATAGATGGTATGGTACTCAGTTGCATCTGAGAATGTTAACAGAAACGCTAAATCAGGCCAAATTTTGTAAATCTGGCAATGCCTTTTTTTGATACGTTCTTTTTTCACAAAATCTCAATACGGCGCGAGAATAGCGAATATGTTTAAGTTTCTCTTGAATAAGTTTAACTCTAACACCATAGATTGCGCTATAAATACTTATATTTTAAGGTTACTGTATTAATGAAATACCGCCATCCCATTTCGCGTTTTTCATCCTCCAAATTAAAAAGGATACTGCGAAGAAAGAGATAGGTTACTAATTCTATGGAGTTTGCATTGACGTCGCAAGTGGTTTAACTCCAAATTAAAAGAGACAGAAAAGAGTGAGGTAGAAAATTAGCGGTACCACACCTATCCAGTAACGTTACTATAATTAACAGCGTTACCAAGAAGCTTAACTATCAGATCGATAGATGGCGTTCCGATGAAATTGTTTTTGCAATATCTCAACTTATCATGCTGGCAACCCTGATTAAGAATAAATGAAATAAAACAATTTAATTTTACAAAACCGTAGGCACCGCGTATTCAAATTTACAATTATTAATCATATTAATTTTGGAACCGTTTAACAATTACCCAATAAATGGTGACCTAAAAATTGAACTATTACACAACGCCTGATTAAGACAACATCCTTCAAACTCGGCAACCTTTTTTTTTTTTTAAAATCGAAAATTTCACAGGACAGACTTTCTTCTTAAACCTATTCACGTGAAGAACTAATTTTTAACTGACAACTTTTCTGGATTTTTGTTATTATTATTAATACGCAGCAGCAGATATCTTGAAATTCACTTTTCTTAAACTTAGCAACAAGTAATTTTTTTCTTATTTTAAATGAAATACTTCATTGCTAAAACAGTTATATTGGCATACCTGCAAATGTGCCCACATATTCAAGTTGTTGCTTGCGGTGGGCCTCCATAAGTGCGTTCAGCTCCGCTTTCTGTCGGTTCAGCATTTCCTCGAAGGTCTCATCCTGCAAAGTTAGTTATTACAGCGCGACCGCTTCAAGCAACAATCGATCAATTTTAAGAAGCACACGCAAATGCGACGAGTTAATGAAGCAAATAAACAACGAAACACTTGTTAATAACACGAAGCTTTAGGGCATGCACGCAAGCCCTCGTGCCCACCACCGACGGCGCTTCAGAAAATCTTACCGTTCTTGTGTGATAAGTCTCCAAGTACTCTTGGATTGGCACCACTGTCTTGCAACAACGTCCGTGCTGACAGCAACGGTCAGTCGCTTCGTATGTCTTTTTACTATTGTCCGTTTCGAACTCACTCAGCGCGCCAAAGCTGAACGCCGAGCGCGATTGTTTCAACGAGCGCCATCTCTGTAATTTTTCGAGCTCACTAGTACAGTGGAACGTGTGGTAGCTATCGTAACCATCATCGGGACTACACTGCATGGACACATTTTGCATGGAGATTGATTGTTTCTGCTTATTCTTGAGGAGAACCGAAGGCTCCACGTTCGTTATGTCTTTGAACGTCTGTTTGGAAGCTTCGTAGTGATCGCAGGGAAAAGAGCAAAAACGTTTGTCTGAGTTGCTACTACTAATAGAGGTATTGCCAGTGCTACCGCCAAATTTTCTATTGAGCCTATACTTAGGTCTAGTCTGAAAAAGCTCTGATTCTGAATCATCGTATTCCGAGAAACTCTGGCTGTTGGTGTTTCGCAGGGAAAACTTTCGCTCTTTTTTCGCAACGCTCAAATTTTTTGCCGATTTTGTCCGGACGTTTGTCGGCTTAATCGGTAGTTTCCGCCTTCTGGCTTTCGGCGATTTCCGCCGGACATTCTCGACAACTTCGTCATCGTCTGGGAAACTTCGCTGGCGGAAGTACGTTACGACTTTAGCTGAAGGTGCACGAAGATAAAAACCCGTTGGTAGACTCGTCGACATTTCCAGCAATTTTTTTCTGCCACTCTCGAGATCTCGTGCGTCTGCGTCTGAGTCTTCAAATTCCGACAGACTGAGAGCAACGTCGCTTTCTTTACTAAGTTTACGCCTGAACATCGCCGGAATATCAGGAAGGCTTTTAGTCATGTGCTCATCCGGAGGATGCACCACGATTTCGGGCTTCACCATCGTCCGAGGGTTACTCGCATAAAAATCAAAGCTGGGTTTCGGTTTGGGTAGAATCTTTTCTAGTTTCGATTGAAAATCAGTGAACGACTTGGATTTCCCCGTCGGAATCAGACCGACATGGTGGGCATCGTGTATTTCGAAAGCGTCCTGTTTGACCAAACGAGGCGTGGAGATCGTCAATTGTTGCGTATGAGTCAGTCGCGTCACGTCAGTCCGGTTTTGCCGGGGCGCAGTGGTGCCAACTAAAGACGAATTGTCGGCAACCGCATGCTGCTACAAGAAAAAACAAACTGGCTACCAACATTACAATATTAAAATAGAAATTCGAAGATGGCGCAAATTAAATTCAATTAACTACAGCGGGTGGCTACACTGTTTACATATTAAAAAAATAATTTAATTAATTAATTCAACTCGAAAAGAAATAAATCAAACAAGCGGATTAAAACTAACCAGTGGCGGGTTTCGCTTGAAAGTTGTAAAAATTGATCAAGTTGGCAATTGCGAGTTAATTAGTTAGGTTAAGGCATGCCTGCACATCTATAGAGTTCCTACAGCCAACTTTCTATTAGCAATAAAGCAATCCATAAGATTATTTATCAAAGCCACATGGACTATGCTCTAGATATCTGAAAAGTAGGGGTCCTAAATTTGATTGATATTTAATTTTTCTGATATAGTTTGCAAACACCTGTCAGAGTTTCCATCCTTTTGACCTTACGGTCATTAAGAAGTAGCTGTACTATATTTTATTATTTATTATTTCTAATTTAGCAACTTAGAAACAAAATACAGTAAGTGCTTTACCACTTTTTAGTCTGCGGCTGTAAAAAACTCATAAATTTAATATCTTTGAGCAGTTTTGGAATTTAATTTCCTTATGTAATTCTTTACAGATCTCTATAGTAACTTTTTAATTAGTTGTAACTCTGTATCATTTAGAGAATTTAAAAACGAAACAACTGTGGCATTTCTTTTTACTTTAAAAAGAGTAAAGAAACGACTCAAAATTTTGTATGGAAATAAATATAGGTGATTATTGAAGAAACCGCCAAGGAAAAAATGTCATACAGAATATGGGAAAAGTTAGAAAAATTTTATATATTTTAGTTTTCTAAAAATAACGAAATATTGTACTCCAAACGACGATATTTCCATGGCGAACAAATAGTAGGCAATAAACAAAATCAATAAATGAATTATGTTCTTTTGAACTATGATTCATCCTGCCTGCTCAGAAATTTGTATCAAGATCGGTAATCCTCTTTCCCTTCCAAATTACAAAATTTGTATATTTGTTGTAATTCAACACTTAAGCTGTATTTCTTTTACCACTTCGAACTGAGCATCTCAGCTTGTCTCAACAGCTTAGTTGAATTACTTGTTTCTTTTAACTTTAATAAGTGAGTTTTTGGTGAGCTTAACTGAGACGATTCAGTTTATTATCACTGAAACTGAACTAGCTTTTCAAAAGTCTTAGAAATGAGTTTCTTGTGAGAATGGTTTCTGAGATTATGTCTGATTTGAATGATTTGATCCTGTTGAATTCTTTGCAATCACAACAAACACAAATATTTGGTTAGGTATTTTCATATGAATGGATATTTTAATATTTTCTTAGATGACACAAAAATTTCGTTTTTTTTAGCTCCCAGTTGTCTCAATCTAAACTTAGTTCGTGTCGTCTCAGTTGGTCTCATTACTAAACCAATTTTGTGGTAAAAGAAATACAACTTTAATCTAACTTCTGATATAACCTTAAACGTGTAAAATTTGACATTATAAGATCTAATTTCATTTGACTTTTTAATATTTATTCGTTTCATATTCAGTTATGAGTTTTGACATTAAAAAAGTAATATTAATAAGTTTTATTGAAATTATCATTACACTTTATCGAGTTTAGGTTATGTATTTTAATCATGATACGAAACGTATTGTTCTTTCGCTCTATCAGTTTTCTAATACATGCTAAATATTTTTTCATTCAGATAGTCTAGTGGATTTGCCCTTGCAAGGTTCAATAATTAGTTAAAAATTTGCATAGCGAATCGAGTTACTGTTCAGGACACTGCAAATTTAAAATTTATTACAGACTCATAGAGGTTTTAAAAATTTAATATAAACTGAACCTTACGATAGGAAATTTATTTAATTTATTTGTTTATTTTATGATTTCGACATTCTTACAATAGTTCGAGCTTCTCCCTACATAAATTGCTTTTGATCCTCCCGAAAACAAATTTATATATTCTACTCCAGTGAATATTCTATAGAAGTTACTCAACCGAATCGATCAGTGATTTGCGACAAACCTCGTGTTTTCGCACGTGTACTAAAAAATATGGAAACACGGACTATTTACAGCTTGCATTGATAACAACAATTGAAATTTTCTAAAAGTTTAAAATGCTGATGGTGGCCAAGGTTACTAAAGCTATAGGTTGCTTAAATTTGTATACTTGTTATGTTGTATGTGTAGTATAGTATGGGCGCGGGGGATACTTGAAGTAAATGGTAACGTACTGGTCTACAACCACGTTAATGCGAGGGTAAAGCTGAATTTATTGAGAATAAGAAAATCTAATAGGCCGTGAAAAACAAAACATACAGTATTATTTAGAGCAACTCTTTATCTGTCATTTGAAGTTTAGTTGTTAGAACCCAAGTTAGTAATTTTTTAAAGTGATATTACAAGTAAAAAAATGGAATTAACAGAGGACATTTTCGAATCATGATTTATTATGATCTTAAAAAGGGTTTAAGCGCTTATGAGTGCAAAAAGAGTTTAGATTCGGTTTTCAGTGAACAAGCACCTTGCTTGACTACAATTTACCAATGGTATACGGAATTTGAACGCGAAAGGAATTCTGTTCAGCATCAAAAAGGAACAGGGCGTCCTCCTACGGCTGTTACCGACAAAAACATTGCTACTGTTAAAAAATTAATTGGAAGAGGACAATAAAGCCACTTATGCAATAATAGACACACGATCACCTGCATTTAAAGAAAGTGATTAGTCGTGTAAGAATTTGTGTGGTAGAAGGTTTTCGTCAGAAGAAGAGATTGTGTCGCAGTTCACGCTTATTTTGAAAGTATTCTGAAAGATGATTGGTTGGGAGCTTTCGAACAATGGAAAGAAAGAATGGTCGAGTGTATCATTGCTGAAGGCAATTAATTCGAGCATATTTAAAATAAAATCCTAGAAAATATTAACCATGTTTTTTATTCTCAATAAATTCAGCTTGACCCTCGTATATTGTAACAGAAAATGGGAACTCTGCCAAACGCAAAACCTTCGATGCTTCTAGGAAAAACATAAATAAATATAGAAAGGCGATTTTGACTGAAAGAAGCTCGATTCATGTACGATTTTTCGATGATTCATAACATCCCCTTAGAATTATACAAAGCCTTACTGGTATATACTCGCGAAACTCATGGGGAAAGCATAGTATGTCAATTTGATAAGAGGAAAGTCTCCTTTTATATTTTAGTTTAGTACGAACCATATCACTTTATTATTTGTTATTACTTATCCTTATTTATAACAAATGTGTTGTTTAACCGAGCTACGTCCCTTGTTTTTGTTATAATATAAATTATTAAGTCATATTATTTAAGTTAATTTAAGAATTAGAAGCTTTTGAATTTTCAAAGTCACAGCGTTTTAAAGCGTTTTCGACCAAAAACACTTTAAAATTAATATAGGGCCTTTTTTGACAATATTGAACGATTATTTTGTAAATTTTTGCCAGGAAAATAAAATAATTTACAGTTTAACCTTTTATAACTGATGCATGTATACATATGTGCCACTTCCTTTACTGGTCAAAATATTCATAACATAAGTCAACTGATCCTTATGGCTCTAATATGCTTCCTAAGCGGTAGGATTCGTAAAGAGATTATCTCGCGCTTAGAAGATATTCGCATTATAATTTTGCTATAGTATCAATTTTCATTATTCAAATTGGTATACATTGCATTTTTGAATTCTTAACAGATTTTGCAGTGGTACTTTTTATTAGAGATGAAAATGTGAAGAGGAAAAGAATTTTACAGCATTTATATGTATATGCTAACTATTGAAACTATGTACTACTAAAATTAGTTAAGCAGAATGGTTGATGGGGCAAATAAAGGATAACCAAATATTCAAAAATTATTTTAAAAAATACATGAGATCTTATAATTATTTATTTATTGAAGCTATCTGGCTTATGACCCATTCCTGAGACAACAGAAACTCATAATTTTGGTTTCAACACCCCAGAATATGATTGAACATACATAAAGGAAACTGTTTTGTTTGAAGTTTGTGGACAGTATTGTATGAGCATATTAAATGAAGAATTTTACAGTAGGTCTTCAAACTACTGACCATGCACTAATTTATATATCTGTTTCTAATTTTTTCGCAAAGACCCACCAACGCGCTCTAGCAATTCTGGATCATTCTTGTTTGCCGGAGCATGTGCAATTTGATGCTGCAATTCTTCAGGTGTGGCAATATCAGCTGTATTGAAAACTAGTTTTTTTGCATAATCCCATATACAAATATCCAAAGGATTTAAATCCTGTGATATGAGAGGCCATAATAATGTTTGAAGTTTGTGGATAACAAAGCACAACGTGGCGAAACCAATAGCAATGCGCGTTTGTATGCTTTTCCTAACAGAAGGTATCCCGACAGTAGAACCTTCAGTAAGAATCCATAGCTCCTAATGTAGAAGAAGCAGTGTTAGAACGTGTAGATGTAAACTCAAGAACTTCGACCAGGAGGATTATTGTAACAAAGAGAATAAGTGCAAGTAGTGTATAGCGAATATTACATCACCAATTACTGTATCCATACCATCTCCAACGTGTTGAAGGTATCAAGAACACAGATTTTCTTCCAAGAATAACTTCCTGAGTGCAGATACACAAAGAGCCCTAAATCAGTTTTTAAACAATGTTTACAGATGAAACTGGGTTTAGCCGTGACGGCATTTTTAATTTTCACCACTTTCACGTATGGGCCGATGTCAATCCTAATGCTATGCATCAGGCTCGACAACAACAAACTTTTTCGTTCAATGTCTGGATAGAAATACTCGGTGACTGTCTAATTGGACATTTTCTACCACGAAGGCTAAAGTAAATGATCTTCCAAATTTGCTCCAAGATGTGCCATTGCAGCACACCAGCAAATATGGTTTGTGCACGATGATGCACTAGCACATTTCCTTCTACGTGTAAGACGATTTCTAAACAGACGATATGGTGAACAATGGATAGGTAAAGGAGAACCTGTACCGTGGCCTCCTAGATTACCATATTTAAATAACTTGGATTTTTGTGTATGGGGTTATGGAATAAGCCTAGTTTACAATACAGCTGATATTGCCACACCTGAAGAATTATATCGGATTGTACAGATTGTACATACCTTCCAGCAAATCAAGAACGATCCAGAATTGTTAGAGCGACTAGACAGACGCATTCAAATTCTTCAGTTAACATGCTCATACTTTACTATACCTTGTGCATTCACAAACTTCAAACAAAAAAGTTTCCTTTGCCTTTATTCAATCACATTCTGTGCTGTTGAACCCAAACTATGAATTTCTGTTGTGTCATGAATGATAAATTAGATAAAATTTTTACTTTTTTACTTAAAATTAATATTCAGCAGGCTACAACCAGCAAAAAAATGACATTATCTTGTAAACGGTTAATTTCCAGAGCCATGTTTACTAGAACTTTTTTGCTTCTCGTCATTCACACTCCAATCCCTACATTTTTTACCATCACTTTTGAAACACCCTGTAGAAGACATTATAGTCGATAATTTTCCTTTATATTAATAGTTAAAGAGCTATTGTAGAAATCATTACCGACCCTGTACAACCTACATATAACAGATACACTCGATTGTTGGTTGACTGGAGTATATTCGAGAACTACATCTTGGAGCGCAAGTTAAGCGTGTATTGCATCTTTGTCACGCAGGATGATTAACTTATTTTACGTCTCGCTCATCTATTGCAAGACATCTTGTGTTTACGTTAATTTCCATGACAACGGTCGCACTTTTCACGCTCATTTTAAAAGTAGAATTTTTTTAACATTTTCCCCATACTCTCAGGTATCGCTGTTTCCATTTTTTTTGCGGAACAATTGACAGTCATCCATCTAGATAAAAATGCATTTCCAGGTACGGTCCTATGGCACCATACCAAGGACATTGTATTTGACAGCCAGGGATCGGATCAAAACCTTACGTGAATATGAGACTTCAGAGAAATGATAAACTGAATTTTTTTTTCCTCCTCCTACACCCTCACTATATGGTCTAAACAAATATCTAATATCTAAAGAAAGGGACAAATATAATTTAAGTAAACAAACGTTGTACACCTCAATAGAGAAACAAGTAAATTCCATTTGGCAATGAAATTATTCTGTTTTTCAGTTCTTTTTTATGAGTAACTTCGATTGTCTTATTTTTATTGTTAGTATATAAAGTCAATAAATGTTAGAAACCTTTTGCGAAAGAGAAGGGTATAACTCTATAATAAATAATTTTCTCATTCCCTCATATAAGAAACCAGTACCACTAAATAAATGTTACACCTTAACATAGGGAAATAAACTAACATCACTAATAAACGTTGAATACTTCAATAGAAAAGAAATTGCATAACTATTTCAATTATTTTATAATTTAGCATCAACTGATGTCAGATACCTTATGGTAAATGATACCTTCAATTGTCTAATTTGTCTTCTTCTAAGACCTACAACATACACATGCTGGAGCATACTTTAAAAGAGAAGGAAGTGAACTGAGCAACTAAATCTGACTGTCAAAGTAAACCCGACACTGATTGAAATAAACTAGTAAACGTTAAATATCATAACAGCTGAATATTAGTGACAACAACGATAACAACAACAACAAAAGACTGAATTCATGTTTTCTTACCAAAGCTACAGAAACTTGGCTGGTAGGATCTAAAACAAAAACAAAAAAAAAATTAAGATTAAAAAACAATAATAAAAACTTTGTTTGCTCCTTACCTTTGGGGGGATATGACGTGGTGATTATATTTTCTAAATTATCATATGTTGTGTTAATAACGGTATAAACATCAGATGGCTCCTTTGCAGCTTCCTCTGTGGGTGAGTGCTTCTCTGGCACGTCCAGCTTAACCAGGTTCGGTTCTGCCACTACGCTCACTTTAAACCTGGAAATCTTGCGCTCGTTCTTGCTGCCAGATGACACTTCCAGATGTGACTTGCTCGGATCATCCTTTTTCAGCTCGGCTTTGTCCACGCCAACCTCACCGGAATCATCGCTCTCTCTGCGCTGGTTAATCTTCATAATTTCATTGTTTAGTAGCTTCAGCTTGCCCAGAGGGTGCTCACTACCAGGAGTTTCCTGGACTGGGGATGAAGGAATTTCTCCTGAAGACGACAGTACAGTGGAGGCACTATTCAAATCTCTTGGGACCTAAAATGCAGTAAATTAAAGATCAGAACAAAATGCTCACAGTATTGACGACGTACCTTGGTTAGGTTCGATTCTGTCGGGGTTTTACCTAAATCTAGAGAAATCAATGTCGTCTGGGGACTAAGAGGACCCTAAAACAACAAAGTTGAAAAGCGAGCGCATCACGGAACGATTTCAGAACACACCACAGAAGCCATCGACGACGATGACACAAAACTTTTGAAAGAACTACAAAAATGGCAGATTTCAAAATATTTCAATTCATAGCTTACTTGAATCTTAAATCTAGTGGTACAACTCTTAAAAAAAATCAGCATAACAAAATTCCGTCGCCCGTCTTCTCAGGGTGCCCTGTCCCCAAAAACTATTTCAATTTTTTTTTTATTAGAAGAAACCGTTTTCCTTTTTTTTTAATTAAATTTGTCGCCTATACTTATAAGTACCAAAGCGCCTTCTCTCAAAGAAAAATTACAACTTACTGGAACTTGACTGGTGATTGAAATAGACGACAACTTCTGCTGGAGGGACTGCATATGCGCGTTGTATTTTGCTACAGGGGTTTGGTTGGAGCTGAAAACAGTATTTGTTTCCTTCTTTGGTTGCTTCTTTTTTTAAATGTATCTTACCTATCGATGACGAGCTTCAAGTTCGAGGCGACTTTCTTTTGATCTTTTACAGAGTCATCCGCAACTGGCATCGTCAGGGGAATTTGCATGTTCATCTCTACAGGTTGGTATGACACCGGAGTTGGGGGTAAATTAATTGTTTGCTGTGGCATGCTCACGTTGATATTCTGCACGTTTGGTTGGGTAGTAATGGAAGAAGACAGCATTGGCATAGCCGATGATACTTGTGGAGGTGAGACTAGACCTTGCTGAAGTGGAGGAGGTAGCACTGCTTGCTGCTGGCTGGCAGGCACGCCTAGAGGCTGCGTTATCGGTAATTGGTTGGTCACCTGGCTCTGTGAAGTTGTCAGTAGTTGCTGAGGGAAGGGCACTGCTGCAATCTGAGGCTGCTGGATTGGTGGAGAAATTGTCAGTTGTTGCTGTGGTTGGATGACCGGGGCTCCTACTTGCTGTTGTAGCGAAGACGTTGGGGGCATCATCTGTGGCGGCATGGTGGAGATGATTGGTTGGGTTGAGATGTGTGACAGTGGAATTTGTTGTGAGTCAAGAATCTGCTGATTAAGCAATTTGACGGTTAAAAGTACTTATAGGTAAGCTATTATTATTCAGTGTGAATCCACTCAAGTCACTACTTTCATCTTTCTGATCAATTAATTCAAAATGAAGCCAACAACAAACTACATTATCATGTCTTATTAGTCAATAATTAAAATTAATTGATTCGTTATGGTGCAATGGTAACCGTCAATTTGACCATTAAAAGTACTAAAGGATATTTTGTTTGATTTAATTCAGTAAACGTCCGTCATACCGTCATTGCAATTGTCAATTGACAATTAAAATACTTGTTGGTTACCTGTCACTTTGATACAAAATTTAAAGGTAGCAATTAGATAGATTTAAACGACATTTTATTTATCTGGCTAAAGTAGAATCAAACACTAATGATAGTGATAGCAAAACAAGTCAACTAACATATCAGATAAGTTAAATGCCAATTAAATCAAGAAACCCTATTCCAAATTAAGTTGTTAGTTTTGAAATCATTCTTACTTACTTACAGTATGAAACATTCGTAACAAATACTATAAAAAATATAATATTTACCAAAAATAAAATCAAGTTTTCTTGCCAGATGAAAATTATGAAAATTAATTAAAATTGTGTAACTGGCAGTATAGAATAATAAACTAAAAAATTTTTTAAGGTACAGAGTTCTGATGAAGCCCAATAAGGCCGAAATACATGTATAAACTCTTTCCTAGCACTTTCTATACTGCCAGTTACACAATTTTAATTAATTTTCATAATTTTCATCTGGCAAGAAAACTTGATTTTATAATTGTCAATTTGTTGTCTTAGTAACATCAAACAAATATTTTAAAAACGTCACTTTTGTGGTTTTACTAGAGAATGCAATCGCTTCCTTGTATAATTTGCAAAAGAATTTCATATTTTTATCATTAATTCCTGTTTTTGTGTTTTGGGATTTTAGAAATTCAAAAAAGGGGTAAGTTTTTCTAAATTTTTCAATAAACTAAAAAATTTTTTAAGGTACAGAGTTCTGATGAAGCCCAATAAGGCCGAAATACATGTATAAATTCTATACTGCCAGTTACACAATTTTAATTAATTTTCATAATATTTACCGTTGCAACAGAAGTTTGTGTCTGTGTCAGATTCGGTAGGGGCTGAGTAATAATAGACTGGGACTGCGGTTGAGTTGCCATTTGTTGAGGTATCTGATGAGACACTTGCTGGAGTTGAACCTGCTGAATTTTTTGAGTCTGTGAAGGCATAATCTGAGTTGTTTGGTGTGTAACTTGAGATTGAGGAGGGTAAGCAATGTTCTGTGGTAAGGAAGTCGGAGCTTGCTGGTAAATCTGCTGGGTTCCAGGAGGCTGAGACAATGGAACATTAATCGGTGGCACCGAGGTACTGATGAGCGGTTGAGGCTGTGACGAAATTGCCATGGAGACGCTCGAAACCTGGCTTTGCGGCGTCTGAATTTGCCCTGCCTGCTGAACTTGAGGAGGAATCGGAGTGGTGGCCTGTGAAATTGTCTTTTGCGACTTCATCTCCGCGGTGAGAGCCTCTCGAGTACCTCCGCTGTGCTTCAAGTTATCCAGGCTTATCTTAAGTTGCTCCAGTGTAATCATTTCTGGCCCACAGACAGGGCCTTCGGCTACAGTTTCTTTAGGCCCAACCTCCAGGGTTACTTCTTGACCTCGCTCAACATCAGCAACAGGTTTTATTTCTAAGGGAATCGAATCCTTACGAGTCAATTCTGGCTTCTCAACAACAGGCTCAATTGTTTTTTGTTCTTGGATAGGCGTGGAGTGGCCACTATCAACTGTATTTTGACCATAATCCTTGTCTTTCGGCATGTCCAAGGCAGAAATGACAGGGCTCACTAGAAAACGTGATATCTTACGCTGTGGCACTTTCAACTGTTTGGATTCAGCATCAACACCAGCATTCTGCACTTCCTTCAATTTATCGACGTTCGCTGCTATAATCGTGGTTTCCTTTACTTTCTCTTCTAGATTCGACTTAATAATGGATATCTCTGCTGGAGATAAGACCGAGTCTTGCCTTAACAAAACGATTTTTAAGTCAACTTTCTGCCCCGGCTTCAAATCCAACTGGCTATCCTTTTCTTTATTGCTTGCAACGTCTTCAGAGTTTGGCGTAGTCTCCGACACACTCATGCAACTATCAGTGGCGAAAATCACATTGGTCTTATCAACAAACGGAGCCTGACTGTCATGTACGTAGGTGTGTTCAGGTGTATATTCACTAGTCGTGCTGGTCTTCCTCGAAACAGTTCCGCAGCTGTTCAGGCTTTCCCGGCTTTGCAGTTGCATCATCTTCTCCGCCAATGTCGTCTTCAATCCGGACATGTCACCGAGCTTAGTGAAATCAGTCGCATTCTGATAGGCTTGCTGCTCATTCTTCAGGTTAATCACCTGTTCATTGTTTGCATCATCTCTCTGAATGTGACAGAAACACTCAATTACAATATGAACTCAAACTAAAAATAAGTGAATTAAAAAAAAGTTAAACTTTTTTAAAAACGAAAACTCGCAAGTTTTATATTAATGTGGTGGAGAAAAAGGAAATTAAGTCATCACAAAATTCAAAATTATCCTGATTATATATATAAAAAAAAAAAAAAACACTAAAAAGTGTTGCCACCTATTTCAATTTTATTCATTTTGATTTTACTTGTGGAAGAAAAATGTTTGTCTATGATTAACGCGGCGTCAGACTGATCTGAATGTATTCGATTTAATTCAGTTAACCACAGACATAAATTTTCTTTGCACCGCCTACTCTAATATGTTCTTTATTGCTCGCTTTTTATTATCTGTTCACGTTGCCTTGTGGAAAATTCAACTGACAACAATGCCCTTATTAGAAAGTTGGTAACAAAAATATCAAATGTATGAAACAAACAACAAGATTATGATTTCTGAATTGTTAATCATTATTATAGATTAATTGTTTTCAAATTGTTCGAGAACAATTTTATAAATACCAAAGTGTAATTACCACTATGTCAAGAATGTACTAATATAAATATAAATAATATAATAAGGAATTAAATTGCAAAATAAATATCTTGCCAACTTTTAAATGTATTTTCACAGTTTTAAAGAGGACATTCTATACCAACATAATGCAACAAGTTGCAGTCTTCTATAAAATCATGAACAAGGTATAAATGATCTTATATAGGGTGTCGCTAAATATCGTGAACATGGCTTAACCACATACTCCTGAACTCAAAATAGGATGATTTTCTGTGTCTGCAAACTTTGATATCCGTTATAGTTTAGCCAAAAAACAGAAAACTGTAAATGGCTATAGCGTTTTTTTTTGCAAACAGTTTTTTGATTAAACCACAGGTATCAAAATTTGCAGACACAGAAGTTTCCTAAGGATTGACTCTTTCTAAAAATAAATTAGTTATGCATGTAAGAGGTATTTGCTCTTCATGTATTTCCTACTTTTTCCAATAAGCATTTAGATTTTCCTATTTTGTGAATAAACTGTAAGAATTATCAAAAATTACAAAGACTCGGAAGTTTCCTAATGAATGTTCCTTTCTAAAAATTTATTAATTATGATTATTATCATAACCTCTAAAAAGTTATTGCAAACTATGTGTTAAGGTAACACACTAGAGGCGCTTAAAAAAGCTGAAAAAAATAAAAAATTAATTTTTTTTATTTGATCGCATTATATTTCGAATAGTGTAGGCAAATTCTCATTTAGAAAATTTCCGCAGTTAAGGAATCAGCTCACAACTCTGTACTCATATAAAAAAAAACTATTAAGTCGAGTAACTACCGAATATATATGAGAATTGAAAAATTCGCACGTCCTCTACAGTAGCTTATCCGTTGTAAGTCTGAAAGTGTTATTATAAACGCAATACTGAAAATAAAAACGTTTTTACAAAGCAAAAAGAACATTTGACCAAAAAAAAAAAAAATTCTATAAGGGGGCATAATTAAAAATTAAATAAAAAAAAAAGATCCAAAAATTGCACCTTCAATATCTTCAAAACGCTTGAAATAAGGCAAAGAATTTACCACTTTATTATTCTAAAAAAATGTAATAACTACTCTGCAAACAAAAAAATAAATGAAACTAATATAAACCATTAAACTTACAGACTTATGTCTCCGATGTGTTTTCCTCTGTGAATGCCTCGTCAGAGAAGCATGTCGGACCTTAATCCATAAGCAGCGTGCACACATACATAGGATTTATCGATGGGTACCTCACCTCATCCAAGCTACTTACCTTCTGTACATACCGTGGACAATCCGGGATCTTATCCGGATTCTCCGTCAACTGCCGCAAGATCTCCTTTAGCTGCTGCGTTAGCGACTTATGAGAGCCGGGCTTTAAGTAATTCTGCTTAATCATGCCTTCGATAATATCAGTCGGCTGAGTATCGAAGCGATTGAACTTAAAGCTAATGGTTTTTTGTTTGCAAAGTAGTTGGCATTCAACTGTGCCATCGACAGACACGGCCTGCACAGCGAACTGTTTCGATGGGTATTTTTCAGGTGGCCTGCTAGATTTGTCACTGGTGGAAGTAGTTGAATCACTTACTTGATCGGATACAGACACGTCAACGTCCTCACTGGGTTTCTGTTCGCTTTGATCGTCTTTTTGTTCGATTTGGTTTTCGATTATTTCAGTGGAGACCTGCTGGTGAATTGGGGAGGCATTTTGCTCAACAATGGGCTGCAAATTTGGGTGTTGAGGCGGAAGGAAATCCTGCTGGATCACTTGTTGAGGGGGGTAATCCGTATGACATGGTGGCTGAGAGATGCTCGACATTCGCCTTTGATCATTCTGTTGATGGTCGAAAGTTGGAACTGGTGGGAGAGACACCGTAGATAATCTAAAACAAGTTTTTGTTGCATGAAAGAAAATTGGTTTAATAAGCTCCAAGCACCTGTGCTGTTCTTTTTTGTGTTGCAATACCATTCCAACGCGATGCTCGAGCTCTTCTAGGTTAAGAGGGGCTGCTTCATGCAATTGCTGTGCAATCGGTTGTTGTTGAGAAGACGCCTTCGAAGGTTGTTGTAAAGCTGTCAAGTCCTGTTGTGGTGGTAAACCATGTGAGAGTTGAGGTTGACCAAACTGTGCTTGTGCAGGTGCTGTTTGAGATTGCTGTTGCATCTGGTGCGGTATCTGAACCACCTGCACCTGAGGAGGTCCTTGAACAACTTGTTGCTGTAGAATTTGTGGGTGAACTGTTTGCTGAGGCGTCTGAATTTGCTGACTTAAATGCATCTGCTGTACTTGGAGTTGGTTTGGGGGCGGTCCTTGAATAATTTGAGGCTGTTGCACTAATTGAGGCTGTTGTTGCTGTTGTTGTTGTTGAACTATTTGCTGGGGCTGGACCATTTGTTGGGACTGTTGCTGAACGATTTGTTGAGGTGGTTGTTGTTGAACCATTTGCTGGGACTGTTGCTGGGGCTGGACCACTTGCTGAGATTGTTGTTGAACCAATTGTTGTGGCTGTTGCTGAATCACTTGTTGGGGTGGTTGCTGAACGATTTGTTGTGGTTGCTGCTGAACGATTTGTTGTGGTTGCTGCTGAACGATTTGTTGTGGTTGCTGCTGAACGATTTGTTGTGGTTGCTGCTGAACGATTTGTTGTGGTTGCTGCTGAACCATTTGCTGGGGTTGTTGTTGAATCACTTGTTGGGGTTGTTGTTGCTGAATAACTTGTTGAGGTTGCTGCTGAACTATTTGCTGGGGTTGTTGTTGAATCACTTGCTGAGGCGGTTGTTGAATAACTTGCTGTGGCTGCTGCTGAACTATTTGCTGAGGTTGTTGCTGAATTACTTGTTGGGGCTGTTGCTGCATTACTTGTTGGGGCTGTTGCTGGATTACTTGCTGAGGCTGCTGTTGAATCACTTGCTGAGGTTGCTGCTGAACTATTTGCTGGGGCTGTTGCTGAATCACCTGCTGAGGTTGTTGCTGAACTATTTGCTGAGGTGGCTGCTGTACTATTTGCTGTTGCTGCTGTTGAACAATTGGTTGCGACTGTTGAACGATTTGCTGTGGTTGCTGCTGATGAACGAGTTGTTGAGGTGGTTGTTGAACAATCTGCGATGGCTGCTGGACCATTTGTTGCTGAACTATTTGCTGAGGCTGTTGTTGCACCATCTGCTGTTGTGGTTGCTGCTGTTGTGGTATTACAATTTGTTGAGGCTGTTGTTGCACCATCTGTTGCTGGGACTGTTGCTGTTGTGGCAATACAATTTGTTGAGGTTGTTGCTGAACCATCTGCTGTTGGGATTGTTGCTGTGGTGGCATTACAATTTGCTGAGTCACTTCAGATTGAAATTGATACTGTGGTTGTTGCTGTTGTTCGATTTGGTTCTGTGATGGTTGTTGACCAGAGATCTGGTGGAACTGTGGAGTTTGTTGCTGCTGAGTAATCTGCAGGTGTTGTTGTTGCATCACCTGTGATTGAATATCTTGTAACCCACCATGTTCTAATATCTGTTGAAGAGGTGGCCTGGAAGTTGTGGATAGTCTATGTTGAGGAGCTTGCACTTCAGCTAGCTCTTGCTGTTGTGCAGCATTACTCTGTTGCAGATGCAACAAATCTTGCATGTTTGGGGGTTGAGTGATAGAATTTCTGTGTTCAGTTGTTATCTGTTGCAGCAGTTGGCTTACAGGAGGTTGCTGTTGTTGAATTTTCTGCAATTCTTGTATAGATGGTTGTGAGTAATTCAATCGATGTTGATCTTGAAGCATCTGTTGTTTTTGGATATCCATTTGGCTGTCAACGCTTAATCTATGTTCCGGTGGCGGTGCAGGGGCTTGTAAGAGGTCAGGCTGTGATATCGTGGATAAGCGGTGCTGATCTTGCTGGATCTGCAGGAATTCAGCCTGCTGGGGTTGTTGCAAATTCTGCTGCACGTATTGCTGTTGTATTTGTTGCTTATGAATGATGGGCTGTTGTTGGACAGGTTCAACTGAAGCCTGCCTTTGCAACACTGGTGGTTGACTTTGTTCCAATGGCACAGGCAACGATTGCTGCTGTTGATACACTGGGGCTTGCTGTAATTGCTCAGACGGCGGCATAATATTCTGTTGTTGTTGTTGTTGTTGCTGAGGAGTATATTGTGGTTGTTCTTGGTTTGAAGGCGTCGGTGCAAATTGCATCTGACCAGGCTGGAAATTCGGAGGTACGCTCAATTGCTGTTGGTAGTTCTGAGTGCCCTGCTGAGTCGCTCCTTGATACGCCTGGGTACCCTGTTGGGGAATCCCAACCATCTGCTGTTGCTGTTGCTGAACGTTTTGCTGCTCAACCAATTGTTGCTGCTGTAGATACTGAAGATATTGCAGCTTCTGCGCCTCCTTGATCTTCTCCTGCTCCAGTTTCTCCTTGTTTATCTGCGTTATGTGGGTCTTAAGAAGTTTAGCCACAGTTTTGGCATCGTCTTCGAAAATGATGCCAGACTTAGCCTACAATTGAATGGAATTTGTTTCATTTCTTTCTCTTACTATATAATATTGTGTATATTGCTTGATGCTAAGAAAAACAAATAAAACACTTACCATTTCTTCTGCTATTGTGTCAAAACGGTCTGCAACGATGTCGAACTCGAACTGTATGGCCTCATTCTCCTTGTGCTTATGTGTACGTTTCTTGTGGTCGATCACACGCAACCTGAAGATAACTTTCGTATTTTCCTGTGAGACGAAATCGATTTTCAAGCCAACATCTTCCTCAAAAAATGGATGCACCAATAAGTCCTTCACTTGCGGACGGTCTTCCTTCCTTGGTCTAATGCAGCTCTCGATAACGTCTCTGACTTCAGCGCTCTCCACCTTATCGAAGCTGGCAGGTTTCACCCCCTGTGAGACAAGTTCCATTAATTTTTTCCCCGTCAATAATCCACGGATGGAGCAACTCACCGAAATAACTTTTTTGTAAATCTGTGCGGGACCGGAACATTCGGAGTAAGGATACTCACTGGTAGCCATCTCCAACATGCACATGCCAAAGGCATAAACATCGACTCCCTCATCGTAGTGTTCTTCGTACATTTCAGGAGCCATAAACTCAGGTGTGCCAATAACCTGAGGAAGAGGGGGCGAAATAAAAATGTGAGCAACGAAAGGTGCACCGGGGATTTACCGATTTGGCGAAGCTTCTGTTTTTCAACGTGGCCAGACCAAGATCCCCGATTTTAACTGAGCCGGTGGTGCCTGTGATGAAAATGTTATCGCATTTGAGATCTCTGTGTATAATCGGGGGGCACCTCGAGTGTAAGAAAGCCAGGCCTTTTAGTATCTGCCTGCACCAGGACTTCAGCACTTTTGGATTGATTTTCTTGAAGCGTCTCAAATATCTGTTTCATGAAAAGAAACACTCAATTAAATATAAAACCCTTTTTGTTTTTTTTACTCAGTTTTAATAAGTGTTTGAAAAAATCTTAAATATTACTTTTTCTATTGTTTAAAAATGATTTTTTTGCTTACTCTAAAACAACTGTTTAGAAAAACTTAAACTATTCTAAAAATAATAATTTCATTCATTTTGGAATAATTTCGGTGATCGTCAAACCCAGTAGTTTCGATAAAATATCGATATGAAGCGATGGTGCAGGTAATCTCTGAAGTTTTTGGAAACTAATAGCATTTTCGACTGAACCGCTCCTACTCTATATCAGATTGCTCGAAAATAATGCGCTGACGACATTCATCGGACAAAAATTGTTCTGGAGGCGACACGTAATGATCAACCGAACACGTTTGAATTGCTGCGATATCGGTATTTTGTAGGTTATGTTTACAACAACGAAAATCTGTTGAAATAACCGAAACACGGCTTCCTAGATTAATAACAACATGTGTGCCCTCTATTGGATAAAAAAATAGCTAGTGGTGCCTTCGGCGCTTCATGTCGGTAGTTTATTATATTTACTGGCTTCGATTTAACAATCTCGGCGGCGCCATCTAACAACAAATTATTTTAACAAATGTAACGCATTTCATTTATCGCCTGTTTTCTCAATTCGAGACACCTTCATTATACTAATTTCTTAGCCTTTTTTTTTTTCGGAAGATCTGCTACAAAGATAGTGACGGTCGGTGCATATGAATTTGGGAGTCAAATATTAAGCATTCTAGGAAAAAATAATTTCGGGCAATGAATTCTGCATGAAAAAGTGCCTTAAAGAAGTTTTTACAGAAATCAAAAATTTTATGAACAAAATAATTATGAAGGTTTAAAGAAATCGGAGAATTTGGAAAAACACCTGTAGCTCACGATTAATTCCGTCTTAAAAATCGAGCTCCAGGGGTAGTGGTCAGTTTTTGTCTAATTCTTCTAAAAACAGGTATTTCCTATTAAAGGTGTCAAATTTGGCACACCCTGTACAGAGAAAGTAAAGACATGAAGTGGCAATTTGCAAGATTAATGGCGCAATAAACAACTAACCAATCAAAAGGCAAATTGCTCTCCTCGATAAATGGAATTACACTTCGCTCCATTTTGATATGCGTTTAAGTCATAAAATGTAAATCCGCAAATAGTAATAGAAAATTGTGTGATACAGAAAGAGACTGGTAATATGAATCTTGTGTGTTCTCAACACAAGGGTTTTATGATTTAGACGCATATCCAAATGGAACGAACTGTAATTAATTTGACCGACTGTTTATTCCACTAATCTGCCAAACTTCCACTTCATGTCTGTACTCTCTCCATAAAGGACTCCAATCTGCTATAAAGTTCCTAGGATGGATAAAATACCGCAATTACCGCCATTTTGAGTCAAAATAAGTGCGCGAAACATTGGAAACGCTAGTTTATACATCCTTGCAGAATCTATTAAAAAATTAAAAAGAAATATCTAATAATAATAAAAAATGCCTATGATTCCTGACATCTTGTTCACCTCGTCTATTTCTACGATATGTGTTCTCTTTTGGTTTTCTCGTTCGTTTTTAAGGCGTTCCACGACTTTTCCGGCGATTTTTCCTAAATCTTGAACTTCTCCTGCAGTTCAATTTAAGCTTTAGCGATTTTCAACCTCACCTGCTGCCTCACATACGGTCGGCATGAGGTCGCTGATGTGAATCAGATTGTTAGTTATGGTGCCTTTACATGAGAGTTTGGAGCTGTATAACACCGCATTGCTTCTGATGCCTCCTTCGAATAACATCAGTTTTAACTGAAATTTCAAAGATTTCCGAGCAGCAGTACATGTTCGGGGAAGTTGTGAATTAAGTGTGAAGACTCTTAAAAAATGTTAGGGATAGTTACAATTCATTACCCCCTTTAAGTGCCAATTCGATGCCGAATTCTGGTGCATTCCAAAAGATTGCCCCCCATTATCCGAAATGTAAATGATGATGGTATTGTTCAAGATTCCTTGCTCGGACAATTCAGACACTATTTGCCCAACCTATTGATATCAAAATAGATACCAAATTGTAAAAAAATAGATTGTAATCCATTGTAAAAATTGATTCGAAAAGGGAATTCGATTATTTAGAATCCTTCAAGGTGTAAGAAAAAAAAAGGCGCAGCGTCAAAATTTATCGTGTTTATCCACCATTTTAAGTCGAATGACTTTAACCTGCTCAACGCAATCGCTCCATCATAGTTATCGTAACTCATGGTTCGGTTTTGGGGCCGCTTATATTCCTATTTTTTATAAATGAGCTGCCAAAATATCTGCATAAGGTATTCCTGACTATTTTTGCAGACGATACATCTGTGGTAGTGACAGCAAAAGACTCTAGTGACAACAATAACAGATGTATGGAGAAACACTGGTGCAAATGGTTACTATTGAAAATAGACAAAACAGTAAGACTTTATTTTGTAAAAGTAAAATGTTAAACTCAGCAAATCCTGAGAGAATGTTAGTTAGCGTTGATTCAAGACTATCATGGAATAAACATATAGATCATGCATGTAAAATGCTCAACAAAGCCTATTATGCTATTGTTAAACTTAAAAATTGTTTGGATTACGAGGGTTTCTTACAGATATATTACGCACACCTATCATATAATATCATTATTTCGGGTAGTGCTGTTGAAGTAAAAAGAATTTTTATACTGCAAAAGCGATTAGTGAGATGTATATTTAAATTGAATGAAAGGGACTCTATTTATTAGCCATAAGATTTTGACATTTCCATATGTGCTAGTTTTACTTATAGAAACTACTATAAATATTTAAGATGTCGCGATTCAAAGTAATCGTTATATTTATTATTATAAATCGTCCAAAGTTATCATCTACCTGTAGTTTTCTCAATTAATTTTGTAGAACATTTTTTTTGTTTTTCTTTTTTTTTTTTGAATGTAAGTGTATTTGATTTTGAATTTGGTATAACAAACTTAAGAAATTACTTACGTTTTCAAAGTTCCACTCAGCATAAGTTCAGTCACAAGCACGATGTTCTTCTTCTTAGCAGTTATGGACTCCCAGTAATTATAGAAGCGGACTATATTAGGATGCTGGAGCTTCTTCAACATTTCAGCCTCCTCTCTAAACCTCTGTCGCTCAGTTCGGTTGAGTTTCTTCTCTTGCAGCTCGCACCAGGCAACAGCCACCCCCGTCTGCGTGTCCAACCCCCTGTACACAGTCTTGAAAGATCCACGCCCAATCTCCTCTTCATACTTGAAGAAGCGTCCACAAGGACTGACAGCGATGGGCTTATAAACATCATCATCATCTTCAGGAATTTCAGCATCCCTCGCTTCCTTGAAGACAATAATTGGTTGTTCCATGATATTGTTTTCGGCGATCTCCACATTCTGGTGGAGGATATCGATGTTTTGATCGGTGATCTCCACCATCTCAGCACTGCTCATCTTAAAAATATTTTTTGGAAGGTTATACCTAGCATCATAGGGAACGAGCTGCATCTCACTCTGGGGGAAATCCGAGTCATCATCTGCATTCGAATCTGTCTCAACTGGAATACAGCGAGTCACTCCCCCATGCTTAACAGTCTTATCCTTCTTGCGCTTGAGCTTACTATGATCATTTACTATCTTTTCTACTTTGTCAGTTATTTCTAATAAAATTTGTCCGGCTGCAAGTTGAGAGTCAGGTATTTCCGAGCACGAATTGTGGTACTCCTCATACTCTTCAACGAAGTTCATTGCATCTAATAGGTTGTCAGGTGATGGGGTTTGGGTTATTTTCGGGATGTAAAGCACGGGCACCATGTTGGTTATATCACATTTGATTGCATTACTATAATCGGTCTTGTCTGGCGTCTCTGTGGTTAGGTTTTCACCTTTAGGGCCTAGATCGCTAAGCTTAACATACTTCAAGCGATTGTAAGTTATGATCCGGGTGGCTGAGTCTATGATATCATTTATGAAAGCCGAAGCAAAGCTGTGCAGACCTTTCTCAGACATGTCGGAGATTTCTTTACGTTCTTTAGATTTCTTAATGGGTACTTTTGTTTCTATTGGTAATAAACTGAGGTTTTCATCGTGGCAGAAGTGAACATTGTCAAAGCTCTTGCGGAATACTGCAAGGTTATCAATGATATCATCATATGGTATTGAAGAGCAGCTCTGAGTCCTCGACTTCTTCTCAGACTTAGACTTAGACTCTTCCTCTGGTGGAAGTTTCATGAATGTATACCTGTTTAAACTAGTCGTAGTAGTCGTGTATTTAGTTGTATTTACATCAGTTTTCACAACAGTCTTTATGGTAGTGGCAATCTCTTTCTTTGGTTGCCCCATAGCGTCCTCTGGTGAACTGGAATCTGTAGTGAAATTCCCTGAATTCCCCATTTTGCCTTTGTCTTTGCGATACTTCTTTTTTGCGTTGGTAGTCTTACCTCGGCCTTTGCTCTTTTGTTTTAATTTGGTTACCATGCCCTCATCTTCAGTGCTGTTTGTGCTGACCTTATGCACTCTCTTTTCCAGTCCAGGCTTCTTGGTGATGCCCTCGATGGTCATATAACCTTTGCTGGTGGTCTCAATACCTTCAACTGGGGCAGTCTGGTCTATGAACTCGATGCTGTCCAGACCCGAGTCCACATTCACCAACTTCTTGGCGGTCTCGTTAGTCGGTTTGACCTTGATTTCATCTTCGATCGTTTGTTGTTTCGATGAAATCTCTTTCTTCAGCGAGTCCTTGCGTGAAACGTGCGCTTTTTCTTGACGTTCTTGCTTCTTGTTTTCTTTATCATTGCTCTTGCTGGTTGTAGTGGCGGCGGTGGTGGTAGTAGTAGTCGGAGTTTTCTTTTTCTGTAAAAGAAGGAATTATTTTTCGTAACACAAATAACGCCATCTAGCAACGATTATTATTAACCATTTTAACAGCCTACGTTGGCGCCGTCTACCTGCAGTTTTAAATATTTTACTAAAACTATTACCTACTTATTATCTTATCTTACTTTTTATCTTGTTTCTGCAATTTTTTATCGCTGTACTAATTATATATAATTTGAATAATTATTACCTCTCTAAAGCTAAAACAAATGAATACGTTAAGCGATTTATTAATAAATAAAATTCTACCTAAATACCAAATTAAACCGAATCTCACGACCAACTTATCTTTTTCTTATGTAGGTTAAATTTCGACGATGTCAAAAGCGTGCGGCTTTTATCGAAATTATTTTATTGACTACTGCCATCTATCTACGGTTTTTAATACTACTTTAGATTTTTTGTTTTACGGTAATTTCTTTTCAGAATAAAATACTTTAATTTCCAACTAAAGCTGCCGTTTAGGTACAATTGTACCGAATTCGGTACGAAATGATAATTTTGGCTACGTGGGTACTACTTTTTTCAAAATAGCCGTTTTCGGTACGAAATTGAAATTTGTTCTATAGAGTTTTGTCTAATATTATGCGGTACTACGGGAAATCTAGTGATGAAAATACTTTACTAAAAGTCAACCTTCTGAAATTCATTTTAAGTGCGGCTCTCTGCTGCTGATTGTTGAAGGTGATCGTGATTTGAGATGTCACTACTAAGCAACTAGCAGGCTAATAAGCAGACTTCGGACATTTCGAAGCGTTGCTATGCTTATGCAATACGAGGATCAATCAGAAACGCCCATTCATTAAATTAAAATGACAAATGAAGCAGAGACCTGTTTTATGGGTCTATGACAGTCTAGAAGTTTTTTTCTGATTAGCAAGTTATTTAGATTTTCCTACACTAATTTTTCTCGTTTTCGGTACGTTTTTACGAAATTTAGTACGTTTTGTAGTTCAGAATTGGTACACAATACTATCGTTTTCATAAGAGATGAGCTCTGCGTCATCAATTACCGAAGTAAAAACGGACATATATTTCAATATTATTTCCTTTCTAATGGTGAGTAAGAAAAGAATAGAGTTATGTTTTATATGCCTTTTACTTCAACACCAATTTATGACGCAGATCTGATATCTCATGAAAACGACATTAAGTTAAGTTACTTGTTCCTTTTTTAGTTAAGTTACCTGTATCTTTTAACGTTAACAAGTGAGTATTTGCTCTATTTTCACTGAAACTGAGTCTACGCATCACTTAGAAGTGAAGTTCTTGTGAAAATGTTTGAGGTTATGTTTGATTTGATCATGCCGAATTCTTTGCAATCACAACAGACAACTTTTTTGGTTAGGTATTTTCATATAAATGAATATTTTTAATACTTTCTTAAGCTTGGATTTGTTAGAACCCTGCGCTGCGCACAACTTACGCAGTTTCCTATGTTACCAATGTAAAAGAGTCAGCTGATCTGCACAGGTGCGCCGGGCACGATTCTAACAAAGCGAAGTTTTAGATGACACAAAAAATCTTTTTTTTTAGATCTAGGTGTCTTAATCTAAACTCAGTTTATGTCGTCTCACTTGCCTCTTTACTAATCCAATTCTGTGATAAAAGAAATACAGGTTACATGTAATGACTAAAGTAAAAAAAAGTTGTGGTTATTAGTCGGTGGTATTCCGAGTTTATTTATTTTTTATATAGAAAAACAATAATTTCAGTAAATGCCAATAGTGTCATTTAGAGCAACTATCATTAGCTAATTTCTAGGGCTTCACCGACGCCATCTATCTGCAGTTTTCAAATATTTTAGCGAAATCTTGATTTTTTCACTTTTATCTACACTGATTTTGTCACTCGACAATATTTCTTAACTGACATTCAGACGTTGTATAGAAATTATCATTGATATCTTTATAGATTGATAATATTTCGGAAATATTTCTGACGCAAACCTACAATCATTGTTGAACAAATTGTAGGTATACTTTTTATGATTTGATTTTTTCTTTCAAAAACAAACAAGTTCAATTAATCTCCGACTGTGAGTTAAAACAAAAAATACGCATTTTTAAATTTCAACGCAAATAATGGCGTAGCAGTTATTTTTAATTTTTGTGCGCAAAGTAGATTTTTTAGTTCTTTTTATACAGTAAAGTCCGGTTATAACGAACCCGTTTGTAACGAACTTTCGGCTATAACGTACTATATTTCAAACAACGAATTTTTTTCCATAAGCCCAATGTATTTTCTTTCCGGTTATAGCGAACCCTCTTTTAACGAACTTTCGGAAATAGTGAACCAGATATGACTTAAAATGTGATACAATTTTCCTTTTATAACGAACTTTAGAGGGGTTTCCTCGCTTTACGCGCTATTCTCCGATTACTTGTTACGAGCGACGTGCATTTATAGCTCTTATAACAGTCGAGTCTTTGTTTTTTATTGGAGTAAGGGTCGGTTTTTTCATCTCTTGTTAAACTAACAGACCAGTAACTACCATGGAAACAATTCATAAAAATCAATCAACCATTTAGAAAAATCAAGTTACTTGCCGATTAACTTTAACGGGCAGATGAAAAGACTGGGCCTAAGACGTTATTTCCAACGTGCTGCGTAGCAAGATTCGCATGTAATAATTCAAAATGAATAAACAAAAACGTAAAGCTTTCACTTTAAAGGACAAAACGACATTATTCAAAAAATACAAAGTGGTGTTAAACAAAGTGATATTTGCCACGAAATGAATTTAACAAAACCTACCGTCTCCACAATTTGGAAAAAGCGCGAACAAATTTTATCATCGTACGGTAAAGTTAATCACAAAAGCAAAAAAATAAGAAAACCGACACATGAAATGGTGGATAAAGGGCTTCTTAAATGGTTTACACAGAAAAGACAAGAAAACATACCATTAAGTGGTGTTATTCTACAAGAAAAAGCTAGTGAAATAGGTAGTAAAGTAGAAGAAATAGATTTTAAGTGTTCTAGAAGTTGGATCGAGCGGTTTAAAAAAAGACATAGTATTCGCGGAGGAAAAATTGTTGGTGAATCTGCGAACGTTGATACGAATGTTGTTACTGAGTGGTTAACTAATGTGTGGCCCGGTATTCGAAAAAATATAACATTGAAGACATTTTTAATGCCGACGAAACTGGACTTTTTTACCAAATGACGCCTGATAAAACATTGAAGTTTGTAGGAGAAAGTTGTGCTGGTGGAAAGCTGTCTAAAGTAAGGGTGACTGTTTTAGTAGCTGCTAACATGGCTGGAAGTGAAAAAAGAAGATTGTTGGTTATAGGCAAATTTGCCAATCCAAGATGTTTCAAAAACAAACAATTACCCGTAAAATACCAATCCAACAGTAAGGCATGGATGACGTCCGAAATTTTCGTAAATGAACTGCTTGAATGGGATGAACATCTAAAGCGAAAAAATAGGAGAATTGTACTTTTAGTCGACAACTGCCCGGCTCATCCTGAAGTTAAACTAAATCAAATTAAATTGGTTTTTATGCCTCCCAACACTAGTTCGAAACTACAACCCATGGACCAAGGCGTGATACATTCTTTAAAATGTCATTACAGGAAAATTTTATTAATGAAAATGATCGATGCGATTGATAATGGAAAAACATTTACAGTTAACCTTTTGGATGCTGTAAATTTTATCCACATGGCTTGGCAGAAGGTCAGCATGGAAACTATAGCAAACTGCTTCAAGCTTGCTGGATTTTCTGGAGAGGACGATGGATTTGAGTCAGATGATGAACTTCCACTGAATCAATGGTTGAAAAGACATGAAGGAAACCCTGATGTCGTTTCTGCTACTGTGGTGCAAAATGCGATTGAAATAGAAGTGAGAAAAAAATTTAATGAATTTAACTTTGAAGAATATGTTGGGGTTGATAATGACATAGCAGCAAGAGAAGTGTTAACTGATGAGCAGATTATCGAAACAGTGACTGCAAACATTTTAACCAGTGACGAGGAAGAAGAAAATGAATCGAATGAAAATGTTGATGTTCCTTCTGTTACTGAAATGCTCCAAAAAATGATAGAAACTCGCATTTTTTTAGAATCACGTACAGTTCCAGAACATATTTGGAATAGTTTCTGTGTTCTTCAAAACTATGTAAATAACGTTAACTTTTCGAACAAATATATGCAAACAAAAATAACCGATTTTATTACTGTATAACTGTTTCGCAAAGGCCTCATGTTATTTTTTACAATATTATTTAATGTAAAATAAAAAATGACTATTAAAAATACACTTTGTTTTAAATTACAATATTATAGCGAACTTCGGATATAGCGAACATATTTTGATACAATTTCTGGGTTCGTTATAACCGGACTTTACTGTATTTTTGTATTTCCCTAAATTATTGTGTTGAAAGTAATAATTCTCCTCGATTACTCATTTGCGCAATAATAGGTATTTGTATCGTTAGGCCAGAAACTGTCATTTTGCAAGTGCGAGCACAGTTTTGCGAAGGCGAGGCATTAATCGAGACTTCGCAAGTGAGAGCACTTGCAAAGCAGTTTTTGGCCGTGTGATACACACTATTTTTTGGTCCGACCTATTTTAAATTGTCTCAAATTAAAAAAAAAAATTAAATAGTTTGCACTAGGGAAGTTACATGTATTCAGGTTGGCAGCACAATGTCCAACACCAGATTTTGCAACGTATTATTAAATATGTATGTTTTCAGCTAAACTTAACTCCAAATTAAAAAAATTATTCAATACATCAAATATTTACTACGAAATCAAACCTCTCGTCATTTAAGAAATGTCAACCACAGATGTCAACATTGCCAACATTTGGTAAATTTTTTGATGGCCTAGGCCTTCAATAAGGCGGTTTCCAGACGATTTTGACGAATGCAATACCAACATTTAATTGTTTAATTGAATAATTTTTCACTTATTCAGAGAATGTCCAATATATGTTCAGTGCTTTTCCTTTGATAAGTTAAAAAAAGATCTTCAAACAAATACGAAGAATAAAAAAGATGAAAGAATAAAAATAAAAGGCAATAAAAAGAAAACTAATTCATAAAGAATTTCGAAGACAAATGAACAGAAATACATTCGCCAGTCAAATTTTTTTCTGTGTCAAAAGAGAAGGACACAAGACAATTGATCATCGTGCAAAAAAAAATTATTTATGACAACAAAAAAATAGAAAACTAAAAAAAAAAACGGTAGACTTTTTGCGTATAAGAAAACGTAACGTGCGTTCCATAAAATCCGTTATCGAGAAGGCTTTTTGCTTTTATTTTATGATGGCACGTCGTAGCTTAGTGCGTGTGTTATAACCTTCGGTAACTGCGATCTGTCAATGGCATCAACTGTCAAAAGTTTTGTTTAGATTTTCAAGGTATTCGATTCCGATATTTGTGTTGCTGCTTTAATTCCAAAAACAGCTCCTTTAAGAACTAAACTGCCGAAAAATATTTTACTACTTACTTTATTTCATTAATTGCGTTTTATTATCTATAGAATAGAAAATCGTAATTAAATGGGCATAAAAAGTTAGGTTATGTTTATTATATTCGTATTGTTTAAGCTACGTCGTGACTTAAGTTAAAATTGCATTTCACCTAAGCCCACTTGATAACGGTTTTTTTAACGTATTTTATAAGGAAACGTCCTTTGTTTCTTGGCATTTTCTTTCCTTCTTCGTCAACAACAAATAAAAAAAAAACAAAAGACGATCATCCTCATTGACAAAGATTTATTTACAAAATCAAGGTGCCGTGTTTGATTTTTCGCCAATGACAAATATAAAAAAACAAAAAACAATCACCAGCGTCATCTATAAAAGTTTACTAATATTAAAAAAACTGGTGGTTGTTTTTTTTTCGATTCTTTGTTGCATGATAAAAACAAAAGATATTTTGATCTTTTGTTTTTGTCATGCAACAAAGAATCGTCTATCAGACGTTGATCGTGTTCAATTTTTTGCTTTCGTCTAAGTCTAAAAGAAAACAAAATGCAACAAATTATGATATATTTTATTTGCACTTATTTTTTTGACGAAGAACAAAAGACGATCAACAAGTGACAAAAGTTTACCTAAAAGAAAATGGTCGCTTTTCTTTTTTTTTGACGAAAGACAAAGAAACGGAAGAAACGAGAGTCGAACGTCTTTCGTACTTCTTTTGTTCGACAGAACAGAAACGAAATACGAACGATTTTGCAAAAAAAATGCCTTCTTGTTCATCGGGAAAAGTATTGGTAGTTACCCGTTTCTTTTTAATAAAAATAAATAAAGTCGATAGCTTTTGCATTTTATTTTCTGCATCAAAAGCAAAAAGAGAACAAAAGTCGAAGAAACAAAAAACAAAACAAAAGACAATTGAACATTGACTTTGGATTTTGAACGAACGAGAGTCGATCGTCTTTTGCATTTTAATTTCTGCATCAAAAGCAAAAAGAGAACAAAAGCGAAGAAACAAAAAAAAAAACAAAAGATGATTGAACGTTGACTCTGGATTTTGAACGAACGAGAGTCGATCGTCTTTTGCATTTCTCATTTTAAAACAAGATTTCGCAACAAATTTTGACTTTCTTGTTCATCGAAAAAAGTGTTAGTACTTATTTGTTTCTTTTTTATGAAAATAAATGAAAGTCGACGGTTCTTTGCATCTTATTGCATCAACAGTAAAAGAATAACAAAAGATGATGAAGAAAGGCTGCTTTTCTATTTACTTTTTGTCGAAAAACGCGAAAAACCAAAAATAACAGGCGGTTGAATTAAATAAACTTCGGTTTTCCAATGAACGAGTCGATAGTTTTTTCATTTCTTTGTCAGAAAAAAAAAACAAAAAAAGTACAATTTTACAATAAATTAAAGTGACATTCTCGCAGTTTAATTTCTTTCACACATATGTTAAATTAGAATTTTTATTAAGTTTAGTTACTTTGTTTTTTTCTGCGTTTTACAATCGATGCGTTTTTTTTTTCAGTATATTTTGACGTTTCTCTCTCAATTTTTGTTTTTAAAGTATTTGTTTTCCTTTCAACACTAAAATTTGTTAGAATCACCGACACTCGCGTCTGGACATCGTTCGCTGCCGTCTGCATTAATTTTTTTTTTCAAGACGAGAAAGAAGGTGTAATTAACCCCCGATTGTGATTTAAAACAAAAAAAAATCCTCGAAGAAAAAGTTTTATAACAATTTTCATGATTGCCAGTCACTGTCATCTATCAGCAATATTAACTTGATAAACATAAAAAAAAGTAAGAAAACAAAGTAGCTTACAGTGATTCTCCTAAAAATCAGACCGATCCTCTGCAGTTCCAGCGAGAACACCTCCATCGCCCCCGCGCGCCACTGACACGTTATTTTAGCGGCGCACTTAAACCTGAATTCGTTGCGGTCCTGCATGAATGAATGGGCTTCCGGATTGGCCGATAAGTAAACTATTTCTTTTTTCTTTTAGAGCACGCCACTGTGATCTGAGTTTGAATATTGCACACACGCCGGCGCTGACGCGACGCTACTGATTAAAACTAACCATTTTGTTTTTTATGCGCACCTCGCTTTTATTTTTTATTCAAAGTCTCTGCCACTGAGATCAAAGTGCCCCATTCACTCCAGGCATTTGAGGCCAACGCGTTCAATCACCACAAGACTTTCATTAATATGAACGAACACACTAAAAATGAAAACTGATTTGCCTGCGAGCCTACAATTAGGCAAGTCTTGGCGCCAACGATTTTCCGCAATTGCGTTTCGTCATCGATAAACAAATAATAAATTAATGATGACAACTAAAGCAATAGTTGACACTTACGCTAAGACCGTCGTCGTTCTTCGTTAGATAGGCAAAGAATTTTCGCCGCTTAATCTCCACCGAGCTGACTCAATGTTTATATAACAGCAACAACAACAACAATAATCGCCGCACTTAATAATAGTCGGGTCGTTAGCGCTCGTTTGGACTTAATATCTTTGTTTTTCATCCCGAAGACTCACACGACACAATCCTCAGACGGAGCTAACGTAAGAAAACAAAATCGAAAAACTAAAGGATTAAATAACGCAAGTTTGCGGCGTGTAATCTTATACGGCCGATTGCGTAAATACACATATTATAATAGAGGGTGTCCATTACAATAATGACTTACTTTTACTTGAGGAGAAGGGAAAACCCCATTCAATTAAAATACGTGATGATTACGAAGAAACCCATTCCCTTGGCTAATTTCCAAAAAATTTAGCGCAAATGAAATAACTCACCTACCTCAGTTTGCTTTCCGAGAGGGGAGGACGAGCCGGAGGTGATCTCCTGTGCCACGTCCTCCCCCGTCTCGCATGTCCTTCCAGAAGAAGTTGATATCGCACGCCTATAGGATGCTGTCGGTTTCGTCGACTGTTCCGTCAATGACTTCCGCCAGGCATTACTTCGTATGCTGCTCTTACTGGCGTTGCTCGTTACGCTACCCTTGCGAGGAATTGTTGGGCTATTTCCTCTACAATAACAAAAAAAAGAACTTTAAAAAAGGAATACCGCAGGGCACGCAACTAAATCCGACGCTGTTTACACGCCCACTTTTCGTATTAATATAAACAAAATTGACATTTCAGGAATGTAAGCTTATCTCATCTGTGATCTTAAGATTAAGAAAAAAGATTACCTTCGACCTTCAAACGAAATCGAAAACTAATGTTTATGTGGTGGAGATAAGAAAAATATGCTAGGCGGTTAAACAAACGAAAACGGGGATTCCGGAGGATTACAAATTACAAACAAGGCTTACGAGATATCCCCATGGAAAATGATTTTAAAAAATTCCCTTTACGAATAAGCAATAGGAAACATGGTTGTTCCTGGTAATAGTTACCACCAAACAACAGCGGCGGCGTCAAAGAACACCAGCAGCAATAAGCTATAGAAAATACAGCGGTAAAGAGAAAATGCAACAGTAACAGCCTAGCAGTCCTGAAGAAATCTTTTGCAAAAAAAAAAACTAAACGTCGCCAGACAGAAGAAATTGTGACGGGGTATTCCGGAAGTAAAAACAAACAAAAAAATAGGAATAGTTGAACAAAAGAAGAAATAAAAGAAAAAAAACGACATTGTAACAAAACAGCAATATCTCTTTATTTTGTTTCGACTATGCCTCTGTTTTTCCTTCTGTTTTCTTGATAAATTAAGAAAATAATTTATTGTTTATTTAGTTTAGTTTATTTTGTCATATAAAGATATAAAAAATATAAACGAAAAACGATAGGTCAAACCGTAGAAAACGTTGAATAAAAGAAAAAACACAACTGAAAGCGGCACGCACGTTTTTTCTTGCCAGATCTACTCGATACGTTCAATACGTTTGATCTGAACTCAAGTCATTATTTTCCCTTTGTCTTTAAATAAAGTGTATAAATTAAACCGTAAGAAAACAAACACAAAATGTCAAAAATTAAAAAAAAATTAAAGTCGGAATAATTGAATAAACTAAGAAAAAAAAAACAAAAGAGAAACGGCATTGCAATTAAAAAAATTGAATAAATACCATTTTCTATTTATGCACGGTGACACTTAATTAACCCAACAAAAAGAAATCACTAAAAGAAGCAATGTTCAAGAATATGGGGAAAAAATTTATTTTCTACTTTAGTTTTCTACAAATAATTAATCAAAAATTATCCTCAGAAATACGATGCGCTCCTGATTAAAAAATAGGAGAGCGGATGAACGAAATAAATACCTTTTGTTGATGTTGAAATAAATACCCTCATACAGGTTTTTATAGTTTTATGATACGGCGGCATGGCATCGTGGATTTGACCTTTAAGTGGAATTTTACGTCAACTCCATTTTTTGGTCAATGACCGATGCAGTAAAATACGAACGAAATACGAATATTTACTTGCATGTAAATCACCTGAAGTAGATTATTCCATACAAGAAATAACAGCGGCCTCACTTTGAACACGTGCTCTGACAGGTAAAAAAATAAATCACTAAAACGAAAAATAATTCAAATTGCCGTGTTATGAATTCGTTCGCACGAAGACATGCACTCCTGCCGCAAACGCCGTTCACACTTAATATTCCTTTGTGTTCGTCGAAAAATCGACTTTCTTTGCTTCGCGGCGAATGGCTCGCGCGCTGCTCCAGAACAGTTCGTGAGTACACACTTGACGAATTGTTCAATTACATGTTCGGCACGGACATTTATACGCAGCTTATCACTAGCGACATTTAAAACAGCTGTTCATAATAAGTTTTAGTGCTTTGTTTCCGTGCGAAATGTAGGCCAAAGATTTTACAGCTGCAAGTTTGCATGAATTACGAACTATTGTCTAGTCTAGTAAACAAAAAAAACTTGTCGATATTGAATTTTAGGGCGTCTAGTGAATCGCTTCACATTTTCGGAAAAGTTATTTTAGCAATTGCTGGGAAATGTAATCGTTGTCTTGTCGCGATAATTATTTATTAGTAATTTTACCCTCGTCAATATGCAGCAATCCTGTCTGAGCTTATGAGATATCTAAACAACCCCAGCAATTTACATTATCTCGTAGGCATTCACGCACGCGATTTGATCAAAAATTACATGCACAACAGAGTAATTAACAAACAATGTTTACACAATTATTTGCGAATTTGTTACCCTTATTTCATGTGGAATTTCAAATATTTAAGAAATTACTAATAATTACGTCTCGTAAAAGAAACAACTCGGATTTTCGTTCCTAACTACTAAACGTGTAATAAAATGAATTGAAATGTGTGTCAAGCGGGTAGTAAATAAAAAGAAAACTTTTAAAATTCTATTACACTGCCGCATTTATAAAAACGTGGCGTCGTATTTCGTACGCAGTGTCGGAGCTTGACTTTGGGGTAATTTTTGAATTAATTATAAACTACTTAAAAGATTTTTTAAACATTTTTCACTCTTGGACATCATTTTTTTTAGCGCTTTCATTTTGTCGGGTTAATTAACAGTCACCTTGTATGTTTGTCTCGTCTGAGCAATTATTTTTTTTTTTTGATTTCTGATAAATCAACAAAATATTTATTTATTTGAAAAGCTGTCATATAAAGTTATAAAAATTAAGTAGCAAAAACGACAGACCAAAATAGAGAAATTTAAAAAAATGTTGCCTGAAAGAAGAAAGAGAAATAAAAGCGTCATCCACAAATTTCTCTTGCCAAATATACTTAATATCTATTAAGTTTGATCTGAACTCAAGTCACTATTTTTTTTTTGCTTTTACATAAATTAAGCCATAAAAAACAAACAAAAATCAAAAAAGAAAAATCGGAATTGTTAACTAGAAGAAAAAATAAAAAAAACATCAATATTAAAAAAATTTTAATAAAAACAATTTCTGTTTTTGTGTTTGTGTCAACTAAGCGACTATTTTTTTTATTTAGAAAACTGTCACGTAAAAATAGAAAAATTAAGAACGTTAAACGATACACCATAAATGAAAAAAAAATTAATGAAAGAAGGAAAAACAATTGAAAGCGGCATGCACTAATTTCTTTTTTACAAGATCTATGTACTTGACATGTTTCGAATTTGATCTGAACTCAAGTCACTATTTTTCTTTTGTTTTTAAATAAATAAACCGACAGAAAACAAATCACAAGAAATCAAATACAAAAAAAAAAAACAAGAAAAAAAACATCGTAATCGAAAAACCCAAATAAAAAAAGCTAATCAAGCAACTATTTTTTTTGTTACCAATAAATTAAAAAAAAACATTTGTTTATTTAAAGGTATAAAAATTAAGAACAAAAATAAAATGAATTAAAACAAAAACTTTGAATAAAAGAAGAAAAACAAATGAAAGCGACCATCCAATGATTTTTTTACCAGATATTCTCGATATGTATTAAATTTGATATGAAGAATTCTTTAAACCTATACTGTTTTTAATAATACGTACAGGGTGGGCCAATTACAGTATTTGCATTTCTCTTGAATTTTAGTATCTCTATAAAGAAGGTTTAGGGAGATAATTAAATATGTATGAAAACTATGAGAAATACGACATGTTATAATATTTATATGCCTTTAACTTGTAAGTGTGTGTGTGTGCGTGTACTGAAGATGTCAGCGCAGCTGCCGAAATACGTATCTACGGATACAATCTATTTTGATTTAAATTTACGGATATAAACTTTTTTGATTTATTATTTCTTAATCACTGTCTCCTTTACTAATATTAAATGTTAAAGTGTTTTACAGAAATTGGCAAAAATTCAGAAGCAGCGATTAATCTGTGCCATAAGTGGTATCCCGAAAGAAGACAATCCTTTAGAGATATATTCTTGAGATTTAAAAACAATTTAACAAATTTTTAATCATTTAAACTGCTAAAACTTAAAAATTATGAATCTCAAAACAAAAATACAAAATTAGAGGAGGTCATAGTTTTAGGAGAAATCGAAAATAACCGACGCCAATTGGAACAAATGTCTGCCTTAGCCAGAGAACTCCAGCAAGACGAATTTAAAAAAAAACAAAGATTCCGACCTTATTGAATAAGAAAAATGCACCACTGCCAGTCCTTAAATTGATAATGTCAGCTCAAACCATAAGAAAACGGAATCGATTATGTTTAGAACAAAATGGCCGACAATTTGAATACTTTTTGTAATTTTTGTGCAATTTCGTTTAAATTAGCATTTATTCGTAATAATTTCGTTATATGTATTAAAAATAAGGTAATATTTTTTCATGGCTCATTGAATCTTTCAAAAATATTTAGCTATCATCATCCATAGCCTACTCGAATGTAATAACCATCAAAATTTTAATTAAAACATGAATTATGTCTCAAAAATCTTTTATGTTTTTGTAAACAGAATTTTATGCTCTTTTCAAAAATGTAAAAATATAGTGTTCCATATAAAAAAATCAAAGTTCCTATTTATATCTCAAAAATTGAGCACTCTAGAAAAAAAAAACAATTTGGAGCAATGAATTCAGCATAAAAAGGTGCCTTAAACGAAAAAGTTATAAAGGCTTTTAGAAATCGTAGAATTTTGAAAAACACCCTGTAGCTCCTAAGCGGTACAAGATATCGAAATGCGTTGTTCACCATTAATTTTGTCTAACTCTTCTAAAAATGGTGTTTCCTATTAAAAGTATCGGATTTGGCCCACTCTGTACATCTAGTCAAATGTTTATTTTCTTTTGTTTTTAAATTAAAGCATAAAGACAAAACAATTGACAAAAGCAAGAACAATGCGATAACGATTTTTTTGCTCTAGCCTCCTTGACTATAACCAATTGTTTTTAATTTTAATGAAAATTAAAAGACTTTCTTTTACTTCAGTTAATCTGTGATTAATTTAATAGCTTGAAAATAGACAAAAGAAAACTTGGAACGAATTTCCCTAATTTAAATTACATTTGTTTATCGTCACTTTAGGAAATTGCTTCAATCACAAAATAAAAGATAAAATAGTTTAGGAAATGCTGAGTTAGTTCTGGTGTAATGAAAACGTATGTATTCACTGAAATACGTTGTAAACCAGAACTAACATAGCATTTCCTAAATTATCTTATCTTTTATTTTGTAATTGAAGCATTTGCTTGTTCGTTGAAAATTTGTAATTATAATTGATCGGACAGTTCGTAGGGAAAAAATTGCGTTGGATTTATTTAAACTATTTCAATTGAATTACAAATTTTTTCTTGTTAAATATACCTCTTGCTATTTGTTCCAATATATGTATACATAGGGTTACCTACATATATCGTTTCTATACATGTTCGACCTTGGTATCATCTGAATTAATCCAACTAATGAACAAGAGGATTTTTCTTTAGATTGTTCGGAAGGCATAATTTAAAAATCTTACGGACCTGATGGATCTATTCGATGAAGAAAAAAAAATGAACGTAGAAAGTTGTAAGGTATGATTCAATAAATTTCTGTAGGTAAAAACGCGTGTCTTAATCCTTCTGTTTGCACCAAAAGTTTTAAGCTTAACTTAACTTAAGCGTCACTTAGGCCTGGTATTTCAGTTTTAACTTTAATCTTCAGTTTATTCCCATGACAACAATTGTTTTGTTACTATGGGAATAAATTGTAGATTAAAGTTAAACTGTAACTGAAATACTGGACCTTACATATGATTTACAAAATGCTGCATAATCTAAAAATGTCACATTATAAACACCACTTCAATTTAAGTGTTTGGTGCAAATGATCGTTTAATTAAACTAGTGATTTAATATTTGAATTAAGAGAGGTTAGTTACAAAATTGTTAAGTAAAACTCAAAAGTCAAGTTAACAGCAAAATTTGTATTTAGCTAAGACATGAAATTTTATTCCACAGCCGCCCGAGACCTGAAATTTATTGAATCATATGTTATTTAAAAGTCGATGTTTCACTGACAACTTCTTCGGGACTTCAACAGGATAAATAAGAAATAAGTTTGTCTACATAAGCTTATTCATTTATTATTTATCCCGGAGAACCTGTGACTGAATGTACAGAGTGGGCCAAATTCGACGCTTTTAAAAGAAAACACCGATTTTTAGAAGAGTTAGATAAAAACTGACCTCGGCTCCTCAGCTCGATTTTTAAGACAAAATTAATGTGAAGACCGCATTTTAATATCTTGTACCGCTTAGGAGCTACAGGATGTTTTTCAAAATTCTGCGATTTCTATAAACCTTCATAACTTTTTTGTTTATCAAAATTTTTGATTACTGTAAAAACATGCACTTTTTCATGCAGAATTATTTTTTTCCAGAGTGCTCAATATTTGAGATATAAGCAAGAACTTTGATTTTTTATATGGAACACCCTATATATTCTTACATCTTATTCAAAAGATTTTTGAGATATAGAGTTTTCATGTTTTAATTAAAATATTGATTGTTATTGCAGCATTGAAGTAGGCTATAGATGACATCATCAATACAAGGACTGGTAGTGGTGCATTTTTTTTATTCAATAAGGTCAGAATTTCTGTCTTTAAAATTCGCATTGTAGACGTTCTTGCTAAGGCAAGATGTTTGCTCCAATTGGCGTGGGTTATTTTCCATTTCTCCCAAAACTAAGACCTCCTCTATCTCTTTATATCTGTTTTGAGATTCATAATTTTTAGGTTTTGGCAGTTTAAATGACTTAAAATTTATTAATTGTTTTTAAATTTCAAGAATATATCTCTGAAGGATTGTCTCCTTTCAGGACACTATTCATGGTAAAAATTAATCGCTGCTTCTGAATTTTCGCCAATTTCTATAAAATACTTTAACATATAATATTTGTAAAGGAGACAGCGGTTAAGGAATATTAAATCAAAAAAATCTATATCCGTAAATGTAAATCAAAATAGATTATATCCGTAGATACGTATTTCGGCAACTACGTTGCCATCTTCAGCACACACAAATACTTACAAGTTAAAGGCTCTTCATGAAATAACGAAGTTATTACAAATAAATGCTAATTTAATCAATTGCACAAAAATTACATAAAGTATTCAAATTGTCGGCCACTTTATTCTAAACATAGACGATTCCGTTTTCTTATGGTTTGAGCTGACATCACCAATTCAAGGACTGGTAGTAGTGCAAAATGCGGTTTTCACAATTAATTTTGTCTTAAAAATCGAGCTCCAGGAGTCAGTTTTTGTCTAACTCTTGTAAAAATAGGTGTTTCTTATTAAAAGTGTCGAATTTGGCCCACCCTGTACAGTATAACGTGAACATTTAAATAAATTTAAAACTCTTTGTCAAATTTTGTGATAAGATTCTACGGACAACATAGGAAAATGCTTCAATAATATTATTTATAATAATAGAAATATAAAGAAGAATGGAAACTGATTTTTAACATTTTCGGCCATACTTCAAGAACAAGCAAAAAAGTCGATTCTATTGTTGGGTATTAATTTTTAATTTAATTTAAAACGATTTTTCTTCTATTTAATCAAATCTGAAGCCCTTATGGTTTTTATAACACACTCAATATAAGCATAAAATTAAACCAAGCAAGAAACGAAGATCTGAATTAAAAAAAGCAAGAAAAAACAAGAAGTCAATGACTTTTTTATTTTAGCTAATCTAATTAACTACATACATATTTCCTTTTTGTTTCTTATGATCTTATTTGAAATGTTAATTCTATTTTAAACATAATTGGCTAGATTTGGAATCTAAAAAAATCTCATTGCGACGAAAAGATTAATCGTAATGATACTTGTAACTGGTAAAAGTTTTATACTAATTGTGTTTTTAATAAAACAATTTATTTAAGTGTCTTCTTGTAAAGTGAACACACACTGTAGGTACAGGGTGGCCCAACGATGCGTATTTCTTCTGTGAGGCCTATACCATAAAAATTAAGAAAAAAATCGATAAAGAAATTTATACTAGACAATACGCGGCATATTGTAAAATTATTTTCAATTATACAGAGTGATCAGAAAAATAGCGGTTCGTGGAAATCAATTTTTTTTAAATGGAACACCCTATATATTTTTAGATATTTGGATGCGCCGCAGTGAGCTGATTATAATGGCATAAATATATATAGATTTCATTGAACTAATTTCGTAAAATTTTTTTTCTTAAAAAATTCTTCAAAAATTCAATTAGTTTGGATATGAATTTCTGATTACTGAGATAACACAGATCAACGAAAATTTAACGCGATATTTTTAGGACTTTGGCCCATATGAAAATGTCAAAAAAATTAAGATATCTTTCTGCATTATACCGAGCGATCGATACTTACGAAACATTCGGTATCTCATTTTTTTAAATGGAACGGCCTACTTTTTATTCCAGAAATGGATAGCACTTAAATGTAGCTTTCTGCTGATTTAAGGTTATATACTTTTATTTTTAACAGTTTCGTCACTAGAAATTTTTTTCACAAGTATTTGAATGGTTGCCTCTTTAAACTCGTCGACACCAGTCGGAATATGTATTTTTGATACAAATTTAAAATTTATGTCTGTTAATTAAGTCTACTGTTAAAAAAAAAATTAAAAATTCCGAAAGTTCGGTAACAAATATTAAATTTCAATTAAAATTTCTTAAAATTATCGCTTTAAGTAAAGGCCAGTTTCATAATGGAATCTAAAGGAGGTTTTAAAATTAAAGGCACATTCAGATGTTTAAACAAATGTGTTTTCATATTCGTTTTTAAAATACGAACAATACGAATATGAAAACACATTTGTTTAAACATCTGAATGTGCCTTTAATTTTAAAACCTCCTTTAGATTCCATTATGAAACTGGCTCTTACTTAATGCGATAATTTTAAGAAATTTTAATTGAAATTTAATATTTGTTACCGAACTTACGGAATTTTTAATTTTTTTTTAACAGTAGACTTAATTAACAGACATAAATTTTAAATTTGTAGCAAAAATACATACCGACTGGTGCCGACGAGTTTAAAAAGGCAACCATTCAAATACTTGTGAAAAAAATTTCTAGTGACGAAACTGTTAAAAATAAAAGTATATAACCTTATATCAGCAGAAAGCTACATTTAAGTGCTATCCATTTCTGGAATAAAAAGTAGGCCGTTCCATTTAAAAAAATGAGATACCGAATGTTTCGTAAGTATCGATCGCTCGGTATAATGCAGAAAGATATCTTAATTTTTTTGACATTTTCATATGGGCCAAAGTCCTAAAAATATCGCGTTAAATTTTCGTTGATCTGTGTTATCTCAGTAATCAGAAATTCATATCCAAACTAATTGAATTTTTGAAGAATTTTTTAAGAAAAAAAATTTTACGAAATTAGTTCAATGAAATCTATATATATTTATGCCATTATAATCAGCTCACTGCGGCGCATCCAAATATCTAAAAATATATAGGGTGTTCCATTTAAAAAAAATTGATTTCCACGAACCGCTATTTTTCTGATCACTCTGTATAATTGAAAATAATTTTACAATATGCCGCGTATTGTCTAGTATAAATTTCTTTATCGATTTTTTTCTTAATTTTTATGGTATAGGCCTCACAGAAGAAATACGCATCGTAGGGCCACCCTGTACAATGGCGACCATAAAAATTGTTACTCCTGCATGCTAACCTCGCCCTTATTGACCTGCAATGGAAATAACGGCTAACGTTGATATTGCAATTGGTTTAGGTCTCCCCTCTTCTCCTCGCCTTAAAGTTATTGACAATATTAACAGTTTACTTGGCCACCTGTGTATGTATGTATGTAAGAAACATGTTCGTTATTTTATTTTATTTTTAAAGAAATGAATATTGACTTGAAAGACTGATTAACTAAAACGATATCAAATATTAAAAAAAAAATGATAAAGTGCTATAAACAATGGAATCAACTTATAATGGACTTCAGGGGAGCAAGTAAAATAGAGTGTTCCCAATAAAAGAATTAAAAGTATAAATTAAACAAATATGTTTATTATCACAATTTTTATTAAAAAGTTAAACATAATCGAAGACTAAAAGTGAAAAATTTCTACAGAAAAAAGTCTACGTTTTGTATACTACGTTCATTTTCAACTATGTACAAGATGGATTAATGTCGGGCATTACTGTAGCTATACGAAATAGAAAAAACTAGTGGCCAAGTCTCTATCTATTTTTTAGAGATAAAGTCAATAGTGTAAGAAAGATTGGCTATCTTCTTTGTTTCCGAGTTATAAGCAAAAGTTGCCATTTTCGACCTTTCTCAATCGCACCACCTCGTTCATTTTTACAGATACTAAAACCTTGTTTTAACATTATTAGGACACTTTTTAGAATACACTTCAGTGGTGCAGTTAGTTTTTTGGTGCGTATTTGGAAATTGTACTAGGAAATATCATCATTATAGTCTTTTTCTGTTTACAAAAATTAATACAATAAATCGCTTTTTTATTCTTGGGTGCATTATATTCTTTATAGCTACAGGTATGCCCATAAGAGACTGCAAAATTAATCCACCTGTACATACATACAGATTGATTCACCCAAGTAGGTTGGCGGGCGCGTACCTCGAGTATTTCCGGACGGCCGTGAGCAATGCAAGGCACTAGGTAAAGAGGAGCGCATATTTAATAAATTAATAATTCTTAAAATGTGCTACTAGTACAAATTGTAATGATAAAAAAAATTGTTGAAAAGAATAAAAGAAAGTGAAAGAAAAAAAGGATATTCTTTTTAGATCAATCTCTGTAATTCATGTGAGAACGAAATTATACTTATAACTGCACGCTTCGAACTGAACGTATAATCGGGGGTGTCAGGCATTGCCATCAAGCCCGCTACACCTGCCTTCAACTGAAATTGGAATAGCGACAATTGACGGTCTACGCGTCAACGCAGCTTAGATTAGAGGGAGATGTAACGGAATTTTTACAACCCGAATGGCAACACTGGTGTCAGCTATGCGTATGCTAGGAACCCCCACTACTTTAAACGATTTCTTTCGAATTTACTTCCATCTACCTATTTCCCTGAATCAATCTGTATAAAGCAGAACAACGCACAGGTCAACGTCCTAATAGAAACTGCTAGCGCGACGTCAATTCTTCTCCATTGTATCAGTTTACTTTATATATCGAGAAAGTATCGAAAACTCTGCTTATAATGAGCAAAATAACGAATTTTAGTTCATTATAAGAAAGAGTCTATTATAATTAAGTTCTTTTTAAACGAGGACTTTATAAGTATTTTGCTGGGACTTTGAAAATGGTTCGTTATAATAGAGTTTCCATTATAAGAGAGTTCATTATAGATGGATTGCACTGTATAGGCATATTGATATTCTTCTTTTTTATTACAGAAGGTAATTACTATTAAAAAAACTCAAAAAAAGAAAGAATAGATGTTACAAGAATAATTCAAAAAGTTACACCATTTGTTTTTCTTTTGTCTTTAAAAAGTTACGTCCTAATGGTACATCTCAAGTTGTAAAATCAAGTTGGTAACTTTGTTTGAGTGGCTGATAAAGTAGATATTTTTTAAATACTTACTTATAACACCCTCTATAGTATGAGCAGGGCATTTTCGCTAAAAATTCAAATTAACGGTACTATAATTGACATTTAAAAAGTAGTTCATGGTGGTTATAAGTTAAAGCTTATATATATATATAGTTATTCGTATTTGTTTTCTCATTTTGATAAAAAACTGGCAGGTAAGTAATAAATTGTAAAAGATATACTATTGGTTATCATATTACTATATCTGTAAATTGGTTTTTGGATTAAATTCTTTTTAGAAAATGTAGTTGGCTGAGTGGTCCTCCCAGGGACCACTAGGCCACTATGACAAGATACGATTTTCAGATACATTTTATAGAGTTTTCATTTTATTACAAATTATGTACATTTTTTGACATAATAAACCAAAACTTAAAAAATATATTCAGCAATGCAAATGGTCATTTGACCAACTTGAAAGTATGTCAGTAGGTCAGTTCTTTTTAGGCTTGATTGTAAATGCATCTATATTATTTAAGTTAAGATTGCCAAGGACTATCAGCTTAAAGGATTATAAAATTGCAGTGCTGTTGATCTTATAGGTGCTAATCCACTAACAACACCCAAGCGAGGAAGCTCTTCTAATCAAAAAGAAAACTGCTATAAAAAAATGTTTTACCAGAAATATGGCATTCAAAAGTGGCATACATGACAACATTTGGAACAAAATGCTGATGCCACTATTATAGCACAAAAAAAAATCCTAGAAGAACAATTTTAAGCTGTGCAACATGCAAGGTGTCTTCGGGAACATAAAAACTGTTTCGCAAAATTTCACTCTAAAAACTAATAGCATTTTCCACTGGCTCACTCCGCGTACACGAGTGTACACTCTACCAGAATTATACGTTCCACTGGGGAGATACGATTACACCTACAGAGAACTGCGCATTCCACTGAGACAATTTGTTCTTTAGCAGTGCACACCAGTGTACACTTTTCTACACGGGCTGTATGAGACGGTGTAGAGAGTGCAAAACAAACATGGCGGAAAAATTTGCATTATTAGAGGAGTTACTAGAAACTGAATTGAGTTACTCTAGTGAAGAAGAACTTTTGGTGGCGGTCTTCAAAGAAAAATCGAAAATATCGAAAATAAATTTTTTTGTAGAAGATGTAGTTTACAACTTTCAAAAGAAAGAAGTATGTAATTGACTTTTTTATGTCTTTTTTACCATTAAATCAACATATTTACAGTTTAAAGCTAATTTTAGAATGAGTTCTGCTACAGCTTCTACAATTATAGTGAATTTTAAAAATTCAGCATTCACACAATTGCACGTTCCACTCGAAGATTGCTCTGTTACAGAATTTGGTTTACTCTGCACTCATGTGTACTGTGGCAGATTCTGACATCATTTGTTCGCGCCCAGAGTGCGAAGGTGTAACTCAGTGGAAAACACTATAAGACTTTATTGGTCTAGTGGTACTTTATATGAAGCACCACTTTGTGCATGTAATTTTTTTTTAATAAAATAGTTTTGTTGTTTTCTGTACCTAAAGAACATAATTTATGCAACAAAATATGATTTTTAAAAATTTAATTAAATGCGGGCTGAAAGGGTTAACTGGAGTATTTAAATTAGTAAATATTTAAAAAAAAGGAAATAAATTTTCTTCTGCTGTTTTTCAATAAATTAAAGAATAGAACAAAACAAAACTTTACATACCCTATTTGTATTCCTTTTTTTTTTTAATGTAGTAATTAGTAAATTTGTCTTTTGTCAACATTCAATAAGATTTCCAAAACGAAAGAAAAAAAATATAAAAAAGAAACTTACACTCCCTGTTCAAATTTTGGGCACGACTGCCCCGTTTTTCTAATTATCTCTGGGTGGCAGCCCTGACAGCGACTGTTTCTCACGGCACGAAGATCACTGGGCCTTCGGTGAACCACATCATGCCGAACGAACGTTGGGTAACGATTGTATTCCTCTAATTCCAGTATGAAGTGATCAAATGAGATTGATGATTTTAAATTGGTTTTCACTCACGCAGGCACAAATACCACCGGCCAAACAAATTACGGCGTGCACGAACAATTGAAATTTTTTTTTCACTTAAGACTACCTAACTCCAAGCATTAATGCTAACTTTGGTTGCGACGAAACTTAATCATGGTTTGACGGGTTCATGCGTCGTTACTGCCTATTCCTTCTTCTTCTCCTCGCCGGGTTATCTGGAAATAGAAGGCAAAAAGTTAGCGGTTTATTTTTGAAAACATAACCCTTAAAAAATATTCCTTGGCACGCCTCTGCGTCGCGGACATGTCAAAAATTCCGTCGACGTTTTTTCGCTGACAAACGAGAAAAATCGCCTTGGGATATTAATGTGGCACTCCAAACATCAATGGAGGGCCCCCCAGGAACCCAAATCACAGGAGCTAAACACTTAGTTGAAATTCTTACGTGCGTACGACGCAAATCTAGAGTTGAGGTTACCAGGTCCTAGTGCAACGCGTTCTCCAAAGACCGCAGATCATAAACGCCGGCCAATTCATCGGGAATGACCTACATGCAAGCTGAGACGTTTATTTAATCGCAAACTCACATTTTTTTAGCGAATTTGACAACACCCTGCCTGAGAAGTTCGGCGTTTTTAAAATTTGACGCGAGATGGCGCCCGGTCAACAAAAAAAAAAGCCGTAATCCAGTGCGACCAACCGAAATCATCTGTCACTTGCAACATAACCTCAAAGCAAACTACCGCTATTTTTGCGTTTCGCGTGAGTTAATCGAGGGATTAATGGCAGATGTATTGGATATTAACGACGCGGTCGATTTCGACGTCGAAGATGAAGGTGAGCAGAGCGTCATGCGTCTCAAAGACAAAGTCACAAAGCGTAAGGGAAGAGGCTTCGGTGCGGGGACAACGAAAACCTCCGATAAAATTGACAAGTATGATAGTATTGAGGCAGGCGAACACGGTGATATACCGGGACCCCAAAAATCCGTCGAGGGCTGGATCTTATTTATAACGTCGGTGCACGAAGAGGCTTCCGAGGAAGATCTCACGGAGAAATTTTCAGAGTTCGGGCAGATCAAAAACATCAACTTAAACTTGGATCGTAGGACCGGTTTTCTTAAGGGCTACGCCCTCATCGAGTACGAATCGTACGACGAGGCAGATGCTGCACGACAATCATTAGATGGCGGCGAAATATTGGGGCAGACGATTGGTGTTGAGTGGTGCTTTGTCAAGGGGCCCAAGAAGAATAAGCGACGAAGCAAGAGGCATTAATTATTAATTAAGCAAATCCATTTCATGTATGTGACTTTTTTTTAATAAATTTAAATATTTTTAACTTTGCAATTTTTTCAAACTTGAAGATTTAGGTTTACTCACTCTCCCTGCTGTTTCTCTCTCACTGTCTACTGCTAATAATTTATTTTAAAAAAATCTCTGTTTCTTATGGCTTAAGCCAGACCTACCTACTTGGACCACTCATAAATCCAATTTTGCTTACTAGTAATAACAACATGTAAAAATAAAATAAATAAGAATGTAATGTAACAAAGAAAACATAAGTAAATAAATGAGACAAACAAAAAAACAAAATAAATAGCAAATAAAAGTAATTGAATTAATAGTTAATAATAATATGTTTAAGAATGTACATAAGCCCTATTTTCAACTCGTTCAAAAGATTCGTTTGCGAAAATGACGCACTTTTCGAACGATTGGTATAGTTTAATACGAGAGGGTATGTCATTTTGATATCAATTATGCATACGAATCTTTTCGAATGGGTTGAAAATAGGGCCCCAGGGTGTCTTCTTGTTTTTCAAAACAGAAGGAAATGCAAAACACTCAAAAGACTCATTCAAAATTTTTGCAGGTGATCAGAGAAAAACAATCGAACATCACATAAGAAGTGGGATATACAGAGTGTTCAAATTGAACTCCACTGCTAACTCTTTTTATTTTTAAGTGACTTCTTGCTCATTCTGAATTTCTACTCAAAAAAACTATTGCATTGCTAGTTGTCAAGATATTTGTGCAATTGTATCTTTTTTAAAAAGCAATGTAGTAATTTTTGTGATCCATTTCATAGAGATTTTTTCGCTACACAGCAATAACCAAATGTCATATATTTATTTACAAAATAACGAAATATTTACCTTACAAAAAATTATTTTTAAATGAGTAGTCAACGTTCATATATAAAATCAAGTTTCTAAACTAAATTGACAAATAATATTTATCAAATATGCACGTAAACGACAAATTTCGTTGGACTTTTTCGCTTTGTAACATCAAATGTAATTAAAAAAAATGCTAAAAGTGAGAATGAATAAGTTTTAATACAAGTAAGAGTGAGAAAAGTGCGAAAAGAGTTTATTAAACTCCGTTCACTCTATTCTTTTCGCACTTGTCTCACACTTACTAGTATTAAAACTTATTCGCTCACTCTTTAGAGTACAAAATGAGTAAATAGAGTGAACGGAGTTGAATAAACGCTTTTGTTAATGGCGATACCGGGTATCCTAGGCAGTGTTGTCAACTATTGACAGTCAATTTTGTTTTCTTCCCTCAAATTGCAATTTTAAGGGCCAGTTTCATAATGGAATTTAAGGGAGACTTTAAATGTAAAGTTACTCTCTGATGTACAGCTGAAATAAAAAAAATAAATAAACGGGAAATGAAAATTTTCCAATTGTAAATTTGGTTGTATTTGTCAATGAATTGTCTACTTGACAAATACACACCATAGAATAACCCACCTTAACACACCTTACGAACAAATATAAGTAAAGTACGATTAGAAATGGCAAATTCAAATGTCAAATTGGCAACTGTCATGATGATGATGGTTCACAATTAAATTTTTAAGGCCAGCTTCGACGCCAGATTTAAAAAAAGACTCTTTATAAATGACGATACGTCCCTGGTTAAGAAAAGGCAGTAGATAAACGAAATAAATACAGTTATAAGTGTTGATCTTTAAACTGTGAGCTGAAATACGAATATATTTACGAAATTACAGGTAAATCCTCCTATAACACGGTAGATAGGTTTCTAGGAAATGCCGACTCGTGTTAAACCGTATTATAGAGATTAGGACTAGTACATTCTTAAAAAAAAATCCATTTTGCACTGGATATTTGATAAGGAGAGGATTCTCCAAGATAAATTTCCTGAAGCGCTTGTGGTGTGAGGGTGTGATCTCCTCTAAACTCTAGGTTGTTTTTTGACAATTTATATTTTATTAATTTTTTAGGGATATATATATAATTTTTTAAGACAGTATCAAACATCAGGGAATCAAATGTTTACGAAAGTTCTTTATTCTGTAGAATAAGAACTTTTTTCAGGAAAATGGACTTTTTTCCGTGTTATTTGATTTGATCTTATTTGTAGACGGTCTAATTTCAGATAATTACATATTATTTTCTTTCTGTTATTATTTTTATTAATTTAATTTTAATTATTATTATTTTTATAAATTATGAATATTGGTTGTTAGATTTTATGAAGTGCTTTTAACTTGGTGGTGTCTGTACTGAAGATGCAGCTTAGCTGCCGAAATACGTATCTACGGATATAAAAATTATTGTGGGTGGACATTAATTTTTAATTAGGACATTTTTATTAAAATTTATTAACTTATTAAAAACAAATATGCCTAGCGTATAATTTTAATTGTCTTATGGCTAGTTGCACCAAGCCATTAAGCATGACTTAAGCTGAGCTTAAATTTAAGAGGTGTTTAGAATGTGGCATTTGACGTTATACATTATGTAATTTTTATTAAAAAATCAAGTTTTCTTGTCAGATGAAAATTATGAAAATTAATTAAAATTGTGTAACTGGCAGTCTAGAAAAGTGTTAGGAAAGAGTTTATACATGTATTTCGGCCTTATTGGGCTTCATCAGAACTCTGTACCTTAAAAAAATTTTGGTTTATTAAAAAATTTTGAAAAACTTACCCCCTTTTTTGAATTTCTAAAATCCCAAACCACAAGAACAGGAATTAATGATAAAAATATGAAAATCTTTTGCAAATTATACAAGGAAGCGATTGATTCTATACTGCCAGTTACACAATTTTAATTAATTTTCGTAATTTTTATTATAAGTGACACTTAAATTAAGCAGAGCTTAAGTGGTTAGTGCAACTCACCATAAGAGCCTGTACTTTAGTCACCGATTAACTTTAACCTTTGGTTTATTCCCATAAATGTGTTAAATAAAAATCTTGTTATTTAGTGTTGTAGAATGATTTCTACAATTCATTACGTATAAATACGTATTTACACAATTTATCTTATCGTGTTTGAGTGAATCTGTGTTGTAGGAGAGTTACTTTACTTACTATTGACAAATGCTTGTAAAAATATATGTATAAAATAAGGATAACAACTTTGAACACCTGTCTTGACAGGTAAACAAATAAAGTACTACAACATGAAAACAATTAAAATCTCCGAGTTAAAAATTTCTAATTTCTTTAATTTTAATTGTATTCCAAATACTCTACGCACACACTGGGGTAACATATTTTTGGGTAAATTTCTAATTAATTATAAACTAGTCCATAGAATCTTTTACACATTTTGCCATAATCTGTGATATTCATTCTGTAATGGTTTTTTTTTTTTGGGGGAACAATTGTCAGTCATCCTGTATATACACTGTGTTGATTCATATTTCACTCAGGGAAATAGCATGTACATTTAAGATTTTGCAAATATTGGCTCTCCTGTACATTTTGAATAAAATGGTAAAGGAATAACTTGTTCCGAATTTTAAAAGGGCGCCAAAATATGTTTTGCACAAGGGTGCTCGACACCCTAGTAGGGTTGCGTTCATAAACTATTCTCCTGAGAGCGACTTGGGCGTTTAATCGCATCTTTTTCACTCACGATTTTTAACATATTTTGCGTCTCGTCAGTATGTGTCGAGACGTCTTGTGTTTACATCTTTTCCATGACAACGAGCGTACTTTTTACAACCCACTTTTAAGTAGAGCGTAAAAAATACGCCCATTGTCATGGAAATTGTGTAAACACAAGACGTCAGCACATAACCGAACGAGACGCAAAATATATTAAAAATCGTGAGTGAGAAAGATGCGATTACACGCCCAAGACGCTCTCGGAGGTATATTTTATGAACGCAGCCCTGCGGGCCTGTCTGGAGCTAGTAAATCAAAACAAAGATTACAGGGAAAAAATATATAATTAATTGGTGTGAAGTGCCATTATTACATCATTTCGAACTTCATTACTACTGTAAGAATTTTATATTTTATTTTAGCTTGCCCACCAAATATCATTGGTGCTTCGTGAATCGGCGAATTTTTATAACATTCTTTATTATTATCATTTTTATAATCTCTGCAACATATTTGCATATTATTCCAAAACCGCTTACAAATGACGCCGCCGAGTCGTGTCCTTTTAAGACTATAAAAAGTAAACAATGAACCAGCTAGATATTGGATCCACGTTCACATTATGAAAATATATCTCGGTTCGTCGACTTAATGTTTAGTCCGTACACGCATCTATTGAAGCTCTTGCAGTTTGAATGGTTTTTGCATGCGATACACACCGTAAATGTTTGCGGCCTCGCTTGAAATATATAAAATACCGTTCGGTATTTATTGCATGTCTACAGACTTGATGCTCTAAGATGCAAAAATCATAAGAGCTTATAAATCTAATAGAAATACTTTTTCGTCTTTTTCTATTCTTTTTGTACACATAAAACCTTCACTGTGTTTCTCGTAAAAAGTACATACAGTTTTATTGTACTCTTACTGCATTTCACAATGTGACATGAAATTGACGTCATTTTAATTTGTTGTTTGAAACATCTATTCTATTAAATTAATGCCCAAAGCTCTCACCTTAGAACATTAATTCAATAGATGCATAAATTAATGCTCTAAGGACGTACCACCTTAGAACATTAATTCAATAGATGTGGGTAATTGCAAAAACAAAAAGTTTATCGATATAATCGCCATCTATGTGCAAGGTAATCCTAGTATAACAATTAGTCAGACAATTAGGAGGACCAAAAAGGACTTGGGTATTCTCAAAAACACAATTTTCAAATAATTAATATACTTCAACGTAAAACAAGAACATTCCCAACTGCTCTAATCACAGCAATTTCTGCAACAAAGTGAACGCTCCGGTTCCAGTGTTGCACGGTTTCCCGACCATGAGACAGCTCGAAGGGCTTTGGAGTTGATCTTGTTTACCTGCGGTGTTCACGCGCCAATCGAATAATCACATTCTGCATTTGTTTTATACTCACTTTTAATGATGGCCTCCTTCAAGAACGTCAGCGACGCTTCGAACGACATCTGCTGAAGTGGCGACGCACTATCCTCCAAGCCCTTCCTGCTCAGCGGTTTGTATTCGCCACTGAACGTCATGTAATCGGCAATGAGGAGTAAATGGCGGGGATCCACCGTAATTCCATATACTTTAAAAACATCTTGGACTTCCTGCATCAAAACCAACCAATTAGAAAACATTGGCAGAATAAGTAACTCCGCGTCTTACCCTCACAATCACCTTGGTAGCGGCTTCAATTCCGTAATTCTCGGCCACTCTGTGTATGTCATTCGAATACAGCTTGTTCAAGTCTAAGAGCTTGTCATACTTAAACATTTCCTGCATGTTAATTCCGTCAGTCCTCAAAGTGAGAATGTCGTCTTTGACATAGGTGATCGCACGTTTTATATTCGGAGTTTCCCACAGCACCGATTTCGCAGCGACATCTTTTAGTATGGCTTTCAGGTCGACTTTCTTGAAGTTCATGGGGAGCTGTCAAAAGAATTTGCAAAAATGAAAATAATGACAAAAATAGTAATAAAAAAACGTTACAAAGACAAAAGGTAAATGGATTTAGTATAACATTCAAGTCAACTTGGTTGAAGTTCAACACAAAAAATTGTGAATTGTGAAAGAAAAATAGTGATAAAAATTGTATGAATTATGATCAAAAAATTAATCAATAAAAAACAGCAATGATAAAGAAATATTAAGCAATGACAATGACAAAAATAACAAAAAGTTAATCAAAGAAAAGTAACAATAAAACAAAAATAGAAAAGGATGACAATGATCAAAAGCGTCGAAAAGGGGGTGAGATGTAATGAGCCGCTGATTCCTAGGAATCTGTGACAATCAACGATAAATTTTTAAAAAAATTGTTAGACAAAACTAATAATTAATTACATAAAGAAAAAGTAACTAAAAAGTTAGTAATTAATAAATAAATGAACTTTTAAAATTACACTCAAAAATAATTAATTAGAAATTAATCAACCGAAGATAATCATAAAACAAAAAAATGACAAATGACAAGAAAACTGATAATGAAAAAAAAATAAATAAAAAAACGACAATGATAAAGATAAAAAAAATGAGAATCAAAACTAATAAGAAATTATAATGAGAAATAATAACTAAGGACAACGACAAGTAATAAAAAATAATATGTAAATGACAATAATAATTATTATAATAAAAATGATATTGGCAAAATTTAGACAAAATTATAATACATAATAACAAATTAATTAAGCAAAATTAATAAATGAAAAAAATAAATAAACAAAAGTAGCGATGACAAAAAAAATTGGTCAAATGATGTAGATAACTACAACTTATTGTTAGTCAAATAATAACAATGTCAAAGAATTAGTCAAACAATGACAATTACAAAAATTAAACGAATTTAATGATAAAAAATTAATTTAATTAAATTATAACAAAAAATTATAAGAAAAAATGATGAAGAAAAGACAATTTAAAATGAAGAAATGCCACTGAGAAATTATAAAAATAACAACGATAAATAATAAAAATTAACAAAGACAAGCGATAAAAATTGAAAATGAGGAATAATAAGAAATGACACACAAATAGTAACTAATGACAATAGAAATAATGACAAAGACGAATATTAAAGATGATAAAATGATAATAAAATAACAACGATAAAAAGTAAAAGTAGTCCAAAAATCTATCGCGCAATGTCGAGACTAAGCCAATGTAAATTATTAAAGCGACAAAGATAAATAATTAAAAAATTACAATGATAAATGACAAGCAAGGGGAATGATAAATAAAAAAGATGAGAATGAAAAATAATAAAAAATAACACCGACATATGATAGAAATGGTAACAAGTACAAAAAGATATTTAAACAAGTTAATGAAGAAAAATAAAAAATAACAAAAAAACTTACAGCAAAAGTCAACTCACACCACAAGTGACGCTTGGTATCGTAACTGTAGTTTTTTGCGTAGTGATAAGAGCTAACAACGTCATTTTGAATTGAGTCGACTTCATCAGTTTCTTGTTCTTCTTTTTCTTTGTCCTCCTGTAGTTCTTCATTATCTGATTTAAAAAGAACATAAAAAGCAAGGTTGTCACACGTTATAAAATTTCCTACCTTCATCAGACAAGTCGGCTTCTTCCTCCTCGTGTTCCGGTTCTTGCTCGTCATGCACCTCCTTGTACTTATGCGTCATTTTAGCATCATCAGGATCTTCAGCTTCCTCGTCGGAACTATCGGATACTTCCCCACGCTTTCTCGTTTCACTTGGTTTAGATGCGCTCTCTTCATTACCATCGTCAAAATCATCTTCGTCACTTCTATTGGTCCTTGTTGGAAGCTTACTCGATCTTTCTTCCATGGAAACTCTGCAGCAATTCATCGAGTACTGTATCACAAAGAGGATTGAGAGGAATTAATTAAAAACTTACAGATTGGAATGTATCTTCACATACCGCCGGATGGCGCTGAACATTTGTCCGAAGAATGATTTCCTCATGTGTTTCAAAACGTGCTTAGATTTGATGCAGAAGTTGGCTTTGTATGCCTCATGCGGTAGAAAAGTGAAATGCAAAGTGTAACACTGTTGCCTAAAATATGGATTTGCATTTCTCTTTTATTTCTGTTTTAAAATGACACTTACCTAGTTGGTGTGACGTCTAAATGACTAATGACATGGATCTTTTCAAGGACGTCCGCAACAACGACCCTCGTTAGCTTTTTCCGCAGCTTTTCAGCTTGCGCCTCCAGGTCCGGAACGGGCAGAAACGGAATTTCCATGCTGGGCGTTTTGATCGACTTCGACGCCATCATCAATATCTCACGCAGGCGGGGAATCCCGAGCGTGACGTTCATTTCACCTCGCCCTGCGAAGTGAAACGTATTGAGCGTCATCTGGGTTGAGGGCTCGCCAATAGATTGCGCTGCTAAGAGCCCCACGGCCTCTCCAGGTGCGCACAGAGATTGCATCGCTTTTAATTTGAGCATTTCGCTAAAGTGACGCTTCTCTTTCTTCTTCTTTTGCTTCTTGAAATCGACGAAATCGTCGATTAGTGTCAGTAGGCGTTCGTTTAATGAACCGAAGTAGCAATCGGATTGGTAGATGGAGTTGACGGGGGCGGGACACGGCACGCATTTTTGGCTAAAACTGAATTAACAAATCAAAATTTATTGAACCGAATGAAAGAAAATCTGAATTGCATTGCCTAAAATAAATTTTATTAATAAGGTGCACATTAAAAAAAAAGTAATTGGATCGAAAACAGTGTACTTTTGTATATATGTGTCACGAAAAATTAGGAATCCGAAAATGTAAAAATATATAGGGTGGCACAACGCTAACCGGAACACGCCGTATACGACAAATTATTTTGTTACATGCTCTGGAAAATGTAGTGAAACTTTCATTAGAAACATTTATTGAGTAACTATGAGAGAAATCGTGTTAAATGGGACAGCCTGTATAGTACACATTAGTGATGGCAGATGCTCGAGCATTTTAAAAATGCTCGAGCATTTTAAAAAGTTCTTTAATGCTTAAGCATTTTTACGGTTACTTTTGAGACATTTATGGACATTTTGAATGCCCATTTTGTTTATTTTTTAAAAATCTGAAAATCATATTTTTAAACATACCTATTAACTTAACGAACAAACATTTCTTAGTATGTAAAGGTGGTTATATTCTTCTCCAGAAAGGACATTTTCATATAGGTATGTATCACATCTTAAGGATTTGTAGACTAGGGATGACGACGGGTACCCGAGTATCCGTTTATTTAAATGAAACCGGTTCCTCCTTATGAATACCCGTTACTGGACAAGTATCGGGTACCCGATTACCCGATACTCGGTAAATGTCCGACAACTGAGGGACGTTTTTTTAAATTTAAATTAGGTATCATGAAATAAATGTTTGGAACATTAATCTTGTTTTGCGATATCAGTTACTTCGGATACTTCTATGACAGATTTTCAAATTGTTATTCGATACTTATCGAGTAGTTGTCGGGTAACGGATACATATCGGGTACCCGGGTATCTATCGGGTAACGGATAATACCCGGGTATCAATAACGGGTGTCCAGGTAACAAAATTATCGGGTATCGGTATCCCTATTGTAGACTAATGCCTTTTACCACATGTTTATACATTATACATAAGTATAACACGTACTATTCAGAATGATGTAATCTATCACTACTTAAAGTTTGTAAACGAGTTAGAAACCTCTTTGTCTTTGTCTACATAAATTACCTTTGTATCTGTGCCGAAATTTTCACTATTTAGCATATCATAAACGGGTGTACTAATAGAATTATTTTCAATTTCCATCAAATATGCTTCTTGTTTGGCTTGATCTTCATATTCTACTTCTTGTTTACTTTCAAAACAATACATTTCCTCTTGACTTTTCACATCGTAAACGTCATTTGATTGATTTGCTTCATCGCTGTCATCCATTATTTCATTTGTATCATAATCTAATATATCATCTTCGTTATCTCTACTTTAATTTTCATCATTTTCCTCTTCATTGTCCTCTGAATGAATATTTTGTTCAAAATCCTGGATATTATTATTTGTCTTGACAACATTTCTAGTGAGCCCTTGTTTTGCATACTCCAAATCCCTTGATGAAAGTAATTTTAAGTTGCTATTCACCACAATCAACTTTTCAGTTCTTTCAATCATAAACCGATTTGTTTTTTGTTTGTTTTTATCAGAGCATGTATTTTCCAATTACGTTCGCAACTGGCCGCACTTAAGAGAAATTTAAGAATTCGTACAGTAACTTCATAAATAACTTTACTGAAACATAAATCTTTCCACCATGGTCCAGCATCTGCACATGCAGCTGTTTTCCAGATCGGATCCGTATATCACTTTGAGCCATGTAATTCACGTAATGATTGAATAACTCTGACTTCTCAAGTTTCAAGTATGTATTGCAAGCCGATATCTTTCTCAGTTTCACTTATACCTTTGACTTTTAGCTTAGAATTTAGAATATAAGCAGCAATATGCTTTCTTGAATTTTTATTATTTTAAACTATTTTCTTTGCAATTCGGAACATCACAGAAAAAGTCTTCAATTTGCAAATATCCTTTGCTATGAGATTGAAGGAATGTATTTAGCATCCTTGCAGTAATGAAAGGATACTTTTCCTTTACTAGCAGTAAGCAAGTAGCCTTCATCAATGACGCATTATCTGCACATATTCCTCTAATTTTTTTAGATCTATATCTATGATAACTTATCAAAAATTTCAAAAATATAGTCTGCCATGTGACGCTCCGATTTGGCATCAATTGTTTTAATGAATACTGATTCAGGGATCGCTGCTACAATATTTTTTATCAATGGTATGCCATTAACATCTGTCCAACCGTCACTTAAAATTATTATTGAATTTGAGGAATTGATCTTTCTATTGGTTGCTTCTTTCTTTCGTTTTCTAACAGAGTTTCTGCAATCAACTTCCTGGAAGGAGGCTTATAACTGGGTCTTAAAAATTTTATAAATTTTACAAAATATTCATTTTCAACGAAAATCAATGAGACAGCTCCGCTATAGAATGCTCGTGCCGATGTGCCACCTCTTGAGAAAATTCATCCATTGAATCGAAAAACCTTGATATATTTTTGTTTTCGAAATCTAAGGGTAATATGCATTATTATGCAATGATTTATCTGTTTCTGTTGTATTAGTATTTATAGAACTGGTTGAAGTATTTGAAACCACTGATTGGTTTTTCTATATTAAATAAAATACATGTGAAAATAAATAGAATAAAAAAACCAAAAACTTACTTTTTGAAGATCTTATTAAAATAACTCCAAATCACAGTCAGTTTTAACTATTTTTTAATCAAAAATTTAAATGTAAACGATTTAAAATAACAAAACACTCATTCAGGGTTAAAAAGCCACCACCAAATAGTGAGCTTTTTTGGACATTTTAGTGCATTTATGACATTTTTAAAAGTGACCATCCATCACTAGTACACATATACCGTTTTGGAGTTGTAATAATAAAGGTTGAAAGGTCAAGATCCTTATAACTCATTGGGAACTTCTTATTTGAGACAAATGAAAACAGAAGCTTTCATATGTATTTCTATTCTCTTGTTTTTTTCTTTATACAAACGCAACCCCTAACAAAAGCATTAGTAACAGTTTAAAGAATCGTCATCTCTTAATCTTAAAAAAATTACTTTGTCCTAATTTTGAATTTTTTAAATTTTTTCGCAACCTTCGTCTTTTATTTTACACTGTGATCAACAATGATTCGATATTTGTGTCAATACTTCCAAAATATAATCAATCTCCCATTCGACAGTGTTTATTTACTACCTATAAAGATGTCAATAATAATTTCTACGCGACGCAATGCGATTACGAACAACGAAAAAATATTGTAGAGCGGCACATTTAATCATTGTTGATCACAGTGTATTACTTTCATGCATTTTGGTAACAATTTAAAGAAGCGCCTTCTCTTAGCTGTTCAAATCTCAAATATTTCCAGTTCACATTTTTTTGGTTTTTTTTATTTAATCTTTGAAGTAATTTGAAAAAACGCCACACAACTATTGCCATCATACTTGCACTAATTTTTATTTTGTTAGTACATATTCATACAAATTGTAACAACATAAAAACCGCCATCTTTTGGCCGTCGAGAAAAGTAACTCTAATTTATTTCTTTACTTTTTTAATTTAACACAACTCACCCATTCTTGATTTCATCGTTGGAATTCCTCCACAATTTCTGTAAAGTCTTGGTAATTCCATCTCTCCCAGTCTTTTTGCTGACCTTACGCGAATGATCCGCCTCTATTTTGGGTTTAACCGCCGCCGAAAACAGCGTAAATGGGCTCGTTCGGTTCTTCTTGCTGGGGTCACCTTGAGTGGCCTTCCACTTCTGAAACTGAAACCAGCGAGCATTACAGGCCGCAACGTGCCCAACCGGCGAATCTTACGTCCTCTATATGTTGCTCGACCTGAGAACAATCATCAACGGCCTTCAACTCTTTTATTTGCTCTTTGTTGAATATAGCCCCGGAATTTTCGTAGAGGAATCGCATCTGTGACGAAGTGAGAAATTGTGCTCTCGTTATATCCATTCCATCTTCACCATAATAAAACTAAAAGAAGAAACACAAACGGTTTATACTGAATTGATAAAAGCAAAGTTACCAACCTGAATTACAGTTTTATCGCTGTCGCGCACCGTCATGTCGTAGTTAACAGTTATTCCTTCCAAGTGTTTGATCAGGCAACGTTGTAAGTATCCACTCCGACTAGTTTTAACGGCTGTGTCAATGAGGCCCTGTCAAAAAATTTAATTCTTTCGTTTTTTGGACAAGGGTTGACATGTGATGACAGACCTCACGACCGGCCATGCAATGAAAGAAGAATTCCTGCGGCTGAATGCCCGTCATGAAACGTCCATCGATGAATCCACCGGCTCTCGGGGAGAATTCGAAGGCAGGAAAGCTGGGCAGGGACTTCCCTGAGATCATAACAGGGGGCCTCTTTCCTTCCAACTCGATTTGACCGAGCAGGCAAGAAATTTGCATGGTGTTCACCGTGGAACCTTTTGCTCCGGACTGAACCATCAACTGAAGATTATTGTGGGGGAATTTTGTAAGCAAACCGGCAGGCAAGCACGTCCTGTAGACACAGGTGACTTTTTTAGTAACAATAAATAAATAAGCGATGCTTCGCCAACCATGACGTCATACTTACTTATTGATATCGTTGGTGTAGGAGTCTAAGCTAGATTTGTATTGCCGATCGATGATACTCCTTAATTTCGGATTGGTAACACTGGATTCTTCTATTTTTTCAACGACCTCGTCCAATTCGGCGTCTTCCGGGAGGTCCAAGGCAGTTGTTACCGCAGCCTTTCCAACTTTTCGCGACTTTTTTATAATCTTCGATCGCTTTTTGTCTGCCTGGGGAACCACAAGGATATCCTGGACGCCCAAAGTGAAGCCCTCCAATTGTAGGAAGGATGTGAAGAGCTTCGCCAGTGAGCTCAGCAATTTCGTTGCAAATGCGCCACCATACAACTACAAATAAATATCAAATAAAAATCAGGTGGAAAGGTCAGAGTGTAATTCTCTTGCGAAGTAATAACTTTTCATAATGTACAAGAGAGGACGTCTCTTAAGTTTTCTTTTGCCATAATGTGTAACATCGCCTCTAGACATCAAGGTTTCTTAACGACCAAGAGATGTTATGGCTTTTAAGGTTTCTTTTTGCAAAAAGTAATAATTTCTTTTAAGTTTAGAAAGTCTCAATATAAATACTGTTTCTAAGAAATTTAAAAAAAAAACCTAATAATCAAGAGTTGTCGTTTTATGTGACTATAGAAATAAACAGCAACTTTCTTAACGCCCAAAAGGTGGAAATCGTTAAGTTTTGCTTCGCTTGGTTTTCAGGGCTTCTCTGTAGCTGGTCTCGTCGGTGTTTCTTGCTGTTGCTGTAGACATTGTGTCTACACATCTGCAACGACAACAAGAAGTAGCGACAAGACCAGCTACAGAGAAACCTTCAAGATGCCCCTTGTAAGAGTGGACGAAACATCGGCAAGAAAAAACGAAGACGCGGTTCCAGCCCCGAAAAGAAATGAAGCATGGACCACGGGCACATAACCCTTCAAGCCAAGTTATCATTAATTTTTTTTTTTAATAAACTTTATAACTTTATAGTTTTTCTTAAAGGAGCAGCATAAAATGAAAAAAAAAGGAGTTGAGCATTTAGCGATGATCTAGAATGACGCTTTGCGAAGTTCTTCATATTTTAAAGAATTTTTATATATCATAATTTTTAATCTATCACCCGTCAATAACTTAAAACCAACTGATTTGAGGCATACGGTGCTACATTAAAAATAAAAAAAGCATTCAGAATTTTACAAGGAATTCGAAATTATAAATAAAATGGGGAATAGGAAAATGCTCTATAATATACTGGGGTCCTACTCGACTGAATCAATCTGTGGGGGTTCTTTGTATGAAAGTAGCAAGAATATGGCAAATGCAGCAATAATATTTGATTAGTTACATCCGAAATGTATGACTTATATGATCGTTTACAATATATAGTACCGACAAAATAAAACCACTAAGGCCGTCAGTCGCAGTTTAATTCTAAAATTAAAAACTTTTGTTGCAAATCGGTTTTGATTGCAGTGAATCCCTCGAGCATCCTCTGTACAGCTGTTTCGGCCCTATTTGCGTCAAAAAAAGATCGCAGGATGTCGCGATTCAAACTATCTAATATTAAAGTTAAATTGTAACTGAGAAACCGAACCAAAGAATACATGTATTGTAACACGCCCGGACGTGCCACCTTGTTGTTGACTTTACGGACAACTAACTAATCTAATAAACACGGTCCAAACAAAAACAAACTAAAATTTATTGACAAATTAATTTATTAAATGGACCGAAGGATTGGACTAAATTCTAGGAAGCAATAAATGCCTCGGTTTGGCCTCCGCAAAAGGGTCGTACCATGCTATTCTTACGGCATGCGCTGGTCTAAGCTACCTGGTACAGTTATGGTTTAGTGGCGCCAAGGCTTTTCTTCTACGGCCGACCCCTTCTGGGAATTCCCACAATTTAAAACTTTAATTGCCGGTATTCTGGATCGTCTAATTAATTTTAAAAAAAAACCCGGGCCCTACGTTGTCGTAGTTGTGTTCTAATTTTTGGTGTGGCGGTGTAATCGAGAGATGCAAGGTGCTAAATACGAGTCAATAAAATGCCAGGTGTGAGATTAATTAATTATTTATTGAAAAAAAAAGAAAAAAAAAAAACGGAAACTCCTGTCACGAGATCTTAACGATCTAGGGACTTGAGCGTAAAACCGTAGATTGAAACAATGGATATCTTTCGCAATAAATTAAATACAAAATTCCAAAGAAGTACAATAAACTTTGCTTAACGTATTTAACGCCGAATATCGTCGCGATCTAATTTATTTCGATTCTCACAGTTGGTGGCTTGTTGCACGCGCAATTAGGTTGTGTCAACTTGTAACTTAAATTATCAACAACTGATCTCTTTGTTTAGTCAAATAGTTTGGTCTGGATACTCGTGTTTGCCACTTTAGTTAGTACTCGAAGACGCTATGAATAATCAACCAGCGCACGCACTGTGTAACAGTGTATATACAGTGTACTTTGTTACTGGAACTTATTAATTGATCAATCCGATGTTCGGAGATGTATGTGGTACAAAAGGCCGCTCCAGCGATCAATTTGCAGGATAATCAACAGCAACAGCCGTTAGTTTTTCACGGGCGGGATAGCCCTATCTCTAGCTCATTAACCTAATTAATTAGACAACTGTGCGTAGGATCTTTCGTCAACTACATGCTCCAGAGTCCTTCGAGGTCCTGTATGCAGATCCCTCTACTTCGTTTTGTATTTTCGCCGACTAAGCCTATTAGCTAACTAATTGTTTGCGCAAGGACCCTAATGACTGTTTTAGACACTCCACGTTGTGTGGTTTTGGTACTTTCAGTCGCTCGACCAATTGCCCTCAATTAACCTGCAAATCTTACACCAAAGTCAACACTCCAGCACACACACGCAGGGTGTGAGAAAGTTCTGTGACGAAGATGTCTATTGATAAATAGTTCAAATTGTTGGCCTCGTAATTCTACGGAATTCGAAAGAGTATTAAATTGGCCTAGATTTCGGAGCTAGGCTGTGCTGGTCGCACTGTGCGTTTTGGCGGATATAACTTGCCTGATCAGACTTTAGTTGCAGATAACCCAGTACAATCCAGAATAACACCGATCGCGTGTCTCCGAATTGCCGAGGATATCGCAAAAAGGTAGAACTAAATTGCAAAAAAGATACACTGTATTTGAACCCGAACAAAAGATTTTAGGTGTAGTTAATTTACTCTGGTTGATTAAATCACAGACCGCGCAAACTACTGAATTTATTGAGTTTAACTTGATTCAAAAGCAAACGCAGGTACCAAAAAAAATAACTATTAGATTGCCTGAGCAATGCAAAGATGGAACTTTACAGAAATTCCACGCTACTGATTGATAAACCAATTAAAATAATTCTTACGCAAATTTATGCCACCAAGTATGTGAAAAGAAATAGAAAAAATTCATGCAATTATACCTATTCCGTTCCGCGACGCACAATTCACTAATCCACACACGCACGATCTTTTTTTTAATTCGCGTTCGCGATCGCCTCGCGGTTATTAATTTGATGGCCCTTTTGTATTCACTATAATTTTAACGCCCCGAAATGATGTGATTGAATTCTAATTATGCAGCTAGATAAGGTAAATTGCAAAGCACTCCAAAATAAACTACTCGAGTTCAATTAAAATGCAGCTTGTCGTTCGGACGGCGTAAGCCAACTGTTTTTCGTTTTTACTTTGACTTTCCACTAGTGACAAATTTTGACTCCTCCCCCATCCCCTGAAGTAACTAAAAAAAACCCGTCGGCCAATAAGCGCTTTTATTTCGGAAACAAACACACGCTTCTTTTCTCGTTCAGCTTTTTCCTAGTAAACCGACCCCCCAATTCGCCTGACAGATTGTCGGGCGCTGCACATGTTTTTCCGCTTTCTAAATTTCTCGAAACAACAACGTCCTTTGACATATTTATGACTTCCCGACTTTTGAAAACAAAGGCCAGTCCCTGGTTTTTAAAAGCAACCTCTTTCAACTAAAACGAAACCTAATACTTTTCAAATTTCCAATAACTTAAATGTTGCGTGAAATTCCTTTCCCAGACTCTAACGCGCACCAAGACAACAAAACGGCCCTGATTTATAATATGACAGAAAGGCAATACTAGCGACAAGTATCTTCAAAATTTTCAATAGCGTACCCGACAACTTTAACACGGCTAATTTATGGCCGATGGTAACTACCTCAAGTGCCATTCACGAACTAGATGTTCAAAAAAACCATAAATTTGACCCGAGTCGTCTTCCAGTGACAAGCTGCGCCTCGTAAATTTCTCTTTATTAATAAGCCATCGAATAAACAACGCGCATTTGTTTTCCAATAAAATACGCGACCGTTTCAGTATTAGATTACAAGAAAAATATAAAAACAATTCTATACTGTGATCAACAATGAATGAATGTTAGTATCTGGAATATTCAGATATAAGTAATATAAAAAGTAATAAAACATATTAAACAACCCCATAAAGGAAGTAAATTAACGCACGACGTTGTGTGGAAATTATTATTGATATCCTAATAGAAACATCCGTTGGGGACTAAAAAATTTGATTTTGATCTCAGACATCGGAAAGGCAACCTAAACATTGTGCCTGATTGTCTCTCTAGATTACCGGTAGAAATAGCTTCTATCGAGGTTACTCATTTTAATAAACGATACCTTGCGAAACTTTCTGAAGCACCAAAAATTTTATGAAGAGACTATTGATATTCCGATCGAGGGACAGAGTAGAGATTATTACGCAGGGAAATTGAAACAATTGCCTGAAATTTGTCACAGTGTGCACAGTAAAGACTTGATAAGGCTTGTCGTGTTATCAAATCACATTATGATCGCGCTTATCGTGTTATCAAATCACATTATGACCGTAACAAAAGGAACATCTCATTTGAAGTTGAAGACACCGTTTGGAAGCAAAACTTTGTCTTATTGGACGCGTCCAAATACTTCTCATCCAAACTGGTGCCCAAATTATAAAATGTGTCATAACAAAAAAAAATCTCTGATCTGATATACAAGTTAACTGTTGAGAGAGGAAAAGATTTAGGTCGATGAGAGAAAGAGGAAGAAAACAGTCTGTAAACAAAATTATTCCCATTTCTTTTAAATCCTACTAATGAAAGTATGGCATTCATATTGATTTGGATTTTCTTTGGTTTGGGATTGTGCGATATTTTTAGACAAATTCTTTTTCTCTTCACTTTGAAAGAAGGTGTGTATCGTGCTCCTGGCCTTTACTTTTGTGTAATTTGGAAGGGCAAAGATTTTGTGCTAAAATATTTTGGGTGCGATCACCGAAATTTGGCATTGTATGTAAACAACTCATGGAGTAAAATTGCTGTTCGTCACGCATCAACTTTTTGCGGTGAAACTGAGGCCCAAAGAAGGCGAGAAGTGTGTGCGTCAGCCCAAACAACCTATCCGGTGGAAGATTGTACTCGCGAGAAGACATGGAATTAAAGCTCTCGCTGGCTAACCCTCATCAGAAAAAGTCGTTTTAAATTGAAAAGTGGAAATTTCAAAGGTGGTAAGTGCCAAAAACACGAAACAAAGATATTTAGAAAAAATTTTATTGAACAAAAATTATCAAACATACACCAGAGTTTTAACGCTTGGAGATTACTTATATTACTCTGAATAAAATTCTCATAAATTACGAGGAAATACTGAAAAATGTATGATAAAACAATTATTTTGAAAAAAAAAAATTGGAAACGTGCTAAGTGCAGAACAGGGAACCCTAGTGCTAAGTGCCTATTGACAATTTTGCAATAACTGTCTGCAGAAGCTCTTGTGCTGCTCCTGTTGTAAGAAGTTTAACATTGACTCTAAGTGTTTTTTTTTATTTGCACCGATTTGGTTTACATATGGTAGTTTTTCAAGTCTTATGTTTTTCACATCCTGCAGGGTTTTACCTTTTTTTTAAAATGGGGATTTTAAGAAACTGTGCTGATTCAGTAAAACTGTCTTTGCACAAAAGCACCCTAGGGTATCTTATCTGGAGTCAACTTTGGTATCGACAGTTTTACTTATTTGTACTTCCTTCGTGTTCAGACCTGAATCAGTAACAGCTTGAATGTTCAAAAATTTATTCAAATTTACATGCAAATTAACATGTAAGCTAAAAATACACTCTACTTATTACAAGCAAGACATTATGCAGGTCATTCCTAAGATGAGTAAAAATTTTAATAGCCTGTAGAACTCTTTAAAGGAAACATTAAAAAAAAATTAATGGAAAGCTTATTATATTATTTTTGTAAACAAAATTACTCAGGTAATTTTGATTTTATTTATTTACTCTTGGGTAAGTCATATCCAACTTTGTATGAATCAGAATTTTTTTGTTTTTTTTTTGTGTGCTAAATGGTTAAATGGTACTGAGCACGCGGGAAATGAAACATGGACAAAACTCCATCGACATCTTTGCATCTGGATATAAACTATTATTTCTAAGTCTGGTCCTTAGACCGTTTCATGAGACATTGGCGATGGCACATAAATCGCATTAAAGAGAAAAAGTCAAAACAAAAAAGAAATGGCACTAGCACCTTTGAAACTTCCACTCGTCAATTTTAAAAGGAAATTTTCCTATAATTACGCAGGCGGTTGAAGATTTTTGTATTGGAATTAGTTGCTGGTTTATGAATTGAAGCCAATTTTTTTTATCTGAGTAGGCGCTGCATTGATAACCTCTTTTCCAAGAGTGCCTGTACCGTTCTAGAGTTTTCCAGATTTGCTTCTGAACTGCCTTGAACTATATTTCAAGCAGGAGTCAGTGGAAACTCTTGCATATCGACTTCTTCCGCGTCAAGTTGCCGTTAGTTTGCATCGTGGTGCCAACAACACACATCTTTTAGTTGTAAATTCTAATATCACCATTCCTCCGGATCAGCTGGTAAGCTACGTCACTTAATAAGAACTGGACGAGTAATAAACATTGTAAGTAAAACTTCTACTGCTTTATTTACAAAACGTCGTGTTGGACTTCTCAGGCAGTGGCTTCACATCATTTTTGAGTAAAGTTTTAATTAATTAGATTTATTAAATATAATTTTTTAAACACTTTTGCCATAATCTGTGATATCGATTCTTTTACTTGTTTATTCTGTCAGGTGTTATTTCAGTCTGTGTAATTTTTAGTCCAGTCAAGTGAAAATGCCATAATACAGTATCATGAACAGATTTATTGTAAGGCATGAGAGTTGACCGCCACAGTAACTGCAGTACTACCTCACTCTACGCAAGTCCCTTCCACCTCACAATTTAATTATATTTCATTTAATTAATTTAATTATATTACATTATAGTACAGAGCAGCAATTCTAATCTAGTCTTAACTGACTGCATTAAAAATTACATGCACTGTATATGAAAAAGATTCACTTGACTTACCTCATAAATACAATGCACAAGTCCATAAGGTGTGGCCCCGTAATGTGTCTTATCCAAAACTCCTACCAGGAGTTCACCCCTTTGTATAATAACCTCTGCCTCAGACATTTCAACGTCGTTTTTAAAAGGTGTGCCTCCAGCTACCCATTTTCTGGGCGAAGTGGTAATCCAAGACTATAATTAAAGAAGCAAAGGGCAACGTAGAGCACAAACAATATTTAAGCCTCACCTTTGCTGGAATTTTCGATTTTGAAGTTAAATTAATCGGCTCGCGGTTCCTGGGAATGATATTTATAATGACCGTCGAGAGGATTTGCTTTCCAGACCAGAGACAAATCGGTTTGAGGATAGCCGGTGGTAAAAGTTTAATTTCAGTGGTTTTATGCGAGAGGGCTTGAAACACCAGCTGTTGGTAATCGCACCTGAAATTGTGCTAAGTTTGAGATGTTGTTTGTGATATACAAGGGGTGGATAAGTAAGTTACTTGTTGAAGAATTTCCCTCGGACTGACAGTCGGACTCCAGCCACCATGTGGTCTTGGATTAATCCACTGAGAGGTGTTCCATCTTTCGGGACAAGGTACTGATTGGAAACATTTGCTGAAACGAATGTTATGCATCACATAAAGCACATGGATTCGAATTAAACTCACCGATGGTGTAGCCCTCACATCTTGCTAGTTCATTCTGGGGGAAATGCGCGTTCATCTCATCGCCATCGAAATCTGCATTGTAGGCTTTGCAGTTGGCGTAGTGCAAGCGCAAGGTCTTTTCTCCTTTGAGGATCCGAGCCATGTGAGCCATGATTGATGGTTTATGTAAAGTGGGTTGACGATTTAACAAGAGAATATCGCCGTTGCATAGATGGCGGTGAACCTACGGGACAAACTATCTTCAACCGAATCAAAACTTTAATTGAGCGTTACCGTTTTGACTCCCTTAAAGCCTTCGTTGCCGTCATCTGGTGTCAACAGCCTTTTTAATATGCTCTCTTGATGTGTGGGATTTTTCGAACTAATTCTGTTGCGGCTTCCATCTTCAAATTCAACCATGACCGCACTAAAAACCAACGCATTAGCATCATTGCCTGCAAATGCCACTCGTAAATATAACGCAAAAATGTAGAACTCTCGATCGTTAATTACTTATAATTATACATGGTATTTGTTAAATAAACGCAAAAATTCATTCTTCGGAGGTATTTGTTAAATAAACGCAAAAATTCATTCTTTGGGTTACTTTATGAATAATTATATCTTTGATGATTTTTCAAAGATCGCTTCGTCTTGAAAATACAGGGTTATAAAGATTTTCAAGAAACACAATAACGGATCTTTCTCGAGTTAGCTTTGGAAAAAAATCGTATCTCGTAGCTTGCATAATCAATATTTTATATGTCAAAAAGGATAAACATTCCATTAACCTCAAAACAATCGTATGAGTACAAGATCTAGCTTTTACTGTTTAATTTCACTTGTTGGACGACTTATATTCGCTGGTGCAAGTGGCTAGTACAAAAAGATATTTCGAAAGTAGGTAATATGAACGTTCTTAAACGAATATATTAATGTAAATTGTCTGAATTCAGTCCCTTCGCATAACCTAAATTTTATATTTTGACGGTTCTTGCAATATTCACAGCACCTATATAGTTCAATCTACAATAGGTAGTTGTTTCCAAGGCTAACTCGAAGTAGGTTTTTGTTGAATAGTCGCTATTTATTACACGAATATTACATGTAAAATTTAGCTAGTATGTATGAATCCAATCTTCTCCCTATTGAGTGACAGACTCTTTAGAAAACACCAGAAGTGACCCTTATCGCATTACATCCATCGACTATCCGATTCCTTAAATAATTTTCAGTTTCCACTGGAGTGGTATGAAATAAGTGTTTCAAATATCCCCAAAGGAAAAAATCTATGGGATTTAAGTCCAGAAATCAAGCGGGCCATGGATGAGGTCCGCCTCGCGAAATCTAGCAATCTTGATATGTTGTATTTAGAAACCCACGAGTAACCAAACTAAAATGCGCCGGTGGTCCATCGTACATGAACCACATTACATTTTTCGTTGCCAATAGTATTTTTGAAAGAGTCTCTCATTCAATGAGGAGAAGATTCGAAGATTGGATTCGTACAAACTAGCTAGCGGTCATTTCCAGTAGTTTCTATAGAACTCTAATAAACTCTACATGCAATATTCATATAATAAAATATTGTAAATAATGACCATTTAGTTGATACTGAAACAAAAATTTGGATTCCTTCGAGAGAACGAAACAGTTTTACATTTATCAATATTTAAAGTAAGTCCGTTTTAGATGCACTAGTGAGAAAGAGAATTTAAGTCTTCTTGAAGAAGCGAAGCATCATCAAGGCCAGCCAAGACTCGAAATAGCTTTGCGTCATAGGCATACAATAAGATTTTGCTACGTTTAGTGAGAGAAATAGGAAGGTTTTATGAATAGTATAAAGAGAAGTAGTCCTAAATTGGCACCTCGAGGAACACCGGAAGAAGCAGTATAGACGTGAAAAGATAAACCATTATAACAGACTCGTTAACACCTTTTTGCAAGATACGATTCCAGTAGGAGTACTAATGAATTACCGAGACCATAGGTATTTAACTTTGAAGTTAATAGTTTGTGATTTATACGATCAAAAGCTTTGGCAAAATCCGTATAAATGACATCAATTTGAAAGCCTTTCGCACAGATATTGGGAGAAAAACGCAAGGTTAGTCACAGTTGAGTGCTTAACAAAGAAGCCCTGCTGCTCAGAACATAAATATTGCTTAATAAGAGGATAAATACAAGAATATGGTACGATTTCAAAAACTTTAGAGAAGTTACATAGTAGCAGCATTAAAAATAATGTATAATGGTTCCACAAAAGCAAATTTACAGTTTTTCAAAAGAAAACCAGGAACTTGATCATGTCCCAGTCATAGATTTTTTTTATTTTGGACAAGGCATTGAGAATGTCTGCTTCAGTGATTTCACTAATGTTAAGAAAGCAAGTGTGGGTGCTACAGTCATCAAAAGTTGGAGTAGGGAGGGTGGAAGATGGAGTAAACGCCGATTCAAAAAAAGAAGCGAAACTGTCAACAATCCCTTGAGGACTATTAAAAGAATTATTATTGTAAGACATACGACTGGGAATCCTTGTTGATCTGACAAATGACCAAAACTTCTTAGGATTGCTGATTATGTTACATTGAATACTGTTTATGTATTTTTTTTGAATTCCATAGATATTTGTTTCTTAATGAGTTTACGATAAATTATAAAGTTATGGTAATATAACATTATTCTAGTGGAAGTAAATTTCTTATGGTAAATAGATTTTAAGTGAATATTGTTGATAATTTCTGGAGTAAACCAGCGTGGAAAATGACGACCGCGTATATGAGTGTAACTGGGAACAAATTTGTTAAATAAGTCGTTCAATCGTCTAGAGATATGTGCTGTAAAGATCTATATAATTAGCCTTCTTAAAATTAATTTTAACATTGTTGTTATTTTTAAATTTTTAAATTTAACGAAGGTAATATGGATCATTAGAGAAATAGACAGAGCCGAATGATAAGGATCTTAAATAATTAAGGGGACAGGGTCATGGATAACATCACAAAGATTACTAGAAAATACAAGATCAAGCAATCTGCCGGAGGAATTTTTAATTGAGTTATATTCTTTTAAATTTAGAAATTGAGAACAGTTATTAAGGGTACAAACAAGATTATTCACATCATTTGAAGTATACTCAGGTAAGTTAAAGTCACCAACAAGTAAGACATCATCAGAGTACAATAATAACTCTTCTAAGCAATTACAAAAAATTGTTAATTCCTATAATATGGGTATACGAGAAAAGTATACTACTACAATAAATAAGGTCTTTTTATCTAAATTACACTTACAAGCTATGCATTCAATGCTTAAGAGATCCAACATGTGCGACAAATCAATAGGCTCAACTAAAAAGTGACATTTAAAGGCAAGCAAAACTCTGCCACCACGACTAACATTTGTTTCATTATAGCGTCGATCACACCAAGTTTCAGTAACACAAATAATGTCATAGTGAAAAGTGCTTGCAGCATTAAAAAAATCAATAGTTCTGTTACGTATACTGCGAATATTTTCGTAATAAATTCTTAAATCTAAATGTATCCTTAAATCAGCAGGATAACACACTTTAATTCTCCTTATTATGCTAGCTACCATCTCATGTTCATTAAACTTGATTTTGACGGGACGGGGTCTAGCAGCATGCGCCGCAAATTTACCGACACGGTACCATTTTACAATAGCTGAGGCAGGAGTATCATCGTTACATACTTGCCTGTCTTAAGAGCCAACGCTTTAGCAAGCTTCCCAATACATATTACTTCCACACTTTACAACCGTCTTTGTAGCAGTATTGACGTCTTCCATTTAAACCATTCTAGTTTCAAAAAAAATCTAATGAACTCAAACAGTCTTACTTAACTTACACTTTACAACTTACACTTTACAACTTACACTTCCCCCTCTCACCCTGTTATCTTTCACTATATTATCTTTCACTGTGTTATTTTTCTTCAGTTTCTTGTTTGCGTTTGTTTTTAGTTTTAGTTTTAGCTTTAGTTTTTGATTTAGTTTTAGGTTTTGTTAAACTTAATTGTTTTCGTTTGTTTTCATATGATATTATATATTGTTTGCTCTACTATTGGTTTTGTAAAGTGTTGGGCAAATAAATACATGTTACTATTATTATAAATATTGTGCTTTTTGAAAATCTTAATAACTCTGCGTCTTCGAAATGAAGTGAATTTTGACCATCAACCGATTGTGAAATGTAAAGCAATAATTATACCTAATTATAATTTAATAATTTTATCACAAATCAACCATCTTTTGTACAGCTGTTTCGGCCCTATCTGGGGCCTCGTCTGCAGAAGCGTAGATCTTGTGTCAAAAAGTGATCGCAGGATGTCACGATTCAAACTATTTGCGGCTATTTAACGGGCAGATCATATTTAGTTCTTCATTAACGAGATTAATTATGAAGCTACATCTGCTTTTTTTTTATCAAACTTACCTGAAAATAATCTGATAAACTCAAATTCGTTATAAAATATAGGATGTTCCACTTAAAATAACGAAGTTACATATCGTACAGACTAATAGAGACATCGTGTATATTTCAAAATAATTTTAAATTATGCGGAGCTTGAAAAGATGAAACTTTTGTATAAAATATTTTTTCATATATTCAACAGGACGGCGTTATTGAAGAAACCCCGTTAAATGCCACACGCTGTATACTGTGACTCCCAAAAAGTCAGTAACAAAACTTCTTTTTTGATTTTTCAAAAAAAAATTATGGCAATGATATTTGCTTATCTGAAAACTTATTTAGCCCCTGTCATATATACCAACTGATTTTTACTTAGTTAAAAAAAGCGCTTTTTGAAATCAAGATTTCAACGAGATATTTTTATCGTGTGCTCGTTTTAGCTTATTGAACAATCAAGGTTAGAAAATAATGTTCTTTTCTTTATCTTCCCCATATAATTGAAACGTAATAATTGAATTTTCCAATTCTTGAAATTTTCTCAAAATTTCTCATGCCGAAACTAATTCAATTTTTTTAATGAAAACTTCAAAGATGGAAACTAGAAAAAGCGATAGAAAAGATTAATTATTCTTTCAGAAATTTTATTATTTACCCAAAAGTAATATTTTATACGTTTTATATGTAAAATCAAAAATAAAAATGTTTGTCATTTGATGTGGACTCTCTGGCTGTCACTGTAGAACGATATTTAAAACAATAGAAAAAAAAGACACAACAAAGCAGAAATCAGTAGATTTAAAAAATTAAAACAAATGAAAAAAAAATTTTCAGCTTGTTTCAACAGATGACGCATATCTTATACAATGCAAGTCACTTTTTGTGACCGTCCAGAAATGACTGTCAGTTTAATCTCAATGCTCAATAGACGGTGGTTTTTCATATTACCAGTAACCAATAACCAGTGAATCATCCTCATAGAAATAAATGAAAATTTGCACGGTGTTGTTGAATGTCTTACAGTAGTTTTAAAAACATTCATTTTAATAGATTTTAATAATTTTAGCTGTCCAGGGGCTTTCAGCTTCCAATTTCTTTTTACGACATAAATCTTGAAAATCTCTTCTTAGAAAAAATCTCTAATTTCTAATGATTTGAAAGCCTTATAATATCTTAAAGAAATTTACGCTGCTTGTTATTACACAATTCTGCAGGCGGATTCCGTTCTGCATAGATCAATTCGATCGTTTTATGATTACGAACACGATAGGTTACTAGAAGTTTGGTATTCCATCGAATTTTTTTTTTGGCTATCTTCGAATTTCGATATAAGTCGAGGTTTAGTTCACCAACGTCTTAAGTATCACTTATTTTTTTATCAAGTCTTGCCATGGAATTTAGACGGCATGTTTTGGCTTTAGTGTAAAACAGTATCAATGAGTGCAATGACGTACTTTTCACTTAAGCTAAGACATGTCGCCCAGATTTCATGGCAAGAGTAAAAAAAACATTTTAAAATTACTCGGTATACACCGCCATTTACTCTATTCGACCACACTTTACAAGTCGAACTCAGATGTCGTGTATAGTATTTAGTGTCGTGTTTTGTGAAACGGATTATCAATCTAGTGACAAAAATGGCAAATTTGGCTCAAAAATCGGTGAACGGAACCCGCCTGCAGTTCAACCAACTGTGAGTAAAAATTAAAACAGCGCCATCTCTTGGCTGTCGGTTATTTTGTAACATAAAACCAAATTAAAGGAGGGCGTCACGAAGCTTTCACTTAAAATTACTTTTGATCCTGATTTTTTTACTTGTGATCAATAAAATAAGAAACTAAGCACGGAAGCACGACCAAAACAGCGAAATCAAATTGTGAAATTTTACTGTCAAACCAAGGATCAATTATTCTAAAGGTGTGATTAGTGATCTGCAATTTTATTTTTATCGCACGATTTTACGACTTTCGATCAATTAATTTTAAATAATTTTGCACTGAACCCAAATAGAATTATTTTTTTTTAAGTTATTCAATATTGGAACCCCTTCGCGACTTTTAGCTCCCCTGCACAAGGATATCCATAATAATTTCGACATAACGCTGTGCGGACAATAAAAAAATTAATAGTAGATTAATCTTTTAACCGTCCGGTCGCGTAAAAACTAGCACTTGAATTATGTAAATGGGGAACAAAGTCTCGAAAAAAGACAAGTTTTAATTAAAGAAATTTCAATAAAGCTTAATGAAGTAAAAACCAATTTGGACCATTTTAATATACATTCCCAAAAAATAAAAACCGTTGATGCATTTACAGTTCTCAAAAAAAAATAACACGTACTATCATATTACTGTGATATCAGCTAATAAAAATAAAGTGAAGAAAGCAATCTTAACATACCCTGGATGAACATCTGGGCCATTAAGAATCATCTTCCGTAGTTCCTCCACATTCCAAACTGTCACCGGAACAGGATATGTTAAGTGTTTAGCAAAGGCCTCAGGAATTCCGATTTCATCGATATTCAAGTTTGGATCAGGAGTAATGACAGAGCGAGCTGCAAAATTCACACGTTTGCCCATCATATGCATGCGAATGATTCCAGCTTTCTTCTCTATGATCTATATAAAAAAAAACAGTAAAAGACTTTTCGCGAAATTCTCTTTCTAAACGACACTTGGTACCTGCTTCAATCCCTGTTCAGCACCGGCATTGGTCCTTGTAGCATCCCGATCTAAGATGCTGTTTACGTCTAATTGCAAAGCATCCCAAGCCATGAACATTTTCTCTGTCGGGTTGGCACCCCTTGCCGTCGCATAAACACTCTGAAATAATTGCGCGATTAAAAATTGTTGAGTTCGGGTTGAATATTGAATTGGCCCCAGAAATTAAAATCGGGAATAATATAAAAAGCTTTTGCAAATACATTGTTGATTGAAAATAAAAAAGAGCAAAACATAATAAAAGACCAATGACAGATATGTACTAAGAAAAAGTTTTAAAATAAGAAAAGATAAATTAAAATTAAAATAACGAACAACATATACCTAGTTTAATTAAAAAAAAAGAAAGAAGTAGACACAAAACAAGGACGAGATTAAGAAAAATCGCAGAAATTAAAATAAGAAAAAAAAAGACAATTAGTACAGATTCTGAGTGAGAAAAAAATTAAAATAAGAAATATTATTTGGACATGAAAAAACCAAAGAACAAATTAATAAAAGAAAAACACATGACTAATAGCAAAGAGAGTTTTACTAATAGAAATGCAAAGAAACAACGGAACAGATTCTGATCAGAAATAAAGAAAGTACGAAAAAAGAAAGAAAAAAGTTAATAAGAAAGAACAAGAAACATTCTTAACTGATAAAAGAAATACCAAATTAAAATAACGAATAGGGTTTGATATAAAAAAAATAAAATAGGTAAGTAAAACAAAAGAAAAGGTAAGGATAATTATATCAAATGAAAACAAAAATTAAAATAAGTAAAAACAACACAGGCTGATATTAAGAAAAATACCAAAATTTAAAACAAGAAAAAACAAGATAGTTACAGGTTTTGAATGTTATTATAAAAGCTAGAAATAAATAAAGGTAGAAATACCTTATGTCTGAGATGACACAATGGTGACATTTCAAAATTACATTTGAAAATTTGGTTAGTTCCAACATTCAAACTTTATATTCAGACATCGCAAATAAGTCTTCACGCTTATTGCAATTATGCAATTAAAAAAAATTGAACTTTCCGTTTATGTGATAAAGCCAAAAAGACACTTTTTGAAATGGAATACTCTGAATAATATTTTACCAACCGATAAAGAGTAAAAATTGTCCTTTGACATTTTTTCGTAAATTAATAAATAAAGTAGACATTTTGATTTTTACAAAATCATCAAGGCGCTTGTATTAGTAGGTTTGGAGAAGACAAACTAAGAAAAAAACAAGAGAAAATTAAAAAGCAAGAACATACCTTTATATTTAAGGCTCATCGACATTTAAAATAATAAAATTTAAAAAAAAGGAATGGCGGGTATTTTGATACAGAAAAAATAAACGACAAAAAGTTTGAAAAAAGCAAAATAAAAGGCAGACAGAACAGATTCTGAGTGAAAGAACCAAAATAAAAAAATAAGGCAAATTTCCATAGCAATAACATATAAAATTTAAAAAAAATTAATGTGAGATATTTTGATAGAGAAAAGAAAACAAAAATTTTGAAGAAAAAAAAGCAAAAGATGAACAGCGCAGATTTTGAGTGGAAAGACAATATAAAAAAAAACACAAGAACAAATTAAAAAATGAGAATTAAAAAAAATTAATGACAGATATTTTACGAAAAGAATAAAGAACAAAAATGAGGAACCACAATTTTGCACAAAAAAAGAAAAAGAAAAATGAAATAAGTGAGAGAAAAACCAAGGATATAGAATTTAAAGTAAAAATTAAAATAAGTAAAAAACAAAAGACTAACGACGGGAATTCTACTTAAAAAAGAAAAAAGAAATTTTAAAAATTGCTTTCGGTAAACAGTACTGGCGCTTATGGGAATGAACAAACCAAATGCAGAGTAAAAACGTCCAAATCGACGCCTACAGGAAAATTAAATTAAAACAAAAAAGAATTAACATTCTAATATAAAAGTAACAATTTAAATAAGAGAAAAAGAAAAGAGAAATTCTAATAATTAGGAAAGTGCTAAAAAAAATAGTAACTTTGATTGAAATAATGTATGAAACAAAATGCTACAGACCTTTGCAATATCTGGTAAGACATCCACATCACCTCGAGCCTTGACAACCTGCACGATGGTCCTCAGTAGCATCGCATCATTCAACACTGCCTTATACAGTTGACTCTGCGGACTCTCCGACATCTTTCCAGCCACAAAATTAACCTAAAAACCACTATCATCAAATCAAGGGCAAACTATCAAACATAGATCTTACCGGCCTGGTGTTTGGGGGTGGTACAGGAATGATGTCGCAGAAGAACACATCAGTGGGGAACTTGCAGTCAATCTTTGCCAAAACAGGAACAAGCCCGGTGATTAACTCTTGATCATTTTGCCAAACGGACCGCAGAAATTCCCTGAGCAAAATAATGATAACCAAAGACCGGCGAAAAAATTTGAAGCATCAGTGAATACCTCGCACCAAAATTACAAATCTAAATTCATTATCCTGCGCTCAATAAAACAACGTATGCATCGGGACCTTAATAAAACAAAATGCAATTGTTCTTATTCGTCTCTGACAAAATTGAATTATTTGCATAAATAAGTTCTTAGCTTAATTGTTCTGCTATAAAATAGTAACAAGTTACAATATTGCAAGTAGTGCACCAGTTAAGCAGAAGTATGTAGAAGTGGTGGGAGACGAAAAATCTAAACCGCCGGTCCCTGATGAACATAAATGATATAACCCTAACATGCCTTACCTCTGTTCCTTCGGACTTAAATGTTTGGAATCACTGGCCTGCACCTTCAGGCCCTTGTGCCTGGAAATCAATCAAGCAATCAATCAATTTTATTCATGTCACCATGAACTTAGACATACAAGTCACCAGCTTCTTTCAACCGATTGACAGATAAGATCAGCTTTCCCCTAATGGATTGTAATTTATCGAGTGGCTTTCGACACTGCAGACAGATCTTACGAGGCCTCAACTGTCGTACTAACCCTCCAATGCACTGGTTCCTCAGTCCTTCGATATTCTTGTTTAAGATTACTTGTGCATCATTTGTTTTACTATCTGAAGCACCTTCAGCGAGTCTCTCGTATTCTTTTATTGGTGCCATCGCATCTTCCGGTATTTGATCGAAAGAATCATATTGTGACGCTAACTCTGCGATTTTCATTTCGATTTCAACAGCTTCGGTTAATAACCCACAATTCAATAGTTTAACTTGAATGGATAGTGACTGTTTTAAATGCTCTAAAAAAAACAAGGGTGGGATGAATTAACGGGGAGTTTTAAAGGTGAAAGAGGCAGTGCTCACCGGGAATCTGTAAACAGAAGCAGCTGAGGCAAGTCATTTTAAGTATTGTTGCAATCGTTTTGGTAAACAAAGGATTAATGACGGGCAATGGAAGCTCGATGTATCCATAATGGCCAGGACACGAGTAGATGTTCTTGAAACAAGTTCCACATGGGTCACCCCTTTCAGTAGTGGGCCCTGCACAATACATAATTGAGGGTGAGGTGCTAACTTAAATTTGAATATCTGCAAACCTAGGCATTTGTCGTACAGACCACCGGGCAGAGGGTAACCTAATGCATCGAAAGTTAGAGGGCTGTGTATCTTCAGGATGCAGAGCTTCTTTATTTGATCAGTTGTAAATACTGAGAACGACACGTTATCTGGGATTAGATGCATGGGGCGCATCGCCTGGTTTTTTATACCATAAGACCCCATTTTATTATCACAGTACCTTAAAAAACTTACTTGCAACAACAAATTAAACACTTGGATAATACGATATTATACAAACCCTATAAACTTACCGAAAACATAACCTATATTATAAGCACGCTTCTTTGATAGTTACGTCCAAGGTTGCCAGACTTCCTTAAACGCGAAGTCGCCGAATTTGTAAGAAACGTCATTAGCTGTACGTATTTTATATGGGAATGCAAAATTCTTAGTTGGGAAATTAAAAATCGACAGATAATGTATTTTATATTGAAAAACTAAAATTTTTTATGAAAATTAATTAAAATTGTATAACTGGCAGTATAGAAAGTGTTAGGAAAGAGTTTATACATGTATAAACTCTTTCCTAACACTTTCTATACTGCCAGTTATACAATTTTAATTAATTTTCATAATTTTCATCTGGCAAGAAAACTTGATTTTATAATTGTCAATTTGTTGTCTTAGTAACATCAAACAAATATTTTAAAAATGTCACTTTTGTGGTTTTACTAGAGAATGCAATCGCTTCCTTGTATAATTTGCAAAAGAATTTCATATTTTTATCATTAATTCCTGTTCTTGTGTTTTGGGATTTTAGAAATTCAAAAAAAGGGGTAAGTTTTTCTAAATTTTTCAATAAACCAAAATTTTTTAAGGTACAGAGTTCTGATGAAGCCCAATAAGGCCGAAATACATGTATAAACTCTTTCCTAACACTTTCTATACTGCCAGTTATACAATTTTAATTAATTTTCATAATTTTCATCTGGCAAGAAAACTTGATTTTATAATTGTCAATTTGTTGTCTTAGTAACATCAAACAAATATTTTAAAAATGTCACTTTTGTGGTTTTACTAGAGAATGCAATCGCTTCCTTGTATAATTTGCAAAAGAATTTCATATTTTTATCATTAATTCCTGTTCTTGTGTTTTGGGATTTTAGAAATTCAAAAAAAGGGGTAAGTTTTTCTAAATTTTTCAATAAACCAAAATTTTTTAAGGTACAGAGTTCTGATGAAGCCCAATAAGGCCGAAATACATGTATAAACTCTTTCCTAACACTTTCTATACTGCCAGTTATACAATTTTAATTAATTTTCATAATTTTCATCTGGCAAGAAAACTTGATTTTTTAAAATTTTTTAGTTCCCAACAGAGTCTCTGGTTCCCAAATTAGTTTCATTAAAAATCTCTAATATGGCGACAAATTGCCCAATTTGGCCACTCTGGCTTCGTCAATTATTTTGGATCATAAAGTAAGCTTGCTCAGATATAACAATCAGACAGATAGGACACTAGGCGCTAATTTTGTGATGTTTCGTCTCGGAAAGCGAAATCATATAAGTAATACCAAAATCATTCTATTATGAACGTGATTAACTAATATATTCTAGGATATATCAAAAATGAAATACTTAGAATTATACTGCGTGATTCAAAATTGTCTTCTGATAATTTTAAGGTGAATATCACTTTCGATCTGAGCGAAGGGAATCCATTTAACAAGTGAATAAACTGAAAGTTGATAAATATTCAGTACGAACTGATAGGCAAAGTTGTGTGTGCTGGAAAAACAGAATGTAATCACTTTTAATCAAGAGTGTGGAAACTGAGTGTCAATGGTCGCATTCATCAGAACAAATCAATCAAACAAAGTTACTTCGATTTGTTACCTACACAACGTGTTACCTTCTAATAATTTATGCATATCTTCCGCTTCGATTATATTATAAATTACGATATTGTAGAAATAAAACCGTGATATCACGTTTAACGTTTTCAACACGTTTGCTGATGGCTGCGCTAATCCAGCGTTAAAATTTTACGCTTAAAAAATGGCGTCTGATAGCAATCATACACCAAATATGTTTGAAATATAAACACCCGTTCACCAGAAAAATTACCAAAAGGCCAACCGCTTGCAATGAATTACTTATTGCGAATGCGACCAATGAAATATGATCAAATTGAACATTTTCACTTTTGCTGAACGGTTTCACTTCGTTCAAATCAAAAGAATACACCTAAGAATATCACCTTTTTATATAATTTTTCGAGACGGAACGAGAACCTACTGCCTGCCAAACAAACGAATATCAACATACCGTTGCCGGAGAAGCGTGCTGCCTCGCAGTCCGGTGGTTCCTGGTTCGATTCTTATTACATGCTTATTTTTTTACTGTTACAATTGTTTCCTCGTTCGATTCATATGAGACACTTAATTTCTTTTCACATTTACAATTGTAAATTGTTATGAATGAATGATTTTGTACAAATAATTTACATATAATGCTAAAAATTATACTTTTTCAAAAATCTCTACGCTAAAGAAGCGGTGAACAAACCGTGAAACGTTTGTAAATACAAAAAAAAAGATAATAATAATAAAGACTGTTTTAGATAAAATAATTATTTAATAAAACATCATTCAAGAAATAAAGCATTGAAAATTTTAAGATAATCGTTATATATATATATGTAACTATGAAATTTAATTGGAGAATCACTTAAAAATCAAAAGAAAACGTCCTTCGAACTCGGTGCCAGTTTATCCGAGCAAATCGGGGGACCGATCAGTGCCAAAACGACCAGAGGAAGACTTAATGAAGCTGGCTTGAAAGGCTGTTAAGCAAGAAGGAAGCCCTGGCTTTCAGAAAAAAATAAAGTCTCGTTTGGAATGGGCTATAAAGCACCAACACTTTATAGTGGATTGGGCAAATGTTGTGTGGACCGACGAATGAAATTTTGAGGTAATATTTGCCTGTAATTTTGAATTCGTTTGCATCTTCCACACTTCGTCAGTAAAAAGTTATACGGTGTATTTAAAATCACGTTTTTTTAATTAATTGTAAGGTATTTGGAACTCCTGATGTAGCTTTCGTGAGGCGGAGAATCGGTGAAGAATACCTTCCGGAATGCATGGTACCAACAGTGAAACACGGGGGAGGCAGTGTAATGATCTGTGATTGTATGGTAGCCGACAGTGCAGGCGCAATATTTGTTTATGAAGATCGAATGAACTCCCATACTTACATAAATGTATTGGAAACGACATTGCGGCAATCATTTTCCAAGATGTTTGGTGATACAAATATGGAAGAAACGATGTATCAACAAGATACAATCCCCAAATCTAAATCCCATAGAACATATTGTAATCATGTGTTGTTTTCTCCAAGTTGCAATGCCAATTGCAGTAATATTTTTTGTATGTTGTTTAAGCTTTATATGTGGGTACGTGTCTACTTTCCTTTATCTTTCTCTCAGAGTTTCTCTTTGGGTCGTTTGGAATTACCCACTTCTCGTTTTATGGGCCCATGGTGGGCACATACAATGACAAAACACAGAAATGTGAGGGGGAGGGGAAGGGAGCGTCAGTGTTAAATGTATATGCGTCCGTATGTGCCAGAAAAAGAAATAAAAGAAATTATCGAAAAGGTTGTTGTCTGTCCCAAAAATGTACACCGATTAGCACAAGTCGGTCATGTCACCTCGCCCTTCACAAGGTTCGGTGGACCTCTTGTCCTATCAGATGTATATTTTGTTAAAGTGGACGCTCTGTATCGCCGATCACGCATGTGCCTCAACTCCTTCACAAGAGAGAGGCGCCCTTCGACGATACAGATCCGTACAAAGCGAACACCAGGTATCACAAGTCGGTCATGTCACCACACCCTTCACAAGGTAGGTGTACCTCTTGCCCTACCTCAGCGATTTCCAAACTGGGAGGCGCGCCTCCCTGGGGAGTCGTGGACTAGTGCAAAGGGAGACGCCAAAAGTTTATTTAAACATATAATTTTCATATTATAAATAAAAAAAGTGAAAATGTAAATAAACTCTTATAACAGAACTTTTAAAATCCATTTATCATTTTAAAAATGTGTTAATTATTTTGCAAAATAAAGAGGGGAGGCCCCAAGATATGATTTTTTTAAAGGGGGTCGTAGAAACACAAAGTTTGGAAACCACTGCCCTACCTGATGTATCCTTGTTAAAAAGAGGGACGCTTTGTATTGCCATCACGCATGTGCCTCAACTCCTTCACAAGAGAAAGGCGCCCTTCGACAATACCTAAACGTCTGCCGTTGTCCGGTGTTTAAATGAAAATTTTGTTTGTGTTGTCACGCATGCCCCTACCTTGAAGCGTCGTCCATGTCGTTGTTTGAGGAAAAAGGATATAGGTATTCAGGATCCAAAAATGTTTCTTTCTCGTACTAAATAACCTTTAATAAAAATTTCTTCTCTGCTTGTTGCGGAGGTCGAAGCAGGAGTTCTATTCACGGAGGTCGAAGCAGGAATGAATTACTCGCGGTGCGCTCGCTATTTATAGCGTCTTTTGTTGTTGATTTTCCCGTTGTCTTGGTTACCGGAACATTCGCCTTCTGATCTAGTTACATACTAGATATGAGTTGGTAACCAAAACGTCACGTTTGACAATTAGCGTTTTACCTTAAATATGACTACATTTCATTGAAATTAAACTAAAAATTGAACTAAAAATGGAACAACTTAACTCTAAACAATAGGTAAGTATCTAAAATACATTATTTTCTAATTATCTAACCTATAAAACATAACTTATCTAAAATATTTCTCAACAAAACAAACTTAACCTATAATAATAGTATCCTAATCTCTTATCTCTTATTCTCTACACTTTGTCTTTTTTAGCCTTGCCATATAAGTGTTCATCACATAATTTTTGGTAATCGATTAAGAAGTCTAGCACTTGTTCCCATCTACGATGTATTCTTCGCCCGTCTTCCAAATATATTAGTCTTTTCTTGTTTTTGGGCGGCTTCTTCCCGTCTACTGGATAGTGTTTTGGCGTTAGTGGCCCCCGGAATGAGCCAAACCTCTGCTGCATTGCTTCTACAAAATTCCAGTGCTTCATCGCCCACTCAAATTGGTCGACCACTTTGGAACATCCCTCTGCGATGCTAATTTGATTTGTTGAGCTGTAATTATGCTTTCTGTAACTGCTGCATTTGCATTTGTAAGTGTCCCTTTTCGTTTTGTATTTGTGATATAGTCTGTTTTGTTTTAGGTGCATGTCGTTCTGTCGAAACGTCTCGTCATTCTTGCGTCTATCTCGTCAAGTTTTTTCAAAAGTTGTTGTTGAACGTCTGCTGGACCGTTGCACTGTTGTATATGTTTTTAATTTTTCTCACGTACTGTACGTTTAATAAATTTTTTCAAAAAGGTAATTAACACTGCATGATGTGGGAGATTCTAAAACGTAAATTAGAAAGCATTCAATTACATCTAAAGCAATTTTGAAAAACGTGTTATTGAAAAAATGGAATATTACCGCAGAGAAATGTCATAAACTTATAAGTACTCTGCCGAAAAGAATAGCTGCAGTGATTAAGGCTAGAAGTGGCCCAATAAAAAAACTAATTACTTTAATAAATTGTTATTATTTTGTACCTAGGAAATTTTATTTTACCCAATTCCAACAGATTTTCATGATATAGGATTTAGTGTAAGGTGCCTAATACTTTTAGCCAATGCTGTATGTATGGCTGTCGCCTAAAAAAACTGGTACAGCGTCGAAAATCTAGTGACATGAAATAAAAAATTTTAGGCTGTATAGTTTGGACTTAATACTTACCAATATTAAATATATTCCTCAGTCATTGCTCCTATTGGCATTAATACATTTCGACAATTCTGTCCTCTTCGAATTTATTTAAATGCCGTGGCACATCTTTCTTACAAATTGTACGTACAAAAAGTTAAAAATTATCAAAATGTCGAAACATGGTGACAGCTACGTTTCAATTTTTCTGGTTGCTGCGATACAAATGCGCAATTTTAGTTGCATTTACTCTGGAAAAATTTGGCGTACCAGTTTTTTTCGGCGATAATCGTACGTTATTGAAGTATAAAAAAATACATTTGTCAATAACGAATAACGTAGCCATATGTATAAAACTTTTGCAATTCGCAATTTTCGAACGATTTCTATAGTTTTGCACAGAGTCTACGTCATTTTCGCATACGAATCTTTTCACATGGTTCGAGAATCGAGCCCCAGAATCAGTTACGATTGTGAATCACTTATGAAATGAAAATGACTATTGTTACTCGCTACGTAGAACTTTTGGAAAATAACCGTAACTGAAAATCTTGAACATTTCGCCATGTTCAATCCAAGCTGTCTTCTACAAGCTATAGAAAACAGTATTTACTAGCAATTTGTAAGCGAAACTGCGGAGTTTTGTAAATACAGGGTGACTGTGATAGTTGTGCAAAGCTTGAAACCTGTAATATATCACTACAAATGGTAACAAAGTTTTCGAGAAAATCGCAGTTGAAAACTTTTTCGAAACTAAGAACCATTGGCCTTGCTATCATACGTTAAATTTTTTTTTCTCAAAAATTATTAACTTTTTGTTAACCTTCGAATGATCAGGTGAAATAAGAAGCACAAAAGACCATATGGGGGTCACTCAGTGACCCCACAAAGTTTTAATAAATAAATCGACATACAGTAGAGTCTCGATACAGTGAACTAATTGAGGAACGGCTTTGTCACTCCACCGAGGTTGTTCACTATTTTAGAGTGCAGGTAAAAATACACATCACTGTTACTTGTAGTGTGATTATTACATTAACAACTTAACATTTAAAGTTTTAAAGTATCTACATACATAATAAAATAAAATTAATAAAAAATAAATAAAAAAAAATACTCTGGTATGTATGTAATATGTTATGGAAAATGAGGTGTAAAATAAATTCAGTCGTTAGACTCTAAAAAAATCTGTTAATTTTGTTTGCTTTGTTGGCTTATTGTGCATTTTTTGAAGCAACTTAGCTCTTAAGTCTTGAAGAACAAGTATACTAGAATATTCTACTGCATTCGAGTTTTCTTCAGCCCACTGAATAATACTATTTAAAGATTTAAATGCTTCTCCAGTGGAAGTTAACTTGTCTGTCAGAATTGGATCTCCAGCAACATCATTGTCGTCATATCCACTTTCAATTAGGCCTTCGTCTTGCTCATTTCCTGCTTGGTGGTCCTCATTCCAAAGCTCAACCATTCAGATCACATACCTGCAAGTTGTTCTAAAAACATACCTTTGTACATTATATACATATGAATGTAGATTTTTCATTTTTTTACCTACATTAAGGTTCATGAGGTTTAAGATATTCATAACTTCAGATTGTACATATTCTGGACTTTCATTTAATCGTAACTTTAAAACACTTAAATGTTTTTTTCTTCTTCCTCATCAAAATCGTTTGTTTTCGGCAAAATGTTATGCCAACAGCGTCATCACACTTTCGGGGAATCCCAATGTATGTACGGTTTGTGCAGTTCACTCTAGTGAGGCATAATTTGTTCACTATTCAGAGATTCATGTACATATTTTTGTGTTCATTGTAGTGGATAGTTCACTATATGGTATGTTCACTGCATCGAGACTCCACTGTATTATCACAGATATTAAAAAAAATATTTATTATAATCATAAGGTGTTAATACATCACAAAAGATCTATCCATTGCCATGTAAATATTTTTTTAGAAACTGAGAATTTAAATTAAAATATATATAATTAATTGCAAATAGAAATTAAATGTTCACATAGATAAAATGGGTAATTTTTTTCATTGCATGAAGTACATATGTTTGATTTCACTATTGACGATCACGTGGGATAACAAAGTGACCCCAAACCAAAAAATTTTTTTTTTCAAATCAGTATTTGATTTAAAAAAAAATAAATTTACTATACTTTGAGTAATATCAAGAAACTCAGCTAAAAAAATATGAAGCTCTAAGATTAAAAACTTAGAAAAATAGAACAATAAAATTTAAGGACATATGAGTTCAATCATTACTATTTATAGTGATATATTACAGGTTTCAAGCTTTGTAGAACTATCACAGTCACCCAACATGTTTAAATATAGACAGTGGCAATAGTAAATTAACACAACCACATTCTACAAAATAACTGTTTTATTTGCGTTTTTTTTTGTTTGAAATTTATTTACACATATTATTACTTTTAGTCAGATATAGGAATGCTTAAGCTAACTTAACGTTAGAATCTTAGGTCTAGGAAATGTAAATTGTAAAAAACACGATAAAAAAAATAAATACCGCTAGATTCTACGCGTTTAAACCTAAAAATATATCGGTTCTTCCTTACGAAATAATAATACAGTCTCATTTCAGTGCCTAAGTCCTATGTAATCTATTGTACACGCCACTTAAGGTAATTAATTATTCAAAAATAAAATAAAATAATAAGTTGTACAAAAAATGAGCATTATATAAATCAGTTTAAAGTAAATAAACGAAGGTAGATATGTCATTCTTAATGCTTTCGTTTTAACAAATTTAAAAAAAAGTCTCCTGAACGTCTGTTACCAACATACACACTAAAAACAATTCACGCGACGACAATGAAAATCCCTACTAAATACTACGACGCTTTTCTGTTATTTTGTTTTATTTTTTTATATAATAAAAATACTGCTTTATATACAACATCTGGAACAGTCTCATCATCATATTTTGGTTCAGACCTACTATTACTTCTTATAGGATACTGTCAACGGCTGACTGTATCTCATATGGATTCAAGTTCTGCGATTGCATGTCGCAGAACTGCTCGACGATCTCCTCGTTGTCATTATTCACTTGTTCGTAGCTGATTGATTTGATCGCAGAATCCAATTCCTCCGGTTTTCGCTCAAAGATATTCGGCGCAGAATCATCTGACTCATCTTCATCCGAAGAGCAATTCTCACTTTTAATTTCAGCTTTAAAGTCTTGCTCCGAGCTTGAACTTGAAGCCTCACTGTCTGAGCTGGTTGTAATTTCTTGCTTGACATCATCCGGATTGTAGATGATGTCTGCAAAGGCGCCCTGATTATTTTGCTGGAGGATTTGCTTTTCGATCAGCATGTTCTGAAGCATCTGCGACTCCAGAGAGTTTTCTTCGGAGATTTCAGTTTCATTGTCACTGCCATCACTTGAAGAACTATCATCGTTGTTGGCCTGGTTCTCATTTTCTGACTCGTCAGATTCCGAGGAGCATTCTACTTGTTCGATAAGGCTCTCATAGTTGATTTCGCTCTGCCCGTTCTGTATCTGTCCATCCGTGTCATCTGTGGTTTCACTTTTGGTTTTATTCTTGATTTCATAGGCGTCCAGCGTTGACCAATCAAAGTTCTCATGGATGGCCATGTGCAGTTTTAGTTTTGAGCTTGCGTTGTGATATCGTCCACAAATCCTGCAGATGAAATTCGAACCAAATCCTTGCCCATGCAGTAGAGTTGGATGGTTCTCGTGCAGGTGCTTCTGAAGGGCTTCGTAGTTCTCATTCGCTTTCAAACAAATGCCACATACGGTCGCAGCAACTGTTTTGTGACAGCGAATGTAATGTTGCCAGAGATGTTTCTTCGCGGGCCAAGTCTTCAGGCAGATTTCACACAGAGAAGGATCGTTACTGTTCACATAGACGGTCCGCTTGGAACTGTTCTGCAAGAGGGGGCTTTCGTTTTCATCGAAGTCACCGCAGACCTTTATTTTTCTCTTCGTTTGTTTCTTTTGCATTTCATCTGTTAATTTCTTGCCAAGCAATCGCTTCTCGAGTAGACTGATTTTGTTTTCATCGGCTGCCATCATGAAGTTGAGCTTCGAGGCGTGCACAGCGACGTCTTCGGAGTCACTTCGCGAGACGTCATTGGAGGCATCGCTGTTGGTTGTCTTCTCCTCGTTCTCGCAGTTGATTTGTTCGAAGTCACTTTCATATTCCCCATTTTTTTTGGACGCACTCCCCTCGGATTGCGTTGCGCTCTTGTTTTGAATAAACTTCGAGTGCGCGGTCTCATAGTGAATCTGCAGTTGTTCTTCAGAGTCGAAGACCTCAAGGCACGCCTTGCATGGCTTAAAAATCCTTCCATGTGATTTATTTAGGTGATCGTAAGTCTTCCATTTGGATCCGTAATTCTTACCACAGACCGTGCAAGAAGTGAGCGGTAGCAGATGCTCTTTGTGGGCTAGCCGGACATGGTCGCGCAGTATGTGCTGGGTTTCGAACAGTCGAAGGCAGATACCGCAACTCAAACTGAGAATCTTACGATGCAAACTCAGAATGTGCATTTTTAGTTTGATTTTCGTGGGCAAGGTGTCAGCACAAAATTGACAAACAAATGAGTTATAGTGGTCATTCTTGTGGGCTAGGAGATCGGCTTTACTGCGCAGGATGTTCCCGCAAGTGCAAAACAAGTGACAGTTGGGATGCGTGAAGCGAATGTGCGAAACAATCTCGCACTTGCTTTGGAACTTCTGGCTGCAGATTTCACATGCATACTCTGAGTGGTAATTAATCAAGTGCTTGGTTAGGCTCTGTCGGTCTTTGAATATCCTCGAGCAGGTCTTGCAGCGTGTTAATAAATCTTTTTGAAGTCGAGGCCTGCAATTTTTCTTGTGCTTCTTCAATAAATTCTTCTTATGAAAACCCTTGAAGCATTTTTGGCACTTGAACTCACCATTGTTTTGAGGCGGGGTGTAATTTGTAATTATATTCGTGTATAAGTTGCTCGACGAATCAATTTCTTTTGGCAAGCTTCGTTGTTCTTCATGCTCTGAACCGTCACTCACCAAAGCGTTTTGCTCTTCCTGTTTCAAGAGATCCTGGCGCAGGAAACTCTGCTTAACCGACTGGAAATCGAACCCCTGGAACTTCTGTTTCAAAAAATCATCGTAATCTTGCCCGCAGTCTTGTTTCGAATTAAAAATCTTCGCACTGTGTATCTTCCCAAAGTGTTGAGCTAAGTGGTACTTCGAAGCGCTCGTTTTATGGCACAGTTGGCAAGTGATGCTCGGGTGACCCTTGTGCAGGCGATTCACGTGCTTCCACAAGTGCGAATTTCGCCCATAGAATTTATTGCAGAGGTCGCAGTGGAAGATCTGATGCTGCGAACGCCTGTGCGTGCTGAAATCTTTGAAGTCCTCGAAGCCTCCGGTGTTGCACTCGGTGCAGGTGTAAGTCTTGGGAGCCGCGTCGCACATTTCGTTGACCTCCACGTAATCACACGGATCGAATATCTTAGCTTGTTTCCTGCAAAACTGCAGTACGAAGTCGTGCACGATCACGTGGTTTTCTATGAGTTTGGGGGCGTCGTCGCTGTAGCAGCACATCTTGCAGATGTACTTGCTGGTAATCGGCTCAGTTTGCCTGCAGGCTACCAGGTGGTCCATTAATGCTGTGTAGGTGTTGGAAACGGTGAGGCAGAGACCACACATCAGAGACGACTGTTTCGAATGTTTTATTCTTAGGTGATTAAAGAGATCAGTGCGATTGAGAGGGACAGCCGGACATAGGGGGCACGTGACTTTGGGCTGTGATGCAGCGACAGGTTGCTGCTCCAGCGATTGGGGTTCATCTGTACAAATATTAGAATATCTTACAAGGTAATTTACACTGATCACGCGTTTTTTTAAGGCTAAAAAAAAATGAATAGCGACATTCAAGATGTTCAATGCAAACAAAAAAAATTCGGTGTCGTCTTTTGTTTGGCGTTCATAACAAAACAAATTGTGTATTTAAAAATTAACATCAAATTTTTTCCTTATCCTTCTGAAGTACATAAGCAATTTGTTCATTTTTCTGTTTTTAATTGACAAACGTTATCTTTTGTTTTTAATATATAAACATTTTTTTTAAATATGTTAGGGCGCTAAATTTTTGCTGTTCGGTCCTTTTTCTTTTGAAAATAAACGTTAAAGTAAATATACAGGGTGATTGATACTTGCTCCACAAAAAAAAAAAACATGAAAAGAAGTGATATTCGAGAGGATGGGAAAATGTTAAAAAAATCTATGTATGTACTTTAGTTTTCGAAAAATAATTAATAAAAAAAAAATTGTACGTTAAAAGACAATACGTTCCTAGTTAAGAAGGAGCAGCAGATGAACGAAATAAATGCAGTCATAAATTAACAAATTATTTAGTATTAGTTGTATAGAAAAAGAATGACAATGATGGGTGGCAATCCTATTGAACACCTGCTTTGACAGGTAAACGAATAACGCACTACAACACGAAAACAGGTTTTATTCCCACAAGCAATGTGTACGTCATTGTATTTTAGTCGATTTTTTTAACTCGTAAATATTCATCATTTGTTAAAAACAACAATTTCATAATTTATTCGTACGAATTCGACAGCGACGAATTTGTTTTTCATCAGCTGAAATAGACGTAACGATATTCACAGTCAAGTTTTACAGCTTTTCATAGCCACTGCAATATCATAAAATACACTTACAACTGACAATATGACGTTTTAATCTACACACGGTGTAGGAACTATTCAATAAAATTTTTTAAACATTTTAATCTATGGCATCCGTACGCGCTTTTTCTGCAGTCATCCCGTATACATAAAAGATTAAGGGTCGGTACTTTGAACACCGATTAACTTTAACCTTTGGTTTATTCCCATGCCTTCGATTGTAGAAACAATTGTTTCTATGGAAATAAACTAAAGATTAAGTTAATCAGTGACTAAAGTATTGGCCCGCAGATTCTTAAATTGAAGGCGGCGGTTTTCTTTTGTTTTTCATAGTTTTCAAATTATTAACGCCAGCGCCATCCATCGCGAAATTCGCAACAGTTTGTCGTTATCGTAGTGCAGCGATCTTCTTTTGTTTGTAATAATTTTCGCAAAGTTTTCTATGCGTTTATATAACATAATGAGCAGCGCCATCTGTTGAGAAACACTACTCGTCATTAAAAAAAAACAATTGCGTGTACGAAATCGTAAAAGTCGCACGAGCGCCACTGCAAAAAAAAACAATTTCTTCTCTCTGCACTAAAATATATTAAAGACTGCACGAACTGAAAATGATTTATTAGTTTTCATTTCAGGATTAATAGAAAACTCTATCGTTACAATTATTTAGCAAAAAAAAATTTGTAACTTGCTACTAGAAGCAGTTTATCATTAACAGAAAGCCCTATATGCTTTTCATCAATACTCACGATTTTTATTTACAATAGATACGATACATCTGTTTATTCCATGATCAATAGATGGCGCTGTGAATTTTTTATCTTTAAGGTTCTTGTATTGAGAAGGTACCGCTACGAAACGCTATTAAGAAAAGGATAGATTCATATTACCGTATTCATAAGAGATGAGTCTTGCATCATAAACAAATTTAGGCAGCGCACAGATATATTCCATCCAGAACGAGCACGTGCAATTCGACATCCAATGTCAGGTCTGGCAACATAGCGCAAAAATACCGCTTTGAGAAAATACGAATTCACCCTCATTCTGCGTGGATTAGGAAAATTTCGTCTCTGATCATAAATTATACGCGTCTGGTGTTGAAATAAAAGACATATAAAGCATAACTCTATTCTCTTCTTACTCACCATTAAAAAGGAAATAAAACTGAAAATTTGTCGGTTTCAACTTCGGTGATTGATGATGCAGGGCTCTTCGTTCGTAAATTTGATAATAATAAGTTACTGTTTGTATCTTTCTATGGAGCTTGTGATGACTTCCTTAGTGATTTTACTTCAAATTAAGAGACAGAAGAGAGTAAAATAGAAATACCTTCTCCTTAAAGTAACTTTACAACACAGAATAGACCTTTAATGGCTGCGCTTCGGTTCTCGGGTTCTCTACTGTATAAAAAATTTGCAGAACTTGACGTTTCGATCAACAAACTTTTTATACGGCAGAGAACGCAAGAACCGAAAAGCAGTGTAGGTCATTTCACTTCTGAAGATCACGACAAGATTATCGAAATGTTAAATTCTACAAACTTTCTACAAAGCAGAGAACCCGAGAACCGAAGAGCAGCCACCAACGACGTCCTTGAAAACCTGACAATTACAATAGACCTTCAAATTAAATTAACTCTTTCCGGCAATAGATGGCGTTTTAAATTTCCCGATATAAATAATATAATAATTAAATTAAACGATCGAATGTAACTTGAATTGAACTAAAGGTATAATTCGTTTTCTCCATCTACAGTTAATGCTGTGATTATTATTTAACAGCAATTTTATATTTAGTCAAAAAAAATGAAAGGTGGTCGAGGAATCCATTGCAATCAAAATCGCCTTGCAACAAACTTCATTAAAATTTTAGTTGCAACTTTGTTTTTAACTGATTAAATTAATTTTGTCGCAGGTTCTTATTATCCGTGCATAGCTGGGTTGGGTTTTATTTAATCCACGGAGAAAGGACGGCCAAAACAAAAGAAAACAACGAACAAAGCTTTGTTATTTCTAGTGCTATTCATTTTTTTCTTAACTCTGATCCAATAGCAAGAAACAAAAAAAATTACCTTGATCAACTTTGACCTTCAAATCGGTGATCTTCACCAGGTTCGGTATTCGTTTCTTCTTTTCTGGGACCGGTTGCGAGGACATTACCTGTGCCATGTCGATACCGTGCGTTTCAAAAACATGGGCCGCCAACAAAGCAGCGCTGCTGAACTGCTTGTCACACAGAAGGCAAGCCTGCAACGTTTACGTTTGTTTAATTATTTTTTCTAGACTTTTATTTTTTAGTTCACATGTTTTACATTTTTCGTATTTATTTATTTGTATCAAACTCATTGTGCTTCACATAAGGTCGTCGCTTAACGGCAAACAATAATTCGATATTTGTAAATGTATTTGTATTTATTAATTATTTATTTTCGTACATATTGTGTGAATTACTTCGAATATTATTATTCAGTTAGATATATCGAAGATGAGTTTGGTACTGTTCTTACTCGTGAAATATTGTATGAAAAAGAAAAGTAGATTTTATCGAGTTATTAATAATATTATTATTATTATTATGCTGTGTGGAAACAAATTAACGAACTAATTCGATATTTTGTTCTCGGAAAAACGCTCGGACAGGTCGATTTAGGATTTTAAATGAACACCTTTTAGCGCCAATTGTTTTTTTCTACGGAGACACTTCAGAGTTGTAACGTCATCAATTGTTTTTTAAATGCAAACTTAATGTTTTGATTACGTTGTTCGATAGAAATTAAATGTTTAAATTGTAATTCATGTTATATAGGAGAAACAAGCCAAAATTAAAAAAAAAACGTTTAGACCAACATAATTATCATATACAAAAAAATAATCAAAATCATTCAATGCCTGCAGAACATTCATTAGAAAGTAACCATAATTTTTATTTTGAAAATACTAATATTTTATATTGTGAGTCTAATATTTTCAAAAGATGTTTTATAGAAATGTGTAAAATTAAAATGTCATCGAACTCTGTTAATAAACGTACGGATTTTGCTAATTTAAATGACATATTTTGCAGTTTTTTAGATTCATTAAGCAGGTTATAGATCCGTCAACTTTAATATTAATTAAAACAAAAAAAAATATTTTCACTCCTGACAAACCTATCAAACGATAATGAAACGTAGAGCAATAGTGCCAATTTTAGTGTCAGTTTAAAATAATTTATTACACAATTTCACCGGACAAGAATCTACTTTAATTCAAATAATAATAAAAATATATTCAAACAATAATAATTTTAAATTTAAATATCGCAAAAAAAGTATTAGACCAAATATAGATTACATATTCTTGGAATTAGAAAATGAATATCTTTCTTAATTCGACAAAATATACTGAGTATTCCATTAAAAATAACAATTTTTAGATTTCCGATCGTCATTTGTTTATTTTTTAGTAAAATCTGCTGGTTCAGGTAAATTCCTAAAATTTTTAAATTTAACATTTTTTATGTCTAATAATAAAATGTATACATAGATACCGTTCAAAATGTAAACAAAAACCCTGTAGATTTGGCTTAAAATAAAACTCTGTATTTTTGTAATCAAAACTAATTTATGTACAACTTATAATTCTCAAATGTTTATAACTAGCATATTCAGTAATTGCAATAAAACTGCAACTTACTTAACTATTGTTTTAATTTATAAATTTTTCAGTAATTTTTATTATTGCAGCAGTAGTTTTGATTATATCCATTATTATATATTCTAATTTTTCGTCACTTCAACAGAAGTGCATAAAAGATATATAATGCTCGTCTAAAAACAGCCCCCCCCCCTTCAATTTGGAACCAAATAAGATAAAAAGTTCAGACAAAAGTCAAATTAACATACATATAAAAACGAAAAACGCACCAAGCTATAACGATATTATTAATAATCCGATTTTCCGAGTTATAAATACTACAAAAGAGTATAATTTTTTATTTTTTTAATATGACATTTCTGTTAAGCGATAGTCAACGTATTTTTTTATCGCTTTTTTCTAAATTTAACAGTGTATTTTAAATTGGTTTTTAGAATACTGTAGGGAAATAATAATTTCGCTTTTTAAATAGAAATTAAAGGTGCGGTGGAATACAAAGAAATGAAAAATTTTAATGAACACTAAATTAACTGTCATTAAAAAAAATAAAAAATGATATTCTTTTGTGCTATTAAATCAGTCTTATGTGATTTTTGAATTACTGAAATCGGATAATTAATAACAGAATTATATCGTAGTGCGTTTTTCGTAATACAGACGGTAGAGCTGACATTTCTAATATTAATTAAAAATTTTAAAAAAATAATTATAATTTATTGCCATTTTAGTTTCCCTTGACAAATTTGTTTATTTAATTTCACTCCTGACGAACGTATCAAACGATAGTGAAACGTAGAGCGATAGTGCGTGTTAATAGTTATTTGTTATACAAGACGGTAAAATTAATTTTTATCGATGAGTGAATTAATTTTCACGAATCGATAATTAAATTTTACCGTGGTGTATATCATTCTATTTTTTTATACCGAACGTTAAAGACAAAATTTAAACAATTCCGCAAAAAAATAAAAAGAGCAATCATGTGTCAAAATCGCGTTGTATGATTATGATTCTAGTAACTAGGGTGGATTGTTGCTATGGTTAAGTTGTAATATTTATTAATTTAAATAACAAAATTAAAGTACTTTATCTACCCTTGCTGTTAAAGTGTTACTTTATCTACTCTTGCTGTTAAAATTCCGTTTTATCGACTGTTTTGAGTTGGACAATGCACACTTTAACGTTCTTTATAAAAAAAAATAATTTATTATATGTACTTACGTCAGTTTTGTAAATATTAAGTGTGATAACCACTAATAAAATAAAAGCCTCAAATTTCCCAAATCTAAAGTACCTAATTAAATGCAACTTCTTGTTTTTCTGCAACTGCAGATATTTTTTATAAAGCAATGGCAGGTTCATTCATATTCATTAAATCGGTAATATCCAGATTTCAATGACAGTAGATAAAATAATCTCTACATATGTATTTCAGCCAAGTTGTAAACTTTGTGCATTTTATTTTAATTAACAGTTATTAGATGGCAGCACACTCTGAAAACTAGGTTGACTAACCATAGTCTATTTTTAAACTAGGAGGAGTAATTTGAATTTTGCCCGCCAATAATTGACAAAGTTATTGGGTATTTGACAGCCGGTTTTACACAAGCCTTCAATTTAAACGAAAAAATTAACATTTTTCATAATTCTTGTGACAATTTCAGTCAGTTTTATACTTGTCAACAAATCTATTGATAAAATTGGTTATTTGAAGAATTTGTAAACATCCTAACAGTGTCAATCTACCTACGACAGGCCGACAACTGTTACTCCTAGTTTAAAAACAGATTATAGTAATACATAAACAATGCTTATGCTTGCTAATTAATACCAACATAGCAGTGTTCCCAATTTAAAATTCTGGGTCATGTGGTCAATTGAAATTATTCACTGCGTATTTTTGATCTGGAATTCACGAACATCAAAATAAGTAGAAGGAAAAAGAACAAAAACAAAAAGAAAACAAAACATGGTCGATTTAAATAATAAATTTTATGTTGAGATTAGAATTAAATCAAATTTTAAAATTTCATTTAAAGATAAACGACAAAAAAGAAAAAAAAAACAAAAAAACTTGACGACACAGAAGAAAAAGTAATAAGTAAATACGTTTTTAAGCAAAATTTGAGTTTATTCTTGAAATAAAAAAAAAAACCTTTGAAAAGATTACTCTTGGAAGGGGAAATAAAAAAATAATTTTATCAGGAGATTAAAATTGAAGGAACAATAAATTCGAAATTTAATTTAACAAAAAAATAGAAATTTCTTTTGAAAAAACGATTTCAATAAAATATCAAGTGTGTCATATTTTTATAAATGAAATTTTAAGATCTTTTCCAAGACAGAAAAATATATAGGGTGTTCCATATAAAAAATAAAAGTTCTTCCTTATATCTCAAATATCGTGCATTCTAGAAAAAAGTAATTTAGAGCAATGAAAGTGTCTTAAAGAAGTTTTTATACAAATCAAAAATTTTCATGAACTAAAAAGTTATATAAAGGTTTGTAGAAATCCTAGAATTTTGAAAAATCCCTTGCAGCTCCTAAGCGGTACAAGATATCGAAATGCGGTATTCACCATTAATTTTGTGTTTAAAATCGAGCTCTAGGAGCCGAGATTCTTTTTTGTCTAACTCTTCTAAAAACAGGTGATTCCTATTAAAAATGTCAGAGTTAATCTATCATATACATCCATACATCCTAGCTGTAAACTGAAATAAACTGAGTACGTAAAACACGGTTACAAGTGAATTTAAAAATAGGGGAAGTCCCTGAATAATATGAATGATGCGCTGTTCGCTGTATAGGGGTTTACACTATTCACTACATCGAGAAAAATTCTGACTTCGTTCGAGTGGTAGTTCACTAGAACCGAAGTTCACTAAATCAAAACTCTACTGTAACATTTAAATTTTATCATGAAACTAGAATTTAAAGAAAAATCTATTCGAAATTTAATTCAACAAAAAAAAGGGCAAATGACGAAAAAGAAGAAGAGAGAATAAAAGACGAACGAGTTTTAAACAAAATTCGAATTAGTAGTTATTTTTTCCTTTCAAATATAAAGTTACAATTTTTCCTTTTTGAAAAGTATACTGCGCATACCTCCATTAACTTCATAAGAGAATAAAATAAGGAGAAAACAAAAAAAAACAAAGGACGATCGATTTCTTAATACCTCAATTTTTATCAAGAAATTACAATTTAAAGAAAAGTCAATTCGAAACTTAATTTAACAAATAAAAAAGACAAATAGTAATTGATGGAAAAGAAAAAGATACAGAAACAAAAAAATTAACGAAAAAGAAGAAAAAACAAAAGACGATCGAGTTTTAAACAAATCGATAGTTTCCAGACCTCGGAAAATTCTAGACTGGCATGGACGTCCTATGATTTATGAATTTTGTACCTGGTTTATAGCAATATTATTTTCTATTTAACGCATATACAGAATTAATATTGTTTTCTCATAATAGCTCTCTTTTATTATAAATTTGAATACAAAGGATGCGACAATAACCGATAAATTAATTTATTCTAAAGTATATTAAATGCATAAACCGATTTAATATTTCCCCATGTGATGCTCATGAAATCTTCTGTCAACTAAATTTATTTTTTTCATTTTTACGACCGGATGAAAACAATCGCACAGCAATATGTCACATACATTTCATTTTAATTGGAAGTCTCACTTCCACTGGTGTGCATTAACCATTTTTCCTGGCAAACGTTATCTGGTAATTAATTTTTTTTTCTTCCCACAAATTCTCACATAGAACCCACACGCACGAGGAGAGGATTCGAACCTACGCCTAAATAATTGCCCGCCAACCGTCAAGTCCGTTGCCAGCGGACTGAACCACTCGGCTACCAATTACCTACTTGATAACAGTTTTTATTGAACGCACTTTATAAGGTCCTCTAGTGTGGCTCCCTCTTTGGCACAGAAAAATAGCTGTGAACGCAATTAGCTGAATAAAGAACTTTGTTCTTTGTTAACAATCTAGAGAGTCACGGATATTAGAATTTACATGTAATTTTAAATAATAGATCTCTAATTCAACCAAGCTTGTTCGATAAATTAGAAATTATAAAACTGAATAATTGATGGCGCTAAATTTAACAAACTTGTCAAAATAAAGTTAAAAGTTATCTAATTCTTTACAAAAGAAAATATAATTAAAAACTCAAATGTAATAGATTCTAGCAATTTTATACTAGCATACCAGGATTAAACATAAATCTACTACAAAAGTAATAGAACTGGAAACGCTTCTTAGAATTTACTCATCTTGTTTTAATTTCATAATAAGATGAAGATACTCTGAGAGTGCGTGCTCATGAGCACTGACTCAAAAGGATTACAAAAAATTTTAAAAACAGTTGCCTGAGTATATTCATACTCAAAAGTTGAACCTACCTGATTGTAGTTTTCTTCTGGAGGAAAATTCTTCTCGACTTCATTCCACTGATTTAAACTGTCAACATTTTCAATTTTCTTGGGCTGTCGATTTTTTCGGCGGTTGCTCACGTCGAACTTACATATCTTCGTCTTGCTGGACAGCACCTCCTCGGACTTACGTTTCAAGCCGATTCGTTGCGCAATTTTATTGATTAGTTTATTTTCCTGATTGTCAAAGTACTGCTTGTTAATGAGGAATTTGTCGAGCAGCACGTTGTTCTTCCCTGCACTAAATGGTAACATTGCTTTTTCCTCAGTGTCTGAGCACGACTCATCAGAGAGCTCATAGCTAACGAGACTTGTTTTCAAAGGCAACTCTTCGTTGATGTTGCTCAAGGTCCTCTCAACTTCTTCGAAGGTTTTAGGAAAATTAATTGTTTCACTATACAACTTGAGGAAACTGATCTCGTCTGTTTGTGTACCGCGTTCTTTCTTAAGCGGAGCACCTTCTGTACAAATCCCTTTCTCGAATTTGCGCTTGCTTTTCAAGCATGACTCGTGTATGTCATACTGGGACTCCAAGATGATCAACTTCTCCAGGCAGTTTTTCATGAAACTGTAGAATGTGTCTACGTTTCCGGTGCATTCCATGCAGATTGTGTCCGGTAACAGACAGTGCGGTGACACCTGTGCAGTCGATGAAATTAAGGTTATGTTATTGTAAAACAAAAGAATGGGGGGGTTACTTACGATAATTGGAAGGCATGTCTCCAGTTTGTTCTTTAGCCCTTCTGTCTTGAAGATGTTCACGTATTTCTCGGTGAACTTCCCACATATCCGGCACAGTTTAGTCTCCATTTTTTCGCATCTCCCGCAGCACAGACGCTATATTTTATTTGCGAGGGCGCTGGGAGAATGCGAAAGCCGTGGACACCTGTATGTATGGCGCATAGATTCGATCGCGGTCACTCGAAGGATGCGTTTTCAGACGCGCGGCGTCTTCGCATCCCGCGCATCTTTGCCGAGTTTGCGTCCCCGGACAACGGCATTAAAATTTCGCGAGGGTATGCGAAATATGGTACAAAATCACAAACAATGCCGCCATTTTAACGTGCAATTCTCGCCGTCAGTGTCGCCAACTGAAGAAGTGAAGAGCAACTTTATCAATTCCAACGTTACTAAAAGAGCGAGAGCTATATTTCATTCAAGATCTTTTTAGACTCTAGAGGGGCTATGCTTTCTTTTTCGTTAAGTTACGTGCTTGTATTTTGATAGAACTCAAAATGTGACAAGTGTAAAATTCTGACTCTTTCACTCTTTAACATCAGTTCCATCCATTCGTCTATGATTCCATCGACTGTATTGCTTCTTATACTCTACTTTGGTATGAAAAGAGTAAAATAATAACAAATAAAATCAAGTTTTCTTGCCAGATGAAAATTATGAAAATTAATTAAAATAATAACATAGGAACAAATAATTACTTCTGACTTTCTAGTACTAAGTCAAAATGTTTTAGCAGAGTCAATTATAAGACGACCAAGTCAAAAGTAAAATTCTATTCGCTCAATAGGTCCACTATAAATTGAAAGGTGAATGCAGAGGACGTTCAAAGCAACGAAGCGCGAAAATTTGAATGTATTCTTAATCACTTTTTATTTTAAAATTTATTTTAATTTTATCATTGGTGTCTGCTGCAAATAATGCTACGTTTAAATTTACATACATAATTTTTCTATTTACATTACGTGTAAATTTGACAATGTCTTAATAAAACATTGGACAAGATATGTTGGGCGTCGCACGGCATCTCAGTGTCAGTCGGTTGTGTTACATGGCTGCCATTGACACTATCGAATATATCAAAACAAGTAATTAACTCACAAACTAATGCTGTACAATACTTAGAAATAATTACCTAAAAATCACATAAAATAAGAAGCACGTGGTGATCAAGCGCGTGCGCATTCTTCGAAGCCGGTCCACACACGGAAAAATAACGCACTTAGCGCGACAAAAATACATTATCCATAATTGAATTATTTTATAATAACTTCTGCTAAGTTATAATAACAAGAATTCTTAATAATGACTTCTAATGCAAAATATGTATTGCAGTAGTGTATACAGATAATAGACCATACACATTCTTCATGGGTATTTACAAATTGTTTGTTAAGTTTAAAAATAGAATTGATTTAGCAGCAAAATTATTTAAAAAAAAACCTACATAAATTGTAACTCTATATTATATGTTTAGTCGTCATCCTTCTTCATCTTCTTCTTGTTGTTCCTTTTCTGCTTCTTCTTCCACATCTTCGCTAATATCATCTGCTCTATCCATTGTTATTAATTTTAAGAAACTAGGGATATCTAATAAACTAATAAGTATAAAAGGTTTCATCTTTTAAATGTTTTAACCCTATGCGATGATGACGACACTAACATCATGTGTAAAATATCTGTATTGGTGTTAACTGGTGTTTAACTGGTTTTTCTAGCGTGAAATAATTTAAGATGTTTATGGCTGGCCTCTAAGACGTCTTCTGTTAACTGTCCTACGGGTAGTGGCAGAGAATCTATAATATCATATCCATGGATAAGCACTTTGTGAACTGGGGGACTCATCTTATACCACCCATAAATTTCCAAATATAGTCTAGCTGTATCTAGGCAATAAGTTCGAAAATACTCTGTCTTTATAAAATGTCCACTAGATAATGCAGATAAAATAACTGCAAATCTGTCAATTAAATTGGAGTCCAATCCCGTGATCTCTGCCACCTTCTTCGGATTATCAAAAAAAATTCTGGCTGTATTGCCGTCGTTACTGTTACCTTCTCCTTGTTTAGGTTGATCAACCACTAATCCCATCTCTTGATAAAATTTTCTAGTTACCATTGCTTTTCGGTCACACATTGTTTTGCATGTTCTTCTCGCGCTTGCCACGTTTTTAAGTCCAGCTTATATGATATATGTAAAAGAAATTCGTAGAATCTCAGATAGGCATGGAAAAAGGATATTCCAAATTTGTATGTGTGCCTGTTATACTTTTTGTTAAGAACTTTAGTGAACTCATTTATATCCTTTGAAGTTATATGGCCAAAAATTGCAGGTTTGAGTGGACGAAGTATCGGTTAGAACGTGACAAATAGGAACATGTTTAAACCATAATTCCCTTGCATCTGTTATTGAGATTTTAGTTGGTAAAAGTCATGGAATCTGAGAGTTAATGTTAAAATTGTAAAAATGTTAAAATTCGGTTTTCATAGTTTCGGGAGTCTCCTTTTTAAGTTTAAAACAAATTGGCCGGCAATATCTTGATGAAGACATATTTTTCCAATAAATACATTTTTTATTGTTAATATTAGTTGATATCTCCAATGGTACAATTGTACATAATAGATGAGAATCGCCATCATGTAAAAAATTTTGTTTGTATATACTATGTCCTCCATTACCATCTAGTCCCTACTTGTACATAACATCAATTTCGATATGTAGGACTTCAATAGTATGTAGGACTTCACCCTGGACTTGAACGTGTGATCGAGTAGATCTTGTAACGGAATTTTAGCTTCAGTTTCTGTAACAATGATATAAGGTGGATAGCAATGTAACTTTGCTTGAGACACAACATTATAAGGAGGATAAATATTCGCCCCTTTCTTCTTTGCTCCCATTTGTATATTCTGGTATTGTTCTTTGCCTAAGTCTAAGAGATAGAGCTTCCTCTGCTATATACGATGTACCTAAATGTGGACGGTGACGAATAAGCCTTTCATTTTCTTCAGCCTTCGTGGTGTTGTAGTAACTGCTAACTGAACTACTTTAGCTACAGTTCTTTTTCCATTTTTCATTAAACTTATTTCAGTAGCCTGAGTTAATTCTTCTGTGCTATTATTTGTAACAAGTGATTTAACTTTTCTTAATTTTGTTCGTTTGGAACTCTCAGAAAATAATTTTTTCGGCCGTCCGCGTCCCTTTCTCTGAGAAATTTCAGACTCTGACTTTTTAATTTCATTTGAGTTAGGAAACGAAAGGTTTAGATTTCCTTGCAGCCACTGTGAATTATAACGTACAAATTGGTCATTTATTTGCCTATACTTTTTAAATTTAAAAACAAACGGTTTCATTAGAATTTTCAAAGGTGTTTTTATCATCTGTACTCCAGTTCTTGGAGTCAAACTTACTAAGAGATAAGCTATAAAATGTTTCGTTTTTTAACACTAGAAAAGTTCATTTTTACTGACACTACAATAATGTTCATAAAGAACAGAAATTTATTCGGCGCGGCTACCTGAAAAAAAGACTCGGTATAAAAAATTGATCGTTATAGATAGCTAATTTTTTAGTACAATAATATTTAACGTTCCTTCTAACATACAAATAATAAAGGACAAGGGAACTCTGCGGAACTCTGTTAGTTATGTCTACATGAAAACTGTTTTTCTATTTAACAAAACTTCGCAGGTCACAAGCCAAATATATAAAAATATTTATATATAACTAAAAACAACGGATTATTTATACAACACTGTAAAAGAACTTACCTCCAGCAGTAGTTTTTATGGTCAAACTTTTAAAAATCGGTAACACTTATTACACAATAACACTTTATTATTGCGGGTTATATCGACGCATGGTAATTGCACCAATATCAAATAAAATGTACTTGTCATTTCGAAACACGTGACGATTACTTACTTGATTAATGATGCACATTCAGGGTAGCGTAGATAAGGCAGGTCAGCTTTCTGCATCATTTTTTTGAAATTGTCAACATGCAAATTTTGATTTTTGTCGTGGTAATTGTTGGATTTTTCCGTGTGTGCGGTCATCAGCCAACTGAAATCTTGATTGACCAATAACAGATGATTGGAAAGATGCTACAACTGCGTCAAACTGTAAGACAAAAGCAATGCATACTGCAGAGATATGTGACAGACAGAAATAGAGTACAGAGGGCAAAAGCGATTAAATTCTCAATATGAGTTAAACGTTTCATGGTTGTATCTAGCTAAAAATCATTACTGTTTTTCGGCACCAGTATACAAAAATATAATCATCAAATTAAAATGGAACATATCCTCTTGGAGGTACCAACAAAAATGTCACCCTAACATGGCCTACTCTGAATCTAAAAATATCGTGAACGGAGATTAGTGACGGATTTACTTATGGTATTTCAACAAGCCTGAAAATTAGTAGGAAGATCTTCGCAAGAACACTAATTATGAACGGGCGTCTTACATTCTGACAGGGTCGCAAAAAAGAATAATTTAGCCCCGGAGGGACAAATTCAAAAATGCGCTCTCATGCACTCACATAAGTCCGTCCTGCTTGCTCTCACAAAAATTCTAAGACGCTTAATTCTGTGATCAGTGTTCTTGTGGGCACCTTTCCACTAATTTTCAGGCTGATTGAAATATCTTAAGTAAAGTATCTTGCTAACTCTCAGTCTATAGATATTGCTTCATGGTGGGTGGCTACCCAAGCAACACTCAATAGTTGAATAAACGTATAAATTTTGTCCACACCAGGAGTATAATTATGGTTGACGGTCAACCTCAAATAAACGATAAAATGTCCGCGAGATAATTGTTGAAATAAAGTGTACCATATACTAAATAATAAGGTTTATAATACACGTGAAATAGTATTGTATACAATACGTATATATTTGGTACAAATTATACGTATATATTTGGTACAAATTATACGTATATTAAATGGCACTGAACGAACATAGAATATACGTTTAATCTTTTAGTTTGTATACTGTAATTAGGAAAAAGTAATTAATAAAACTTCTGAAAAAAGTCTTTATTCACTTTTTTACAAATTCACCTACCTGGAGAAATCTGTCACATAATTTATATAAATACAATATATATTATAATAACTACGATCTGGAATAGTAAAATCTATGCTTAGATTGTTTAAGCCAGTCTTGACAGGCTTGGCTAATTGCCTTATCCGTCGATTCTCTCACAGATGACTTCATTTCACAAGTTTGAAATAAAAACTTGGTGGCCTCTGTAAGTTAAAACAAATTACTACTGTTACTGAAAGTAAAAAAACATTTAATAAAAACACATAATACAACTTCCCTAAATAACTGCCCAATAAAATGATTTAGATAATAATCGATTTATTACATTTTGGGTAACCGTATAAAATCGTTGATTTTTGGAATTAAAAAAACCCGTTCGATTAATTTTCGTCGTAAATAGAATGACGGTTTTCATAATACCATGAAAATAAGATAAATGTGACATTTAGTTTACCGGCCACATAGTGCCATTTCGCCTTGAATCTGGCGGACTGCGTCGTGTACACGAAATGATCACTTCGCGTACGGTTGCCCAAAAATCCATATGACTAAGGCCCAGTTTTTCAATATTAGTTTAAACCACAGTTTAGTTAAACGAAAAACTGAAGTTTAAACTACAGTTTAAATTTGTGTGTTTTTCAATTGAAGTTTTAGTTCAGTTTAACTAAACCGTACAAAGTCAATTTTTTCTTATGGTTGGCAGTAATACAATCACGATTGTGGGATTCACCATGTGATTGCCAGTGTTGTCGGATTCTTCTAATAAAATAAACTCCACTTTTGAAAGAAATTATCTTAATTTTCGTGTAGATACATATATAAAATCCGTAAATATTATCGATATAACGAATACGAATAATTAATAGAGTCGAAAGAAAAACATTTCTGTAGAAAAATGTCGTAAGGGTTGTATATATGGCATCAATGGAAGCGGGAGATTTTTATGTACATGTTTCATAAAGTGCAAGGCACAGATTAAAAAGAGTGACTTGTTTGTATTATGGTATCAAGTAACGAAAACTTTATAATGCAGGTAAAGGCAGTTTTTATATGTTTATATTACTTAAATAATGATTATAACATTAAATAGTTCTGCTTTGTCTAAGATTCATCCGCACAGAACAAACGGGCTCCTAATTTTACGTTCTCGATCGGTATATATGGTTTAAGGAGTCTTCATCATCGCTAAGTAATTCTATAATGTCTGCCATTAGGGCATACTCTGTTTATACAATTTAATTTAAAAATCTGTAATTCTGCACGTTTTTTTAGGTTAGTTTATTTGCAACTACCGCTTAAACTGTGGATGTCCTACCGTTTAAACTTAAACTTTAGTTTATGTGTTAACCAGACATTGAAAAACTCAAAACAAACATAAACTGCAGTTTAAACTTGAGTTTGGGTTTAAACTGTGATGGAAAAACTGGGCCTAAATGTTATTTTTTGCACTTATTCGTTAATGAAAATAATAAAAAAGAGTTTACTTTAATAAAACTAAGCCTGTACATATATTCATTGATAACTGCTACGGTAATGCTTGTTTTTACGTCGTTCGAGTAATGTTCCAGTAAAATAAAGAACATTCTGCTTAATTAGCACATCATTATTCATCATAACAGTATAATTGTTTTAACTTAATTCACTTACCTACAGGCTTCTCTAGTTCTAACAGTCTAATTCAATATGGCGTGAACGGTGAAAACCTGAGACGGGAACCAAAGCGATGGACATCACAGACGATGCTGTTTGTCAGCCGATATCAGAGCAGGCGCAAGACGTAAAACGCTGTTTTCTTAAGTAAGCGGAAAAACCCGAGCTATAGCGAAGGACTGCGACATACATAAAATCACGTATACGTTTATAAATAAGTAAGCGTATACGTTAAAACTACCGTTTATATGTACCACAATTAAACACATTTGCTGTAATGAAGGCCAATTGGTAACACTTTGTGGTCGACTGATGTAATATAGCTCTAAGAAATAATAATGTGGAATAAATACATGAAAAATGATAAAATTTGTACTCTGTACGTATCAAAGTGGTTTACCGTATAGGTATATTACACCGTTTAAAACTTATACGTTGACCGTAGACGTTTAATAAATATACTAAAACCAAAAAATTACCAAAATATGGTTTAATACTCGTGTATAAAACTATACTGAACTTTGGCGTGTTGCTTGGGATGTTGCCTTACGGTAAATTTCTAATGCCACCGGTAAAGTAACTTTCATTTCTTACCGGTAATTTTTGAATGTTATCATTATTGCCAACACAACAAGGAGAAACCTGTAATTTTTCAAGTTTAAACAATATACTTTCTAAATTAAAAAAAAAAACAAATGAAAAACCGTACTGATATGTTAATATAATAATAAATCAAAAGGCGGTAAGTCAATTCAGTGAAAAATTAGAAAAGAAATACGGAGGAAATTATTTTTTTTTAATTTTCAAATGTCATTAAAAAAATAATAAAAGACGATCAGCAAATTCAAGATAAAATTGAGAGAGAAATGGAAATTTTCTGAAGAAAGTTTCCAATGAAAAATCCAGTAGAGAAAGAAAAATTTTTTAATCAACAAATAATACTCATAACAAAAACAAATAATAATAAATTATTATTTGTAAAGAAAAAGGGAAGATTATAATTACAAATAAAAAGATAAAAACAAAAGACAATGGGTATATTGAACTTCCAATGAAGAATAGAGAAACAAAGGACACTTCAATTAAGAAAACATCAGACAATCGGCAATTTCAAAATAAAATTGAGAGAAACAAAAAAAGGGAAAATTTACAATTACAAAGGAAGAGATAAAAACAAAAGACAATCGCTAAATAAAATTTCCAATAATAATGAAGGAACAAAAATTTGGTCTAAATAGTTTAAAATTTAAAAATTATTTATTGAAAATAGTACGAAATAATAATAAAAGAATGGAAAACTTCATTTTATTAACACAAGAAAAAAATGATGTTTATTTGATACCAAATTTTATCAGAAAATTCTAATTAACTATAGGTATATCTATTTTTTATTTAAAAAATGAAGTTGGCAATGTTACGGTAACGTTACAGGTAAGGTAACATTAAAAAATTACAGCTGCAGATGTGTTTGTAGCTGGATCTAAATCAGTACAGCACACACATCCATGGCTATTGGTAGGATTTCAACCCACACCGCAAGCGACACGACTTCCAAAGTCGGCTATGTTAACCACTAAGCCACTCGAGTCTCAACACCCCATTTTTTTATACATGGTTGTCTCTGACCAGAAAAGGAATTTCTTGACAACTCTTGAGGGATTTCTGCTTTTTGCGTTGGTGACACTGCGAAGAACTCCTTTGTTTTGAATTGGCAACCCTTCAGTATTGTAGCTGATTATCTTACGCACGTTATCACGAAGAAATTTGTTGACACCGCCCGTGCTTTCACCCATAGACATGGCCCTGAACGGGTTCTTGGAGTTCTTTCAGAAAGGGAAGGTCAGTAGTCACGCTCCATTTTGACGAATCGACAGTTGAGGTTATGAGCGTTTCCTTCTAGACGTTCAGACCTAGGAAGAAGTTTGCTCATGGAACCATCAGATACAGCCTGCACAAGCAGGCTCAGGCCAGCCTTAATTCAGGCATTAACTTAAGAGCAGCAGTGAAATTACCAGAAGGCGAAGACTTAAACGATTGGATTGCTGTACATGGTAATACTAACATTCATAATGACATGTACTTTACAGTGATAAATTTCAGTGGTCGATTTTTTTAATCGCATCAATTTAATATATGGGACAATCTCTGAGTATTGCACGGAGCAAACTTGTCCTACTATGTCAGGGGGGCCTCGCTTTGAGTACTTGTGGGCTGATGGAGATAAGTATGTGTTTGGTGTTAGATTGGGTGGGCTGTACTTATTCATTGGTTTTAAGGTATAAGAAGCCTACACCTTTGCCTGCCAAAGAATATGTCAGTAATCTAATGGATTGGATTGAGACGCAGATCAATAACCAGGCATTGTTTCCATGCACGTCAGATTTGCCCTTTCCTAAAAACTTTCCTACGCATTGCAGCAAGATATTGGCAAGACTGCATCGGGTTTTTGTACATGTTTATATACATCATTTCCAGAACGTTGTTGCCATTGCAGCAGTAAGTAATTTTGTTTTGTTTTTTATGTGATAGTACCCAGTGTTGCCACAAAGATTTCCAATTAAAATTTCTCACATTTTCAGTTTTTATGCCAATCGGTATACACCATCTCATATCAGATACCTTAAAAGCTTAACTGTTCCTTCCCTTACCACTTAAAAATAGTTTTATGCCCAGTTTCTGACACCATCTCACATCAGATACCTTAAAAGCTTAACTGTTCCTTCCCTTACCATTTAAAAATAGTTCACTAGGTACCTTGAAATTTCCGTATCAAATGGAAATCTCTAGCATGTCTGGCAACACTGGTACACTTCGTACCTGAAGTGTTTTTTCTTACATTGTTGTTTATTGGTGTTTTTGTCATTCTAGGAGGCACATGTCAATGCTTGTTACAAACACTTTTACTATTTTGTGACTGAATTCGATTTGATAAGTCACAAGGAGCTCGAGCCGTTGGCAGAAATGGCATCACGAATATGTGCTCCGACCTAACCTTATCAATCTAATAGTTTCCTCGCAGTTTGTACATTTTCTTTAGAGGTCTCTCTTCATGGTGTACCATAACATAACTAAGTCATTTACTCGAATTTATTTTCATCATTCTTAGTCAGTGATCTGGAACTATTTTTCTTGTAAAATATGGTTAACTAGTGGCGTATTATACCAAATATTAGTTTCGTAGAACCGTGCGTAATAGCAATAGCGGTACAATGGCCATAATATTAATATTTTGAGGTTGTCGTTGTAAGTTATGTAAATTAGGTTCAGTTTAAGTGAAGCTGTCTCTTGTTTCTGCAATCATGCTTTCTTATTAAATTTGTTGTTATTAATTAATTAATACGGCATTAATAAAACAATTGTTTGATGAATTGGGAAAGATTTTTTTATTAACGTAGTTTCTATTAGATGTCAGGAGGGGTTAAACAGGGGGGATACCGATACCTGATAATTTTGTTACCTGGGTGCTCATTATTGATACTCAGGTACCCAATACCAGATAATGATCTGTATATCTGATAAGTTTCAAATAGCAATTTCAAAATCTTTCATAGAAGTATCCGAGGCAAATGATACCTCAAATAAATTATTCTTCAGTCAAAAAAAAAGGAATAACGTTCCAAATATTTGTTTCATTGTAATTTAAATTTAAGAGAAAGGTCACTTGGTTGTCGGGCACTTACTGAGTATTGGGTGCCCGGGTACTTACCAGATAACAGGTATTTATAAAGGAGAACCAGTTCTATTTAAATAAACGAGTATCTATTGTAGATACCTGTCGTCATCTCTAATTGACACAGTTACATTATTGGCATGACGTAAAAGGTTTGAAATGTCAGATTTAGGGCCAGTACTTTAGTCACTGGTTAAACATTAATCTTTGGTTTATTCTCTTAGAAATAATTGTAGGCATGGGAATAAACTAATTCATTTTATTACATTTCAATATTCGCAAGTAGTGTAAGGCTGCGTTCACTCTGATGAAACAAAATTGTTTTCAGACAAAACTTTTTTGACTAATTTTCCTAGAGAACGTTTTGCAATGCTTTAAATAGGGCCAAGTATGCACTGATGCATCAAAACAAAAAGTACGTTGAAACAGTTGCAACCAAAACGTTTTTATTCAAAATGTTTCACAAGACAGTGAAACGTTTTATCCGAAAATATTTCTGCTTCACACAGTAATCTATGTCACACAGTGTGAACGCAGCCTAAGTTTTTACAGGAAACTGTTGTTGCATGGTTATTGCCAACAAAATACTTTTAAATTGAAACACTTTGGTTTTTAAATTGCTTGTTCTGTTATGACTGAAATAGAAAAATCGATTTACATCTTGTGATTACAATTTTATTTTATTCTTAACATTCATTTTAAGCGTTGGTATATGTATCTGCCCGTTCGAGCGTTTTCCTATCAGAGGTGCCATCTTTAGGAATTTCCCCATAGGATAAACTTCTAAACAGTGAAGCAACAATTCAACAATTGAGGAAGTTATAATTGTTTTTCATTTGCCACGGAGATCAGTTCACTTTAACTCAAAGTAAACTGATCTAACTGATCCACTTTAGTTACAAATAAGAAAATCCAAAATCATTAATCGTGTTATATTTTCATATTCAGATGCAGAAGTTATTTCTAACAGTGCGGCATTCGCCAGAATAAACAGTACTAGGAATCGCTCACGCAATATGAGAGTTGGTGAAATTACATATTTTTGAGTATTTCTTTTTACACATTGGCAGCACTGGCTGGCAACATTATTTGACATTTGCTAACCTAACTTTTTTGTTATTGTCAATAACGAAGTATCAAATATAATTAAGAAGCAAATCAAAGTTATTAGGGCATTTCCTGATGATATTTTCTTAGTCCTCTTTTTTCCAATTCCATATTTAAGTGAGCTGTAACTTCTGGAGGAAGCAAAGCAAAATGTCGAATCATTTAAAGGGAGGCAAAGTGGACATCTCCCTAATTCAATCAATCGCGAGAACGAACCTGATAAATCTCATAGAAAAATGTCCTGGTCCGAAGGCCATCGTTTGGGACCAGTCACTGGCAGGACCAGTTGGTCTTGTTGCACGATATTCAGTCCTAAAAGAGTACTCGGTTATGAAGATGTACCCCCTGAGAAACGAGCCTCTCCCAGATACCGATGTCAAACATATGATTTTTATCGCACGTCCAAAACTGCACTTAATGGATTTAATTGCGCACAACGTACACAATGATTCTAAGCGAATAGGCGCATACCGAAAGCAATATCATTTATTTTTTGTCCCCAAGAAAAGTCTGCTCTGCATCAAGCGACTCGAACATAGTGGCATGCTTGGCAGCCTCTCATCAATTGAGCAGTTCCGATGTGACTTTTTTCCTTTTGACTCCGACTTAATTTCCATGGAAATGCCCGAAGTATTCCGGTAAGATATGTCTGTATTTTAATCCTTTTATGTTCGGTTGCACTAACTTTTTAAGTAGAGCTTAAATTGAAGTTGTGTGAATATGGTCAGTATAATGTCAAACACATTCTGATTGATATTTAAACTTCAACTTAACTATCAATTGGAATGTGAATACCACTTAAATTTAAGTTCTGCTTAAAATATTGGTATAACCAGGCTCATATTCAGTCAGTTCTTATACATAAAAATATCCTAAGCAATGTCTAAAACATGTTTTAAGAAAATCTTAAGCATTTGCTTGAAGTCTTAACTTACTTAAGGCGATCTTATTTAAAAACATTTGACAATTGTTCCACACTGTTCTTAAAGGAGTGGAATAACGAAGAATTCTTTGCAATGATGAACAATTTTAAGATAGAGATAAGAAATATTGACAGCATTCATATTGAAAATGTTAGCTTTGACTTATCAAAGTTCACATCTATGAATACATAGACGGTCCTTGCTTAAGTCATGACTTTGAATACCATCCTTACACTCACTTTACACTTTAGGGAGTACAACTTGGAGAATGACCCGACATGTCTCTATCAGGTGGCACAGTCCTTTATATTTCTCCAGACAGTTTATGGCCCAGTCTCAAGAGTCTGGGGCAAAGGTCCGGCCGCTAAACATGTCTGGGATTTGGTGGTGCGATTGCAGCGTGAAAACAACAGTGCAGAGCCAACAAAATACACACAGAACAGTTGCATTGATCACGTCTTGTTAATAGACAGGGGGATCGATTTGATTTCACCCTTGGCCACTCAGTTAACATATGAGGGCCTCATCGATGAAATTTTCGGCTTAAACAACAACACGGCTAATATTCCAGCTGAGAAGTTCCGTAGTCTCGAGGAACGACACACCGAATCACTTGCTGAAGAAAAAAAGCAAATTATTTTGGATTCGGGTGATCAATTGTTTGCAGACTTGCGTGACAAAAATTTCAATGGCGTACGTCTCATTTGATAACCATATTGAATGGTGATTATATGAAGGGGTGTTTTAGGTGGGGGCCTTTCTTTCTAAGCAGGCCAAGTTGATCAGCGCTCAACTTGAGGACCGCCACGAAAAATCTGTGCAGGAAATGAAATTATTCGTGCAGCGACTTCCGCATATGCTCGCCAACAAGAAAGCATTGGCCCAACACACGGCTATTGCGGAGTGCATCAAAGAAGTAACGGACTCATATGAGTTTCTGGATTCACTGCAGGTCTTCAAAACCGGCTTTTAATATTTTACTTGTAATCCTTGAGTTTGGTTTTATAGGTCGAGCAGGAATTTCTGAACTGCATCGAAGTTGACAAGGCCAATGCATACATAGAGGATTTGATTGCACAGGAGAAGCCCCTCATCAAGATTTTGAGACTCATATGCTTGCAGAGCCTCACTAGTTCGGGGCTCAAACCAAAATTACTGGAGTATTACAAGAGGGAGATCGTTCAAGTAAGTCGAAGGTGGTATTGATAATCATAAAGTTTTAACTCGCACAATGCAGGTGTATGGAATAGAAGTATTACCAGCTTTGATTAATTTGGAGAAAGTTGGGTTATTGAAGGTGCAATCGGGCAGTCGACAGTATACAGTTCTGAGAAAGGTGAGCTCTTTAATTTAGTGTAATTATTTTTTAAACAATTAACAATGTCAGAAGAATGCAGCATGGATTCAATGGAAAGGAGAAAAGAAAAGGTACTTTTTATTGGCCGGTTTCTATTATTTGTATCTGAAAACACAGTGAGCAAATGGAGTATATGTCGAGCTTGGGTCAAAGGTGGTAGAATAGAATACCTGTGTTTATAGTGCTCTACTTAAGCACTAGAATATAATAATAATAATAATAGAAGTGTCTTTTATTAAATAAATAAAGGGAAATACAATTATTGTAACGTGAAAACAATTTGACAAGGTTCAGTATGACGAGCACGGGGATGGTTGCATGAAAGATTTAAGCCAGGATTAAATTTAAGTCTAAGTTAAACTGTGACACTCATCATGACATACAGCATATCATGTGCCACATTCTAACGTAGGCTTCAATTTAATCCTGATTTAAATCTTTTATGCAACCTAGCCTAAGTGATTCGCAAGACTGTTCTACCACCTAACCAAGAATTCATTTTTAAGGAAAACAATATATAAGACGTACTAAAAGTAATTAAATGTATTACGGCTATATCTCAAGGTATTTAAGTTTGTACTTGAAACAAGGTTCGAAACAGTTTGCACCAGAACTGAGTATAATTTAATTTAGTGCATTCAAGATAGAATTTATTAAAGAAATTTACAATACAATAACTGAAAGATCGTTTGAAATTTTGACTGTGATGGCGAGAGGGAGTTAATAAACCTCTGTATCGTAAATTTAAATTGTGAACATCAGTTCAATATGTAATTAGATTATATAAATGCGACGGATGTTGATACCAAATAATTTTGTAAAATAAGTAGTAAGTGTGAAACATTCTTCTATGTTCCATATGCACCCAACCAGTCTCCCTAACTTTATGACTAATTCTGGAATATTTATCAATGCCATAAATGAGACGCAAACAAGAATTTTTGGTAACTTCTGTATTCTATTTTTATTTATTACATCTAAATGTGGGCCGTACACACTATCACAATAGTCCGCCCTACTGAAAACTAAAGAATTGCATAACTGAATTTTTGTTTTCTGGTCTAGAATGTGTCTAATAAGATATATAGTTTTTAAATTTGTATAAGTCCGCTGCAACAAATTCGAAACGTGATGCGTGAACTTAAGACTCGAGTCTAAGGTAATACCCAATTTTTTTTTAAATTTCTCAGTAAATGTTAATATTATCAAGTTTTACTTTTAGTTTATTAATTATTTCTTGGAATTACATCTACCAAATAAAATTGCCGATGATTAGTTTGAATTTAGAAATAGTTTACGTTTAAAAGAATATTGACTCAATGCTAACATATCTTTATTTATTAAAGTACAATCGTGATCAACATCAGAAGGAAGAAAAGAAAAGTAAATTTGGGAATCATCAGCATAAAAATGTGATTTGCAATGTTTGAGTATGAAGGGCAACTATAATGCGTGAATTATAAATAGTATTGGACCTAAAATGGAGTCTTGCGGTACGCCTCGTTCCAAAATATAAGGTTTTGATAACAGATTCGCTTAATTAACTTCTATTGTCTACAATTTAAGTAAATTTTGATAAAATTTATTGCGTCCTCACTTAATCCAATATAATTAAGAATTGCAAACAAAATATCGTGATCAATAGTATCAAATACCTTGGAATGGTCCAATGTGACTAGCACTGTTAGCTGTCCATCATCACCAGCTCTCAAAAATCATCCATTAATTTTAAAAATGTAGCATTACAACTATACCCAGTCCGAAAGCCTGGAATTGATAGTTTAGTACTCGGAGAATTAATATTTAAAAAAATCAATATTAAAATTACTTAAACAAGTAACAAAATCATGAGTTGGAATAACGTGAGTCTAGGAGGTTTCCAATGAATCAACAAAATTTGAAACATTCATATTTGGAGGTTTATACATTATACCAATGAAAATCTTATTTGTACTGACATAAAGAGATAACCATAGGTGCTCAATGAGGTTTGAATAATTGTAAAGTTCAAATTAATTTTTATGTAAATACCCACACCACGTCCACGCTCAGTATTATCACGGCGAATGAAATGAAAACCATCAATAATTACAAATCAGGTGCAATTGTACTCTTGAGCCATGTTTCTGTAATGCACAACACATCCCATTTGATACTGTAATGGCCGTTTGCACCGCATTTTTAATTATTGATTAAATTTAAGACGTGTTTAGAATATGACAATCGTGAATACATGACAGCATATGTCAATCACAATCTAATTGACACTTAAACTTCAATTTAAGTGTCAGTTAGAATATAGCTGACTTTCCACTGGACATATGTTAGTTATCATATTCTAAGCACGACTTAAATTTAATATCTGCTTAAAAAAGCGGTGCAAATAGCCATTAATCATGTCTTTGAAATTTGCTAGATAACAAGAAACGGACATTTAAATGTGCTATTTTTAATAAGTGTTTTGACATACTTAAATAAGTGGTTTAAGACAATATTATCAATTTTAAGTACCTAATACGGACACAAAAAATAAAAAACAAAATAAAAATTTTCACAAAGGTAAGAAATAGATATAAAACAACCAAACTTTCATAGAAACACGACATATTTTGTTGTTACTCCGACATATATTATCTTGCAATATTAAATCCAATTGCAAGTAATCATTTTAATGGAATTATTAATTTTGGCGAAAATATCTCCATCACGTGACCATACACTTCTGAAGCCGAATTTCGATGCAACCGCCTTCAGATTTGTGAAATCCTCTCCTAGATTTAAACCAGAAACTTTTAATACTCTTGTAGCTCTGAAGATTACATTACGATCTCTATCACTTTCAAATTTAATTATGATCGGTCTATTTTTATCAGCGAATTTGCCAATACGATGGCATCGATCAATTACACCTTCCGCAACTTTCAAATTCAATTTGTTATTTATAGATTCTTTAGATTCTTTTAAATTCTTCAGGTAGACTGAAGAGATGTAAATAGTTCCGACGTGAATACTGTTCTAATTATTTTGCGGTTTGCCATGTTAATAGCTTCTTTCAGCTCCGGTTTCAAGTTTTTTGATGTTGGATGTCATTCTTCAAATTATCCAGTTTTTCATCAAATTTGATCATTACTGCAGTGGTTCTTTTAGAAACTATTAGATGAATAAAAACTTGATCAGAGAGGAACTCCTTTACCACTTTCTTCACTGTATCACTCATATCATCTGCTTCCTTACTTCGTAATTTGTAACTCGAGGACACTGAAAAAGCCACTACGAAGCAGTGATTTTCGGCCAAAAAAACAAACTGAGATTTGTTGGAGCACAACAAACACGTCTTACTCGTTTTGCATTCAACTGACACATGTAACATACCATAGAAGGCGCTGTTAGTGAAGAAAACCCACGAGACTGTGCAATTTATTATTTCAAGTGTTCCTCTTCTGGCGCCACGTCCCTAAAAAATCGAAGCGAATTACATCCGGAACGTCATTTAACATCATTTTATTTTCCATTAAGTCAAGTGACGCAATTTAGGGCAAATACAGTTGTATTTTCTTGCTCAAATATAGTTTTCTTGGGATTTTTCTTTCGATGTTTGTGGTGTTTCTTATTTAGGTAACTAGCGCCAAAGTGAGAAAAATTTGCGTTAAATGAAAAATTACCCAAGCCGGTTAAGAACTCTATCCCTTAAAATCTAGTAGATCGTATGTAGTAGGTTTTACCAGATATTGTCATTTTTTTAATCTTTATCAAACTCTTGGGAGGAAAACGTTCCTTCGTTAAGCGCTGGAATATCACGTGTAACATGCCACAGAAGGCACTGTTAATATTGAAAACCATATTATTCCAAACCTTTTACCAGATATTATCATTTTCTGGATCTTTGTCAAATGCATAGAACTCTCGAGAGGAAAGCGTGTCTTCGTTAAACACTGGAACATCATGTGTAACATACCACAGAGGGCGCTGTTAATAATGAACACCATAATATTTCAAACCGTTCAGCAGATATTGTACTTTTCTGAATCTTTGCCAAACGCATATAAAATGCTAGAGGAAAACTAAAATACCACATATACTATACTATAGAGCCTTAGTAATGGTGAAAACTATATATAATATTCCAAATCGTTCGCCAGTTATTGCCTTTTTTTAAATCTTTGTGTCAAACGCATATTAAAGCTCTCAGAGGAAAACCTTTCTTCGTTAAGCACCGGAATGTCACGTATAACAGCACAGAGGGCGCTGTTAATAGTGAAAACCTAAGGTTATTGTATTTGAAGGTACCGCCATTCATTTCTGCAGCTTGCGATCCCCACTTTAAAAAGGACGCGATGAAACCATAGATGAAACGCTAAGAAGAAAAAAGATAGATACATAACAAGTTACTGTTGCTAAGGACTTTATGAATGAATTTAACCCCCCAAATTAAAAGAGACAGAAGAAAGTGAGATAGATAGTTGGCGCTACCTTCAATATACAGTAACTTTATGAAAACCAGAATAGTCCAAACCGTTCACCAGATATTAATCATGTGATTTCACAGTGGTTGCAGTTGACAAGCCTTTCTTATTTAATTTTGAAAAAAAGCCAAAGTCTTTTTTTTTGTTAAATGCCGAAGAAATGTTACGTGTAGCGTATCAAAGAGGGCGCGCCTAACATTGAAGTCCGTAGCATTCCAAACAATTCAACAGATACCGTTACTTTAGAAAAAGAAAATGGGAAACACATTTTTAAGTACCGGTAAAATATTAGTAACGTGTAATACGCTACAGAGGGTGCTATTAATGGTGTAATTTGCAATATTCCAATCGTTCACCAGATATTGTCATTTTAGAAATTTTCGTCAGACGCAAGGAGAGTACATTGCATCATGTGGAAGCACTGAGAGGGCGCAGTTGATAGTGGCGAGCGAAAATCGCAAGTTAGGGAGTTAATATTACTAACCATTTACCAGATGTTGTTACTTTCAATATTTTGAAAAGCGCTATACCATGTGTAACACATCACAGAGAGTTACGCAAATAGTGAAAGCCGTTTATCAGACATAGTCATTTTTGGAATTAAAAAAAAACCGCTCTATAATTTTGTCAAATTGTGGAAACATATCATATGTTATTCATCACAGAGGGCGCAGCTATCGATTAAAACTACAATTTCATGTACAGTTGAAAAAACGAAAATAAAAACGATTGTTTTTAATGAATTGATCCGAAAGTTTGAAAAACGGTTTCCGAATAAAAATTAATTGTATCACTTGTAATATAGGCGCTACGTTTAACCATGGAAGACACCTCGGAGATCAACCCGACAGACATAAGCTACGTCCATTGCGTCTACGCCCCACTGAGTGTCCGTCTCGCCGAGCAACTAACAAAAAACGGAAGCTGGAAACAATTGCAGGATGTTCTGGGTCTGTTACCAGGTGATGACGTGCATGGAGTCACGTGTAAACTTGCACTTTCACTTGTTACTATGCAGGCCCGACGCTAGACGAGTCGCCCCCGGTTTTAAACGCCGGCTCCGTCATTGGAGGGGATTCCCCAACAGTCGTCCTGGTCTTTTTCATCGGAGGTTGCACGTTTGCTGAGGTAAAATCTGATTGGTTGAAAACAACTTACCTCGCTTATATTTTTTAGATTTCTGCGCTGAGGTTCCTGTCACAGCAGGAGGAGTCTAACGTCGAGTTTATTATAGCCACCACCAAATTGATTAATGGAAACACATTCCTCAAGTCTGTCATGGATGTTTAAGCTAAGCAGTGATTTGTTTTATATAGTAAGTTATTAAAAGCGAGATGATTTATTTGTGGAAACCTGACACAATTTTACAGACACACACAACTTTTTTTTTTATTCAATCACCTTCACAAGAAACCTCGGTTTTGACTGGTTCTTTTCCTTTAAACATTGCGACTGGTTGGGGCTGCCGACAGTCCTGCAACATCGCGTTCACGTCGTAGAAGAACTCGCGAGTGTACATATAGTACATGCGGTTTGGGTACGAATCACCGAAATAATCATCGATTTCATCTTTATTTGCGTCATCAAGAAAGCATCCCAAGGTGTTCATGATATCATGTGGGGGGTCCCCTGAAACATAATTAGATATATCGCCCTAGAAACCCCTCGGAAAGTACTTACATGCTTCGACGACTGTGTCATAGAGTTTGTTTTTAATACCTCGCCTAGTTTGGTCTCCGCCATCAGAATCTTCACACTTGTTATATTCTTCCTCCTCATCTACGCACTCATCTTTGGGAAAACTTGAATCACATACTCCGGAAATGCCTTCACGTTTAGCTGCTATAAACTTATCGCAGTCCTTTTTTGTTTTTGCTCTCCCAGTTTTGCTCTTGTCTTCGCTGGAACAAGAATCCTTTGTCTCTTTCTTTGATATTCTTTGAGAGCAACTGTCTTTTTTGATTGCACCTCCACTGGGCATGTCCCCTTTCGCTCCGCCTCGAGAACAAGCGTCTTTTTTGGACACACCCCCACTAGATGTGACCCCTTTCGCACTGCCTTGAGGACAAATATCTTTTTTGAGTATACTCAAGCAGGTAGTATCCTTCTTTGATGTAGAAGTTCTGTCGTTTGTTCCGCTCTGCGAACAAGGGTCTTTTTTAGATACACCCCCGGCTTTCGCTCCGTCTTGAGAACACTTGGATGCTCCACTTGGAGAACAAGTGTCCTTTTTTATTTCTTCCTGAGAACACGGGTCTTTTTTGGATGTGGTTGTATCTTTTTCAGCCCTGCCTTTAGAACAAGTATCTTTTTTGGAGACACTCACGCATGTATTATTCTTTTTTGATGTGGAAGCTTTCTCATGCGTTCCGCTCTGAGAGCAAGGATCTCTTTTGGAGAGGTCTCTTTTCACTCCGCCTTGAGAGCAAGTGTCTTTTCTGTATACACTCGCGCAAATGTCCTTTTTTGACGTGGAAGTTTTTTCGGTCATAGAGCAAGTACCTTTTTTGGGCACATCCTTAGAGCTCGCGTCCCCTTTCACTCCAACGTGATTACAAATGTCTTGTTTCAATATACTCTCACAAGACGTATCCTTCTTTGACTTGTCAGTTTTCTCTAACGCGCAGGATTCTTTTTTCTTTGCAGTCATTTTCTGCTCCCACATTATGCGGTATTTCTTGCAGGGATCTCTCTTCCCTTTCACTCCGCAAATAGCGCGCTCATTGGTCTCCTTCTTTGGCTCGCTTTCGACTTTTTGAACTTGCGAGGTCCCTTCCAGTTCCTCTTTCGGTGTGTCGCCATCTTGGATGCAGCGTGTTTCACGAGAAATGATTTTGGTAGTTTGTGTCGCTTGTTGAGTGTCGCTTGATGTGGCGGGTTTTGGCACATCCGTTCTGCAAGTTGATACTTGAGGATCTTTCGCACAGATCGGACGCTCTTGTTTTTTTGAAGACGAGTCTTTTTTGCAACCTTCTCCTGCAGACCTCGGCACTTTCTCTTTTGTTGTTTCTTTCGCTGACTGCGGAGGTTTTTCTTTGGTTATTTCTTTCTTGGAGGCATCTGTTTTTAGAGGAGATGATTTCGAGCAAATTTTTTTTGATTTATCTCCCTTCTTTTCGACTTTAGCGTCATCTTTTGTAGCTTGTTTTTCAGGTCCCGCCCTGTTTTCTTTCTTGGAGGCATCTGCTGGTATACAAGAGCCTTTCTTTTCCTTTTTGTCGATTTGTACATTTGTTTTAGAGCCACCACTAATTTGCTTCAAGCGTGCTAAGCTTTCTTCCAAGCATACGTCTTTCCCGGAAGTCTTCTGATCGGAAGCCTTCTGTTCGGGGGGTGGAGCTTCAGGTGTCGTCTTCTTTGCTTCCTTCGCGTCACCAAAACACGTTTTTTTTATTTCAGTGAAGATTTTGTTGATGCATTGATCCAGTATGGAGCTATTCTTCTTTTTATCCTCATTTTTTTCGCCTTCTTTACCCGAGTTCGACTTACTGCTGAAGTAGCAACGTTGCAGCCCACAGACTTGCGGGACAAAACCCGTCGTTTTGAAGAGGTTAAAGTCAGAAAGAGTACGCGGGGAAATTCTCGGTTTGGGTATGTTTACCGTCGTTGTGGGAGTGAAGACAGAGGAGTCTGGTCTATAAACTTGAGCCACTTTCCACTTCCTCGTGGTATTGATTCGCGTCTCATTTCTATTCGTTTGATTTGTCTTGACATCCGTTGATAACAGGTTCTTACAAAATGAAAGGAATTGGGAAATCCCCGAAGCTTCCGACTGTTTATGAGCGAGATGGATCATTTCTGACATCACTTTTTTTGAGTTGTATTCCTCCTGGTATTCCATACTTCTAGTCATTTTGGAATTGTAAACGGAGACATTGTAGCAGAGGAATTTCTGCTGAGCGTGTAGCTCTTGGCATTTAACCGATTTCGTTTGGCTCTCCTCATTTCTTTTTACCTTGACTGCTAATAGTTTTGATCGTAGAATATCAGCGTCCGATTCAATTGGATCACCTCGAGTAAACATTTTTGCTTGTGCTTCAACCCAGTTGGTTTTGCTTGCATTTATCTCTTCCCAAGAAAATCTTTTATTTTTATTGTTATCATCATCATCCTTTCTGCGTTTCTTCCCCGAACTTTTCAGGTATATATTGATAATACACGGTGTCTCTTTGCTTATATCGTCCTTGACAACGTTAATTGAGCAATCTCCTATCTTCCGACTTTTGAAGGCTACTTCATCGTGCGCAGTAAAGTTGTCTAAATTTAGGGCCTTCATCGCTCTCCATTTTGAGTCTGAGATACACGTGTGTAGCTCCCTCGGCTTGCCTTAAGAAAAAAAAAAAGCGAAATAAAACCTGTGGGAATGTTCGTACGACTTACGTGACGTGCTTCTCGCTTGCTTGTAGGCGTGGTCTGTGCACACCTTTCTGCTGACGTATCGTACTACGTGCGTGTAGCCCCCGTGAGCCCCGTCCACTAGTTGGCGGCCGTACATCCCGGTCTTTACTTATAATTTTAGAGCCGCGCTTCCAAATGACATTTACTAAAATTTGACGGGCCCGAAATGTTTTGAAAATCACAACTGCCATGACCATCGATTTTCAAATGAGCGGAGACGATTTCGTGGATGGCAATGACTGTGCTCATTTGATGAACGCAACAGTATGAAGACAATTGCAAATTTATTTTATAACGTGCGTCCATTGCTTAAAGAGTTGAAGATTATGAATTAAATTTTTAGCCTGCACTGGATTGATATTGTAATTCAGCTTGAATTTTGTATTTAACACGTGTGTAAACGTATTCTTTTTCTCTCGTGCTTCTACTTACACACTCGGCTGACGCCTCGTGCAAAAATTTTCGCACTTGATTAAAAAGTCTTACTTTACACACATAAACAGCTATTTTCTACAACCGAACAGATTCCAAATTTTGTTTATTATATGAAAAGGAAACAATATTTTTTCTAGTTAGTAGGCTACAGAATAGGGGTCTAATCATAAATTAAGTTGACAAAAATTGTAATTTAAAAAATATAACAAATAGCAAGATAACACTGTTAATTGCTGGTCATGTTTAAAGTCATTGACTAGAAATGTTACTTTTACAATTTCAGTTGTCACTGTTATTTTCCTCGACTAGTGTTGTGAGTTTACCAGTAATAATGGAAATTTAACGTTCTATTCTCAACGATTCACAATACTACCCTCAACCCTCACACCCCTATTACTAAAATAAAACTTGAACTTTGGAAGTGAATAGCCCACTGCAAGTGGAACTTAATTTTTTTGTATATATTTTGTTTAATTAATTCAATTGATTATATATATTTTTTGATTATTAGAAAATGTGATATTTTTCAAAATTCATCTGCCGGAAGTCAATTTAAAGTACGTCAGATGGCGGAACGTTTGAGCGCTCAAACCAACGAGTTAAGAATTAACAGGAGGGAGCCTACGGCAATGGGAGAATGAAAATACAATTGACTGAAGTTACTACTTGCAGTAGGTTAGTTTCAGTAATATGGTGGTTTGTTGACATCCGTTATCGTAAAGTAATTTCCAGATTTTGTGCTTGTGTCTGAGTTTAGAACGAATTTATGTGTTTATTTGGCAACTGTGATTACTACATAGTATACATTGCTGATTATTACTAACTTTAGTTACTTTTAGAATTTTTCGATGATCAGTGGCGCAGCAAGCGTAATGTAAGTAAGTTTACAACCAAGTACAGAGAGATCATTATACATTGTCCAGAAAAAACTGCTTTCCATGGACGTGATATCAAAATTTTCATCCATTGTCATGTATGCAGTGAAGTTATCTACTTTACCTACCTGTTTTTAATCCATCTTTGCATAAGATTTACTTACGAAAACACCCGACAGATTCTGAAATAATAACAATATGCTACCCGGTCTTGAAAAAGACTATTTTCGGAAAATTACTAATCCATAAACTAATAAAAGTAGGACATCAAACACAAGTGTCAAATAATGTGGCTAACATCAGAGAAGAACTAAGGTTTGATGTACGCAAGAAAAGTAGTTTTTTCTGGACAATGTATAATGATCAGTCTGTACCTTTTATAATAGAACTCCAGTGTTTAGAATACAATTGACATTTTTAGGAGTTTATCCAGAATCTTGTAAGCAGTGTTACCAACGCGCAAAAAGCTCCAGAGTTGTCAAAAAAATCCCTTTTAACCATAGAAAGTCTCTTAATTTGTTACTAGATTCAAGAATAAATTAAAAAAACAACGTAAAAAATTAATTAAAAATACATCTAGATGAAAAAACAAACAAACGACGATCGATATTGCAGTGCAATTCAGTTGTAATACTTTTTTTAAACAATTTGAAAAGAATCATGATAAAATAAAGAAAAGAAAATAATGAAAATTCAATAAATAAATAATAACTTTTGAAAAAATAAGAAAAACAAAAGACAATAAATTTTGCGGCAAAATTTAATATAAAAGATTAAAGCAAGCAAAAAAATAGAATTGCAAAAATACGAAATATGTAATAAAATGGAAATAATAAAAACAAAAGACAATCGACTTTACAGCACACTTCAGTAGATTATAATTATAATAAAAGTTCCGGGAGGAAAGGTGATAAAACAAAGAAAATAAAATAAAAATAAATAATAAAAACAAAAGACGATTGACTTTAGAACGCATTGACAAAGCAAATAACCAGCGTAGCTATTGCATTAGGATTAACAAATTGCAGCCAGTTTGCTACTTAATAAGTTATTCCATACGGTCATGCGTGCTGTCAAAGCATACGTTTCTGCAGACGAGGTCCCAAATAGGGCCGAAACAGCTGTCGTTATTAAGTAGTAAACTGGCTGGCCAGAAAGCGATCGTGATCTAAACTTTTCTTTATTATTATTATTAGCAATATTATTATTTATTTTCTTTAAAACGCATAATATTCCAAACCGACTACATATGACATTGTTGAATCGTGTCGTTTTAAAACTATAAAAAATGAACAATGAACCAGCTAAGTATTGGATACACCCTCGCTTTATGAAAGCGTAACCTCAGTTGGTCGACTTAAGGTCTAGTCTGCACACGTATCTACTGAAGCGCTTGCAGTTTGAATTGGTTTATTGCGTACAATACACGCCGTAAACGTTTGCCGCCTCGCTTAAAGAAAATATTCGATTCCGCTCAGTAGTTATTACATGAAGTTAAAAGAAGAAGTCAATACACTGAGTGCAATCGGTGCAGGTGAATCGAAAACGCTATTAATAGACTGGCTACCGTTCAATGAACACCTATTTATTTCAAAGATACATTGAGATTTGGCCACTTTTTTCTATTTCTTATTAATACCGAGTGATTTTTTTAATTCTTTTATCAACTCTTGCTATGGAATTTGGACGGCATGTCTTAGCTTTACTATAAAACAGCATCAAGGACTGTAATGACGTCCTTTTCACTTAAGCTAAGACATGCCGTCCAGATTTCATGGCAAGAGATGATAAAAAATTTAAAAATCACCCGGAACATACTTCTATACCAAAAAGAACAATAGTCCCGTTCTGAGCATTTTTAACCTCTGATTTAGTAATGAAGCAATTTATTTTAGTTTAATTTGAAGGCTTCAGCGGCCGTCATCCACGATTGATTGACTTCTGGTTGGAATCGTGTCTCGACGACCAACGAGAAACAGCAGTAGCCCTGAGGAGGTCTTTTACAAGGGAACGAAACGTCGGCAGTAGAAGACACCAACGCGACCAATCGGAAGCCAATTCAATAAATTATGTTGTCAAATGAATCTGAAACATTGTTTTTTTAATTTGCGTCACGAGTAATGTCATAATACAAAATATTGCACAACATTGCAAGTCCTTGGATTTAATGATTAATCTGATTCAATTATGAGACTTATAATTAGCATTTTTTAATAAATGTATGTAAATATGCGATGTGTTACTTTATAAAATGTAGTCAAATTTGACTTATAAGATGAATAGTCAGAAGACACCTTAGTAAACAATCACTAGTCATAATACAAAATATTGCACAACATTACAGACCCTTGAATTTAATGATTAAGCTGATTAAATATAACCCTTATAATTAGCCTCTTTTTAATAAAAATTAATTTGTAAATATGAGACGAGTTACTTTGCAAATTACAATCAAATTTGACATATAAGATGAATCAGAAGACTTACCTTAGTAAACAATCACTTTATTCAAAATCTATTATACTAAAATACAACACTCTGAACATACAAATGCTATTATAATAATAATAATATTAATAGTAATGACTCGGACAAGTGCATAATAATATTAATAGTAATGACTCGGACAAGTGCATAATAAAACTATAGTATTTTAAGACGTTTTTATTACCACAAGTAAATTAAGTTTACAGATGTTGTTTGCGCCGAAAGCTGCAGCCTTCGGTTAGCCTGGCTTTGCCCCCCGTTGCGGTGCACAGTATCGTCGAACAACCCTTGCAGGGTACGGCGGACTGTGCGTGAGAGAATATCGTCGATATCGCATAGCATCCGGGGCACTTGACATCCATGAAGTAGCTGTTGGGATGCTGCACAAGTCTCTTAAGCTTGTGAGACTTCCGCTGTTTCTCGGCAGACGGATGAAGTAAGTCGACTGCTAAAGGCATCTGAAACCACCAGAAAAATCAACTTCAACTTTAAACACAGGAAAACCGGCTTAAACTTACCTTGAATTGTCACTTCGACACTTGCAAAATGTGAATTACTGTACGACGCACGTGGTGTGTGCTACGAGCACGTCGGCCATGCAAAGAGAAAGATATGACGTTCGTTATTTACAAACTTCCTCTTTTTCTGGTTGGCCAACATAAATAACGGCTTAAATCTGGGGTTTTCCCCCAGATTCTAGGGACTTTTAGCTTCACACAAATCAAAATGTTCGACGTAATGTTTACGTTGGAACGTAAGACTTCTAACAAGTTTGAACATGTTTGTTTACAGTTTCAGGCAGAAAAAGTAATTTGCTCATTTGTAGAATATCATCAGCGGCCGTCGTTAGATGTCAGCGCGGAAGATGTAAGTAATTTATTTTTTAATTTGCAAGTTTATTTTCTACAATTATAAGCGTTATGAATGAAAAATTTTTTTGAACCACGAGACGAGAGTATAATTTTTAATTACAAAATATTTCATCACATTGCAAATTTTCAATTAAAGCAGGACGGTAAAGTAGATACCTTCTTCCATGTTATTTTGAGGTTAGTGGTTTGGTTTATTTACCTATGATTTTTCTATTTTAGTTAAAACGAATAAAATCTATAGTTTCAACTTGAATGTACTTGTTTATGGAGAAATGTTGGCGTTTCTCGGCGGCGATTTGAACCCTAAGCTTCTAATCTTACTTTTCTATTTGGTGTGTGTTTGCAAAGTGGGCACTTATACTTCATTATTTAACTTTAAAAATTCTAGCATATACTCCAATAACAAATAGATTATAGAAATCTTTGGATATTTTTCTAGGGGCTTTAATTTAAAATACTAGACATCTATTACCGATTTGTGTAATTAATTTCAAATTTGTAGGTTAGCGTTTATATTGCGATTGAACATGACCAACTTTCAAGATCACAAATTGGTTGCTATTAAAATTATGTTTTGTTTAAACCTTGATAAATGTGTTAATTTTATGTTATACGTACATCTTTTATGTCACGCTTCCAGCTATTCTTCAGTTTACTTTTAAAGTTAAGAACGCTGTATAAATGAAGCATAAAATAGTTTTTGATAAAATTCAGATCGAGAATAATATCGGTAAAGTAGAAGTCGACATCAAAATTTTGTGGTGGCATATTTCATATTTGTTGTGTTCTAGCCCAGCCTTATTTGAACACATTTCATTAAAAAGGTAAAAGATCAATAAATTTCAATTACAATTACGTCTGGGCGTTTTTAATTTTTCCCCAACGAAGAAATCTGACACTACCGGTCTCTAACCCCACTTTTTGTTAGCATGTAAAATGACGGAAACAAATCAACTGAAAAAGCCGATGACGGACTCTGAGCGCCTTGAACTGGCAAAGAAACTCGATAAAGAGCTAGACGACTTCATTAATGGTTTGGAGAAGAAACCATACCAGGATGGTTGGCCTGAAGACCATTGGCAGGAAGTACTGTATACTTTTACTGTTGTGACCTTAACTTTAATACGGGTTTTAGGAGATGGAGAAACACCCGTTTTTTATGAAGAAAGCTCCAGAACCAGGAGAAGAACTTCATCCCTTATATGAAGGCCTGCAGCAGTTGAAGTATGATCCTGATGAAAACACTCCGGAAGGTTTGTTTGAGTCAGTTGTATACTTGTTTTGTGTGAGTCAGTTTTTGCTGCAGAATTAGCATTGTCATATAAGGAAGATGGCAACTTCAATTTTAAGCATAAGAACTATCGTCTTGCAATACTTTCATACACTGAGGGGGTTAAGGTTAAGTGTGGTAATCCTGAAATTGAAGCTGCACTCTTGAATAACAGATCAGCAGCACACTATCAGTTGCAAAATTATCGGTGAGTAAATTGATATCTCTTGCTTGCTACATTAAGTATTTTCGTTTCATAAGTGATCTGAACTCAAAGTAATCGGAACTAATCTGATCCCAATTGATACTATGCTGACACGAGGAGAACAGTTCGATTTGATCCCTAAATAACAAATGTCAAGGTAACTTTACTTTCTGCAAGGTTATTTGTCATTATCATTGTTATTCTTGTTAGGTGGCAGAAATTAATCATTAGTAAATCTGATTTTCGAGTATATATGTGAAATAAATGTCCATAGACAGGTAATTTGAATGTTAATAAACACCTCACCTCAAAAACGTAACTGATCATGAACTGATCCTACAATTTCTTGGTGCTTGAATGGCAAGGGGAAGGTATAGTAGCATTGTTGAGAGTCAGTTCACTTGAAATGAAAAGAACGCTTACTAGTTAAGTGGATCAGATCTGTTCTACTTGGTGCTATGCCACTTGTTGAAACGAAAACGGCCTTTGCATGGTAGGTATGTTAAATTTTCTTTTTGCAAAATTTGTACTGATGGCGCCACTGATTTTTTTGCTATATTTGTTTCGTTTTCTGTATTTTTTAACTTCATATTTATTTCAGTTTTCATCCTGGAATTTGCAGACATTGCATTTATCATTGAAAAAAGTATTTAGTGGAAATTAAGGTGCATTAAAGTTTAAAACAGATTATTCCTTTATTGTTCCTTTTTTTTTCATAAATTACAATGAATTGCAAAAAGTGAATTAATAATAAGTATTGATGATCTTTTTTTTAGTTTTTGCAATTTAACAAAATTATTTAGAAGAAATTTGTGTAAATGTAATTTGTTTGATAAAATTTCTTTAGTTCTTTTTTCGTGAATTATAACAAAAAAATATGAATATTAATAAAGTATATGTTTCTTGACTTGAATTAATTTCTTTACTATGGTGATGTACCATACTTCGGTATCACTAAGTATTACTAAGTTACTAATCAAAGAAATGCAAATATCTCATAATAAAATAAAAGTGACATTCCTTATTTTTCCCCATACCCTTCAATTGAATTGCTTGATACACCGTGATCAACAATCATTGAAGATTTGCATCTGAAATATTTCTGAAATATCCTCAATCTTTCATTCCGCAACAGCTATTTATTATGTATCAGGATATCAATAATAATTTCCAAAGGGCAATAGTTTCTGGTTCTGTTATGAAATGATCAGCAGATATAATTTTTGTTTCGTTTTGCAGCTCTTGCCTACGTGATTGCGAGCTTGCCCTTAAATTCAAGCCTGATTACCCCAAAGTTATTCAGAGGGCTGCAAGTTGTTGTTATTTTATCCAAAATTATGAGAAATGCCTCGACCTCTGTGATCGGATTTTAGAAACAAATCCTACACACCATGACATCTTGATTCTAAGGAAGAACTGTATCAGTGCCGCCAAAAGCAAAGAGAGGGATGCAAGACAGAGAGAAGCAAAAACCAAAAAGAAACTGGCAGCAGAGCACACGCTATTGGAGGAAATCCGAAAACGCAACATCAACATGGAAGACGGAATCAGTAAGTTACTAATAAAAAAAATTAATACGTGATGGCACGGGTGTTCTATACATATAAGAGTTTGGCATTTTAATTTTCAAATTCTATCAAACAAGAGAAATGAAAAAAAAAGTAAAACAAAATAACACTACATTTCAGATTCTATCAAATTAGAAAATCCAAAGCGTATTCCTGAATTGGGAGACAATAGAGTCCACTTGGATCCAGAGCAGAATAGTCTTATTTGGCCTGTAATTTTTTTTTATCCTGAATACAAAACACTGGATTTGATAGAACGCTTCTCCGAGAACGATCGGTAAGGTGCTCTTACGTCTTTTTTTTTTTTGTTTTAGCAGTAAAGTTTATGGTTTTAGTTTCATTGATCAAGTGAGTGTTGTCTTCCAGGAGCTCCCAGCTTGGGACGTTGAGAGAAAGTATATGGCAGAGAACTTGAATGTCTACTTTGAAAATGTGAAGGAAAATAAAGTGTACCCTGTCGATACTTGGCTGACATTAAGGGAAATTTTGTCACTTGAAAAGTTAGTATGATAAGCAGTTATATCAACACAATTGAACTTTTTGATTTATAGGTTCTTGTTGCGAGGTGGTACGCCTTCTTTCATTCTGTTTGCCAGAGGTAGTGCAGCAGAAAAGGATTTCTTGGAGAAATTTTGATTTGGATGTGGTTGTCAAATTGAATTCTTAATTGTTAACTTGTCACTTAAGAAAGTCTTTTGTTTTGTTTATTCTATTTGAATCAAGCTGTCACATGTATTCTTTCATTTTGAAAACAATCGAAGTTGACATTGTTATTTGTTTAGTTGTCAAGTTGAATGTTTAAGTGTCGATTTGTTAATTAAAGAGTTATTCGTTTGTTTGTTTTAAAGTCAGTACCGCCACATCACGCAGTATAATTGCGTGGGGATTTCCTCTTTTATGATTTTTATCACCTAATATAACATAAATGATGAGTTCCTAATTTCTCACAAAAGACATAAATTGTGACTTTTTCTTTTGATAGTCTCTGTTTTGTATTTATACTTAAATTCTGAAAAATGGAGCCACAAGGAGCCCACGTATTTGATGTTTAACGTATTTTTTCAATCTATTGCTTTTTTGCAGTTTTTTGGAGAAATTAAAAGAATGATATATTATAGATGGCGATACATGTCGAGTGAAATTAAAAATTACGGAAGTTCCCAAATTTCTCTGGCAGATGGCGCTACACAAAACTGCATTAAATTAATAAAAGTAATAAATTAGTGATTTCTGATGTAGATTGCGTCTCGAGAAATCACCGTCTAAAATTAACAAAACAATTCTTACTCTAAAACTTAAAAGAAAAAGATAAAAAAAACTTCGTAACTTATCTAATAGATGGCGCTGCACAAAACAAAATGATGGGCATGACTAAAACTTAAAAGAAAAAGATAAAAAAAACTTCGTAACTTATCTAATAGATGGCGCTGCACAAAACAAAATGATGGGCATTCCCAGTTAACCTAGCTAACGGAATTAAATATTGTACATACATTTTTGATAATACATGTTAATTTTATATTATGTGGTAAAATAAAACTATTTTCCCAGTACGTTCTGGCGATAAATGCACCAATCCGGGTTCTTCCTCCAGTCACGTGATCGGTGCTCCTTTTTGTCATATTGGGACCCTTACCGGACTTATAATTTTATTTCTTGTCTTTGTTAAAATTAGTTTGAAATTATTAAGAATAAGTTCGCAATTATTGTAACAAATGGCATCGTACGAAAACGTGAAATTTACGTTTAAATGGTCTTGTTTGAGTTTGAAAGCAACATTCCAATATTTTATCCAAGTTTTGACAAACATTTAAATTAAATACGCTGCCGTTGTAGAAGATGGCACCACATGTTTACCGAATTCGAATTAAAGCCATTTTACATTGACAATTTATTCATAAATTAATTCACTGATTTCTTTGTGAATTTCTTCACAAACATTTTGTATTACATTAGTGAAGAAACTGAAGAATTTTCTTGATCCTAATGGCCTTTTATAGACGTTACCAACATAGAGAAAGAATTTGCAGGTGATTTATAGTTACTTCCTCACACAAACAAATACCTAACCTTAGTTTTCCACTGTTGGTACGTCTGAAATTTACGCAAAAATTGACAAAAAATAGAACTTGTTGTAATTCGTAAATAAGTTGACGAAGAAATCCATGAATTGATTTAACGTTAAAGTTGGTGCATTACACTTGTCCAACTTCTTCATGAAGCGACTTCACGAATTAATTCATGAATAAATTGTCAATGTAAAATGGCCTTTACATTTTTTAATTTAAAAGACGCCGGACAATGTAAATGAAGAGTATTGGTTCTCGAAATTGCCGACCACGAATCGAAGGTGTCATTATTAAATTAATTTCAACAAGTTGATGCGAATGTTTTTGAAAATTATGTATATTTAGAAATTAGCCGTCGCCGGTGTTTTTCTTTTGTCAGCGGTGTTTTAGGTTGGCAGCGCACGACGAAAAATATACAAGATGGCGTCGGCATGTCGCAGGCGAAGTGGCGAGTAGAGTGAAAATTTCGGCGGCGATTTGCAATTTTCTCACATACTGAAGCCCCGATTTCGACGTAGATGCCCCCTCGGAGGACGTGCGCGTGCGTTCGCTGCAAAAAGTGGCCGTGCAGTGCAGTGAGACAGTGAAAAAATCAGTTCGAAAAATGTGAATCGTTTCTTTGTTTCTCATTGTCGACGATGTGAATGGTGGACATCTTCGGTCGCTGAAATTAACAGGTTGGAGGCGGCGAAGTCGTCGTCGACGGCTTCCGGATTCGGTTTCAAGTAAGTCGCTTGTTTCTGTCCGGCCCCATCGATCATTTCTGTCTCGCTCCGCGAAATATAGTTATGTAGGACAGGAAAGTTTTGGGCGTAGACTTGGAGAATGTTTACAGTACTCGTCTGGATGACTGCCTCTGATTTATGATATATCGGAGAAATTTTATTAAAAATATCGATTTATTGCCGCTTTATTAGTCCATTAAGATTTAATTTCAATTCTTCGACGATGGATTTATTACGGTACCATCTCGCACGAATTTTAGGCCCCTGCCACTGAGATTTATCTTCTTCTGTAACAGTTCACTTTTCACGTTGCAGATTCCCTTTGCCGTTGTTATCCAACTTTAGACTGCACCACGACCGTATTTCGATCAGGGTAAGGCTTTCTATTCAATTGATCTATGTTTATTGTACAGGATGACACCTAAAATCTTTGACATTCAGATTTCTTTATTTTTTTGCAAATTGTTGATTTCATGAGATGGTTACTATAACAACCAACTCAGATCATACAAATATCTGCTCCAATTTGATAATGCATAACCTTAAATGTCACAATAAATGTTTTGATGTTGGTCAATAAATTGACACTTATGTAAACACTGAATCTTACATAATCAACAAAAGTAGGTAAATACAGTAGCGGGTAATACAATTCGGTTATGTCATTTCTATAATGTAAACCGTATTTTAATATTTTTGACCTTTCATACATAATATTCAAAGTGTCACTAGTAATTCTGACGTTTAATATTAGTTTTACTGTTAATAGTTCGTTTATTTGGGATTATTAAGTTTTACATTTAAAATATTTTTTTACGTTATGACGGAAACATAACCTTCAAATAAAAGCCTAACTTATCAAATTTGTCTAAATATACATGATATGTCAAAAGTCTTCGCCGGATATTATTGTTCTCTATTATACATACTATAAACGTGTTTATTTGGGATTTTGACAAAGTGCCTCATTTCAATTCCATTCAGAAAGTAAGAATGTATGTGTACTGTACAGAATGACATCCAAAATCTGACATTCAGAATTTCTTTTTTTAACAATTTACACATACCATCACTATCAGAAAAAACTAGGACATGACATTTTAATCTGAGTAAAACTGCTACCGATCATAAATTTAAAATTGTTTGAAATTGTCACTGTCAGTCATGTCTAGAGTAAATGTTTTAAAAGTTAGGATAATAGTTTGCATAGAAAAGGGCATCATTATTAGAAAAATTACTGAATTTAAAAGTTGTCCTAGTGTTTTATGATAGCGATAGTACTTCTAAAATTGGCTTTTTGAGATGGTTACCATAACAGCCAACTCAGATACATAGGTTGCAATACAAATATCTGCTACAATTTTATAATGCATAACCTTAAATGTAACTGTTTGATAAATTATCTCAAACGGACACTGGAAAATGGCACAATTGCTCAACGTTTCACTAGCTCTTGATAGCTTCTTCAGGAGTGAAACGTTGAGCAATTGTGCTATTTTCCAGTGTCCGTTTGAGATAATTTATCAAACAATTTCGCCGGGCAAGAAGCTACCTTAATCTTAAATGTAACAGTAAATGTTTTGAAGTTGGTAAAAAAATTGACACTTATGTAAACACTGAATAACCAACAAAAGTAGGAAAACGTAAAATAAATAAAATCCGAGTCATTTGTACAATGTACCTTATTTTTGACGTTTAATACATATTGTACGTCATTCTGACGTTTAATACATTATATACAGCTGTCACTAGTCATTCTGACGTTTAATTTTAATTTTATTGTTAATAGTTCTTTTATTTGGGATTATTAAGTTTGACATTTCAAATCTTTTTACGTTATGACGGAAACAACCTTCACAATAAAAGCCTAACTTATCAAATTTGTCTAAATATACATGATATGTCAAAAGCCTTTCCCTGATATTATTGTTCGCTATTATAGATACTATAAACGTCATTACTTGATGTCATATTTTATTTTTTTTTTTGTTTCAATTAAGTAATTTGAAATAAATTCGATATTTTTGGAAATGTGCCCTTTCGGCGAATATCCACAGATTACATTTTTGCTTTTCCTTTTGATATTAAATTTTCATAGATGGCGTTGGTGAAGTGATCAAAGATTTTTTTTAGCATCATATTTTTGATGAAATGATGTAGATCTGCTCTTCCTGATTGCGACATTTTTAAACTTTGTAAGTAAACATTAAAAATGTAAACATTAATTTACAAAGTAAATATTTCCGCAATTAGGAACAGCAGGTCTACTAGATTTCGTTAAATAAATGCAGTGTTATTATTCAAAAACAATCCTCGACGACGTCATATCCGCCACTTCACCAGCGCCATATATGAAAATGTTTGTCAAAAGTTCTGTAACATACTGTATGAATATTTTATTCTGCGCGAATTTATTACAAGATATGTGACAGTTTAAAAGGGGTTTTAATAGTTTATTACATAATAGTATTTTCTAGTCAATCGTGATTCTCATCACAGATCTTCGGATTCGATTTAGGTGAGCCAAAACAATAAATCGATTCACTTTACTGAATCAATTCATCAGCGATGATTCGAATCAAATAATTGATTCATTTATAACTCTTATGCCTAAGAGAGTCGATAGCCAATCTACTAAGAAAAATAATGAGTTATGACCTATTGAAAATTTGGAATGCTGTAAAAATGTTAAACAATTAAATAGTGTTTTTCTCGATTCATAGCTTATTCGATTGAAACCAAAAAGTTTTTTTTTTCGTTGTCATGGAAACCAAAATAGCCATATGATACATATTCGGACTCGCAATGATCTGTAGATTCTTTGATAGTATGTCAGAAAATTCGTTTTCTTTTTTAATTTAGCCTTTCCAAATTTTATGTAAATCGATTAAAAAATAAACATTCTAGGTGAGTACTTGGCGTGGGACATCCGGTATAACATTTTACACGATAAAATATTTTGGAAAAATGTAGATATTTGTTTATTTTTCTTTCTTCGCAAATTGTAATAAATATAAATTATGAAGACTTGTAGTACCTGTTTTACATAGTCCAATAAATCGATATATTAATTTGTAAACCTATTCGTAAAGCAATTGTTGCGTTTATAGAAAATGTCATTGTGCATTACAGGGTCAAATTTTTTTCTAGTCATCCATTTAATGCCAACTGTTAAACGGTACTTATACTTATGCTTATTACAACATTGTTGTTGTGTCGACATGTTTGTTATGTATGGTGTTATGTCCACTAATAACGTGTGTACAGTTAAAAAAACCTCTAGCATGCTTTGAAATGACAATGAAGGTATGTCTTAGTACTCTTATTTTATTTACAACTGTCAGAAGATAACCTCAATTTTATATCATTGAAAAAATGCAATGTTACTAATTAAAATTTTATTTTTAATTTATAAAAAGGGTTGAAAATGCCCTCCACCCTGTTCAATACATTTTAAAACTCTACGTTTTAAACCATTCATGACGTTCTGTAACATGACTGGGTTTGCATTTATTTCATTACATTTATCTAACAATCAAGTTAAGACACACGTTAATTTTCCATGGATTGCTGCGAGTTTTTTTTTCAACTGTACATACGTTAGAAATACCAACAGTAACATGATACTTCGTTTGTAGCATACTTCTTTACATACACGGTGGTGATACAGTCCCGCACTAAGGTCATAATTTGCTTATTCAATGTTTTTTTTTTGCAAAATTTCGAAGCAGTCATTTTTTAATTTTAAAAAGACTCATTTTAGTGCAATTTTTTTTCTTTTATTATTCACTATTATAACTTTCCGAATTTAAAAATTAGTCACTCAAAATAACTTCATATTTTTTTTCCTAGTAGTTTAGGGTTTACTAATGAATTCTAGAATATTATCAAGAAAACACTTTATTTGGCAAATAAAAAATAATAAATAATCTAACCGACACCAGTCATTGAAACTTTGAAAAAAGTAATATACTAATGATTAACACTTTTATGATTGACAATCAAATTACTCAAATTATATATATCATTTATTAATTCGACAACATGTTACATTTTCTGTTTCATATATATTTATTTTTGTTGGAAAAACATATTTTATTCGATCACCAATATTGTGGACCCCTGGCGAAGGTAGTTTTTCTAAAATATCTACGAATTTTATAGTAGAAATATCAAATTCCATCATCTTTAAAATGGTTTTTCATCGTTTATACATTTAAGAGACATCACTTCTACATATATCAATTTCAGAGTGTTTCTCTTAAACTACATAAACATATCTGTAATGAGCTCTTTGCCCCTTTCCTCCAAGAAATCTTACCAAAATAAAATCTCCCACACTCACATCATCATAATTTATGGGTATTAAAATTTCTTGATTTATTTCCTCTACATTTTCTACATCGTCTTCAACATCACAAATGTTGTCACCACTCTTCTTCTGCATTGCCTGAATTTGAACTCTTCCTGTTTGACAGTTTTTGAACTTCTTTTTTTCTTTTTTCTTAATTATTCTTGCTTTTTCTTTTAGTTCTTGTTTCTTCTTTTTTTCATTTTCTTTGTCTTTTTTTATGATAATCTTGTTGTGCTTTAGATATTATAGCTGATGGATTTTTTTCCTTTTCCTTTGTGGGATCTGATTTTTCTGGCTAAAAAAATGCTTTTTTTGAAAGGCGTCGGAATGTTCTCTTTCATTGAAGTGGAATATTCAGTGTCACATTTTGATGGTGTAATATTTTCTATTGACATTAATGCAGAATCTTTTGAAAGAGATTCACACGTAGGTGAAGTATGGCGGACTGAAGAATTATTTGAAGTAAGTGATATCTCGTGGTCTCGGATTAACTCTTCTAATTCCTCATTTTTGTCTTTAATTCTTCAGAGCCTTTTTTGTCATCACTTTTTTCTATTTTAGCAGTTTCTGTACTAAGCTTTTCCCAAATTTGAAATAATGAGGTGTCTGCTATTCTTCCTGACCACTCTTTACCGCATTTTTTTTATAAGCTTCCAATTTTTCTTTCGAATTAAGTTCTAATAATGATACTCGTTGTCTAACTCGTTCAACTTGATGGAGGAATTTTGAAATTCACTTTGATATTTTATGAAACTGAACAATATCTAGTAATTCGTCCTTAGCCACAGGATAGTGCATTTGAGCCAAGGTTAGTATCCATTCAACCAAAAGGTTCTCTTCTTTTTCTGATAGTATCGAATACGGTCCCATTTTGCAATCCTTAGGAATCTTGCCCGTTGCTTTATAATAATAATAATAATATCTTTATTTGCCTTCGATCAGTTAAGATATGGCTTCGTCATACATAAATATATATATAAAATATATAAAAGTGTCTTTCTTGGGACAGCAAAAGTTTTTGGAGCTGTAGTTGTTGACATTCTCTTTGCTATAGCATCAATAGCAGCATTTAGCTGTTGTTTAGAGTAAATTTTTTGGTGGCATCTTCCTACCAATGTTTGATGCACGAAGTTTCAGTTATTGACACCCCTGTCAAAGACTGGACAGAAAACTCCAATCATTCTTGTACTTAAATGCATCACATGATTACAAATGTAAAATATGTATGTAACAATAATTGGTACATTTACCTTATACCGAGAATGCCAGCCGAATGTGTTGCAAATTATATGAAATGAACTTACCACCAATAAGTTTCTAATTCATTATACACATAATATAAAAAATATTCAGATATATCTCGTTTACATGCACATTCACTATATTTCCCATTATTTGTTGGTTGGTTATCAGACTGTAATGTTACTGTTCAAGCCGATTTTACAAAACCAAAATGATGCAAAAATATCCTTAAGGTCCGGTTTTTCAATCGTAGGATATACTGAGTATAACAGTGTTCATAGGCTACGTTGCATAAAACATTTAAGCTAGGATTAAAATAAATGTTTCATAATGAAGTGAAACGTTTTGTACGAAAACGTTTTTGCTTCATTAGTATGAGCACAGCTTTAAATAGGACCGGGCATGCACTGATACATCAAAACAAAAAACACGCTGAAATAGTTGCAGTAAAAACGTTTTTACTCAAAATGTCGCAGCTTAACTATTTGAAGCAATGAGTGCTTAGAAATGCGATACATCTAGCACGGATTAGTCAGAATATGTCACTTAACGATTATCGTGATTTAACGATGTCAACGATATCAATAAGGGTGTAAGTTAGAAATTGACACACTTTCTGACATACAGCATATTGTACAGCCTTGGCCAAAAGTATTAGGCACCCTTAATTTTCTAATTTATCTCCGAAAATATTACTTAGAAATCTTTAGAATTTTATTGTCATACAGTCGGCAACAATAAACGATAATTTAAATAATGCACGGTACTTTACAGCGATTGTAAAATATGTGGCAGATGATAGTTTGCAATTGTGGTTCCGTGAATAGGTAGTCACTCTTGTATATGTATAAGCACTTGTAGTAAGAACGATCTTTCCAGTATAATGTGTATTTCATTATAATTTTGAATATCGTAATTTTTGCTGTAAAAAATGCCTAAAAAGAACGAACTTAGTGAGCATTTACGTTTACGAATTCAGTTCTTGCACGAACAAAGCAACCACAGACAGAAATAGCCAAATGTATTATACGTTCGCGTTGTGCGGTGGCAATTTGCCTTGAAACGTTACGCGATACTGGATCACATGCGAACCGAACAAGAACAGGTAGAAAACGGATAACTTCGGACCGTGAGGAGCGAAATTTAATTCGAGAATCACTTAAAAATCGAAAGAAAACTTCCTGCGAGCTCGCTGCCAGTTTGTCCGAGGAAATCGGGAGATGATCAGTCTAGAACGGCCTGAAGAAGACTTAATGAAGCTGGCTTGAAAGGTTGTAAAGCAAGAAAGAAGCCTTGGCTTTCAGAAAAAAAAATAAAAAGTTTCGTTTGGAATGGGCTATAAAGTACCAACACTTTACAGAGAAGGATTAGGCAAATGTGTGGTCCGATGAATCAAATTTTGAAGTAATATTTGCTTTATATCACTTGTAATTTTGAATTTGTCTGCATCTTCTACACTTTGCCAGTAAAAAGTTATACTGTGTTTAAAATCTAGTTTTTTTTTTAAATTAATTGTAAGGTACGTGTAACTCCTGGTGTAGCTTACGTGAGGCGGAGATTCGGTGAAGAATACCTTCCGGAATGCGGATACTAACAGTGAAACATGGAGGAGGCAGTGTAATGATCTGGGGTTGTATGACAGTGGAGGCGAAATGTTTGTTTATGAAGGTCGAAAGAACTCCCACACTTACATAAACGTATTGGAAACGACATTGGGGCAATCATTTTCCAAGATGTTTGATGATACAAATATGGAAGAAATGCTGTATCAACAAGATGATGCACCCTGCCACAAATCTGCAGTTACCATGAAGTGGTTTCAAGAAAACAATATTAACCACCTGGATTGGCCTGCACAATCTCCAGACCTAAATCCCGTAGAACATTTGTGAAGGATTCTAAAGCGTAACATTAGAAAGCATCCAATTACATCTAAAGCAATTTAAAAAAACGTGTTATTGAAAGAATGGAATAATATTATCGCAGAGGAATGTCATAAACTTATAAGTACTCTGCCGAAGAGAATAGCTGCAGTGATTATGGGTAGATGTGGCCCAACAAAATACTAATTACTTTAATAAATTGTTATTATTTTGTACCTGGGAAATTTTATTTTACCCCACTCCAACAGATTTTCATGATATAGGAGTTAATGTAGGGTGCCTAATACTTTTGGCCAAGGATGTATGTCACATTTTAACTAAGGCTTAAATTATTATGCAACGCAGCCCTAGAGTAACGTGACATGTTATATACCATGAGTGTTTTTTTTTTTTACTTTGAACATCCAATGTAAATATTCTTATGTTCAGTTTAAAAACAAGAAACAAGTCATGAATTGCAATGTATACCAGCTACCTGTGATGAAACAAAATGAGTTTCAGTAAAGTAATTTTAAGATTTATTTTGTTAACAAAAACATTATAAAAATTAATTAAAATTGTGTAACTGGCAATATAGATTAGTGTTAGGAAAGAGTTTATACATGTATTTCGGCCTTATTGGGCCTCATCAGAACTCTGTACCTTAAAAAATTTGGTTTTTTAAAAACATTATAATAAATGTTCGAAATGTTCTCCTTCACGATTTAAACAATGTGCTAAGTAATTATCAAATACAAAGTATTTCTTAACATTTCGAGATTTAAATCATGATAATTCATAATTGACACTCACAGCACATTTGTTTTGTTGAAGCTTGCTTTCATATCTTGCAATCCATTAACATGTTTTACTTTAAACTGAACCTAGGGATATTTACATTGAAGAAACTTACGGTAGGTATGGAAGTATGTTAAAGGATACTCTGTTCTTATTCTGTGTTTGGAAATCCGGGCCTAAGAGTCGTTTACATTTTTTTATGCACCCGATGGTACGTAGATGACGCCTTGTAAGTAGTCGGAGTTTGTTTTGTTTGTTAATCTATGTTTATGATATTAGGGACAGTTACGTAATCAACAGAAAGTCAGTGTTTATGTTTCCCACAGATGGCGCACTTTTTGATGTTGCGTTCGTAATTTTTTGTGTTGATAATAATTGAACAAAATAAATAGAAGACTTTGTTGGTGGTAGGTGTACACTTAATACAAAAGACAAATATATATATTTTTTGACACTTACGAATTTTTAATAATACAGGGTTGTCGCTATTTGTACGTTAGAATAATGTTTTCGAGCTTAAAATAATACGCCTTCCCGACTTAAAGGATTTATAGTAACACAGATAGTACCACTTAATAATTATTCTTATTTATATCAATTTCGACAATTACGTAATCAGCACGAAAAAATGAATCCATTTACATCAGATGTCTCTTTAGAGTCGCATTTTTAAATGTTAAATAAATCAAAAATTTCGTTTCAAGTCGGTTTTGATTGCAATGGATTCCTCGAGCATCCTCTGTACAGCTGTTTCGATCCCATTTGGGGCCTCGTCAGTAGAAGCGTAGCTCGAGAATTCCATTGGAAACCAAACCGACCTGTCTTAGTTATTCACAATTGCGATGTAACAGTAATGAAAAGTTTGGATCGCGGCATCCTGCGACTGCTTTTTGACCTAACGTTGCAGCTAGTTTGCTACTTATGGCGTTTACGAAAAACTGATCGGATCAGGTAATTTGTAACTAACGCTTACGAAAAACTGATCGGTGCAGATAAATTGCGTTCATAAATGTAAACGGAGCACAACCGATCATCAACTGGATCAGTGATCTCGTGACTCTGCTATTGAAGTAGAGTCACTCAGATCACTGATTGTTCCGAAATTGGTTGATCGTATAGTGATCCCAATTAGAGTAAATTGGGATCACTATGATAGAACAGTTCTGATCACATAATCTGTTCAGTTTTTCGTAAACACCATTAGTAAGTCATTCCATACAAGGCGACCAAGCGTGCTGTCAAAGCATTTTGATAGTTTTAAAAGAATTATTGCAAGTCGGTTTTGATTGCAATGGTTTAGTTTGTAGTGAAATTTTCGAGCTACGCTTCCGCTGACGAGGCCCCAAATAAGGTCGAAATAGAGGATGCTCGAGGAATCCATTGCAGTTGAAACCAACTTGCAACAAAATTTTTAAAACTATCAATATGCTTTGAAAGTACGCTTGGCCGTCTTATATGGGAAAACAGATGACTTATTAAGTAGCAAACTGGCTGCAAATTTGTCAATCCTAATGCAATGTTAGGTCAAAAAGCGATCGCAGGATGTCGCGATCTAAATTTTTCGTTAAATAAATCATTATGCTGATAATAAACAAACAAACAAATAAAATTGGGCACTAAATGATTAGAGTTCCTTGATATACAGTTGCTGAATTTAAAAAACCACAAGAAGTCTTCAGACAGTATTTTGCAATATTAGGCTAGTGTGAATCGATCTCTGTCGGATTGACAAAAGCGCTGAAAATTAAATCATATAAAACATTACTTTGCATAATTCTACTTTCATTCATTCAATCCAGAAAAAAACAATCAAAAACCTAACTGTTAACACTGTTAACTGCAACACTTAAATGCGGCATGTTAATGTTGGTCTGTTACTTTGACAATTATTTCTGACTTATAAAACGAAAACAAATTCCAACAAAACCAAGTTCACAGCGAGACATTTTGAGTGTACACATTTTTAATTTCCGCACTGTACGTTGCAAAGAATCTTCCACTAATTTAACATTGCCTCGGTTGATGGCACCACTTACAATTAGCAAAGCGTCTAATGTCAAAGTTTCCATTACGCAACCTAAGATATTCGTTATGAGGGGCCTAGTTTCAAAGTGAGCAATCTTCATTTGTTACTTTCACATGCAGCTCCACTCCTTTTTTTTTGTAGTATCTTCTTAATAGCTAATTTCTTTAAGGTCCGACTTTTCCACCTCCTAATAAAGTTACCAATAATGTTATTTGCCAAATAACTTGATTTTTGTGAATGGTTTCCATTGTGATTCGTAAAGTTATTCATCGAATAAATTTATCAGGAGGTGGAAAGATCGGCCCTAAGTAAAAAAAAAACTGACACTTTCAGCCTCAGTACGCATTCGGTTCAATCCCCATAACGTTATTAGAACGACATTGTTTGGTATCTAACGTATAACAAAATAACGTCCGATCTTTAATAACTACATGTTATAGTATTGAACGGATTATAAACATGGGCTGAATATTTCTCAACAACATAAATATGTTAAAATTAAAAAAATTAAAAAAAAATGTTACTTATTTAAATTATAGGTGGTTTTTGTTTTCTGAAAAATTAAAAATTATAGTAGACATTGTACCACTTTGAAAATAAGCCCCTTATATGTACCTACGGGGTTTTGTTTATATTTTGAACGGTACCTACATTTTAATATTAGGGGCGGTCTTTCCAGCTGCACATTCAATTTATTCGGCACATAACTTGATTTTTCTCAATGGTTGATTGATCGTTAATAATCGTTTAAAAAGTGTTAAATACAAAAGTTTTAGGGATTTCTCTGAACTGGCAGAATTTACTAAAAAAATCAAAAGAGTGTTATTGTTGTTGTTATTCTAAATGGAACACTCTATATTTTCTTGAATCAATAAAGATATTCTTCCTAACTCCAAAAATATGTACCCAGCCCATGTTTGGTTTCATACTTTTTGCGATATTTAGGTTAGAAAAAAAAAAGGTTTTACTAATAAGCTTTGAATTTAAAAAATGGAAACATCAAGGCAAAACTAGTCACTAGTTTTTATAAATTTTAGATATTGTGACTATGGACAGAGAGATCGACGCATTTATTTTAATTAACATAACAGGCTCTGAATTTTTCTTTCTAGTTTGGCATTTTTCAATTTCGAAATAAATTCTTATCAAAGTGATAATTTGCAATGAAATCGAATTACACGTATTTGGTTAACTTGAATAACTATAATTAATCATTACAAAGGACAAAAACAGGTGTTTCCATTTTTTCGGTCGCAGTATATCGGACAATATATTATGCCTTACGCATTTCGGATCCGGCTTCGGTCTCCGCCTCTATACATTCCGCGTCCCACCTGGGGCATTCAAATATGATGTGCTGCGGGGTACCCTCTACGTCCCCGCAGTACCAACATTCGGCCGTCTCTCTTCTTTAAATTTCTTTGATGTACTTTCCATGTCCCGTAAGCGCCTGTGTAATCTACCTCCCCCTTGGGTCGATTGCACCAGGTCTCTACGTTCTTTATAAAGATCTTGGCCCAGCCCTCGTAGCCGTCCCATCTGGTCTGCCAGTTCTCGTAGAGCTGCTTTCTGGCCATAGTCTTCACCTAGTGTCCCTCTTTATAAATTCTTGTTCGTTACCTGCAATTTAATGGGGGGATCTCCGCTATTACCAGGACGGCCTCGGTTGCCACAGTCCTATACGCAGACGTTACCCTTATGGCAGTGAGTCTGGTTAGTCTCTCAAGCATGCGCTCGTATGGCCGATTCGGTCTTTTCCTCTGCGAGAGGGAGGCCCATACTCTCCAGAGTCCGGTTCACCTTTTCGATGGCGTATCCGGCTCTTTCCTGCAGTAACCTACACCGCGACGGCCAAATCATCAGCATACACTATGAGGGTGGAGCCTGCATCCAAGTCGGTTTCTAGTACTTTGTTGTACAGGATGTTCCACACGGTAGGTTCAAGAACAGATCCCTGAGGCACTTCGCATAAGATCTTCCGGTACTCTCCATTTGTGATCACGATTACCCTGTCTTCCAGTTACGAACCAATTATCGCTACAGTCAATCTGTCGATTTTGAGCCTATGCAGAGCTTTCATGATCTCAAACCACGACGTTGATTTAAAGGCGTTCCTCACCTCAAGGGCAACCATGACGTAGTAGTGTCGATTCTTATTTGCCATGCTCCGTATTCTTTCAACGATCTCTTATATCTGTCCTAGTGCCGTCAGGGTGGAGTTCCCGGCTCGGAAGCTATGTTGGTTGGGACTTAGTATACCTCTCTGCTTCAATTCCTCGGTCAATCTGTTCTTAATGATGGTCTCCAGAACCTTCCCTGCAACATCCAATAAGCATATTGGACGGTAGTTGGTTTCGTCGCTCGGGCTTCTTTTTGGTTTCTCGATTAGCACCAATCTGGCCTTTTTCCACTCTTTCGGAAAATATCTTTTTGCCCAGCATCTGTTTTATACGGTCATGAAGACCCGTAGGTTTACAGTGGCTGTTGCTTTGACCACCTCAGGGGGGGAGGTAGTTGGGCCCAGCCGACTTTCCACCTCTTATTTTCTTGACTGCTCTTTCAAGCTCGTTCTCGGTAATTTCCGGTCCCAGATCTCTACCTCTGTTTTTCGGCATCTTCAGGGCTTTTTGTCTTTTGAATTCGGAAATAGCCTACTCGGATGCCTCTCTTCCACTTCAGGGTCAAGCCTTGTAGTTCGGTTCACGTTGAGCTTTTGCATAACGATTTTATATGCTTTACCCCATACATTTTCCTTTAGTTCATTCCTGTTGTCCCAGCATTTGCCCTTCTGTCTGCGAATCTCTTTTTTAAGTGTGTTCTTGGAGCTCCGATATTCGATCCAGGTCATCTCTCTGTTTGGATCGTGGGAGCGATTTAATCTCGTGTTGTCCTTCTCCTCAGGTTAACACACTTATTTCGCAGCTCCGCAATCTCTTGTGTCCACCAATAAGCCGGGACATTCCTATGGGATCCTGCCTTTTTTTGGTAGATACCCATTACCTAGCCTCTGGAGCGCAGAGATAAGGGCCCTCGGTATTTTAATCGTGTCTCGGCTCCCCTCTTTTTAATTTCTTCCGTCAATGATTCCAGTCTGTCTTGTTTAACCTTTCAGCTTTGGCTTCTGAGTAGTCTACCTTCCTTCTCTGCATTCTTTAGCTTGATCTCGAAGGACACAAGTCTGTGATCGCTTAGGCTCTCCATCTCTTCAGCCACGCGCCCTTTCCGAACTCTAGCCAGACTGGGTTTCTTTTTACAACTTGGGTTTTTCAGAAGGAGAAGAAAGTTAATTAGACGTGAAACGCATGTACAGGGTGCCCCGGGATGAAAGGTCAATATTTTATGTGATTAAATAATTATTTAGTATTTCGTGTATTTTAAATATTGATTTTTCAATTTGAGGCTTCGAGTTAATTCGCCGTAATATAGCGATGTATGAAGTTTGTAAATGTAAAAGGTTAGATAACCACAATTTCTCATCGGTACTGCCGTTTTTGACAAGTTCGTAAAGTACCGCACGTTTTCTGTGCATTGTAGAGTATACATAGTAGAGGACACATGTTTTATTACGTAACGGTCAGTTAATGGCTATTAATAGGGCAAATATTTGTTTTCATTAATATTTATCATATATAATATACAGGGTGAGTTTTTTTTTCGATGTTTAGCAAGGGGATTTCGGAAACTAGCTAGAGAAACGGTTAAATGGGGAAAAATCTGTAGTTTTGGGAACCCAGTTTAATGCAGCTTGTGTTTTTTTATTAAAATTCATGGTTGAAAAGATACTTCGTAAAAGCTGACTTATCATTTCGTTAAATGCATATAGCTTGGTCATTCTTGATTCTAGAAAAAATTTGCAACGACAAAAGTTGTACAGAATTATGTTCTTAATTAAAAAGTAAACTAATTATTTTTGAGTTATGACTTAAACATCAGTTTTTTTTTAATGGAAGCTATAGTAGGCCAAGATTGATAAACAATGGCCTTTCCAACGATGTAACATTCGATATGATTAAAAAAAATAGACAGAAATACGACAGTTTTTTCTTTCGAAATTGTTAGCCATGGAAACAGCTGTTTATTGACAAATACAAATCATATCACTTTGTTTTGTTCGCAGTTTTCTTTTTGCATTTGTTTCATAATCAAAACTCTAATACCAACAATGGTTCTACATTTAAATAGCCTCCTAGAAAAATCTTCAACCTCTTCACATCATTTATTTACTTCAGTATGACTATAATTTTATGTTTTCTTCAATTTTGGGAATTTTTAAGATTTATTTAATGTCAACCCTTTTTTTTTTGTAAACACTCACTTTATGGCGGTTTTCTGTTGAGGTAGGGTTTATTTTCATGAACTACTCGAAATACTATTATGTACCAAACAGTTGGAACACATTGAAATACAAAACCAATAATTTGTATGTATAGGTAACAGTTATTTATGCAACTAGTATGTAAACTAAGTCTTTTAATCGAGTGCGAACATTTTTCTCAGCCGTAAATAAATGGTACGCAGAGGTTGAAGGTTTTTCTAGGAGGCTATTGAAATGTTCAACCATTGTTGGTATTAGATCTTTGATCCTGAAACGTACGTAAAAAGGAAACTGCGAACAAAATGTCAAAGTTATATAATTTGAAAAAAAAATTATTAGTCACTAATATCATGGATATTTCATTATTATTTTATATAATTTGCATTTGTCAATAAACAATTATTTCAATAATCGACCGTATAAATAATTTCGTAAGAGAAAAACTGCCACATCTCCGTCGATATTTTAAATAACCATATTGAATGTTAACATTGTTGGAAAAGTAAAACAAAGGCCATTCTTTTAAATCTGGTCTACTATGGGTTTCCTTTTAAAAAATCTCATGTTTACATTGTAACTCAAAAATAGGAGTTTCTTTTTATAGCGAACGTTAAAGTGTGCTTTGTCCAACTCAAAACAGTCGATAAAACGGAATTTTAATAGCAAGGCTAGATAAAGTAACACTTTAATAGCAAGGGTAGATAAAGTACTTTAATTTTGTTATTTGAATTAATAAATATTACAACTTAACCATAGCAACAACCCACACTAGTTACTGGAGTCATAATCATACAACGCGATTTTGACACACGATTGCTCTTTTTATTTTCTGAGAAATTGTTTAAATTTTGTCTTTAACGTTCGCTATATAAGAAAAATTGAATATTATACACGACGATAAAATTTAATTTTCGACTCCTTCGTAGCTCGTGAATTAAACGTTTTCAATCATCGATAAATATCAATTTTACCGTCTTGTATAACAAATAACTATTAGTTCAACTGCTTAATTAAGAACATAATTCTGTACAATTGTTGTCTTTACAACTTTTTTTTTTAAATCAAAAATGACCGAGCTATATGCAGTTAACGAAATTATAAAAAATCAGTTTTTTCGAAATATATAGCCAGCCACGAACTTTAAGTTAAAAACAAACTCACCCTGTATATATAAAAAAATGGTTTAAGTTTCGCGGGCCGGGGTTTGCCCACTGCTTCTATAGAGTAGTGTTTTTCAACTTATGGGTCGCGACCCAATATTGAGCCGCGTTAAATTTTTAACGTTAACGGGTCGCGAATTAACTGCTTCCACCTTTCGTCAAAGCGAGGAACTGGTGAAATACTCTTAGCTTCTTAACTCTCATTGGTATTTTCCCAGTTTTTGTTTTTTAAACATTAGTAGTGAGACGTAGAACGTTAGTGCCAATTTTAGTGTCCGTTTTGAAATAATTTATTACGAATTTTCACCGGACAAGAATCTACTTTAACTTTAATTACTAGTTTTATAAGTAGGCCAAATCTTACTTAAAAATTTGAAGCCTTAATTCAATTAATAATTCAAGGACTACCATTATTTTTTGAGTGTAATAAAATGATATAAAATATTTATACATATAGGTATTGTATACCCACATATAAAAGTAGATCAATCTTTTGGAAATTTTGCACACGTACCTTATTTGATTTCTAATTAATTTATCTTAATAATTATTTGTTGCATCTTGTACAGAAATGGTATTTTACTTGAAAAGAAACGGTTTTATCGTCAATTACCAGAAGGTATATAAAAAGTTGAAAAAATGCTTAAAATTAGTTTCAAACCAAGCAAAACTAGATTCACATATATGAAATTCAATTCAGAGTTAGGTCGCAGAGCAACTACAAACGAATATGTTAGGTCGCATGGCAAAAAGGTCGAGAAACGCTGCTAGAGAGTACTATAAACGTAGTAGGTCTTCATGTGCATGACGTCTCTGCAAACTTGGCTGCTTTTCCTTTATTTATGTTTGTGGTTACTGCCACTTTTTCTCAAAAATTGAGAAATGCATTAAAGTACGTGGCGAAATATAATAAAATTATTACAATGCTAATGCGATAAAATATCATAATTTTAATTTCAAATAGCTGTATCTCCGAAAACATTAACAATGTTGATATAAACTTTTTGACTTACAGTGTAGCTCATTCTATACCCCACGAAATATTGTCCTTTCCTTTTAGGACTTTTTGGGTTAGCTGTTAGCGTTTTGTCTTAAAAAGTGTCCCTTGTCCACTTGTTAAATCATAAAATGCTTATTAATCAAAGTGAATTCATTTTTTTTATTTCAAACTTAATTATTACAAAAAAGTATGGGAAAATGGCGCACCCGCACCACACTATGATATTTAGTGTTTATTATTATAATACGATAATATCATAAAACCGTTTTTTATATCTTCCTATCTTATGTAGTAAAAAGAATCCCTAAAAAATTAATTTGGCAACGTTAAATGGTTTGATGAATGACATAATGGCGCAGTGTATTTTTTTTTAATTAAAAAACTATAATTGTATAAATAATTTTTTAGATATTTTTTTTACTACACTGCTCAAAAAATAAAAGTAGTCACTTTTTGTTGCCTTATTTCCATTAAGGTTTAAAAGATATGGTAGATATGGTATGCCTATAAAGCTTTACTTGTTTAAATACCCTTGTACTTGTACAAAAATTAATTTACATTTCATCAAGTTACAAGCTGTCAAATGTTAATATGCTAAAAACTGAAATGATCAAAGAGCATTGTATGCTTAATAACGTTGGATTTTTATTGTTTGTGTCATTTGTTGACTTGGTTGAAGATCATCGTCAAGTTCTTCAACGACTTAGAAGACATTTAACTTCAATGGATGTTACCAGAGGTGTTACATTGTTACAAGAAGGCTATTCTCAGCGTTATGTGGTTCGTGAACTTGGAGTTGTACAAGGAACCATTTAGAAGTTGTGGAGACGCTACAGGGAGACAAATCAGGTTATTAGACATCCAGGAAGAAAAACCACTGCTGTTGCTGATCGTTTTCTTCGTTTATAAGCAGTTTGTAATCGCACATTCACTGCTCGGGATCTTCAACAGGATCTGCTTCGTACTAGTGGTCGTAGACCAAACTGTCCCTAGCAGACTAAAAGAGCTTAATTTGAGATCTAGACGATCTAGTGCCAAAATTATCTAGACAGCATTGCTGAATGAGACAATTTGCTAGGCATCACGTCAATTGGCTACTTCGACACTGCCGTCGAGTAATGTTTACAGACGATTCGAAATTTGTTCTTTCGGGGAATGATGAACGAATACGAGTTTGGCGAAGAACTGGAGAACGCTATTTGCCGTAAAATGTTGTTATAAATTAAATAAATAATTGTTTTAAATGTGTACTGAATAATATTTAAGCATTTTGAGCCGTGATATAGTCATAGTCATAGTCATAGTCATCTTTATTACCCATCTCTGACAGTAATATTTTACAATATAATCAAGTTCGATAAAATAATCTAGTCTTAACACACAATACAATTAATGCAATACAACACAATACAATCAACAGAATAACAAGAAGAAAAGTTAACATGCAATTAATTTTTAAAATTTAAAATTTAAAATTATATTCCAAAAACTCATCCAGTGAGTAAAAAGCTTGCTCAAGAAATAATGCCTTCAATTTTTTCCTAAAGATTTTCAATGTGGTTATGTGCCGGAAACTATAAGGCAATTTGTTATATAATAATTTGCCGGTGTAAAACGGCGAGTGTTTTACCAAGGTTGATTCGGGTTTAGGTAAATTGAGGTTTTGCTTTGTACGCGTATTATGAGTGTGTATATTACATCGCTCTGGTATATTATGTTTATTCTTAAAAATTATAGTTAAAATTTCCAATGCGAAAAGTGAAAAGACGGTCAAAATACCACATCTGATAAACAGTGGACGACAATGTGCACGGATGTTCTCACCACATAGAAATCGTACGGCGCGTTTTTGTAACTTGAAAATTTGATTTAGGTTGTCTGCCGACGTGAACCCCCAAAATTCTATGCAATATCGTAGGCGTGATTCTATTAGGGAAAAGTAAATACTCTTTGCAGCCTGTGGTCCTAGTTTTTTATAGACTATGAAAATTGCATAACAAGCAGAAGAGATGGAGCTTGTAATATTTTGAATGTGGTGTGTCCAATTCAAATTTTCATCTAAATGAAGTCCTAAAAACTTTATGTCGCTGACTTTGTCTAGTTTAATATCTCCAATTGATATTTGAAAGTAATCTGCCGTGTTTTTAAAAGTCAAATATTTTGTTTTATTTAGGTTAAGTGATAATTTATTAGCGGTAAACCAGGTTCTGATCAATGACATATCATCGCTTATGCGCGATTCTAACATGTTTAGTGATTTTTCGGACCATATAAGAGAAGTATCATCGGCGAATAGAGTCAACTTTGCATTTAATTTTAGGGAGGAAAGATCATTGATATAAATGTTAAACAGAAGTGGCCCGAGTATTGACCCTTGGGGCACCCCTAGATTATTGGATTTAATTTCCGATGATATTCGTTCGCCTGTTTTGTCAGCTACAACTACATATTGTTTTCGGTCAGTCAAATACGTTCGAATCCATTTGTTAGCGACCCCACGAATACCGTAAATAGAGGCCTTCTGCAGGAGTACCTCAGGGACAATGCAATCAAAAGCCTTCGTGAGATCGCAAAAAACTGCGACTACTTTGTTTTTATTATTAATGTGTTCATATATGTAATTTAAGCAGCTGTACACAGCGTCAGACGTAGCTAGATTAGATCTGTAACCATACTGGTTTTCGGTTAAGATGTTTTTAGCTTGTATGAATTTAGTTAAGCGTGTCTTGAAAATTTTTTCAACGATTTTAGATAATACTGGTAAAAGAGTTATTGGTCTAAAATTTGACGGGCTAAAACACGATCCTCCTTTGTGTATCGGAATTACTTTCGCGAGTTTAAAACATGATGGAAAACATCCTTCTTGAAAGGAATAATTGATTAAATCACACAAAGATGCAATAGCGATGTCTGGCAGTTTTTTAATTATTTTAATCGGTAGATTATCATTTCCACACGACGAAATGTTTTTGAAATTTTTAATGACTCCTGAAATTTCCCGAACATCAGTGGGCTCAATAAAGAATGTAGGATATTGGTAATCTTTTAAAAAAGAAAGAGGATTTACGTTTGTAGTGAACTGTTTAGTAATATTTTCGGCTGCGGACGCGAAATAATTATTTAAATTATTGGACACTAAAGTAGGGTTTGTGATTAACTCATTGCCATTGGTTATGAATATGTTTCTCGAAGATTTTTCTTTTTTTGCATTAGTTAATTCGCCTACGATTTTCCAGGTTTCTCTAGCCTTATTAATAGTTTTATTTAACCTATTTCTGATACATATTTTTTTGGATAAATTGATAGTTCTTTTTAATATTGTTTTATAATTCGCAAAGTATCGGTGAAACCACTTTTCTGTTGTAAATTTTTTTATGTGTGCTAATGCTTTTTTATTTTTTAAACTTATTTTTAAACCACATGTTAACCAGTGTTTCGGTGGTTTTACTTTTGATGTTTTAAGAGGAAACGATTTATTGAATAACTGTACAAGTAGCTCTACGTATGCACTAAAGGCTTCATTCACACCTAACTCTTTATTAATTGACCAGTTTGCGTTGTTGCAGTTCTCGACGAATTCCCGACAGGCTCTTTGACTGAAATGTCTTTTTATGATGTCATTGTTTTCATTTGGTAATTGAATTTTGCTAAGACTACAAGCGACTCCTTCATGATCCGAGAAGCCAACCGTGAACGGCTTGGCTTGAATTATTAGATCGTCAAAATTTGTGCAAACGTAATCTAAGATAGTTGCCGAGCTTACTCCTATTCTAGTCGGTTGGTTTACATACATCGTCATGTTAAAGCTTAATAACAAGTTTTTTAAAGATAAAAGGTAGTTGGATGAGTTTTTGGAATAATCAAGATTAAAATCACCTGTTAAAATAATTCGATTTTCGGGCTCAAATCTACTTAGTAACAATTCTAGTTTTTCTAAAAATTTATCTATTTGGCCTTTTTGTGATCTATATATGCAAATAATGTAAAACTTATAGTAAGGTAGGTATGTACAACAAAACTCAAACTCAAAGTCCGCTATTAAATCTTGGTGTTTATCATATGCAACACTTTGGATGTTTTTGAGTGACAGGATTGCTGTACCTCCTCGCAAGTAATTTTTACGGTAATAAATGGAACTCACTTTATAACGCTCGAGAATACATGGTTCTAGGGGTTTTAGCCAGTGTTCCGTCAGACATATTATCAATGGAAAATTTAGTTCTTGCGCACAATTAAATAATTCGTCTTCCTTGTAGCCTTGTATGTTTAGAAGTAGTAAATGTATCGCGGAATTATCTAAAAATCCTCTTCGTCCCGGGTGTTAGATTTGGTAGAAACATCATCTTCGCAGGATATATCTATACCATTTGTGCAGCTTATGTTTACAAGATTTTTCCAGTTAATACTTTCCTGGAGTATTTCAGCATCATACTCATTGACTGTTATAGTGTTGTTAAGGTTAATAAACAGTTTTGATATTGTTCCACATATTTTTGACGTGAGTATTGTTTTACCATAAAAATTTAAATGTAGGCCGTGTCGTGTAAACATTTTCTTTTTAAGGATGGTACTGGTGTCGATAATAATGGTCGCTGAATTTCCAAGGGATTCAAATAGTGTACTGTTAATGTCATAAATCATTTGGTTTAAAACTTTCCTGCCGTGCCAATAGGGAACATACGGGATTATAACATTTGTTACTGTAGAGAGAGTCTTGATTTTTTCTAAAGTATTTACTTTTAGCTTATTTCCACGTAGTGCATTATTGATTCCTCCCATGATGATCAAAACGTCTTCTAAATTCATGTTATCTAACAATTTATCGTTGTCTTCCAATATATTTTCCAGTGTGGCGTTTGGTTTACAAATTCCAATTACATTGTATTCTTCCATGTTCTTCTGAGATCTAATTATGTCAGATAAGCCTCGAATCTGGCTGTCACCTAATATAACGATGTTATGTTTATTTACCGCATTTGTGTCTGTACAGCTGAACAAATTTTGCGAATTTTTGATTTTGGATGTGACTGCTGATATTGGTGCAGTTGTTTGCTCTTTTTTGGTCTTCGAATTATTTTCTGCTGTTTTTTTAATGTTGCTGGAGTTTGCAACAGCTTCATGTTGATTTGCGCGCTCGTCTTTGTTATCTAACGTATTCTTAACACTTTTATTTTGTGTTTTGCGTATAATTTTATGTAATTTAATGTTTTGTTTAATAACGATATTTAATTTTTTTTCTAATTCAATTATTCTGTTTAATAGGTTCAATGAAGTTTTTCTTTTTTTTATTTTATTTTTGTTAACCAGTTCATCATTTACATCATTATAGGAATTTGTTTCAATAAAGTCCGATTTTAACACTAATTTTAAACGATTTATCAGGTCTTCTTTTTTACCATAACAAGACTGGTTCCGCTTTTTCAGTTCGCTTTGAATGTCCTTCACTTTTAGTTTGGAAATATTAATCGCATTCATCGACATTTTAGAGTAGTTGAATATCACAATTTTACACCCTTACATTTGTTTATTCTCTGTTATTATTAATTAAAACCGGCACAAGGTAACTAATTAACATACTATCAAAATGGGAATTTAATATTTCGGATAACTTCCGGGTTAAATCGTGAAAATAGATGGAGATGAGCTACGTTCGTCCGCACGCACGCACGCACATCAATGTATATAAAATAAGATTTTCCAAACGATTTTATAATTATTTCTAAGCACCAAATATCGTTAGTGAGATGTTAAGTCGCCATTTTCTCATCATCAGGTATAGGCAAACTACATATTTTTGCAATAGGAAAAACATATCTTTCTTAATTCGATAAAATATTCTAAGTGTTGTTCCATTTAAAATAACGAAGTTGATACTCATGTGTTAGGTTTCATTTGATTTTTGTTTTTTAGTAAATTCTGGCAGTTCAGGTAAGTCTTTAAAGAATTAATTTTTAACATTTTTTGATGTCTATTAAAAAAACGCGTAGGTACCGTTCAAAATTTAAACAAAAATCCTGAACATAAAAAAATTATTTACCCGAATAAATAGTTAATATTGCCTCTCACAGATGGCGCTGCAATATAATATTAATAATGATTAATAACTTCATTTATTAAAAACAGCTGACAATGTCTTGCAACTGTAATAAATGATTCCACTTAACAGAAATATAAAAACTGCATTTTTCTCTAAAGTTAAACAAACAAAACTCTCTCTCTTTTTCAATAATGAGGTAAGCAAATAAATAATTGGCAATCCTCGTTCATAGAGGGTCCTTTATTGTATTCCCATTTTAAATTGGTTTTTATGGCAGGTCAATAGTGATTATTGTAAGTAAATATTAAGAGACTTTACTTGGATACTGAAGGTCTTATTATAAATCCTTTTGTCACACTCACACGCAGGGCCGGCGCTAGGAATTTTGCCGCCCCGTACAAAATCTTTTTGGACGTCGCCACACACGAATGATTAATTTACAAAATTATTATAAATTTGAAATGAAAACACATACATATCTCTTGTTGTCCAACAATTGATAAATAAAGTTTTGGATTAAAACTGATGGGGGAGTAGGGGGATATACATTTTTTAAAGTCTACCACTGAGTTAACAGAAATATTAAGTTTGTCGCTAATAATTTTAAAAAATTATACCAATTTTGCCGCCCTCTGCTAATGCATGTGTTGTAATGCCGGTAGCCTATTCAGATGGACATACCCCTCTTGAGACACGTGCCGGTTGTAAATATAGTCCTAGCCCATAAAGACCAACTTAAAAAGGAAATATTATAACACAGCTTTCTTGCTATCAAATATCAAAGACATTTTAAACTCTCTATCTATCTCTTTGCCTTCTTTCTTCTCCTCCGTCTTTCTCTTTCTCTCCCTCTCCTCTTTATTTTTCTTGTCGTTGAATTACCTCGACAATTATCCGAGATTATTCTAAATCTGGCACTAATAGAAACTTTTGATTTTAGGAAAGCCAAAAACCGAGAACAATGTCGGTGAACAATGAGGAGTGATGAGGAGTACTCAGTATATGATGTCAATTCCAATGTGAAAATGTTCGAAACGCATCCGACGAGCGACGCGCCGAGTGTGAGCCATGCCGAGCTACGATTGAAACTCGGGTGCGTCCCGTCCCAAAATGGGCGGTACAAAGGCAAGCCCAACCCTATGTCGACAATATGCGACACCACTAATTGGTCCGACTTGAACAGGCGACTTGCGAGAAGAGGCGGCAAGTACGAATTTAGCTGTGATTTTTTTAGCTACGCCGCTCGTTGCGATGGTGACAACTGTGCTGGGATCAGGGCGGCGGCGGGAACTTGCACCGCGTGCGAGTGCAGACAGAAAACCGAGTGCTGTGTTACAGACTGCTCTAGGAATAAGGTGCAGCTTTGTGTAAATTTAAGAGTATATTTAAGTTTATATATGTATTTATTCAATATGTGCCTGTATTTTAAAGATTTAATAGGTAATTTTTCTATTTATATTATTAAGTCGGCGGCAGCGGGGAATAACCTGCGCCACTCCACGAAATCAAATCGTTTCGGTTTCTTGGTTTTTGTTTTTGTGCTGGCGCTGTCAAGCGACGCGAGCGCCTTTAGTAACGAATTCGACAAGACCGAACAGTTCCTCGACAAGATCAACTTCGAACAGAGCATAGCGGCCGTTTTTAATAAAGTTGCGTATGGAAGCACCACGAAGAGATCCATCCCCGATAACAGCTACCCAGTTACAACTTTGGCCACGCCCTTACTGACTACCTATCGGTACTCAGATGGTTCGGATGAATACTTACGCGTGGATGTTAAGAAGCCCGAGGTGGAATTGGGAGAAGGCGAATCACTTGATTTTGATTCGGGTGGGGGCGGGTCGTACGGAGCAAACTTAGAAAAAGACCATGCCCTTCCGACTACCGCCCCAGCCGCCGATATACTCAAGAACAACAACAACAAAAACTATGAAAATCCGAATCGCTACAACAACGATCGACTCAAGCCGAACTACGAGATCAATAGGCACGAACCGGTTACTGAGAACGTGCACAAAACCACGACGAGCTATAATGTCTTGAGGAATGTTCGCCCCACCAAATCAAGCTACAGCAAGGACATTCCGAGTTATGTTCCCCCTAATAGATCGTTTTTCACTCCGCCCCTTCCTCCAGAGTACCTCAACCCATTCGCTGATAAACCAACACTGCGCGGTACTAACTCTGATGGCTACGCCAATCGCAGGCCACTTCCCCCACCATCGTTAATGCCAAACAAAGACCGTATACCGTTCCGGCCGGACCTGCCACCGAGTAAGGTCGTTAACATTGAGAAAAATCATCCCAACAGGAATAACACCAACGGAGATATCGAAACCAAATCCGAGAAAAAGAAGACACTAAACACGCCCTCACAAAACGTCAATTTGGACCGCTTAGGCGAGTTCTACGGAGCAACTCGCGTCAATGAGAGTAACTTCGAGTATGAGAAGGGTTATATCCCGTCGATCACAAGGATACTCAGCGGTTCAAACGGCAGACACGATGATATTTCCGATATTTTATTGAGGAGTGTTACGGCCACGCCTAATATCCAGAGGCCGGAGCCGAAAGTAACAAAGCCCCGCCCACCCACGCAGCAGGAAACCCAACAGAAAGTCGCAGTCGAACCTAAAGTTGAAGAGAGCGGCGGACGCACTGAAAATATTGCAGTAATCAAAAAAGAAGTCGTCGATTATAAAACGCAAGAACGAACCGAGTCTGTTACTATAAAGAAAGAGACGTTGGAGCGAGTGAATAAACAAGGCGAAATCACAACGCAGAGTTCCGAATTCGTTAACCTCCCGAACGTCAAAGAAGAAACCAACGTGACCAAGGCGAGTTCGGATCAAATCTGGCTAATTTGTTGGAACGTCCACGTGTATTTGGTGGTTTTGTGCTTCGTCGTGTTGGCGCTGTACTCGATCTACAAGTTGATTCGTTATGAGAACGACCCTCATATGTTTTCCAAGAGCTATTTCCTCACTATACACTTGATGCTGACAGTCATCTGTGTACTGAGGATTTTCTATTTAATGTACGACCCGTATAACGTACGCAAGTCGTTCAATATTTTCCTCTACGATTTCCTACATAATTTTCCCTTGAGTTTATTAGCGACGACCTTCGCCGTCTTGATTTTGTTCCTCCTCAAAAGGACATTGACTCACTTGAAGGTTAAAACCCGCCCGGTGTTTTTGGTTATGTTTGGAGTCATCCATATTTTCCTCTGCTTCTGTTTGAGCATTTCAGAAACGCTCGGGCATTTTGAGAGGGCCAGCTTGATTGTGTGTAAGCCGGTTTTTGTTTTACTGGCACTGGCCTTGGGTATTAGCTATTTGTACTTGTATAAAATCATCAAGAACGTCCTGGCTAAGAAAAGTCAGAACCTCTCGGAGATGTGCACACAGAACATCAGTTACGCCTCTCACATTACCATCGCGGTTGCTTTACTCTTCATCTTATTAGGTTGTGTACAATTGTACGCCTTGTTTTTCATAAAAGTCGACAGGTTTTCGGGCGAAATCAGCCGTCATTGGATACTCTGGGGTTTCGAGTTGTCCGTTCGCGTACTGGAAATCTCGATTATTTCTTTGTTGGCCACCGTCGTCAGTTTGAAGATGTCGCAACGTGAAAAACAGACTGTTGGGTTTCCTCTGTGTGCGACCAGCGATAGTAGCTCTGATAATATCTACCCGAATAATTGCAACACGAACCCGAACGCTATGAATTACAGTAGGAACGAGATGATCATGGATAACATACCTACGGAATCCGTGGAGAGGCCGAACCTTTTAAAGAATTCCTTCCAGAATGACTCCTTCGACAAGAAGTCAACCCTAGAGAGATATCAAAGCGACGGGGAACGTTTCGAGCGCTTCGAACGCCCCAAATGGGGGTCGGATCGTTTTGATTCGCGCTCCAACGTCGAACAAACTAGTCTGAATAACTTCGTGCAACCGCCTACTTTCGAGAGGAATGCTCAGAGTTTCGATAGAAGCGCCCCTGCGAACTTCGAGAGAAACGCCCAGAACTCCAGTCGGAGCGAGCGAAGCTCCGGGCGGAAGACTTACGACGCCGCCAAGTACTACACAAAACCTAAGTATGACGTCGAGTACAATAACGAGGATTATCAGCACGACATGTTTGCTGCCACCAACGACCCCAACAACGTCTATTCGGAACCGTTGGATAACCAAAACCAATACGAGCGCACGCGACATGAGTTCGAGAGATCAGATTTCGATAGGCGCAGCCGCAATTCGTCAAATACCTCCGGGAGACGATCCACAACGGGCAGATCGAGGAAGAATCATCCGCGGCCACACCTCGGTGTTCAAACTCTGCCCAATCACGACCTGAGACACCAAGTGCAAGATTCGATGCTAGTGGACGATCAGGGTTTCGTGAGATTCCGGCACATGCAAGAGGTGGAGCAAGGCGAGAAACCGAAACGCGTGAAAAAACACAATAACGATGTGAGTCACTACAGCGACGCCTAAAGCCGATTGGTTGATTTCGGTGGAGGGGCGGCGGCCGACTAAATCCAGTAGTTTCTTTCTGAAACATATTCGTGCAATGGCATTCCTGTAAAACAAGGCCTTTAAAAAGAAAACAAAAGAATACATCAAAATTGCGTAAACGTATAATGCGCGCTGGTAAGAATGCACAGATGCCTTAGGTGAGAGAAATTGGAGATTCAAATTTAAATACAAATAACACACATGTACATAAATTAAAATTTGAAGTAAGTTAATACATTTGCTAAAAAGTAGCACTTCAGTATGGGCGTTGTATGTAACACCGTTGTTATTAACTATGGCCAGCCCCAAAAATTTTTATTTTATTATTATTATTATTTTCGAAAAGAGCATCAAATTTCTAAGAAAAAATTCTAACTCATATTTAAGTAGAACATCCTGCATATTATGTTGAAATTGGATTATGTCATGTGATGCATCAAGTCAGATTAAAATTTGATTTGCAATTCGGAACCCAGTAATATATGGCGACGTCATTTTTAAAAATTGAATTGAACTGTCAACATCGAAAAATCTGAGAACTGCTTACTACTTTTATAAATGATATATTCATTTCAGAAAATCACGTAGGCAAGAAGAAAAACAGTTGAGCATCGCATATTAAATTTTAATTTAATTTAAAATTACTTTTTTTTCCATATTTTATGCCACACTGGGTATTCTTATTCATTATATTTTAGTGAATTTTTACTTCAATGAAACAAAAGTAATCTAGAATCGAGTTCACGAGATACAACTTTTTTTTTGAACCCTTTGTATATTATGTTTTCGAATTGAATAAACTGTAAGCGGAATTGATGGATCTCACCATGGGTCTATTGTTATCTATTTTCAAGTTAATTCGTAATGTGTTACAATGCGAAAATAATGACGCCATATCACGTGATCCTAGAAATTGAGCTAGAATTCGAAATTCTGGAATTCGAAAATATACCGGGTATAAAAATTTGCGAATTGCAGCTCGAAACTCGATTGTTTATTTTTTGTAAACGTCAGTTGATTTTTTCTTACGAATTTTATATTTGACATTTGTTTCCTTAATGTCATTAATTGATTAATGATGTCATCGCCTTTTCTTTAAGTCGAAGACCAATGACATCGGGCCAGAGTAAAATTCGAGCTGGAAAACGTAAATTTTGTACGGGGCGGTCCGTTTTAAAAGGAAATTATGAACATGGGTTTTATACTTCGAGATTGCTGTGCTCAATTATTTTTCTATGAACGGTAGTCAAAACTTTCGAGAAATGTTTTTGTAATTGACATTTTTCTTTTTCTAATTTCAGTATTACAAGAGGTAGGAACCAAGCACTTAGGTACACAATAATTACATGACGATGTCATCACTTCTTTTGTTTAATATGAAAAACCAGTAACTCGAGACCTATTAAAATTGATCTAAAATTATATTTAAAATTAAAAAAAATTCTAATATACCTACATAATGTTTCATTTAAAAATTATAAATTGCAGTCTTTGGTAATATGCCGGGAACGCGACGTTCAATTGTCTTTTAAGGCAATTTAAAGAATAAACAGCTTATGAGCTGCGACTTCAAACGCTTTTATTATGACATTTATACGCTCTGTACAGGGTGTCCCAAACCTCCGAAATTGTGTAAAAATGCCCTTTTATACCGGGCTTGTGATTTATGAAAAAAAAAAAGTTCATTTTTCTTGTTATTTTTATATAATAAAATTAGGGATGCAAGACGTAATGATAATTTTGCAATATGTAATAAAAATTGTGTTCCTTGGACCGGTTCTTCTGCGTTTTGAATGCAATAGGAACTGTGAAGCGGTTTCGGTTATCTTTTTCATTATAATAATATAATATTCATTTTATATATTTATAATCGTGTGTTATATATTATTGATGTCTTCTTTTTTTTAAATTTCATCTGGCAACCCTATTCCTTGATAGGGCTCAAAATTTATCAAATAACCTACAGGCTCACACAACCACCACTTTATTTACATATATTCATATCAAAACTGATCTGTAAATTTCACACATTCAATGAATAGAGTTTTCAAAAACTTTCAGACCTTATTACCTAAAAATGTCTCAAAGCAATCACCAGATGTTGTTTAGGAGACAACATTAGGAAATGTGTGCTTTTTATTTTAACAATTTTCTGTGCCTCGGGTTGTAACTGGCGACTGCTAAAGTCATTTACATCCGACGTTTCATTTTCTTCTCCACTATTCTCTTCACTTTCATTACCATTATTAGGAGGAGCTACAAATACATCTACATCTTCTAAGTCTACACAAAACTCGTCATCCTCCACTGTTTCTATTAATTCAGCCGTAGTTAAAAACTACTAAAAATAGAAATACACCGTGTCCACGAATTTTCTGCAATAGAGAAAAAACTTTTTTATTTTACGTTTTCTCCAAATGTCTCGTAAATGGTCCTTAAGTTTTTTTCAGCAATTAATACCCTTAGTTAAAGCTATGGGCACATTGCAACAGAGTAACATCCATACAGTAAAAATGTTACGGAATAGGAGAAATTACTTGCCAAACAATCATTGATAAATTTAATGAAAGTTAGATCGCGACATCCTGCGATCGCTTTTTGACCTAATATTGCATTAGCGTTGACAAATTGCAGCCAGTTTACTACTTAATATGTCATCCCATATAAGACGGCCATGCGTGCCGTCAAAGCATTATGAAAGTTTTAAAAATGTCGGTTTTGATTGCAGTGATTCCTCGAGCATCCTCTGTACAGTTGTTTCGGCTGGTTGCAATTTGTCAATCCTAATGCAAAACTAGGTCAAAAAGCAATCGCAGGGTATCGCGATCTAAATTACATCGCAAGTGCAAATAACTAGGACAGGTCGGTTTGGTTTGCAGTGGAATTCTCGAGCTCAACTTTTGCTGACGAAGTTCCAAATAGTTCCGAAACAGCTATGGATGCTCAAGGATTCCATTGCAATCAAAACCGACTTACAACAAAATTGATACATTTAATGTAAAATATCCTGGCATTCATGTTTACAATTAACACGTCCAAAAATTTTCCGGAACTCGTTCTGTATTGTTAAGTAACGAGTACAGGGAATTTAGATACAAGGTAGATATGTATGTAGAGGTATTGCATCGAATAATTTTTTCCATATTTAAAATTAATAAAAATTTTCGTAGTAAGAAATGTGTAATGTATAAGGCCCAATTAATTGCGGTTTCAATTTTTTAATAAAGAAAACTCTTAAAACAAAATAAGTAAATACTCGACTATTGCAGAAAATTTGTAAACTGTATATCTTTGCATTGTGCTTTCTCTCTCTCTATTTTTATGTAAACTTTGTGCTTATCAAAATTATCACCATTCAAAACTGTGTATAACTAACAGTTTAGTTCGCGACGGTTTAATTGAACTGCTGAAAAAGCCCCAAGTAGAAACGAAACAGCTATATAAAGGATGTTTGAAGAATCCATTGTGTATAACAGTTAAGAAATATGCATATAATTGAATGAAGTCAATATATTTGCGAAATAAAAGAATTATAATAGAAAATTTACTCACTTTTTGGACGACATTCTCATGCTTCTTATTTATTACTGCATTATTCCGAGAAATGTCATCTAAAAACTTCAAATTATCACGAGAGAAGGATTTACTGAAAGCCTTACCGTGCTCAATAATATGTTGGAGAATTAATTTTTTTTTGTTTAATTTATCCTTCCAAATATCATGTAAATCGATCAAAAAATAAAAAGCCTAGAAGGGTGAGCACTTGGCGTGGGACACCCGGTATACATTTTATCAAAACATTCTCATTTAATATTTATGCACAGATATACAGAAATATTTTGGTCCAAAACTGAATGTCGTATCATTAAAAATGATAATTTGACACCCAGTTTAAGGTCAAAACTCGGCCGTGCGATGGCGCGACTAAGCGGTAAATTTGGTTACCGTTCGAATATGCCCCAATTTTTGCATATGTCTAAAAATAAATACTAATATGTAAATAAATGTACACTGAAGAACATAACTATAGCCCCGCCCCATTTTAATTTTTTTTTGTCTAATTCAAAGATAACTTCATGTGACACGTAATAAAAATAACTAAACCAGAAACAGTAAACCAATTCAGAAGTACTTAGAAGCAATTCATATAGTTTTTTAAAGAAAAATATTGAAACTGAACAGTGCATAACTATAGCTCCCGGGTACATTTCAAACAAAAATTAACTTTTTAATAATGGGTCGGGCCTTCGTTTTCTGTGATTACCTCAAAAATTCTTGAAGACATATTTTCAACCAAATTATTCAATATTTCCGGCTCTAAATTAACCCAAACTTCCTCTAATGCAATTTTCAGTTCATTAATTGTGACATATTGTTTAATATCACGATAAACTCTTCGAACCAAAATTCTCCAAAGGTTTTCTACTGGGTTAATGTCTGGGGAGCAAAAAGGCCAGTCCAATAATTCGATATTTCTTCTTTCGAACCAAGACATCGATTCCCTACTAACATGTATTCGTGCATTGTCTTGTTGGTAGACCCATTGTTCATAATTGATGTTATGTTAAAAATGGAATTAAATTTACTTCAAGAACATTGAAATATTCTCTGCTATTCATTCGTGTCGATAGATAAGCTAATGTTAAAACCCCAGTTTTGGTGAATGCACCCCGAACCATTAAAGTATCTCCCCAAAAATTTCTGTTTGTAAAGTACTGAGGCTCTTTTCTTAAATTTCGCCAGTAACGATTAAATCCGTCTGGGCCAACTAATTTAAACTTTCTGTTGTCAGATAAAAATATCTAAAAAGAATGTAGAAAATGAAATACAGTTGAATAAAAATAAATATTTTACTTTCTCCCAATTGCGGTTCAAATTCTTCCGTGCAAATTGCAACCTGGCAATTTTATGCCAAGGGAGAAGACGCGGAGCTATTTTCAACTTTTGACGCACGATATGTCCACTTTTGTTCAAAATTTTTCGAATTGTCTGAAGCTATTCTTTTACTTTTCAAGCTATTGCTTGCTTCAGCAATAATTCTTCTTTCAGCTGTAGGTGAAATCTTTTTTGGTTCGCCTTTTTTGTTTGTCCAATACTGAACAGAATTTCTCAAATAATTTGACACAATTTTACGCGATCGATTAATTCTTCGAGCAAAGAAAGATAACTTCCTCGAGTCATTTTCAATCTAATTGTCACAAAGTAATGACGTTTAATGTTGAAAGTACTCGTTTCTTTTGTTTCATAATTAGAAGCACAGTCAGCTTGGATTTCATTAATTTATTTCAAGCGGCGCTATAGTTATGCACTGTTCAGTTTTAAAATTTTTTTAGAAATTACATAAATTGTTTGTTCATATTCTCGATTAGTTTTTAGTTATTCCTCTAAGTAAGATTAAATTATTGTTGTTTTAGGAACAAAGAAAATGGGAACGGGGCTATAGTTGTGCTCTTCAGTTTATCATCAGCTCCGCAAGGGCTAGCCAAAACTACAATAAAATATGTACATATGGTGTTCCACTTACAAAACCATAAACTAGATCTGCAATTTTTAAATGAACAACCATGTATGGTTGAAAATAATTTTAAATTATGCGGAATGGCGTTTTTGCACTATTATGGAGGTTTGAGGCGTCCAGTACATGTTTGGTTTCCAAAGGAGAGTTTTTTTTTCCTAATTTCAATAATAAAGAAGTTGAACCTACTATATAAAATTTCCATTAACCGTATACTTCGCCATTCCATGGGAAACCGGTTTAAATCACGTGCTCGGTTCCACTTTCATGAAGGTTTCATTTCTGGAAGACTTACCAGTACCAGAATCATCTGGAATCATCTAGATGTATATTTATCGGCGGCAGGGGATATGGCTATATTACTAATGGCCATTTGCACCAAACACTAAAGCTGAGCTGAAATTTAAGTGACGTTTATAATGTGACATTTTTAGGTTACACAGCATTATGTAAATCATTTTCTAAGTGACGCTTAAGTTAAGTTGAGCTTAAATTGTGTGGTGCAAATGCCCATAAACTATATATGTAATCACGCTCCTTACTTAAACAATGAGTGAATCCTTGCAAATATTGTGCAAAATTTATTTTGTAAAAGTCAACGCTCTCTCTCACTCACTTGAGGTATTCGAGATTACGCCAGCGCTCTCCCCTTTTGTTTTAATTTCCTGTTTTCCATGGTAAAGGCCTTAAGAATTTTTATATATTTATAAAATAATACATCATAATGTTTTGTTTAATAAAAATATTCACAGGGCACTAATTCCTGCGAGCCTAAATTTCTTGCCTAAAACGTTATCGTCTTTTTTTCGTTATTTGCGTTGCGAATACTAAGTGAGTGTATTATACATGAAGTATATAATAAAGAAACAAAATGGACTCTCTCGGAGGCGATTTGCACAAGTCGATGCCTCCCTGCACTTTGCTGTTAGCCTAGATTTAGGACAAGTGTATATTTGCCATGTATATATATATTATTGTTTTTATCATTAGTTAAGAGTAAGGTGACTCTCAGTTCCGGTTGGCTGCTAAGAAGAGCATCCTCAGACACTTCAACGAATCATCACTTCGGTTACGTTTAGTTTATCCGGACCTTCGACTGATTAGAGGCTTTGTTTGTGATCACGTTGTACATTTCGCAGTCTCAACAATAAATTGACCGTCCTTTCAATGAGAGCGCCTCCAGGTGCTCAGTTTTTAAGTTTTTTTTCTTTTGTGAAAAGACCGAGCACCTCGAGTCGATCAAGACTTGTCGTAGTTATTGTCTGTCTCTCTCTCTCTCTCACTATTTGTAAATATCCCCGCCATCTATTATGACTTGCCAATTTTTATCATTTAGATTATTATATTATTATAATTAATGACTATTTTTATATTCAGTATTATTACTCGATTCAGTATTTATTTTATTATTTTTGTAAGTACGTTTTTTTATTCGGTTGTTTCTGAAGATACAGATACGCTTTTGTTTCAACGAATATAACCGGTCGAATCACCGTTGTTTATTTTATGATTTTTTTTTATTTGTTTTACTTTGACATTCCAGACCGACGGCAACTATCTCGCGTCTCAATTGTTTTCGCGATGCACCTATTACTCGTTCCTTATGCTGTCGCAAGCATGACGTACTTACTTACGAACAGTTATAAGTTCTTTTGATTGCCAGTATTTCAAACGTATCACCCGTGTAGCATAGAGAAACTTGTGGCGTTTTCTTTTGTTTCTGTGTGTTCCTGGTGTTCTTGATTTTTTCGATTGTTTTTTGTTTTGTTTTTAATTGCGGGGCACCACGCGCGCGCCCCGCTCCTTCTGATTCTCAAATTCAATTGTATAAATATTTGTAAAATATAAGCAAGTGGATATGTACAATGTCTTTTATTTGTTATATTAATATAATAAATGATTATCTTCGAAGCGTCAGGCGTTTGTTGTCTGCCTTGGAACTTTCTAATAAAACGGTATTTCTCATAATTACTTAAAATTTGGTTTCGTTTCGAACCGGTAGATAGCGCTGATATCGCGATAAGTAGTATTGCCAGCGTTATTAACTTCCCAATAGATCTATGCATTACAGATCTGCACGAGTAAATACAGAATGGTCCGAGTACAATTTGACGATCACAAAGATGTGTTTTGCTAATACGTATAATCATATAAGTATAGTAATCGGCATCGTCAGACCATTTTTAGTTATGCAATCATGAAAAATAATGATTGGCCGTCTTTCGAGGTACTTTTGAGTTGCATACGATATCCATATAGCGCAAAGAAAACATTGCGTACTAATGGCAATTAGCACATGTAAATCAAGACTTGTGTTGTTATTTTTCGCAATTTTTCATAGAAAAAAATGGTCTCAGCAAAGTGCGAAAGTAGTAAATGAAGTCAAATACATTGAAAACTACATATAGTTTTTATATTTACTACGTCAAAAGTTACAAAATTTTCTACGTCATTTGCATTATTTCTTTGCCGAATTCTATTCTAAAACCGATTTAAGCTCGAATTTAAGTCAAGTTTAAACTTTAATTTAATTAATTAGCCTTTAAGGCCAAGTTTTATATGCGCAAGTAAAATTTACTCTGCAGTTTAATGTTTTAGTAACATTTATTTTAAGTACTGTTCCTAAAATGTTAAAAGTCCTCAAATAAAATTTAATTGAATAGTTACCGGACGATTGATGCTCGAAGTTTCAAAACAATATATTGCTTCTTCAATTTTTCTATATCGAACCCGTTTGTTAATTCAGAATGTGTAAACGACCAATTGCAAAGTATAATAAAGATTGAGGTCATGTGATTTTTGAATTTACCAGAAAGACTGCATTTACTACATCAAAAGTTACGTGAAATGTAGTTTCTGCAGAAAATAGCTGCTTTTGTTTGATCCAAATACAACATTTCGAGTTTAGATTCAAAGATGAATGTTCTCTTGCAAATTAGGGGCGGCTAAAAGAGACAGGTTGACTCTTTTCCAGATTGTCCATGATAAAGCACGATCCTTAGGAGAGAATTTTGAAGTAATAATAATGATCTGGTTGTGCGAAGGGTATATACAAGACGGCGTCAGACGACAAAAGTAGCAGCTTCTATAAAAGTAACTAGGTATTATAACAGTGTCTTACTACATGCAATCCCAAACTTTTGTAACAATGAAAGCTTTAGTACAAGAGCTCATAATTACAATAATAGTGCTTGTATAACATGTAGGTATATTAATCTATGGGGGAGCTGACTGACTGAATACTGTAGTTCGGTATATCACTACTAGTCTTTATCATATCTCTTCAATGGAAAAGATAACATTATCTTTAATCTATTTTTTTATATTTATGTGTGTTCGTGTCTTGTGAATGAAACATGATAGATCTGGGTTCTTTAAAGGAACTCGTCGAAGACGAGGTCACAAATTGCAACCGCCACGACTTGGTAAGTAAAAAGTAGCAACAATTAATTATCTCCAATTTGTTGCTTCTTAGGTCTACAGAAGACGTCGAGGTACAGATAACGAAGGCGGAGATTACGAACTCTATCTTACTGCGCTTAACGCCTTAAAACTCGTCCTGGATGACGACGTACAAAATATAATAATCGGTTCCAACTTCGATGGTTACGGGGCCTTCGATGATATAGTGATTACGGTGTTACGTAAAGATGGAAGCGTCAAATTTTATGTTGTGCAGCTGAAACACAAGTCGAATCCGCAGAGTGCCATCAACTTCATAAACAAGAAAAATGGCGACTTTTCTCTGGAGAAATACAAGGAAAGCTACTACAAAGATATAATACCCAAAATGCCCTTGGATCATCGGAGTGAGGGATTGACAGATGTTATTTGTTGTTTGTTTACGAACGCAGCAATCCCCGACAACAAGGACAAAATAATTATGGACAACCGCACACGCCTTTCTTGTAAGGCCATACATCATTCAAACTCTGATTTTTTAAGTACCACATCAAAAGGATACTACACATTTGAAATGCACATGAAACAACCCGAATTCAAACCATATTTAAATACGTATTTGTTTTGGGGTGGTTGTCAAAGAGAGCACGATGATATAATAAAGAGATTCAAAGCCCAAGTAACTCAAGTAAGTGAAATTGGCAAGTGCTTCGGGGGTGAACTGAAAAATGCAATCGAGACGGATGAGTTGAATTTTGATAATATCTTGGTTGGTGTTAATGAATCGGTGAGGAACTCGTTTAAGAAAGTCAACGCTGATTCGCTGACGAAAATCTTAAACGATCTGACTCATTACTTCCGTATGTTCTATGAACGTGCGCGATCATTTTATGATCAATATTCAATTGAATGTGATGAATATTCACGATTCTTTCAGCAATTCAGATTCTATGGCAGCCAGCTGAGTTGTGGGGAAGTACTTGAAACGATTGCTTCTAGAATCCAAGAATCGCTGGGCAAACTTAAAGCAAACGTTGTTGCAGATTTCGTTAAGTATATCCAGGAAAATTTGCGACACAGTCGTTTGATGACAATGCAACAAATTAAAAAGAATTTATTGCAGCTGATGCTCCCGTTGAGTGTCTCGGATGAGGATCTCGAAGTGCGATTTCAAGCATTTCGAACGGTCACCGATTTAAACCATCCCAACCAGAGATTGATGGTCTCGCAGAACATCAAAGTGGCTGCACAGGGTAGGGAGGAGATCGGATTGTGCGATATTGTGGATTCGGACTTTTGTCAAAAACTCCAGCCGGAATTCCTTCTTAACCACATGGGAAGTGTAGTCCATGTTGGTAAGAAATTGGAACTTAAATGCGAGGATTACATTAAAAGGAAATTTAACAAAATATTGTTCGATAAAAGAAATTTGTTGCGACATCAAAGTCACGTCTTTATAGTGAGCTTTTCAAAACCGACTTATTTGTTAGATTATTTAAATCATCGATTAAAAGTTATTGATTTGAGGAACGAGGAAATTTTTTCCATTGAATAGAGAGAAAGTTGCGTTGTTGTAATCGCGGATGAAGCCAACGCTGATGAACGAACGGAAACATTAATGAGATCAATCATTGCTAAGGCAGACGGTGTTTGCTATTTGAAAGAAAATCAATATGGGTCACTGGAATGGAAAGGATGGTGGGTAGGAACGAATTTTGATTCTCACACTGTTCCTTTGAACAACATGTACCTTTTCGAAAATGGATACGACTGTTTAGAAGAGGAGGAAATTCTAGTATATTTCAGAGGTACAATTAATATTATCAGCGCAGAACCTGGCATGGGAAAATCAACGATATTAGACTCTTTAATTCAATACTGTCCATCGAGCAAGTGGGTGTTGAAAGTCAGCTTGAACAAATGGAACGACGACCTATGCGACAAATTCCAGGAAATCCTAAGCGATCCCTTGCAGTACATATTTGATAAATCTGAGGGAAGCTGCGTCGATGAATTCACCAAAGAACTATTCAAATACATAAAAAGCAAAGGTGCCGTGATGGTATTCATTGATGCATTCGACGAGATTTCTCCCAGGTATACCTCAGATGTGCTGAAATTATTCGGCAAGTTAGAACAATTAAAAATACGCACCTGGGTATTTACACAACCCAACTTGAGGAACTGCCTTGAAAGGAAATTTGGGGTTGCAGCTATTAGCATGAGACCCCTTAGCGAGGACGAAATAAGAGACAACCTTCTGAAGAAAATAAAAAACAACAAACCGACATTGGAGCGTGTCCTTCAGAAAATGATAGACTTCGTGAGGATACCTCTTCACTTGAATATGTTTGCAACAGTTCTATTGAATGACAGTTTAAACTGCGATGACTTACAAGAGATTGATTTGTACGAAATTTTCATAACCACTAAATGCCAAGTTTACTACGAAAAATTCGGCATCGACATGAAACGAAATCACGTCCTAAGCATAATTCCAAGCGTTCAGCATTTGATTGAGGACCACCAGATGTTAGCGCTAGTTCTGATGTACGGTGTGAATTTTCTTGTGGACAATGAAATTGCAACTCCTAAAATTAATCAACTTCTAAGTGAAATCAAAGAGTACAAGAATCACGTTGGTTTAGTCAGTTCAGTAGAGGGTTCCGTTCCTATTTTTTGCCACAGAAGTTTCGCCGAATATTTAACAGCAAAATGGGTATCATCAAATATAAACCATGCAGCCTTTAAAAGTATGTACCAACGTCTGCTTGAAGTGGATTTTGAAATCGTGTGTGACCTATTCAGTAAATTGGTCACGCGTAAATATCCTTTACATGCTGCCACGGTTGCCGAAAACTTAACTCTAGTACAAGATCTCTGCAAGAAAAACGATTTGGTTTTATACGATGACTTAAAAAGAACTCCTCTCCATTGGGCCATGAGCCACGTGGACAGACTTTCACGTAGAAGCACAAATTGTGAGAAATTTGAAATCGTTTGCAAAATTACGAATGAAATTTGCGAACGCTTTTCATGTTCAAAGTCGTTTCTAAAACAACGAGACCTTCTGGGATTGCAGTGGCATGAGATGAATGCAAGTGCTAATTTATTTTATTTTTGTTGCTACTGGGGGTGCAAGGCGATCATGTTGATTTATATAGAATACAAAAAAATTTTGAAGAGAGACAACTTTAATTTTGACATCGCTCTATCCCATGCAATCCAAGGTGGCCAGATTGACTGTATAAAATTACTGCTGGAACAAGCATTTAAAAGTGTTGCATTTAAAATTAAAAAAATGAGTGTAAGATTGTAACCAATTAAACAAAATAATAAAAATAATAATAATTGATCGTTCTCTGCTTTCAGGTAAACAATGTAAGTTTGAAGCTAAACTCCTTTATAACTGGGTACTTTTCATCGATATTCGTGAATTTGTTGATGCTTTTCGTTGTCAATGAAGAACCGTACAACAGCAATATACTCTTGGGCTTCGTAGCCAAATTTGGATACTTTGATGATATAAAGTGTTCAGATTTTGGTTACGTCTGTAATATTAAATTCCCCAAACTTTTTATAGAAATAAAATTGTAAGTCAATAATTATTATACATAACATTCACAGGCTTACAAACATCGTCACGTTTTTTCGACTTCACTTTGATTCAGAATTAATTACTGAGGCAAACTTGTACACTGACATTTAACGTTTATTTATAATTAATGTGTTAGGAGTATTTCCATGTTCGTTGTCAATTGTTAAAATCAGCTCGTGCATGAGTGGTAAGTGTTCAAAACCTACTTATGCTTAAATTTTGATTGTAGCATCCAGAATTGCATAAATAATCTTGAATCATTGGAGAAGCACTTTGGTCTTCATCAAGGAAGCATCAGAGAGAACTTAAATAGTTTTGACAGAGAAACTGTGATATTGAAAATAATGGTATCAGGCAATGTAAATCTGAATCCATTAGGAATATTCATACCGTTGCACTTTGCTGTTAAGGAAAAGAACATGGACGTAATTACCTCCTTGATCGAAACTGGAGCAGATGTAAATCAAGTGGATTGTGATGGAAATACAGCCATATTTTCTTTTTATAATAACTCTTTTGGAAGTAGCAGTACAGTATGTTCATCAGAAGCCGATGAAAAGTACGTATAGGTCGCTCATATGCGTTAGGATCTTTTTGACTAGATTAGTGTGTGGATTTGTTATATGCACCGGGGTTCAACTTATATGGCTGAGTTGGTAGTAGAGTTTTTCCGGGAGCACAATCCGCTAGATGGCACAAGATGTAAATTAATTTTTATAGTTGGCAGTGCTGATTTGCAGTATTACAATCACGTGGCCATTTTAAGGTTAATTGAAACGCTACAACGAATGCAGCTAGAATTACAAGTGTAACAGTGCTTTCCTTGAACATTTAATGAAATAAAAGTTAGGACGTCTGTGATACTAATGCTGTGATTATCATAGTAAGGCTGGTGCAGTTTTACCATCATTTTTATTAATAAGTGCAAGTAGAAGTCAGTAAAGTAAACGTTAAGTGAAGATAATGTTTACATGGCTGTTTTTTCTTCAGCATTACCCATTACTGGTCTAACTGTACATATAAAAAAGGATAAACATAATGGAGCATTGTCATCCGAAGTCCCATACATGTGCTGTTAAAGGTTGTCGTAATAAATTCTCTCCTCGACATCGGTTTCCAAATCCCAAGAAATATATGGAGCTATTTAAGAAGTGGATTGTCACATGTGGAAATGAGAAAATTTTTAATTTAGATCCAGAGCGGGTGTACAAATCTTACCGGATTTGTCATGTACATTTTGCTGAGAATGATGTGGGAACTAATTTTTTCTTAAAAAGAACAGCAGTACCATCTTTAAATCTACCAGTAAATTTGAAGGATGTAACAACAGAAGAAGGTATGAAAATTGTTGAAGTATCTAGTAGAATTAGTTATATAGCATTTATAAATCATAAGTTTATCTACCTACATTCTTTCTTTTAGCATTTCAACTTTTACCAAATGTATTAGAACCTGTTGCTTCTGGAAGTGGAATTCAACCTGTTGCTTCTGGAAGTGGAATTGAATCTGTTGCATCGGAAAGTACAATGGAAATAATTGCTTTGGGAGATGCAGAGAAATGTAAGTAAATCATTAAAATATATAATGAATGGACAGGTATATATTAATAATGTTTAACAGGGTCAGATTTACAAATGGATGCACCCACAACTCCTCCAAGAGAACATATTGGTGTAAAGGAAGGTACATTGGAATATTAATCATGTAAAGTTTTTAATATTAAAGGTGAAAATTTTATGTCAGGTACGTCAATATTGAAGTCCATAGGCTATACTAGAACAGTACAGTTAACACCAAGGAAAACATTTTTGTACAAAAAAGTAAGACACTTACAAAAACGAAACATTTCTTTAAAAATTCGTTACAAGAAGACCCAAACAAAAGTAAAATTATTTAAGCATATGAGTAAAGAAGAAATCTTCAACGAAATTACTGATTCTTTAGATAGTGGCGTTGCACAATTTATGAGAACACAACTATTAATGGCTGGAAGAAAGAAACATGGAAGAAGATTTACACTAAATGACAAAATTTTAGGTTTAATTTTATACAAGCAAAGTCCAAAAGCATACAAACTGTTAACTAAAATCTTTGTTCTACCAAGTCGAACAACTTTAAAACAAGTGTTAAGAACATTGTCAATTCATGCTGGAGTAAGTGATACTGTGTTCACAAATTTGCAAAATAGAGTTGTAGGGTTGCAGGATATAGACCGCAAATGTATTTTAATGTTTGATGAAATGGCTATTCAACCCAGTATTCATTTCCTTGAACATTTGGGTGAGATATGTGGTTTTGAAGATTTGGGTGATACAAAATCATCACAAATCGCAGATACTGTTCTAGTATTTATGCTACATGGCATAAACAGATCTTGGAAACAACCACTGTGTTATTTTTTTTCTAAGAGTGCTGTGAAGACATTTAATCTTGTTCGACTTATTAAATTAGTTATTAACAAGTGTCATGAAGTTGGTTTACAACTAGTGGCAACTGTATCTGATCAAGGCACAACAAATCAAGCTGCCATACAGTATTTAATTAATGAAACTAAGATAAGTAGTCGAAGTGGTATAATTTGTAACGAAAATGGTTACAGAGTTGGGGATAATACCATCCACCATATTTATGACCCACCTCATTTATTAAAAGGTGTACGAAATAATCTGTTAACAAAGAATCTGTTTCATAAACAGGCTGATGGTCACACAGCAATGGCTACATGGAGTGATATATCTACTGCTTATGCAATAGATAATGAATCAGGAGATTTACGAGCTATGCCCAAATTAACAGATTGGCATGTGTTGCCAAGTAAAATAAAAAAAATGAAAGTATCTTGTGCATCTCAGGTTCTCAGCCATACAGTAGCCTCTGTCATAGCGTTATTTGCTAAAAGTGGGATTACCAGTGCTAGTGGTGCTAAATTAGAAAACAGAGCAATAGAAACAGCTGAGATACTTTCATTTTTTGACAAATTATTTGATAGTGTGAATGGGACAACATTAGTAGCTCCACCACATAAACCACTTAAGTGTGCATTAAGTCAGAACTCTGAGCATTTTAAATTTTGGGATATAGCCCGTACAAAATTACAGTCTATGTATTTTCAAAAGTTTCGAGATACTTCTGTAGCAAGGACACCATCAATTGTGAACTGGATAAAAACTTTAAATAGTTTACAGCAAATTTGTAAAACATTGAGGAAAAATAGCAACATTACTTTTATAAGACCACGATTTTTCAATCAAGATCCCCTTGAAAATTTTTTTGGGCAAATAAGGCAGCATGGACATCGCAGTATTAATCCTACAGCTGTCCATTTTGAAAATCACTTTAAAACTTTGTTATTAAATAACTTCGTTACAAGGCACTCAATTGAATCCAATTGTGAAACTGAAGATTCTTCACACTTAATAAAATTTGTTAAAGAGTTTGTTATGGTCGGGAGAAGTCAAGAATGTACAGTTATAAATAGAGACTATAGTAATTATAATGTAGATCTAAGTAATATTAGTTATAGATCATATATAGATAAGATTAGTTTAGGATATGTTAGTGGGTGGTTAATAAAAAATGTTAAACAGTTAACTTTGTGTGCAGTTTGTCGCAGCAATTTACTTTGCTCCAGTTCAGAAAAAACAGAGTGGCATTCCTTTTAGTTGTAGAAAAAGATTTCTCTGAATGTGTGCCTCAGAAATTAAAATACTGCCATCCATATTTCTTAGAAAAACTTTTTTTACAATACGATATTATAAAGAAATTGCTGCCACTCATTTGCCATGAAAAAGACTTTTTGTATATATTAACGCAAGAAATTAAACGCCGTGTTATTTATAATTTTAACGAATGCATTCATAAGGACAATTTAATTGATTATATAATTATTAAATTCAGTAAATTATGTATACATAATTGGTGTACAGGAGTTAATCGTTTGTTATTAGGCAAAGATGCTAGAATTAAAAGAAAAGATAAAATTTATGAACAAGCAACAGATATGTACATTAAAAGGAGAAAAAAAGTATAACTCTATGATATGTATAATAATTTATGTGTATATATACTTCTTTATAATATATGGATATTTTGCAAATTTATTTGTAGTGTTTTTTTAATTCTGTAATAATATGAATATTTTGTTCATGTAGAACTCTTTAACAATAGTTTCTACGTGAGATTAAAATTGAACTGTATTAATTGTGAATCTGATAATAATTTCACCACATTCGTTAAATTTAATCATTCATTAAAAATAAATATTACTGTGGTTATTATATATATATATATATAATCACAGCAAAATTTACTTTAAGGGAATATTAAAATTAACGAATGTTTGTGAAACACGAGTAAATTTTGCAGATTAATATTTTGAAAAACCCGCGTTACAAAACATAAGGGAGCACAAGCCGACAGATGGCTCAAAACAACTTCAGTTGCTAGTATTGCAGATGCCTATCTAAACTTATCTATGGTTATATGCATTGTCCATTTATCATACGAAACTAATAGCGTTTTTGATTCACCTGCATCAGTTGCGCTCAGTGTATTTGCATTTTCTTTTACCTACAAGTAATAACACGAGATGAAGATACTCTCAGTGCGATCAATCGAAAATGCCATAAGAAAAGCTGGTAAAACGTGGTAAACAGGGTTGCCAGCACTGAATTGTCGAATACCATAGATAAGTTTAGATAGGCATCTGCAATACTAGCAACTGAAGTTGTTTTGAGCCATCTGTCGGCTTGTGCTCCCTTATGTTTTGTAACGCGGGTTTTTCAAAATATTAATCTGCAAAATTTACTCGTGTTTCACAAACATTCGTTAATTTTAATATTCCCTTAAAGTAAATTTTGCTGTGATTATATATATATATATATAATAACCACAGTAATATTTATTTTTAATGAATGATTAAATTTAACGAATGTGGTGAAATTATTATCAGATTCACAATTAATACAGTTCAATTTTAATCTCACGTAGAAACTATTGTTAAAGAGTTCTACATGAACAAAATATTCATATTATTACAGAATTAAAAAAACACTACAAATAAATTTGCAAAATATCCATATATTATAAAGAAGTATATATACACATAAATTATTATACATATCATAGAGTTATACTTTTTTTCTCCTTTTAATGTACATATCTGTTGCTTGTTCATAAATTTTATCTTTTCTTTTAATTCTAGCATCTTTGCCTAATAACAAACGATTAACTCCTGTACACCAATTATGTATACATAATTTACTGAATTTAATAATTATATAATCAATTAAATTGTCCTTATGAATGCATTCGTTAAAATTATAAATAACACGGCGTTTAATTTCTTGCGTTAATATATACAAAAAGTCTTTTTCATGGCAAATGAGTGGCAGCAATTTCTTTATAATATCGTATTGTAAAAAAAGTTTTTCTAAGAAATATGGATGGCAGTATTTTAATTTCTGAGGCACACATTCAGAGAAATCTTTTTCTACAACTAAAAGGAATGCCACTCTGTTTTTTCTGAACTGGAGCAAAGTAAATTGCTGCGACAAACTGCACACAAAGTTAACTGTTTAACATTTTTTATTAACCACCCACTAACATATCCTAAACTAATCTTATCTATATATGATCTATAACTAATATTACTTAGATCTACATTATAATTACTATAGTCTCTATTTATAACTGTACATTCTTGACTTCTCCCGACCATAACAAACTCTTTAACAAATTTTATTAAGTGTGAAGAATCTTCAGTTTCACAATTGGATTCAATTGAGTGCCTTGTAACGAAGTTATTTAATAACAAAGTTTTAAAGTGATTTTCAAAATGGACAGCTGTAGGATTAATACTGCGATGTCCATGCTGCCTTATTTGCCCAAAAAAATTTTCAAGGGGATCTTGATTGAAAAATCGTGGTCTTATAAAAGTAATGTTGCTATTTTTCCTCAATGTTTTACAAATTTGCTGTAAACTATTTAAAGTTTTTATCCAGTTCACAATTGATGGTGTCCTTGCTACAGAAGTATCTCGAAACTTTTGAAAATACATAGACTGTAATTTTGTACGGGCTATATCCCAAAATTTAAAATGCTCAGAGTTCTGACTTAATGCACACTTAAGTGGTTTATGTGGTGGAGCTACTAATGTTGTCCCATTCACACTATCAAATAATTTGTCAAAAAATGAAAGTATCTCAGCTGTTTCTATTGCTCTGTTTTCTAATTTAGCACCACTAGCACTGGTAATCCCACTTTTAGCAAATAACGCTATGACAGAGGCTACTGTATGGCTGAGAACCTGAGATGCACAAGATACTTTCATTTTTTTTATTTTACTTGGCAACACATGCCAATCTGTTAATTTGGGCATAGCTCGTAAATCTCCTGATTCATTATCTATTGCATAAGCAGTAGATATATCACTCCATGTAGCCATTGCTGTGTGACCATCAGCCTGTTTATGAAACAGATTCTTTGTTAACAGATTATTTCGTACACCTTTTAATAAATGAGGTGGGTCATAAATATGGTGGATGGTATTATCCCCAACTCTGTAACCATTTTCGTTACAAATTATACCACTTCGACTACTTATCTTAGTTTCATTAATTAAATACTGTATGGCAGCTTGATTTGTTGTGCCTTGATCAGATACAGTTGCCACTAGTTGTAAACCAACTTCATGACACTTGTTAATAACTAATTTAATAAGTCGAACAAGATTAAATGTCTTCACAGCACTCTTAGAAAAAAAATAACACAGTGGTTGTTTCCAAGATCTGTTTATGCCATGTAGCATAAATACTAGAACAGTATCTGCGATTTGTGATGATTTTGTATCACCCAAATCTTCAAAACCACATATCTCACCCAAATGTTCAAGGAAATGAATACTGGGTTGAATAGCCATTTCATCAAACATTAAAATACATTTGCGGTCTATATCCTGCAACCCTACAACTCTATTTTGCAAATTTGTGAACACAGTATCACTTACTCCAGCATGAATTGACAATGTTCTTAACACTTGTTTTAAAGTTGTTCGACTTGGTAGAACAAAGATTTTAGTTAACAGTTTGTATGCTTTTGGACTTTGCTTGTATAAAATTAAACCTAAAATTTTGTCATTTAGTGTAAATCTTCTTCCATGTTTCTTTCTTCCAGCCATTAATAGTTGTGTTCTCATAAATTGTGCAACGCCACTATCTAAAGAATCAGTAATTTCGTTGAAGATTTCTTCTTTACTCATATGCTTAAATAATTTTACTTTTGTTTGGGTCTTCTTGTAACGAATTTTTAAAGAAATGTTTCGTTTTTGTAAGTGTCTTACTTTTTTGTACAAAAATGTTTTCCTTGGTGTTAACTGTACTGTTCTAGTATAGCCTATGGACTTCAATATTGACGTACCTGACATAAAATTTTCACCTTTAATATTAAAAACTTTACATGATTAATATTCCAATGTACCTTCCTTTACACCAATATGTTCTCTTGGAGGAGTTGTGGGTGCATCCATTTGTAAATCTGACCCTGTTAAACATTATTAATATATACCTGTCCATTCATTATATATTTTAATGATTTACTTACATTTCTCTGCATCTCCCAAAGCAATTATTTCCATTGTACTTTCCGATGCAACAGATTCAATTCCACTTCCAGAAGCAACAGGTTGAATTCCACTTCCAGAAGCAACAGGTTCTAATACATTTGGTAAAAGTTGAAATGCTAAAAGAAAGAATGTAGGTAGATAAACTTATGATTTATAAATGCTATATAACTAATTCTACTAGATACTTCAACAATTTTCATACCTTCTTCTGTTGTTACATCCTTCAAATTTACTGGTAGATTTAAAGATGGTACTGCTGTTCTTTTTAAGAAAAAATTAGTTCCCACATCATTCTCAGCAAAATGTACATGACAAATCCGGTAAGATTTGTACACCCGCTCTGGATCTAAATTAAAAATTTTCTCATTTCCACATGTGACAATCCACTTCTTAAATAGCTCCATATATTTCTTGGGATTTGGAAACCGATGTCGAGGAGAGAATTTATTACGACAACCTTTAACAGCACATGTATGGGACTTCGGATGACAATGCTCCATTATGTTTATCCTTTTTTATATGTACAGTTAGACCAGTAATGGGTAATGCTGAAGAAAAAACAGCCATGTAAACATTATCTTCACTTAACGTTTACTTTACTGACTTCTACTTGCACTTATTAATAAAAATGATGGTAAAACTGCACCAGCCTTACTATGATAATCACAGCATTAGTATCACAGACGTCCTAACTTTTATTTCATTAAATGTTCAAGGAAAGCACTGTTACACTTGTAATTCTAGCTGCATTCGTTGTAGCGTTTCAATTAACCTTAAAATGGCCACGTGATTGTAATACTGCAAATCAGCACTGCCAACTATAAAAATTAATTTACATCTTGTGCCATCTAGCGGATTGTGCTCCCGGAAAAACTCTACTACCAACTCAGCCATATAAGTTGAACCCCGGTGTCGAATACCCTCTGTCTGTCTGTTGATTGTCTGTATCATCCTCTTCTATTGCTTTCCTCTTTCCATACCTTTTTGGTGAAGCAACACAAATATGACTGTAATTTGTAGCTTGTTTTGAGAGACAGTGAAGCGTGAGAGCTAAACTGTCACTTTTGACCATCTTTAGGACTGAACTCTCAAAGTTTTGAGTTTAGTCTACACAGCTATAATCTACTCATTGCCCAAGTGGCAGTGTAGTCAGTATATAGTGTTCCAAGTACTTCGCAAATCGTTCCGTTCGTTCACTATGTTACACCTTGCAGTCAATTAAGTTCTTAATTAAAGTAGGCCATGACTTCAGTGTTTTTTCTCCCAAAGGTTAGTAACATTAATGAATTAAAAACTTGAAACCTCGGTCATATTTTCATTTATTGGCTTTAACGTTTTCGGGCCCGGCCGAGTCCGTCATCGGAAGCTAATGGATAAGTGAGTGTAGTTTCGACCGAGAGCGAAACGAGGTTTCAAGTTTTTAATTTATTATTACACACACCGGTCAAGAACTTACATTTTGAAAGTTAGTAACATTGACAGCTGTCCAATTAAATTGTTTGTGCTAACACTTGGCAAACGCGTTTGTGCATTCACGGTGAAGGCTAACATTTTCAGCGTCTGTTTTAAGCGTTAATGTTCTTTTGAATTGAAGTAATTAAGTCTTTCTTTGAATTTTAAGTTTACACATTTTTTATGTGATGTCATGATTAGATAATATGCACTGACAGTTGTTGACAAGTATCCCTCATTCTTGTATTGAGCGTCGCCAACTTTATGAAAAAAATCACAGCTCTCTTTAATGAGGAATTCATTAGAAGGTACGGTAATACTTAGAGGTGTGTTCCAAAATATTATTTATATCAACGAATCTCTTACAAAATTATACGAAGCTCGTGTCTCATACTTGTACGAGAAACCTAGTACGGATGGCAACCCTGGTGGTAACACATCATCAACCATCAACAGCCGCCCTCCATTTACATTCACTTCACCCAGAATCAAATCGATTTGACTTTGAACTGAACTGATTTTAAAGTGAACAGAGAGATTCTTAAAACAATGACGTTTTGAAACTAAAAATTACATACCCTCAAAATACATATGAAATCACATGAAACTGATAACTGATTTTGTAAACGAGGTTGATGAGTACCGGGCGTGCGAGGTGAAAATCACTTCTTCATCGCTGATCACCAATTGAATAACTGCAAGTGGAATGCAGTCAGTGATTTTTAAATGAATTTGAATCGATTCGCATTCCAACAGGTTGTAAACTTCAGAAACATAACCTGTAGCTTTAAAAAAAAACAAATTCCTAACGACGCGCGTAATTCAAACGTTTGCTCACAGCGACTTCACAGGAGTTTGCCAAACTGAAACTCCGTGTTTAAGTTCGCTTTCTTAGTTCGCACCCCATGCACCAAGTGACTTTCTTAGCTTTTGTCAGCATTTTCGCTTGTGTAATACCATTAATGCTGGCAAAAGCTGAGAATGTCACTTTAAACTGTAATAAATGAAAAACACTTGGCAGCCCTGCAGCCAAGTGTGCATGGGGTGTGAACTAATAAAGCGAAATAAATAATAAGGAATCTTATCGATTTGAAGAAACAAGAAAATTGATTTTCTTTGAAAACTGATTTTTGATTTTCTTTGCACATGCACAGGTTTTGATAGATGTTCTGTCACCCTCAAAAATGTTTATGTGCTCAGGTCATTGATGCAACATGTGTACGGTTTGTATAAGTTTAAAGCTTTGTTCGTTTGTATTGCTCTGACTGCTCCCTTCCATGTATACAAATTCATGTTTCGCCCATGCGTTTGACGTGTAAGTTTATGTTACGGGACGTTCACATTATAGAGACTTCATTGTATTTAAGCTAGGTCTACAGACTTTTGCGAGCGTCCGTTGGCGACACTTAACGGTGTAGATTTTTTTTGCTTGCTTTGCATATGCGTGCTATAGTTCCAATGTTAGTGATTTTAGTACAATTTGATTTTCCATTCATCTCGTTTTAATGTCAAGTAATACCGTGCTTTCAAATGAATTCCTCATTAAAGTAAGCTGTGATTTTTTTATAAAGTTGGCGACGCTCAATTCAAGAATGAGGGACAGTGTCGTGTTATCTAGTCATGACATCACATAAGAAAAAAATGTGTAAATTCAAAATTCAAAGAAACACTTAGTTACTTCAATTCAAAACAACATAAACGCTTAAAATAGACGCTGAAAATGTTGTCCTTCATCTTTGTGAATTGTAGTTGTGAATTAACAAGTTCTTCTTTACAATCACAGAGTGATGAAATACTACACAATATTATTTCAGATCAAGATCATCACTAATTCAACTTGTCTTGTACTACTGCCGGACCCAAGCCCAGATAAAGGAGAAGGGCTTAGTAATTTTAATACATTGTATGTGTATGTATACATCTATTGCCTGTTTATAAGTATACGTTTTGTTTTTGCCTTTTCTGTGATGTAGAAAGTTGTAATCATATTATATATACTTACTTATAACATTATAAAATATAAGTTGTATTAATTGACAAATTTTAAATAAACCAGCAATTAATGACATTCAACTTCTTTACTAATTTTTATAGTTACTTTTTTAAACAAGGATTTATTTTTAAATAGTTCTATTGTATTTTCGTATTTAACATTTGTATCCGCTTCACAACTTATTTATTGATTTGTAATATGAAAATTTATCTTCTGATTAGTTCAAATAATTGAACAAATCAAATACAAATTGTGAAACGTATGTACACGTTAAATAAAATATAATAGAAACTGTTTAAAAATAAATTTCTTATTCATAATAATTAATAGCATTGGATGGCCTGGATGGCAACGTTCAAATATCCCGCTAAAATATTAGTTCTGCCATCCCCACAACAGATGGCACGTTGATCTTTGTTGTTAGAACTGATGTTTACAGTGATGAAGATTGTTCTAACAGATTATTATTATTATTCAGGAACTAAAAATATTGACTCCCTTTGCGTAAGCAGCACTGAATCCTTTGAGATAAGTTATTGAAGACATTATTAAAGTTTCAGGTGGTCCCATATTTGCAATTGCCTGCTGCAATTCTTCTAAATTGTTTAATACGTGTTCTGAACACCACATTATTTAAATAAGGAAATAAGAAGTTCGGGTCTAATAGAATATTACAGCAAATGTTCAAAATGTTGGCCTCCTTCACGTAAGCAGCACTGAATCCCTTGTGATAAATTATTGAATACATTAATTAATGTTTCAGGTCTGATATTTACAATTGCTTGCTCAATTGCGTGCTATAATTCTTCCAAATTGTTAAGATGATTACAGAACACCACATTTTTTTAAATGCGGAAATAAAAAGAAATCCAGGGTTGTCAAATCGGGTGATCTACTAGACCACAAACCAGCACTAATGAAACGTCCTGGGAAAAACTTCTCTAAATCATTTATTGTGGTTCATGCTGTGTGGGCAGTGGCGGAATCTTGTTGAAAGTAGCTATTTGCTAATTCAATATCGTCTAATTGGTTTATAAATGGTTCCAATATAAGTCTCTGATATTTGTGGGCATTAATTGTTTCCTGGAAGAATATTGGTCCAACAATTCTTCTCTGAGACATTGCCACCCAAATGCCAATTTTAAGTGGATGTAACGGCACTTCAATCATATTATGAGGATTATGACCAAGTCCTGTAATTTTGTGAATTGATAAACCCAGAGAGATGAAACCAGGCTTCATCAGAGAAGAAAGTAATGTCTTGTTGGTCAATATTATTTAGCAAGTTATTGTTGTACCACTAACAAAACTGAAAGTGTTGAAGAAAATCGGGTGTGTGAAGTTGTTGAACCATCAAAAATTTGTACGGTCGGAAATGAAGGTGTTTTTTCAAGATCTTCCGAATACATTCATAAGAAACATTTTACATTCGTTACATTCATTTTTACATTCGTAAGAAACATTTTGTACAACATTGGGTGTTATTATAGTGGGGTCACCAGTGGATTTTCCTTTTCCTACATTACTGATTTGCAAGAAACGTTCAATTATTCTTGCACAATGTTGTGAAAAAAGACGAAACTCAATTTGTTCAGGGTATATTTCAATAAATTCGCCATAGGCCTGCTGCCGTGAATAAATCCAATTACCATTTTCATTTTGCACTCCACTTCGAAAATAAGCCATTACTAAAAATGTATCTTATTCTGCACTCAAAACCATTTTGATAATAAACTGTGATGTTTAAAAATCTGATTTATTTGGTTTTTTATTTGACAATAGACGAATTTGAATTTGACAATCTAGTGTCAAATTTTGAATTTAAAAATCCAGTACACCAACATAAACATTGAAAAGTGTTGCCAATTTAATAAAATAATTTTCAATCATTAAAAGTCACTCGGTACATGTTCTTGTAAACAACCAACCGACTTTCGTCGTTAATGACTTTAAATCAGTACCAACTAAACTCAAGATGTTACGTACGATGTATTTGCTGAAATTCAGTAACATTTTGTTACTACAAGTTTTTTAAAATGACAATGTTGCCGCTTCAATTATCACTAACGTCAGATGGTTATATTAATTGTAAGTTACGAATTTTTACCATTCTGTTTCTGAAGTTACGTAACATTTAAATTACACGTTCTTTGTAATTTAAATCATAAGTGTTTGCTTCAAAGTCGGATGTTATAAAGAAATATGAAAATTAAGTACGTACAACAAATAGAACACGTACATAACCTATACACTGTCAATCACCGGTCATATGTAAACACTTCAATACTTGGCAACGTTGTTCTAGCATTACGTCATAAATATGAATGACGAAAGTTGGCTGGATGTTTACAAGAACTGTATATACACGGTGGCTTCAGTAAACACATTGTAAAAATTTGAAAATATATTGAGTTGTTCCATGATGTATTGTTCCATCGGTTCTTGCTTTTAGCAAATCTAGGATGTTTAATAAAAATAAATTTTACAGAGAGGATTTTCTATTTTGCTCTAATAAAATCATTCAAAAATTCCTTGCCCATGTAACAAGGAGATAATGAAAAATGATATTGACAAATCAATCTTTATCATATCTCTCGAATGAAAAAAAATTTATTATCTTTAATCTATTTTTTGTATTTACGTGCATTCGTGGCTTGTGGATGAAATATGATGGACTTGGGTTCTTTAAAGGAACTCGTCGCAGACGAGGTCACAAATTGCAGCCGCCACGACTTGGTAAGTAAAAAGTAGCAAAAATTAATTATGAAAGAATGGTCTTTTACCAATTATTCATGATGATATATTTTTCATAATCTCATAATGGCATAATAAATTGACATATCAACATAAACTGTTTTTTCCAAAGCCCTGTGATTTACAAAATTACAACGCATGAAATGCACAAACACTACAACTCCTCCCCACTAAATTATAACACTATGGTGAAAATCGAACTCTCGGTTTTGGAATACGATTCAATCTTCGAAGTTGAACTGAATGTTTCGATTCTTCAACTGTATCTCGATTTACTTCAGCTGATTGTGAAATTGCTTGAGCTGGTTTATGTGCTGTTTCAAATTCTGTGGGAATAGTGGTTGTCTGGTTTTTCAATCTAAAGTCCTCATCATTGACATTAAAGCGTTTGCGTATCTGGTTTCTATGTCGACGATGTAGTCCGTTTGCTGTCTGAACATAGATGTGTCTGAATCACATACATTGATCTTCCTAAAGGCTTGACAATCTTACCCTTTACCCAGTGAACCTTTGGCCGGAACATACGTAACAAAACATCTTCATTTGGTTTAAACGAAGCTTTGTCTTTACCAGAACTGTGACACGTCATCTCCGGTGTCATTAACGATAACAGTGTTCGTGGTTGTCGGCCATGAAGGAGTTCTGCTGGTGATATGCCTATAACGTTGTTCGATAGGAGAACAGTAATGTGGCCACTGCTTTTTTTTTAGTCTGCCGATTGTCTCCTCCCCACATAGATTTAGCCATTGCTGATTTGAATGTTCTAACGAACCTTTCCGCTTGTCCATTCGAAGCTGGATGAAACGGTGCCGTCATCAAGTGCATAATGCCATTGACACTACAAAATCGTTTGAAGTCAAACTGCGTGCCATTGTCCGTAACCAATGTGTTCGGAAGTCCTTCGTGCAAAAAAATGTTTGTGAGCGCCGTGATCGTCGACTGAGTTGTTGCATTGACCATCTTTAAAATAAACGGATATTTTGAGTATGCGTCTACCACGACCATCCACATTGAATCCATAAACGGTCCTGCAAAGTCAACGTGAATGCGCTCCCAGGGTTTCTTAACCATTGGCCATGGCTGAAACTGTTTTGCCGGATTCGACTGGTTATGCTGGCAGGCCTCGCATGTTTTGGTTTATTTGTTCGATGTCGTTGTCGATACCTGGCCACCAACAATAACGTCTTGGTAATTGTTTCATTCGCACTCTGCCCCAGTGTCCTTCGTGAAGCATTACCAAAACGCACTGACGTAACTTGGCCGGAATAACGATTCTATAGGATTCACAATTTGTTTGGCGAATTACAATTCCTTCGTGAATCGTGAGTTCATGGCGTTGCATAAAATAAAGCTTTAGGGGTCCATCGGGTATTGATTCTGACCAACCTTCTGTGATCGTTTTGCGTAACTCCCTGAATATTAGGTCATTGTCCGTGGCTTTGACAATCTGCTTACTGTCGATTGGAAAATCATCGACTGCCTCGTCAATTGCATAAATAACATCAATGCACGCCTCTTCACTCTTGTCGAATGTCAAGTCAGGCCCTGTAGGCAATCTTGAAAGCACATCGGCATTTGCGTGTGCTTTGGTTGATCGATGTACAGTTTCGTAATCGTATCCCGTAAGAAACAATGCCCAACGTTGCAAACGTTAAATAGATGTTGCTGATAGTTGCTTCGACGGATTGAAAATTGCTACAAGAGGTTTGTGGTCCGTTTGAAGCTCGAAATGCCGCCCGTATAAATATTGATAGAATCGCTTGATCCCAAAGACGATGGAAAGAGCCTACTTCTCTATTTGACTGTAACGATATTCATGATCATTTAATGTCTTTGAAGCAAATGCGATCGGATATTCGTTACCATTATTATCTCGATGCGATAATACTGCACCAATGCCGTATGACGAAGCGTCTGTGGCCAAAATTAATGGTGAATCTACCGGTAATGTGCAAGTGTGGTGGCTTGAATGATTCTGCTCTTCAGTTCTTCAAAAGCTGCTTGTTGATCCTTGCCCCACTTGAATTTCGCATCTTTGCGGCGTAACATATTAAGTGGACCCGCAATATTTGAAAAGTTCGGTAGGTACATATTTATTGTAATAATTGACTTTACCCAGAAACGATTGAAGTTCATCCAAATTCTTTGGACGGGGTAAATTCTTTACTGCTTAAATGCCGGAATCCGAAGGTCGCTTTCATGGTTTTAAATAATAAACCATTATTAATAAAAGTTATTTATTATTTTTAAATAAGGAATAAGTAGCAAATACGTGTTACGCGTACGTCTGTCTACTGCCGCGTTGTGCGTCTGCGCATTGCCTTGCGTCTGTTTTAGACGTGAGTCGTTCATGAATGATTCGTTCAAAAAGAACGAATCTTTGTGAAACTCGAAGGAATCAATTCTCGATTCCGAAAAGATTCGATTCTCTTTTGATTCTTCGAGTCCTTCCACTCTAAATTCGGAGATGTACTGAATGAATCGTATGAATCATCTCAAACGCGAAAGGATTCGAACCTCTTTTGATTCCTTTGAGTCCTCGAGTCGTGATTCGGAACAGAGTTGCCAACTTTGTCAAACGTATTGTCGCCGACATTTCAGAATAAAATCGCCCAATGCGTATATTTTATATGGAAGATAAAAATTTTTAGTCGCCAAATTCAAGAGTAAGAATCGCCCACTAACGCATTTTAAATTGGCAAAAGAAAATTTCTGGTCGCCAAGTTTTACTTAAAAATCGCCCAAACGGCGATAAATCGCCCATATTGGCAACCCTGATTCGGAACCGAATCACAGAATAACCAGCGGGCTTATTCACGTTCTTTCGACAAAGTTTCCGAATCGATCGATTGTAATCGATCGGTTCAGTTTCCGTAGTCGAGTGGATACGAAAATGCTATTCGCGTTCGTGCTCGATAAGCTCATTTTCGGTTGAGTGACGTCAATAGAATCGGCCCGAAGATTTCCGACCACTCTCACTACGAACCAATCAGACCAGTCGTTAGTGGCAAATAAGTTGATGCGCGCCATTATAAAATACTCAGTCATTTCGTTTCGTTCTTTTCGTTGAATTGTGTTTGATAAACATGAATGCACTATAAGTATTATTGTAATTTACGTACAGTAACTACATACGTACTACTAATGTAGAGGTTTGGTGATTAGTATAATTCAATGTATGTATACAATAGTAGTAATTTGAAATATAAATTTGCAACTCCTTCACATAAATGAATAGTAAGTATTGTTCATTTAAAAAGATTCTACATATCAAAATCAGTTTTACAAGTAAGAGAAATTAACAATTCATAATTTTATTAACGTTTATTTTTTTGCCAATAATTTTTTCTAAGATACTAGGAGTATGGGAAAATATTAAGAGAATGAAATGATTTTCTATTAACATATAACTTTTCATGTTCATATGATGCTCGGATTGCTACATGTGTGCCGCCAATAAAACCAAGTATTCCTGGAAACTGGGAGGCTCGGAAGTTTCTTTTTGGGGAACTTCGAAATCGCTATATTTACTTCTGAATTATTTCCAAACGCTTTTCTCTAGTAGATGGAAAATTTAACCACCCAGTCAATATATGGCCCGAATTTAATGCTATAGTGACTTGATCAATTGTCCTGCAGACACTTGGTTGACTAAGCCCAAGGTATGCGTCACTGCTTGCAGACTTCTGATAACTTCCATGTGCATAAAAATGTAGGGCACACACAACCTTTTTACAAAACAATGAATTCTGAAAAGTATTCATGTGAATTAATATTTGCATACTTACTTTGATTTCTACACATTTCTTTCATGAAAGGGCAAAATCGGTCTAATTTCCTCAATTAACCATCTTGCTCTTTCAATTGACAAGCGATATTTTCCCATAAATAATTGTTTGTCATCATAAATGGATCTGAAGAATCCCGTAACTGTGTCAATCGAACACGATTCCCATCAATCAATCGTCTTCTTTCATTAGCATCTCGTCTTCTGCGAATTGTCACCAAACCAGCAGCCTTCACAAAAGAATAATTTTTGATAATTAAACGTGTGTGGATTCTAAGAGCTCATAACTTTTTCAGTGACTGTTGACTTCACATTACAGTTAAGTAATATTGACATATATTTGACGGGTTACTTTTTGCTTACTTCCTTTTGAAATTTCTTAGGTACCCGATGTGAAAGATTATACTATATTCAACATAAAGTGAAATAACTTTGTCTAGTTGTGATAAATCTTTTAACTTAACAATTGAACAACTAATGATAAAAGCAAAACAAATTTAAAAAGGCTGTACAGCATAATTTCTATTTTTTTGCTACATAAAAGTTGGTAATTATAAATTATTTATAAACAAATGTATAATTTTACTATCATAAATTAATCTATACACTTTGAATGCAATTAAATATTATTGCTCGTAGTTGCTATTGTTTTTAAAATTTTTTGAAAGTCATTTGCAGATTAACAAATGCAACTTACCTCTCTTGTCGATCGGATACGGTCACAATCGATAGATAACTGGTTTCGATAAACTTTTCCGATTTTCGCCAACGTTATCGATCGATTCATGTCGATCGGAAGAACGCGAATAGGGTTTTTGCGATTCACTCGACAACTTGAACCGAATTCGGTTATAATCGATCGATTTCTGCTTTCCGAGAGAACGTGAATAACCCCGCAGAAGTGACAGTCGCTGTCGGCACTTTGATCTTTTTAAATATCGACCGGTGACCTTCGCCATGTTTTTGGTGGGACCTATAAGCGGAAATATTTAAAATAACTCGGACAAGTTAGATAAATGGAAAACGCTCCGTTTATTGCATAATATAGAACAATATAAGCTGAGTTGAAATTAATGGAAAGAAAATGTTACGCTTAAAAAGTATTAATTATTTTATTAAATGCTTAGTATTTGAAATATTTTCATGGTATTTTAATTATTTTGAAATATATTATTTCATGATAGTTTAATTATTAAGTGTCATTTTAATGTTAAACTATGAATGATTAATCATAAGATAATATACGTTTACAAAATACGAAATATAGCTGAGATAAAATGGTAAACAAGATCATATGATCGAATTCTACGCCATATTTTCGGTGGGATCACCTATTCTCGCGCGCTTAACTCTTTTTTCGCGGGAAAGCGGGAGTGTCACTTCTGGTTATTCTGTGACCGAATGAATCATTTAATTTCGAATACATACGAGTTTTAGTTTCTGCGCACTTGCTTCAAGTTTATATGAGATTTTTTTTTTGTCCGAAATAAATAAAATTGATTTATAAAATCGTTAGTTATAAATTTTTGCGAATCTTAAGGTACATAGTGATAAAATTCTTTTGTAAAATCATAGTTTACTCAAATTACAAATTTTATTGAATTTTGCAATTACAAATTAATTATTGTTAATTACGTTAGTAATTACTAAATTTAATAAGTAGCATATAGATTTTTGGAAAAAATTAAAAATAAATTTTATTTTGCATATTTTCCAAGCTCTACTCATTTTCATTAGTAACGATTCCTTGCGAACGAATGTTTTTACGGAATCGAGTTCGCAACGCGTACTGTACCGGCGAATGAATGAATCATTACTGAACGATTCCTTAGGAACGAATCTTTTTGCGGAATCGAGTCAGAGGAATCGATTGACCAAAAAGAATCGAACTTTCCATGTCTAGTCTGTTTGATGTCACCTAATTGGTTGTATGATTGCCGCTAAAGCGCGCCACATTTAATATACATACGTACTACATGACAGTCGCAAACCATCACTCAAAATTATGTTACCCAAATACTCAACCTCGCGCTGGAAAAATTGACATTTGTCTAATCTGCAACGAAGATTGTGTTGCTCGAGTCGTTTGAATAGTTCATCTAGTGTGTGTAAATGTTCTTCATCCGTTGCGCCTGTAACAATGATGTCGTCCAAATAACTAGCGCAGTTTGGTAAGCCATTAATGGTTTGCTCTATCAATCTCTGAAAAATTGCTGGTGCGTTGGCAATATCAAATGCTAACCTCTGGTATTCAAATAATCCGTAAGGCGTATTAATAACCGCTAACTTCTTGGCCTGGTCGTCCAATTCAATTTGTAAATATGCGTCAGCTAAGTCAATTTTCGAGAAATGCTGCCCATTCTGCAGGCGTTGAAATAAGTCTTCGACTCTTGGTATCGGAAATTGTTCGACAAGTAACTGACTGTTAAGCGTTACCTTGAAGTCGCCGCAAATACGTAAGTGACCAATCGATTCTGGAACTAGGACTACAATCGGAGCTGCCCACTCGCTGATTTTAACAGGACGAATAATGTCAGCGTCTTGAAGACGTTGCAATTCTGCCTTAACCTTATCTTGAAGAGAAAAAGGAATTGGATGAGGCTTGAAGAACTTCGGTACTGCGTTGGGTTTGAGATGCAATTTTGCCTTGATCGAAGTGCATTTGCCTAATTCATTGTGGAATAGTTGTTGATGACGACCACAAATCTCGTCAATTTTGGTTTTCTGCGGTGCTATTTCAACCTCTGCTAATTCTAATGCATTTGCAAGCTCGACATCCATTGTTGGGTTACTGATCTTGAAACCAAATGCCGTAAACCACGGAGTTCCGAATAAGTTACTTGCGCTACGATTGTTGACTACTAGTAAACGTAAGTGCCTTGTCTTTGTGCCAATTCGTGCCTCGCACTGCCACATTTGTTGCACTTTGTCTTGAGATGGTGACATTTTGACCGTGGATGCGATTTGAAATATCCAGGACAGGATTTGTACTTTTCTGAGTTGACGTTGTCTGTTTCCTTGACCGTCTGCTTGATATTTTTTAACTTGCCACGTATTCTTGACTGTGATCGACCTCGTCTCTGCTCATAATTACTCGACATCTTATTGACATCATCTTGTTTGAGGTTGTTTGTACTGCCACTGTTTCCAGAGAATGTCTGCTTGGCTGCCTGGGTTGATTCGTAATCTGCGTAAATTTAATCACGTCGTCCAATGAAGGGTTCTCCTTTTGAAGTGCTGCTGACCTAACTTGCTCATAAGGTGTGTGCACGATAATCATATAACGTATATGTTCGTCGACCAAAGATTGACCACATTCTTGCTTAGGACAATTGAAGTTACAGTCTGTTGCATGTTCTCGAAACTCTGCGAGCCATTGAGCGTGTGATTGACCAGTTTTTAATGTGCAATGGTTGAACTTGTAACGAGCCATTAAAATATGGGTCGTAGTCTTGAAATGGTTTTTAAGTACTTCAGTGAGATTCTGGTACGACAGTGTCGGTAAGTCTACACCACCCGTAAGTTTTTTCAACAATTCGTAAGTTTCAGTACCAACCCATGACAAGAAATAAGCGCGTCGTTGTTCATCATTAATCACCCCGTGTGCTTCGAAATGCTGCTGTAAGCATGTAAAATAAGTGTTCCAATTTTCACTGACCAAATATGATCAGAAATTAGGGACGCTGCTAGCTTTTTGTACTGCATTACTCATGACAGGACCAACCGTAAGTTGCAATAATTGTTCCATGAATTGTCGTCGTTCCTCTCTATCTTGGCGTTCATGTTCCTCTCGAGCTGCACGATCTTTAATCATGAGAGCCAATGATCGGGTCTTCCTCACTTGCCCCTGTCTTCTCTACCTTTGGCATTATCAAATTCAATCCCATCCTCGTCGCCAATTGAAAGAATGGTCTTTTACTAATTATTCATGATGATATATTTTTCATAATTGCATAATAAATTGACATATCAACATAAACTGTTTTTTCCAAAGCCCTGTGATTTACAAAATTACAACGCATGAAATGCACAAACACTACAAATTATCTCCAATTTGTTGCTTCTTAGGTCTACAGAAGACGTCGAGGTACAGATAACGAAGGCGGAGATTACGAACTCTATCTTACTGCGCTTAACGCCTTAAAACTCGTCCTGGATGACGACGTACAAAATATAATAATCGGTTCCAATTTCGATGGTTACGGGGCCTTCGATGATATAGTGATTACGGTGTTACGTAAAGATGGAAGCGTCAAATTTTATGTTGTGCAGCTGAAACACAAGTCGAATCCGCAGAGTGCCATCAACTTCATAAACAAGAAAAATGGCGACTTTTCTCTGGAGAAATACAAGGAAAGCTACTACAAAGATATAATACCAAAAATGTCCTTGGATCATCGAGGTGAGGGATTGACAGATGTTATTTGCTGTTTGTTTACGAATGCAGCAATCCCCGACAACAAGAACCAAATAATTATGGACAACCGCACACGCCTTACTTGCAAGGCCATATATCATTCAAACTCTGATTTTTTAAATACCACATCAAAAGGATATTACACATTTGAAATGGACATGAAACAACCTGAATTCAAACCATTTTTATATAAGTATTTGTTTATGGATGGTTGTGAAAGGCACTACGACGATGTAATAAAAAGATTCAAAACCCAAGTAACTCAAGTAAGTGAAATTGGCAAGTGCTTCGGGAGTGAACTGAAAAAAGCAATCGAGACGGACGAATTGAATTTTGATATTATCTTGGTTGGTGTTAATGAATCGGTGAGAAACTCCTTTAAGAAAGTCAACGCTGATTTGCTGACGAAAATCTTAAACGATCTGACTCATTACTTCCGTATGCTCTACGAACGTGCGCGATCATTTTATGATCAATATCCAATTGAATGTGATGAATATTCACGATTCTTTCAGCGATTCAGATTCTACGGCAGTCAGCTGAGTTGTGGGGAAGTACTCGAAGCAATTGCTTCTAGAATCGAAGGATCCCTGGGCAAACTTAAAGCAAACGTTGTTGCAGATTTCGTTAAGTATGTCCAGGAAAATTTGCGACACAGTCGTTTGATGACAATGCAACAAATTAAGAAGAATTTATTGCAGCTGATGCTCCCGTTAAGTGTCTCGGATGAGGATCTCGAAGTGCGATTTCAAGCATTTCGAACGGTCACTGATTTAAACCATCTCAACCAGAGATTGATGGTCTCACAGAACATCAAACTGGCTGCGCAGGGTAGGAAGGAGATCGGATTGTGCGATATTGTGGATTCGGACTTTTGTCAAAAACTCAAGCCAGAATTCCTTCTTAACCACATGGGAAGTGTAGTCCATGTTGGTAAGAAATTGGAACTTAAATGCGAGGATTACATTAAAAGGAAATTTAACAAAATACTGTTTGACATGAATAAGCTGCACTTCCTAGTCGGTCTCGTCTATATACTGGGTATTTCAGAATCAATTTATTTGTTAAATGATTTACCTAAACAAGTAAACGTTATTAATTTGATGAATGGGGAGGATTTTCCAAGTAACATTTCCTTCAACCAGGGAAGTTATGCTGTTTTAATCCCAAACGATATCAATGCTGATACGCAAGCGGAAACGTTAATGAGATTAGTTATTGCTAAGGTACATAGTGTTTACTATTTAAAACAGAGTGGTACGTATTTCCTAGAATGGAAAGGATCGTGGGAGGGAGTTATTTTTGAAAAACGAAGTGATGATCGTTACGTTCCTTTAAGGTCATGCAATAGTAATTTTGGAAGTGACTGTATAAAGGAGAAAGACATTCTACAATATTATAGAAGCACAATTAACATCATCAGCGCAGAACCTGGCATGGGAAAATCGACGGTATTAGACTCTTTAATTCAATATTGTCCATCGAGCAAGTGGGTGTTGAAACTCAGCTTGAACGAATGGAATGGCGACCTATGCGACAAATTCCAGGAAATCTTAAGCGATCCCTTACAGTACATATTTGATAAATCTGAGGGAAGCTGCGTCGATGAAATCACCAAAGAACTATTCAAATACATGAAAAGCAAAGGTGCCGTGATGGTATTCATTGATGCATTCGACGAGATTTCTCCCAGATATACCTCGGATGTGCTGAAATTAATCGGCAAGTTAGAACAATTAAAAATACGCACCTGGGTATTTACACGATCCAATTTGAGGAACTGCCTTGAAAGGAAATTTGGCGTTATAGCTATTCCTATGAAAGCCCTTAGCAAGAACGAAATAAAAGACAACCTTCTGAAGAAAATAAAAAACAACAAACCGACATTGAAGCGTTTTCTTCAGAAAATGATAGACTTCGTGAGGATACCTCTTCACTTGAATATGTTTGCAACAGTTCTATTGAATGACAGTTTAAATTGCGATGACTTACAAGAGATTGATTTGTACGAGATTTTCATAACCACCAAGTGCAATATTTACTATGAAAAATTCAACATCGACATGAAACGAAATCACATCCAAACCATAATTCCAAGCGTTCCGCATTTGATTGAGGACCACCAGATGTTAGCGCTAGTTCTGATGTACGGTGTGAATTTTCTTGTGAAGAAAAAAATTGCGACTCCTTCTAAAATTAATCAACTTCTAAGTGAAATCGAAGAACAGAAGAATCACGTTGGTTTAGTCAGTTCAGTATGGGTTTCCGTTCCTATTTTTTACCACAGAAGTTTCGCTGAGTATTTAATAGCAAAATGGCTATCATCAAATATAAACCATGCAGCCTTTAAAACTATGTACCAACGTCTGCTTGAAGTGGATTTTGAAATCGTGTGTGATCTTTTCAATAAACTGATCACGCGTAGATATCCTTTACATGCTGCTACGGTTGCCGGAAACTTAACTCTAGTACAAGATCTCTGCAAGAAAAACGATTTGGTTTTATACGATGACTTAAAGAGAACTCCTCTCCATTTGGCCATGAGCCAGGTGGACAGACTTTCATGTGGAAATATTAATTGTGAGAAATTTGAAATCGTTTGCAAAATTACGAATGAAATTTGGGAACGCTTTTCAAGTTCAAAGTCGTTTCTAAAACAACGAGACCTTCTGGGATGGCAGTGGCATGAAATGAATGCAAGTGATGAATTATTTTACTCTAGTTGCTACTGGGGATGCAAAGCGATTATGTTGATGTATATAAAAAAGTACAAAAGAATTTTGAAGAGAGACATCTTTGATTTTGACAACGCTCTGTGCCATGCAATCCAAGGTGGCCAGATTGACTGTCTAAAATTACTGCTGGAACAAGCATTTAAAAGTGTTCCATTTAAAAAGAAAAAAATGAGTGTAAGATTGTAACCAATTAAACAAAATAATAATAATAATAATAATTGATCATTCTCTGCTTTCAGGTAAACAATGTAAGTTTGAAGATAGAGTCTGTTTTATGTGGGTGGTTTGTATCATCGAAATTCGTGGACTTGGTGACGTTTTTTGTTGTCAATAAAGAACCGTACAACAGCGATATACTCTTGGACTTCGTAGCCAAATTTGGATACTTTAATGATATAAAGCGTACAGATTTTAGTTACGTCTGTAATATTCAATTCCCCAAACTTTTTAAAAATATGGAAACAAAATTGTAAGTCAATAATTATTATACATAACATTCACAGGCTTACAAACATCATCACGTTTTTTCGACTTCACTTTGATTCAGAATTAATTTCTGAGGCAAACTTGTACGCTGACATTTAACGTTTATTTATAATTAATGTGTTAGGAGTATCTCCATGTTCATTGTCAATTGTTAAAATCAGCTCGTGCATGAGTGATAAGTGTTCAAAATCTACTTATGCTTAAATTTTGATTGTAGCATCCAGAATTGCATAAATAATCTTGAATCATTGGAGAAGCACTTTGGTCTTCATCAAGCAAGCATCAGAGAGAACTTAAATAGATTTGACAGAGAAACTATGATATTGAAAATAATGTTATCAGGCAATGTAAATGTGAATTCATTAGGAATATTCATACCGTTGCACTGCGCTGTGAAGAAAAAGAACATGGACCTAATTACCTCCTTAATCGAAACTGGCGCAGATGTAAATCAAATGGATTGTGATGGAAATACAGCCATATTTTCTTTTTATAAAGACTCTTTTGGAAGTAGCAGTACAGCATGTTCATCAGAAGCCGATGAAAAGTACGTATAGGTCGCTCATATGCGTTAGGATCTTTTTGACTATGAGATTAGTGTGTGGATTTGTTATATGCATTGTCCATTTATCATACGAAACTAATAGCGTTTTTGATTCACCTGCATCAGTTGCACTCAGTGTATTTGCATCTTCTTTTAACTACACGTAATAACACGAGATGAAGATACTCTCAGTGCTCACTAGTGCGATCAATCGAAAACGCCTTAAGAAAAGCTGGTAAAACGTGGTAAACAGGGTTGCCAGCACTGAATTGTCGAATACCCTCTGTAATTTGATTGTCTGTATCATCTTCTTGTATTGCTTTCCTCTTTCCATACCTTTTTGGTGAAGCAACACAAATATGACTGTAATTTGTAGCTTGTTTTGAGAGACAGTGAAGCGTGAGAGCTAAACTGTCACTTTTGACCATCTTTAGGACTGAACTCTCAAAGTTTTGAGTTTAGTCTACACAGCTATAATCTACTCATTGCTGCCAACTTAAAAGCTTTAAGATTAAGGGAATCCCCAAGTGGCAGTGTAGTCAGTATATAGTGTTCCAAGTACTTCGCAAATCGTTCCGTTCGTTCACTATGTTATACCTTGCAGTCAATTAAGTTCTTAATTAAAGTAGGCCATGACTTCAGTGTTTTTTCTCCTAAAGGTTAGTAACGTTGGCAGCTATCCAATTAAATTATTTGTGCTAACACTTGGCAAACGCGTTTGTGCATTCAAGGTGAAGGCCAACATTTTCAGCGTCTGTTTTGAGCGGTAATGTACTTTTGAATTGAAGTAATTAAGTGTTTCTTTGAATTTTAGGTTTACACATTTTTTATGTGATGTCATGATAAGATAATATGACACTGACAGTTGTTGACAAATGTCCCTCATTCTTGTATTGAGCGTCGCCAACTTTATAAAAAAGAAATCACAGCTTTCTTTGATGAGGAATTCATTAGAAGGCACGGTACTATTTAGAGGTGCGTTCGAAAATATTATTTATATCAACGAATCTCGTACAAAATTATACGAGACTCGTGTCTCGTACTTGTATGAGAAACATAGTACGCATGGCAATCCTGGTGGTAACACGTCATCAACCATCAACGGCCGTCCTCCATTTATATTCACTTCACCCAGAATCAAATCGATTTGTCTTTGAACTGTACTGAACAGAGAGATTCTTAAAACAATGACGTTTTGAAACTAAAATTGACATACCTCAAAATATGTATGAAATCACATGAAACTGATAACTGATTTTGTAAACGAGCTTGATTAGTATGGGGCGTGCGAGGTGAAAATCACTTCTTCATCGCTGATCACCAATTGAATAACTGCAAGTGGAATGCAGTCAGTGATTTTTAAATGAATTTGAATCGATTCGCGTTCCAATAGGTTGTAAATGGAGGACGGCTAACAACTTCAGAAACATTACCTGTACCTTAAAAAAAAGGCAAATTCCTAACGACGCGCGTAATTCAAACGTTTGCTCACAGCGGTTCCTACAGGAGTTTGCCAAACTGAAGCTCCGTGTTTAAGTTCGCTTTCTTAGTTCACACCCCTTGCACACTTGGCAGCACTGCAACCAAGTGTTTTTCATTTATTACAGTTTAAAGTGACATACTTAGTTTCTGTCAGAGGGTCGCCGAGTGGCTAAGCAGTTAGCATAGCCGACTATGGAAGTCGTGTCACTCGGGCGACGTGAGTTCGAATCTCACTACTGACCATGAATGTTTGTACTGTCTAAGAATTTAGACCCAGCTCCCTAAATATACTTCGTGATTGGCTGGAATGGTTAACATCGAGAGACAAGAATGCAGCAAAGCATTGCTGCGCAAAGCAAAGAAAGCGAGAAAGAAAGAGAAGCTTTTGTCAGCATTTTCGCTTGTATAATGCCAACACAAGCGAAAATGTTTTTCATTTATTACAGTTTAAAGTAACTTTCTTAGCTTTTGCCAACATTTTCGCTTGTGTAATACCATTAACGCTGACAAAAAAAAAGAATGTCACTTTAAACTGTAATAAATGAAAAACACTTGGCAGCCCTGCAGCCAAGTGTGCATCGCGGAACTGATTTTCTTTGCACATGCGCAGGTTTGATAGATCTTCTGTCAACCTCAAAAATGTTTATGTGCTCAATATAATTGTTTAAAGCAACTTGTGTACGGTTTGTACAAGTTTAAAGCTTAGTTCGTTTGTATTGCTCTAACTGCTCCATTCAATGTCTACGAATTCATATTTCGCGTATGCTTTTGACGTATAAATTTATGTTACGGGACGTTCATATTATAGAGACTTCATTGTATTTAAGCTAGATCTATAGATTTTTGCGAACGTCCGTTGGCGACACTTAACGGTGTAGATTTTTTTTGCTTGCTTTGCATATGCGTGCTATAGTTCCAATGTTAGTGATTTTAGGAGAAAAAACACTGAAGTCATGGCCTACTTTAATTAGGAATTTAATTGGTACCAACACGATGTCATAAATTCAAAAACCTGTCAAATTAGACCCCCTAGATAAATAACTTTTTTCTTCTTCTGCTAATTTCAGTGATAAATTAAACGTCATAACACTACTGATCAGCAACGGAGCTGACGTTACAATAAAAAATTTGGAAGGAAAATCCTGCTTTGGGCTGGCTGTTGAGATGACAGATTGGAAAATCGTGAAGTTCTTCATCGAATGTGGTGTCCACATCGATTACAGAGACGACAACGAATTGACTGCCTTACATAAAGCTATCAAAGCAAATCAACCTGATTACGTAAAATTCTTCTTAAGCAAGGGAGCCAATGTAAATATTGAAGTTCACAAACAGACTTCTCTGAATTTCGCTTTCTATAAGTCCCCAGCGTGTTGGGAGGTGGTAAAATTACTTGTGGAAAGTGGAGCCAATGTAAATTGCAGACGAAATTTCAGAGATTACACAGCTCTGCATCGTGCAGTAAAAGAAAATCGTATAGACATGGTGAATTACCTCGTAAATAAACAAGCTGATGTAAATATTAAGGGTGGTCTTCTTCAATTGACTCCACTAGAGCTTGCTTATCTACTGCGACATCTTACCTTTGAAACCACCAAAAGCAAAGCCTGTAACTTCAATATATCAAAGCTATTAGTCGAGAATGGGGCAAAAATTAATACCACATTTCTTTACAACATTATTTTAAGCAATAATGTTGACTTGCTGAAATTAGTCATCGACAATGGATTATCCACAGTGGATTAAGGTGCGACCAGACACGTATCGTATCCGCGTTTCCGATCATGATCGTGTATCTTGTTCAGCTAAGCAATGTTGCCAAGTCTCTTTCCGTAAATTTTCCGTTTTTTATTTTATAATATAATTGTTAAAAAAGTAATTTGTCTGACTTAAAGGGGGTATGCTGTAACTTATTAACAGTCTTGTAATTGACTGTTACTACGGTAACAAAATTCAACAGCTCTTTGATACAGAATACACCCTTCAAGAATCTTTAAATATATTTTATTTGTTTACATTACAGATGTCAAACCGAATATGGTTTTAGTTGTAACTGGTTAAATAAAAATGTTAAACGTAAGCAATTATCATCATTTAACTGGTCGCTGTGACCTCAACTGTCATGGCAAATGCCAAAACCTCAAATCACAGTTGGGGGAGGGGCCGGGGGGGGGGACGTTGAGGGGGGGGACGTTGAGGGGGGGGACGTTGAGGGGGGGGTCGTTGTGGGGGGGGACGTTGAGGGGGGGGGATGTTGAGGGGGTTGGGGAGGGGGCACGCTGTTCCCGAACGTATTTGCCGCTCTATGGTTTACTACTACAATTCGTTGTGTCAAACCCTTAGACCTAGATCACGTGACTTAGGCTTAGATGCAATGGCCGATCGCTCTCTGAATGCGCACTCTAAAGCACAGAAAATATTTTGCTTTAATCGTAAAAGTGCAAAAGTGTCAAATCAGGTTGGCCAACGTAAATTTTGAATTTAACAAACAAAAATGACAGTGAGGTTGAATCTATCTAAAATTCCTAACCTCAAACAAGTTGAGTGCGTCTGAAATTTCCAGCCAGTACAGTATTGCCATACGCTAAAATAAATTAAAATCGAACGATAACGTACAATTAGGGCCGTCATGTTTGAAACAAGCGCGGTTGTATCGTTGAAGTGAAATCCCATTCTTGATCCGAAAATTCACATAAGTCAATAATTCGTTTTTATTTACAACAGACGCAAAAATCCGTGTAAAGAGAGATGATCCCCCACATCTGGCAACACTGGTTGGGAATCTTAAACTAGCTTGACATTTAACATTTTGGTAGTGTCAGGTGGTTATTGCTAAAAAATGTGGTTCCAAACAAGTGTCCATCGAATTTAAGATTTCCAACCAGTGTTGCCAGATGTGGGGGATAATTCCTCTTTACAGGGATTTTTTGAAAATATGGTGCGCTATGGTTGGTTTGAATTAGCAATACAATTAACAGCATTTTTTTTATTCGGTTTTTGCATCACTGCTACCGGATACATGTTTTGTTGGTTTATTTGACGTTTCCTGAACAGCGACAAAATTGTAGGTTACGTGAATAAAAGGTAGCGTTTTCATTTGAATTTGAAATGTCAAATGACGCTTGTAAAGTGACGGTCGTCAGTGTCAAGTTCTCAACGGGAAGTTACTCCAGTTGTATCATTTAAAAATAAAACTCAGGGCTGGCAACTTAAAGAATTATTATTAACCACTTTGTATGTACAATAGACAACTTACGCCTTTCATTTGTTACACAGTCAAATCACTGAAACTGAAGCTGAAAAAATTATTAAAAGTACACTTGTGATGTCACCGAAATAATCGAAACTTCAGCTAACGACTTGTCTAAAGCAGCTAGAGTCCCTAGATTTGTTTGACGTTTAAGTTATTTGAGAGAGTCTGGAAGCAACCTGTCAAATTCGTCGTCACTCTACCTTATTCTTTCTAATTTGGTAACTTAATTATAAATTCTTTGTCTTTTTTATTTAGTTTTGTTTCACTTGAAATGCAGACTTGTACAAACGAACTTGAAAAAGTCACGAGCCAGGCGAGCCAACGTGTTCTCCGCGCACCAGAGACTAAGAAAATCCCTGTAAAGGGGGACTAATCCTGACATTTGGCAACACTGGTTGGGCATGTTATTCTTCTTGATTGGGTTTGGATTTGGAACCACTCAGACGCTTTTGTTGGCAATAACCTGGTTCCAAATCCCATCAAAAGGATTCTCAACCAGTGTTGCCAGATGGCAGCGATAATCCCTCTTAACAGGGATTTTTAAATATGGCGACCATAATTATACAAGATTGCTTGCTTTTGAACTTCCTTTTACTTTTTTTTGAATTATTTCTTTCTTTGTTTTTGAATTTGTTTTCGTTGGAACTTAAGCTTTTGCCTTTGCCATTGTGGTTGAGACAAAACTTAAACTTTTTTGATTTCTCCAATTTTTGTGTTTTGTTTTTCTGCTCTGGTTACACTTTTTAATTACTCGGAGACCTTTTCACGCTGATAATCCAATTTTGATATGGCTTTCAATTCAGCTTGACGGGAACGCACAGATAATTTTGTTTTTGTTTTTTTTTGTCTACACTAAGTAATCTTAATTGTAATTTTAGTTTCTTTTTTCTTTTGTTAGAAACGTACGGAAAAGGCAACCGAATTGAATGAACAGAAAACAAGAGAAGCTCAATTGAAACAAACGTAGGAAAGTAATTTTCAATTTCGCGCCGAAAGAACTATAGTCCGTGAAAATTTACGTAGATGGCGTTGGCGCAATACAATTTCGGTTTGCAACCATAAAACAAAAAAGAAACAATCGCTCGCTTGCTATTTTTGTTCTAACAGTTCGTCATTATATAAAAAAAACAAAAGACAATCGCACAATAGAATTCACCGAATATTCACATTGCAACTGTCAAAGTGACACTTAAAATTTCGTTTTGTGCAATACGGATAACAAATAAACAAAAAAATAAAGATACATAAGCGAATTTGTATAAAGAATAAAACAAAAAACAATCGCTTGTTATTACATAAAAAACAAAAGACCGTCGATTAATAAAATATGCCGACTAAAAACTAAAAATTTCGGATTGAAACCGTCAAAGTGAGAGTTCGACAGTTTCAATCTGTCAAATTGTCACTTTGACAGTTTCAATCTGTCAAATTGTCACTTTGACAGTTTCGATCTGATGTCTTTATTTGATGAATTTTATTGTACGATAACGAATTTACTGCTCTTCTTAAAGCAATCGTAACCAATGAGGTCGATCATGTAAAATATTTCTTAGATAAGGGAGCCAACGCAAATGTCGAGGCTCAGAAAAAGACTTCACTGGATTGGGCCCTCGACCAAGAAATAATAATAAATTGGAAAATAGTAAAATTACTCTTGGAAAACGATGCCGATATTAATTATATGCAAAAGGTGGAGGCATTCATTCCCCTAATTCGTGCAGTGGAAGAGAAACATTTTGACGTGGCGCAATATCTCGTGAGCAAACAAGTCGTGACGTACATTTCAAATCGAGAGTCTTCTTCATTGGATTTTAACTCCAGGTTTAAATTCCTAACTACAAAAAGTGTAACCTATGACTACGTATACAAATTGTTAATCACAAATGGAAAAGACAAAAATGCTGCACTTTTTACAAATGCTGTTAAAATAAGATGACCATTTTTTTCAAACTTAAAACCAGGATATTTAAAATACCTCAGATAACACGATTATAGTCACTGTCGTAGTAATAAGTAGAGTATGCTTATATTTTTCGTTAAGTGAAAAAATAATAAATAATGTACAGCTGCGGAATCATAAAGCGGGACAGTATAATGTCAGTTTAAATCTTACTTCTTAATTCTGGTAACTATTTGGTAACTTAGAAACATTTGTGGTTCATAATATAATTAAATAATATAAAATGATAAAAATCTTATCGTATAAATAATACAAAATTTTGCTATAAAACTTGTCCCGCTTTATGATTTCGCGGCTGTACTTCTGTTATTTATATTAAAAATTAATACAGTGAGGTGATAAACTTAGGAATAAATTCATTGTTTCCTTAATGCTCAAAGTAGATGAAAAACAATCGAGATTAAATTATTCTCTTGACTATTTTTCAAAATTTAAATGTCAAAAATAGTATACTGTCAAAAAGAGTAAACTATGAGCCTTCAAATGAAATGAATAAAATGTGATCATTCCATTAAAAAAAATGTCCACAGTGTTTACGCATTCCGCCATTTTCGTGTACATTGAGCATTAAGGAAACAATGAATTTATTCCTCACTTTATCACCTCACTGTATAATTCTGTGTATGATACATTTTTTAAATAAACATTTGAACATTTAAATTGCCCTTTAAAATAATAATTTTGAAATGCCCAATTGGTTGTGTGTTTTGCCAGTCTTACTTGAGTATTTCACTACTGACGAGTTGACTGTTGACAGTTGACTTCTATTTCAAAGAGTTGGTTACAATTACATGACGTCAGTTTTGCCAGAATAAATTTTGACCAAGTCGCTACTTAGACCGCCAGATGTCGCCAAATCGGAGGGAAAGTCGCAACTCGTAAACCCAATCAAAATTAAAACATTAATAATTGTTAACTTTTATTTGAAAAATTTCACAGAGATAAATATTTCTCACAAAATAATAGTAATTCTTCAGTTCCTTTTTCATTTTTTGGTTCTGATGTCAAATGTTCGAATCTAGAATCTGAAGAAGCATACTTATTGGAATGGAATGTGTTTAACATATCTTCTGTTGGAACCATTTCCTTGCAGTTGGCAGTCTCGCCACAGCACAGACAAAATAATAATTATTATTAATGGGGTTTTTTATTTTCGTAGTGGCACTGGCATTTAAAAAATCGTCCAATCGGCGAGCTTGCGATTTTCAAGAAAAAGTTATCACAAAATTCCTCCGAAAATCGCCCAATCTGGCCACCCTGCATGACGTACAAATGAGTACTAACGCTGCGTTGTATAAAAGGTTTAAACCAAGATTACATTTAAGCCTAAGTTAATGTTTGTCACATTCTAACTTAGGATTAAATTCAATCCTGGCTTAAATCTTTTATGCAACGCAGCCTTATTATAATTATTAATAATTGTATTGTAGTACGCTTGCGATGGGGAAGTTGGCAACATTGACGGACGAAGACAGTCAGTGTTGCCAGGTCTAATGTTTTAGCAGTAGATCTACTGTTTTAGCCCTTGTTCTACTGCTCTACTGTTCTCGGTTAAAAAACTACTGCACTTTAGTGCACCTAAACTGCGCATGCGTTAAATGGTGGTCAGTTTCAGCGTATCGCAACGTACATTTAACGCGTGCGCAGTTTGAGTGCACCAAGATGTTGGATTACCTACCGTTGTTTAATTTTTTATTATTATACCGGGTCTACATGCATGTGGTCTTATTAAAATGAGGTAAATTTCTGTGTTATTGTTGTGTTCTACTTGAGCATTTTATCGAATATTTTAGTTTCGAGTCTGATAAGGAGTATATTAGTTCTGGCGATGAAAATTCTTCTGCAGGAGGTCTTAAACGTAAAAGAATAAAATACAAAAAACTTTTAATACAGAATGTACTGTTCTTCTATTGCCATCTACTGTTTTTCATTGAACTATCTACTGTTCTAGCGAAAAATGATCTGGCAACACTGAAGACAGTTGAGAATTAACGAGTATCGCGGCTGCAGGCTAACTTATTTAATTTAAATTTTTGTAAGACTTATTGATTCTGAGAATGTAGTTTTAAGTTTTGGGGGGTTTAATTATGATTATGATCGTACGAAACGCGCTCGACACCGTATCTAATCGGCTGACAGAGAGCCAAAGAGGATATAAAGGAAAGGTAAAACCACAAAGCAAAACTCCCTAGTTCACAGTTGGCGGCAAGAAAATTAACGCCTCAAGGAGCAGCTGACTGAACTAAATTAATAAACAAGCAAACGGTGCCAATTTTAAATATTAATTGTGTTTCGCAGGTTATATTAGTTGTCCAAAGCGTAGACACACTTATTTTTGTTAATATCTCCTTCATTAATTAAATTAGAGGGTGTAGATACTTGTTTATGAAATATTGTTAATAAATAATAGAGGTTTTAAAATGAAGCAAACTTTAATTATCAGTATTCTTTAATTTTGAAATCTTATTTTATCTTTTAATTTTTACACGTGTAATGCCTCAAAAAGTACATAAAAAATCAATGTGAGTTAATAGTTAAATATGCATATATTTTAATCTTAATTTTTGACTAAACAATCTTTTATTATGAGCAAGTTCGTAAATTCATCGACTGACAGTTTGATGTAATATATCTTTATGAAACTGTTCGTAAAGTCATCCTAAAACTCAAAAACAAAACTACGGGTTCTTATTTTCATCGATTTTTTACTGTTGTAGAAAATCGATGTACATCTAATTCATCCATCTGAAACGCCGATGGTTCTGATGGAGAAGATTTTAAGGATATGTTTATGTTTATTATCGTTACATTAAATAATAGGTACAAGGTAAAGGACGTTTCTTACAAGTTTGCAATTACGTCATTAATGCATCAAATTCATTACCACCTTGATTTATTCGAGAGCGCGTAAAATGTTACGCCAATTTTTGTTGGCAAACCTGAGCAGCGATGCCAAACTTTTTTAACCTGTATTTCTGACAACTGTCATTATTGCAGGTCGTTAGTTCGTGTTTATTTAGTTTATCAGTTAAAACTCGTGCAACAAACAGTTTTTCTCAAAACTACACTGTTATTTCAGCGTTATAAAGATGCCAAAAGCGTTAACCAGTCAATCAAAGGAATTAGTAGCTTCCTTAATTAATTACTTTGAGCAGGAACGTGACTTTGGTGGACCTTTGATTCCATTAACTGCTGTGAGGGAGGTATGTAGCAAGTGAATAGATATTTAGAAGAAATAGTAAGCGACTGTTATTTCACGTAACGTGTTGCAGCAGCTTTGCAGTTGAGTTTGTCTATGGTGAACCATATCAGTTCCGATGTAACAGCTGGAAATGCATTACGTAGTCCTAAAAAAAAAGCGTTCTTGTTCGAAACCAGTCTGCCAGTTGGAATATGCACATGAAGTAGAAATTCGTAATGTGATATACAGTATGTATGAGAAAGTAAGTATAACCTAAAAACATAAATATTGATTATAATTAAAATAATGTGATTTTAGAAGAACACATTACGCTTCAAACGTTGTTAGTGAAACTGAAAGAAAAGTTCATATTTGAAGGCAGCCGATCTTCACTCTGGCGAATAATAAAACGAATTGGATTTAGTTGGAAGAAAGATGACCCCCGCAGAGGTCTCATGGAAATAAGTAACATAGCATTTAAGCGAGTGAATTTCTTGCGTTCGTATATAAATAGTAAAAATGAGGGATTATACCAATTTGTGTTTCTTGATGAAACTTGGATATTCCAAGATGGAATTGTTGGTCGATCTTGGCAGGATAAAGACGTAAGAAGTGTAAAATCTACAAAAGTCGAGGGCAAAAGGTTTGTGGAAACAATACTATATTACACCTTAAAAATTATCTATTTACATACTATTGTGTTTAGGTACATTGTTCTTCATGCAGGAAATGTAAATGGTTTTATAGATGGTGCCGAGTTAATTTTCTCTACGTCTGCACAACATTCAGATTACCATGGGTATATGAATAAAGATAATTTTCTTCACTGGTTCGAATATCAGTTATTAAATAACTTAAAAGAACCTTCAATTATAATAATGGATAATGCTTCATATCACAGTACAGTTGAAGACAGAACTCCGACAACAACTTGGAAGAAGGGGGAGATTCAAGAATGGCTGAGAAATAAACACATAAATTTTGATACAAGCTTGTTGAAGACTCAATTACTACAGCTAGTGCTCCTGTAAGTAGTAGTCTAAGTTAAAAAGTATATACAGAATTACCATTAACTTGATTGCAGAAACAAACCTCAAAAAACATATGTGGCTGATACATTGGCAATGAAATATGGTCACAAAGTATTACGGCTTCCGCCATACCATTGCTTATTCAACCCAATTGAAAACGTGTGGGGAATTACAAAGTCGTACTACAACAAACATGTGGGTCGAGATGGCAGGTCGGTAGATAACTGTATTGCTTTGTGGAAAGAAGCCCTTGGAAAAATTACTCCCGAAGTATAGAGCAATTGTATTAGACATGCTGAAGAAATAATTAAATTATGGTGGGAGAGAGAAATTCGATTTGACCGAGACGACATTGCACCCGTAATAATTAATTTAAATGACGATAGTGATGAGGACAATTTCGACTGGTCGGACGAGTCCACATAGAGTGCATTCATTTCAAGGCTTTCAAGCCTCGGGTGTACACAATGCTGTGCAACTTTGAGCTATTTTAAAAAGAACAGCTGAAAAATGAAATTGTAATTGTAAGTTCAAATCTGACACCGAATTGCTCGGAACAGCTCTGAATGATGAAAATAAAACACATATAGTTTTTAAGTTGCCAACAATATCTAATTATGCAATCAAAATTTCTTTATGCACCCCGCGAAATTCTTGTACATTTAACCTTGAAGACATACATTTTAAAATGGGTGATTTGACAACAGCGTGATGATGTGACGTCATGGAAAACAATGACGTAATTGCAAACTTGTAAGAAACGTCCTTTATTATCGTCGCCAGGAAAGATGAGCTTTGCGTCATGAAATTTACGTGTCCGACGTTAGTCAACACGCCGAAGTCAAATCAACACTTGCATTCTTACGAAATGTATTTCCGGTTTATGACAATTAAAAAAGTAAACGTCAGATCAATTAAGATTAAGGTTATGTACGCAAGTACGTTCCACAAGCTCTAGCATGGCTGGCTACCGTGTTGTACGTCAACAGTTTTCTGGGGGTTACTGAGTTTTATTAAACGTCCTAATTGTCTTTAAAAAGACGCTTAGAGATTAATAAACATACGAAATAAAAAATAAAACTTGCGACAGAAAACTAATGTAAACAAAGTGCACCGTGAGTCAAATCAACAACATCGTAATGGAACAAAACTGTCTAAGAAAGATGTACATATGACTAGCTCTCTCTATGATATAAGTTCTGCTCTTTTTATTTTCTAGTGGATAGGTCTTGAACTTAGAAGACGTATAATGTATATTTCTATCTTTGTTTTACATGTGTGACATAGAAGACGGTGAATATCAAATATTGGTCTGTGATATTGTCGGTAACCAATGACGCAGGGCTCATCTTTCCTGGCGACGATAATATATAATTTAGAAAAACTGCAAAATTGCAAGAAAACAGTGATGGTGTCATTTAATACGTTCTGTATTCTTCTAAAAGTGACAACTCTGAAAGTAACGTTAATAGTTTTGTCAAAATATAATTGTTGGTGACTGTATTATCATTTATCTTATAATCTCAAATGATGCACATTTATCTCAGCAAATGCAAAACATCGAATACATCTGCGACGTCACTAGCCATCCTTGCAATCAATCGCTGGATTTTCTGTTTAATTTAGGAACTTGCTCTATGTTTATTATTATTAGCGTTTGTGCGCTTTTCGCAGCAATTTTTGTCTTTCAGCCATTAGCCATTCCAGCCAATTGCGATGTCTAAGTCTTTAACAGCACCAACAACTATGGCTAAGGTAGGATTCGGACCTACGCCGCTAAGCGACACGTCTTCGAAAATCGGCTAGGCTGACCGTTAAGCCACTCGGCGACTCACCTATTATGATAGTATGATATTGTTGAATTCTTGGCTTCCGGTTGGAACCGAGTATCTCGGATTTCTTCACTTCACTTCCGAGACACGCGGTTCCAACCGGAAGCCAAGAATTCAACAATGGACGACGGCCGCGGAAGCCTTCAAGTTAAATATAGTATGATATTTTCCTTTAAATATTTGATTGCGTAATTTATTTTAACTATAAACATATCTAAATGGGTTACAAATTTTATATTTAACGAATCAATTGACTGAATAGTCGACTACTTGTTCGACTTTCACTGTTGATTGACTATTATAATCGTAGTTAATCGACATTGCGTCAATAGACTCGGTCGACTTGCATAAAATCGTTTAGTTGCTCATTTCCAATTGATATTTGTTCGGTATTGCGAATATCGATATTTTCGATCCTGACGATACATATATCGATACATTGTTACAATTTATTTTCCCCAAAGTAACATTTAATAAATTGACTCTCTGGTGGCCGTCAGCTTGGGTGAGAGTACCCTGACTAACCCAGTGAAGATGGGCGTGGGCAAACAGGGAATACAATAAATGATGAAAGAGAAACAAAAAAGAGAAGGAAAAAAAAACTTTCGGGCGCCACGTAGTTTAAAATTTATTAACCTACTCACCCAAATCGCAAAACTACGAAATCCGAATCAACGCGCGTAATGAAAAAAAAAATGGTTCTTAACGTATTTTTCTTTCCTCTCAGGACTAACCAATATTTAATCATTAAAGAAAAAAAAAAAGAAATAACTTGAAACTTTCGATACTCAAAACATTCTATTGTTTATTGTTTCTTTTTTTTTCTTTCAACAAGAACAAAATAATAAAATTGTCTTGGCGATCTAACAAATCAAAAATTAAATTCAGATTGAAATGTACATACATCTTTAACCATTGGCCTTAAATCTACCCGCGATTCACACATACACACACAACCATTCACCCCGTGTGGTCTTACTCTAGATTATATAATTAAGTACAGACAATGTATTTTTTTTAACAGGTATAAATTAATGACCTTAACATTAGATTGATATATATACAGGTATATTATTTAGGTAATGATTTTTTTTTCCAAAAGAAAAAAATAAAAATCAATATCCCAACACTGGTAATTATTGAGCCATAATTTTGAATATGAGAATTATCGGATATAAAACCACTCGGTAGACAAAATTTCCAATAACGAGAAGAAAATTTTTTCTCTGACCTTTACCCTGGAGCGTATGCCGCGTGGCAGGTGGCTTACTTCCGATATGCAGGCCGTATGCGTTTACCTTGCGCTGTGGACCAACTTAGGATTATATCCAAAGATATTTTCTATTCCCAGTAGTGTAGAAACATCCAATTTACGAGGGACTTAAAAAAAAACCTCCTGAAATATCCGTGAAAATAAACAAGTGGAGGTTTTAACAAATTACCGAATCAAATATCCAATAGAAGAGTCCAAACTGTCCTTTAGCGTGGTCGTAACCAATATCAATAAAAAGGACCAAAACTTCGTCGCAAATTCCAAATCCAAATAATTTGAAGGCTTTTCACAATTTTCCCAAATGGACAACGCCTTGTAAAATGAATTCACGACACGGTAAATTTGAGGTGTTAAATCTTTTACTCGCAAGAATCTAATGCTCTCCGCTCGAAACTGAAACCTGGCACCGAACAGAACGGAACAAAAAGATCCGCGCAAAACCTGAGCACAATGTGTAAACAACTCCACCAATTTAGAAATTAATTATATACCGGATGATTCAAAACCTTTGACCTAACAAAATTGAACCTAAGCTAAAATTTACACGTAACAACATTTCAAAACTATACATATCGATTCACAATATGATACTTCGTGAAGTATTGTCCAACATTACACTTTCCCCTTTCAATTGTCCTATTTTCACAATGCGTTTGGATTCAAATGCGTTTGGATTCAAATGCGTTTGGATTCAAATGCATTCGGATCTGGTGTGTTTTGTTGCAATAATCCAGATTCAGAGCGGACAAACAAAATACTATTCGAGTCATGATTCAAACTATTCAAATCACTCAGACACTATTTATATTTAAATTTCATATTACTGTGTTGTTAATATATTTTATGTCTTTAATATTTTGTTTCTTGCTTATCTATGTTTTTTTTTCTAATTTTTATACATAAAATAATGATAATGAGAGCCAATTATTATTAATTACAGTAGGGCACTATAAATACAAGTATTCTCATCTGCCATCTTTGACCCGAGCTCGACATATACTCCGTTTGTTCTACATAAACACGGTGTTTTTAAAGAGCAAATATACGCAAACAATAGAAATTGGTTAATAAAAATACCTCATCTTTTTTTCTTTGCATTGAATCTTTGTTGCATTCTTCCGATATTGTTAATAGTTTAATATACTTTTTATGTTATAAATATTTATGGTATTTACTAAATTAATGAATTTTACTTTTTTCCCATTTTAAAATGGTGAAAATTATATTTTCACTGGTTTTTAATGGCGTTAATCACGACGAACAAGATTATCAGGTTTTTCAAACACAAAGTCGCCAATTTATTAAGAAAAATCGTCAACTGTATATATTTTATAGGGAAATATAAAATTAAAAATAAAAATCAATCAATGTATTTTATAGTAGCCAAGTTTTTATTAAGAATCGTCCAAATTTGGCAACCCTGACGACGGAAGTCATTGGCCGCGTTCAGGTAAGTGTAGCGCTTTAATAAAGCGTAAAGCTGCAATGCTTGACTCAGTTAAGTGGATAGCGTTTTGCGGCTCTTGCGTAGCATTTGTGATTGGCTAATAAAAAATCATTCGAAATTATAGCCAATCCAAATTGCTGCGCGAGAGCCGCAAAACGCTATCCGCTTAACTGAGTAGGTAGCTTGAGGAAATTTAGCGTTGTTCTGCAATGTTACAACTAATTTTGCTTAAGCTCTTCAAAAGATGGCCTCTTAAAGACAATTTTTCAAGAAACGTTGCATTCGTTTTATGGAGGCTCTATTAAAGCGTTCCAGTGCTGCTTTATTATTTGATAGCTACTTCTCTTAAAGAATCTCTCAATCGATTGAATTATGTGATTTTTAAACTGTCCATTTCAAGTTATTACAAAATTGTTATACAAATTTTCATCGTGCAAGATTCTGCTAAATAAAAATTAAGGCACTAAAAATTTAAAAATTGTCTGGTAGATGGCGCTCGTGACAATTACATAATATTTTATTGATAATTTAAATGAATTTATGTAATATACACACTCAGGGTTTTCTAAATTAAAGGATTATTAGTAAGTCACATTTCAATATTGTCATATGCCAAGTTAAATTTATTTAGTAAATGAATACATAGAATTTTGCCTCGTTGGTAAGACTGAGTCCGCCGCGTGCTATTATTCGAGACGTGCATGCGCAGATGGCGGCTGGACGCGTAAAATTTTCCATGACGTAGGTCGCAGCACTTGACACAATTAGGTTTACAATTGACAGTTGGGCGAAAACGCGATCGCTTTATTTGAATGCGGATCGTTCTTCGTTTATTTGGTTATGTGTGCTGTGAACGTGCTGTGACTTGTGCGCTAGGTGCCTAGGTGTAAACAGCCATCGACATGCCCGCCTCGATCGGCGTTAACCTGCGCGTAACCGGCCACTGTCGCCAAGGTGGGAGAAAGTACATGGAAGACTTCTTCTCGGTGGCTTACCAACAAACGGAGGACGAGCGTGACTTAGAGTATGCGTTTTTTGGGATTTACGACGGACACGGCGGCGCTGAAGCTGCTGCCTTCGCCAAGGAGAGACTCATGGAGTCCATCGTCAAGCACAAGAACTTCTGGTCAGACAACGACGAGGATGTACTACGTGCCATCAAGCTGGGGTATATTGACACCCACTATGCTATGTGGAAGGAACAAGGTAAGAGATTAACCCTCGAGAGTAGAAAAAAGAGCACCTCATTTGAGGTTATGTTTGTTTTTTGTGGTTATGTCATTGTTTGGCCTGTAGATAAATGGCCGAAGACGGCATCGGGTCTACCGAGCACCGCCGGAACCACCGCCAGCATCGCATTCATCAGGAGAGGAAAGATATACATTGGGCATGTCGGGGACTCCGGAATAGTCTTAGGTATGTATGTAACCGATGTGTCCTGTGAAACTCATCAATAACGATGCCAACTGCAGGTTACCAAGAGCCTGGCTCAACTGAGTGGAAGGCAAAGCCTTTGACAAGGGATCACAAGCCCGAGTGTGCGCTGGAAATGTCACGGATTGAGCAGTGCGGAGGAAAAGTCATTGCGAAGTCAGGTACATCATTTGTTTATTTTTTTTCACCTCTTGAAATGCACTGCAGAAACAAAAGAAAATTGAAATCACTTGGTTGATTACATAAAACTACCAATAGTACCTAGCAGCAAAAAAAAAATAATCTTTTTGAACAGATGATGTGTAATCAGTCACTTGTTTTCTGTCCTGTTGAAACATGCATTGAATCAGATTTAAACAATTGAAAAACAAAACCTGACGTGTGATGATAAGATAGGTGATAATTATTTGCTTCTTCTGTCATGCAGAAATGAAAGACAAATGAAAATTGTTTGAAAACTGAATATTTCAAAATTAAGTATGTTGGGTGGAGGTAGACATTAGTCATCTTTTTTTCTTTGATGAAACTGCTTTGAAACATAAGTAACAATGTTGCTAATTGGTATATAATTATCACGTTTTAACGTAACATTTCTTAAATTCTGAGAGAAAAATGTAAGATAATGTAAATCTTAAATCTTAAGCTTTTACAAAATTTTGTAAATAAATGAAAACATACAATGTTCAGCATATTACCAAAACAAATATACCATATGTTTCATTTTAAGTTGAACGGTTTTTATCTTCAATCTTTTGATTCTTATAAGAACCTTGTTTCTGAATTATACAGCGAAATAGACACAGTAATAGTATAGCCACCTCTGTATTTTGTTGAGAGCTAGACACTAACCAGAATACAGCCAAATTTGTATGGTTTAAGACTACATAGGTACGATCTTATTAATTCTTATCAATAAATTAACAAAAAATAAATCACTTTCAATAAGGGATGTGCAAAATGTTAGCTTTTAGGAAAGATAAATAAATAGAGAAGTAACTAAATGGTCAAAAGAATTGCTTTAAGTTCTAAAACAGCTCTTGAGAGCTATCTACGGAAAAGGGCTAAATCTAGCTCTAAAAGAGCTAAGTTGGTAACACTGTACGGCAAAGTTATCACTAATTGATTTGATTTATTTTGGTTCATTTTAAAATTTAAGTTGTTTATTTTTTTAAATTTAATTTTGTTTTTTATCGAATCCAACGCCCTTCATATTTTTCAATTTTCAGAATAAAAAAAATAGAAGTGTTTTTTTTTTAATTTGTTTTTGAACTTCTTTCTTGTAAGTTTCGTTTTTAATTTTTGCTTTTGTTTCTCGTTAAATTCATTATTTTCATATTTTTTGAATCTTAATTTGTCAATTGTCATTTGAGACGGTTAGAAGCAAAGAGTTGTAACTGACTTTTCATACAAATCGAATTAAGTGCATAAACACATTTTGGAGCTTAGTTTATTTGATGACAAAAGGACATTTTCAGAGGTGAGATTTATCTGTTAAAAAAAGCACTTATTTTCATTTGATCTTGATTTTTTTTATAGAACTTTAACTTTTAATCTCTTGTGGTCAAAATCACAAAAGTTACACCCCTTTGCATCCGACCGCCTCATTTGCAAGAGGAATAATTTTTGTTGAATAACGCGAATACGGTTTACTTCAGGATCTAGGTATATGTGGTCACGTTAAAATTCGGTCCGGAATCCGAAAATGTAAAAATATATAGGATGTTCTATTTAAAATAACGAAATTACATAACGCCCACACAACAAACTATTTTTTAAATATGATCCACATGATATAGTGAAACTTTCAGTTTAAATATTTTTGTTTTTTGTAAAATGAGTCGAGAGAGGTATGAAAGAATTCGTTTTAAGTGGAGCATCTTCTTCGTATAAGAAGGTTGTATAACTTTTAAACATTTTTTATAATAATTAAAAAAAAATATACATATATATTATTTTTTTATCTTTACAGGGTGGTCATGATAATAAACAAAATATGTACCAAAAATTTCAAACTGACAGAAATCAATTTTCTTAAATAAGATGACCCTATATTTTTCTGTCCTGAATTCTCAATAAAGTAGTTTCACTTTAGTTAAGCATAAAGAGTTTTCAAAAGCTCTCTAGCAAGCCGTGGACAAATGTGATGTTGAAAACGTGTGCCTGCGCGTGTAACAGAGTAACATAACCTTACTTTTGGAGAAAGAAAACTTAAGATATTTCAAAAGTTGTATTTATGAAAGAAGTACAAATGCTCATTACGAAAATAGGGCTTAACCATAAACAATTTCTACTCTAATATGAAAGCCATTTCGCAGTACAGTACGACAGAAATTAAATTTTGACAACGTCAAATGTAACTGTCATTTGACAGCAACCGTGTTATAAGGTAAAGACATGCCTTTTTCATTCTATGTTATTTCATGGTATACAGAGACAAGTGTTACCTATGATCTATTCCTTATCTATTTGTTATCGCAGTACGCCGCGAATCTCTAGTGAGAATGTTGTACTCATGCTTGTAACTAAATTTTGACAGTGAATATCATTTTCATTAGAAAGATTGATTGATTAACGTATTGTTTTTAATTTAATTTTTGTACAATATACATATAGCTGTAGATTAACTATTTATGCATGTCTCATGTGTTGTACTGAAATTCTGTTATTATCAAATGTGCATGTCTTCAATAATAATCGGCTTCGCTCTAAAATGATCCTGAAGGCTTCGTAGTGTCATGGCATAGAAGAGTTAGAAAACACCGGAATGTAGTACAATTACATCTTGATTTTCAGGTTGTTTACAAATCAAGCGTTGCCAAAATTTATTTAAAAAATTTATTACCAAGTATTAACGCTGGCAGTTTTAAAATTATTAAATTAAAAAAAATGTGGGCGTTGAAATTTCATCATGTGCCTATAGTCATTCGTTACTTGAAGGATTAATCAAAGAAGGTTGAACGTTAAATAAAAAAAAAAGTCGAAAATATCAGATTTTTGATTATTTATTGCCTTTATATTTTATTATTTTAAACTTTAAATCTTTTTAAATGAAAGTGTTATATCCAACTACCTTTTTTTTTTTCCTTAACTTAATACACATACACACACACACACAATTTCTCAGAAAAATGTAAAACAATTTTAGATAATTTTCATAATACAACACCAAGTTATGTTACACAAGTGGCAACAGGGCAACACTGATATGTAAATACGTGAAAATCAAAATCAGCTGTAACATGATACCCGATAATCATTTTTTTCTAGTATAATGTGCTTTGAAGCATGTATAAACAAATGAAAACCAAAGTCCGCCGCGCCGTGTCTAAATTCATAATAATCATGATAGATATGAAACTCGACCGCTGTTACTGGCGATAAACAACAGCGATACCTTTTGTTTATAGATAGTACAGGGTGATCCAACGATGCGTATTTCTTCTGTGAGGCTGGCAAAAAAATTAAGAAAAAAATTTAAAGAAATTTATACTAGACAACACGCGGCATATAAAATTATTTTGAACTATACAGAGCGATCAAAAAAATGACGGTTCGTGGAAACCATTTTTTAATGGATTTTTTAGATATTTGGATGCGCCGCAGTGAGCTGATTACACGGTATAAATATACATTGATTTCGTTGAACTTCTTTTACAAAATAATTTTTGTTTGAAAAATTTTTCAAAAATTCAGTCAGTTTGAATATGAATTTCTGATTACTGAGATAACACAGACCAACGAAAATCTAACACGATATTTTTAGGACTTTGGCCTTTATGAAAATGTGAACAAAATTAAGATATCTTTTTGCATTATACCGAGCGATCGATACTTACGATACATTCGGTATCTCATTTTTTTAAAAGGAACGGCCTACATTTTATTTCAGAAATGGACAGTACTTAAATGCAGCTTTCTGCTGATATAAAACCTTATATATATAGGTATATAACCATTTACCTTTATTTTTAATAGTTTCGTTTCGTTATTTGAATGGTCGGCTTTTTAAAGTACACACCCGATGTCGCCACCAGTCAAAATATGTATTTTTGCTACAAATTTAAAATTTACGTCTGTTAATTAAGTCTACTGTTTTGTGAAACCATAAAAAAGAAATAAAAAATTCCGAAAGTTCGGTAACAAATATCATATTACCTAAAATTATCGCCTTAAGTAAGGACCAGTTTCATAATGGAATTTAAAGGAGGCTAGCACATTTGTTAATAGTACTATTATTGATTTTTGTCAAAAATTTCAGTTGGTATTTGTATTGTAAAGTCACATTCGGATGTGTAAACAAATGTGTTGTCATACTTATTTTTACATCAGAAAGTAACTTTAATTTAAAGTCTTCTTTAAATTCCATTATGAAACTGACCCTTAGGATCAGTTTCATAATCCAATTTAAAGGAGACTTTAAATATAAAGTCACTTTCACTGGCCCTTAGTAAAATATATTTTTAAAAGTACATCATGAAAACAAAATTTTAAAATTTGACAAAAGTAATTCTTGACTGCGTTCGAAAGTTGCAGCTGTTTAATAGAACGATGAGTTTATCCAAAGAAGAAATGGTTGATATGAACACGAATCCGAAACACATTTGCAGAACAATAATGGCAACGATGCAAGATTACACAGAGTATATCCAGAGTAAAGAAGGCTTCTTTAGAACAAAAAAATCAATTTAAATGACTTACTTCACAAGAATTAAAAAGTGCCGCAATTTTTAAAATAGGAGAGCTGTATTGTGTTGCCAGATCCGAATATTTGCTTATATTTTTTGAATCAAATATAGAGGACGAGTTACAAAAAGAAAAATCAAATGAAAATATAAAATAATTCATGTCGTAGCTTAGAGTAAACGCCAATTATTAAAAACTCTAACTTAGAAATAACAATGCAAAAATACATTTAAAATCATAACTTCAGTGTATCATCGATTTACAACAACTAATTAATTAGTAGTTAATTATTCAGTTAAATGGATGTACAATTAAGTTAAATCAATTTTAAATTCAAGATATCAAAATGACAGCAAAAATGTGTATGTATTTTATGTATGACATGAAATTATATTCCACGACCAAGATTTGAAGTTTTATGTATCAAGCGTTAGTATTCTCACAGTTTTTTGGTCGAAGCATATTTTCAAAAATTTCAAGAAAACTGAACAGAAAACGAAGTTGTTTGTAAGTAACTTTGATTACTAAAAACACGGATCTCTGTGCATCTGACGACATAAGATTCTATCACCGACGAACATAAATATTTTATTTCATTTTAGTAATTGTATACAAGACGCGTTGGTGTAAATATATATATTTTGACCATAAAAGTCTACTCTTGATGTAATATGTATTCTTTACTGGACAGTTGTAGTCAGTAGTACCTGCTTAATGCATGTATCATTACGATGTTGTCATTAGCAGTTCTTATGTTATTTAACCAAAAATTGTTAGTGATTATGTTACTGGCACAGGTGTGCCACGTGTCGTTTGGAACCGCCCGAGAATTGGCCACAAGGGTCCCGTCCGCCGGTCGACTCCCATCGACGAAATCCCCTTCTTGGCAGTAGCCAGAAGCCTTGGCGATCTCTGGTCGTACAATTCTGAGCTGGACGAGTTCGTCGTCTCCCCGGACCCCGACTGCTCCGTCATCCCCATCGACACGTCGACGTTCCGCTGCCTCATCTTCGGCACCGACGGCCTCTACAACATGCTCAACCCCCAGATGGCAGTGCATATCGTGCAGCAAGCTGAGAAGCACAACGAGGAGGCGGCGCTCAGTGATTCCCCCAACAAAGTCTGGTTAAACCCCAGCAAGTGCTTGGTGGAGAGAGCGCTCGAGTTGTGGTCCACCACGAAGATGCGCGCCGATAACACCTCGGTAGTAACATTAATGTTAGATCCGCCAGGGCCTCCGAGGGCTCAAGTTTTAAGAAACAGAAAGAAGAACTACGCGGATAGTGGATTGCAAATCGTGACACGCTATCAAAATGAAACCGGCTCCGAACAAAAGACTCTTATTGATTCCAACACGCAACAAACAGCCGCGGCAGCGTTCTCCGCCTCTTCCAAATCGGTTGAATCCTTCGCGTCCTTGAGGAATAAATCCGATAGGGTTTTCGTGTTGAAACCGCGCGAGAGTTTGAGTTACGATCCCCGTGTTTTCCCAAATTCAGAACGCAAGGCCCCCTCACCTCCTCCAAGCGCCTCTTGTTTTGGCGACGTCTCCAAAGATACGGAGCTCAAGACGCTGAGTTTCAAGAGCATTCAGTCGAGCACACTTAGCTCGGTGAATTCAACGCAGAAGACGTCCAAGTTCTTCGAGGCGAAAATCACGGGAACGAGTTGCAACTGGAAGGCCGAGGAAGAAACGAAATGTCACGAAGTGAAAAGTTTCTTGAACTGCCGAAATTCAGATTTCGAAAGCTTCGCCTCGACGAGTTATGTTAGCTTGCAGAACTGCGAGAATTCGAGCTCTTCATTGAGTTCTACCAGTTCGGATTTTGAGCCACCAACTTGCGAAAATTGCAATTGCAGTAAAAAGGGCACCACCACAGAGCCGGACTCACCTAAGTCAAAATACGAGGAGAACATCCAAATTCATGAGATCTCTTCCAGTTCAAACGACGTCGATGATGTGTGTGAGCCTCATGAACACCGAGACGCCAAACCGAAAACTAAAAGCAATAAACAGGAGAAGATACTTTTGGAAAGCTCTAGGAGGTTACGCAAGAGATCACCGGAACAAACAGCCGAACCCGTGAACATTAAGCGCAGAAAAACCTCAACAGTTGGCAAGCGTGTTTTGCGCGCGCGCAAAACTGAAGCTAACGTCGTGTTGAAGTGCCTGAAGAAACTTACGGAGAAGCGAAACCCCAGCCAGCGAATACGCGACTTAAAATCCAAAAAGTCATCAAATCCGCCTTCCCAGAGGAAACCCAAACAAAGCGAAGCGACGCTTAAAAACAAAATAAAGCGCGACTTAGTACAAAAAATCGCCAAAGACAAAAACAAAAGCGTACTGATCGAGAACTCTATCCACAGGGAACCGAGCCGGCAAAACAAATGCCGCGACCTTGACAAAGAAAATCGCAGTAAAACAAACGCAGGCGGGAACCGCAAGAGCAAGCGGCACAAAACCAAACAGGAAACGCAAGATCCGGGCAAATCCAAAGAGGGTGGCAAGAGCAAGAAAACAGGAAGTGAGGCGAAAACGAGGACGTTCAAGGTCGGGTATTTGCGGAAGTTGAGGCGCAGGGTCAGGGGTCAGAAAAACAAATGACGACGACGTCATCCCCCGCCGAGCTAGCGCAATTCTAACTGTCACTTGCGGGACAACTTTTGCACTTTTCTTTTGTAAGTTGGATCGTTCCATATCAAGCTCGGGTTTGAAATAAATTTAAACTTAAGTACTCTCTAAACAAAAAAATGAAAAGAGAGAGAGAGAGAGTGTGTTGAGTGCAATAATCGACAGTCGCTTGTTTTTTTTCTGTACGGTTTGAAGTTCCTGTCAAAGTGAGAGAGAATAAAAAACAAATGTATTATAAAAAGAGAGTTTTGCAGCGAATCAGTTCAAAACCAGATATGTTGGGAGTGGGATATCCGATAATCGGTTGTGTTTACTGTTTTCCATTTAAATATGCCGTTTCAAACTGATGAAAATCGGTAGTTTTTTGTTTTCCCATCATTATAGAGTGAAAAAACAAAGTACTTGAAAGAAGGGTGGGGGTTTACTGCAAATCAATAACTCAAAATGAAAAATGGGATGGGATAGCTGACAGTGATTTATTTTTTCTCTGTCGAAATGTGCTATTTTAAAATAAGTAAAGACATGTAAAAATCAAAATCGGGTAGATCTCATCGGATAACTGTCGATTATTTGTTTTTTCTTCCTGTCAAAACTTTAAAGTGTTAGTGATTTATTTTTTTCTTCCTGTCAAAATTTTAAAGTGGTATCCATCTGTTTTGTTTTGCTGTCAAAATTTTAAATAGGCAGTCGTCTGTTTTGTTTTGCTGTCAAAATTTAAGTGTGGACATTTTTCTTTTTCTGAAAAATCAGATACATTGTTAAATAATTGATAGTCAACTACTTTTTTATAGTCATTTGTTTTTTCTTTTCCAATCAAAGTCAAAAGTAATATAAAAATCAGTGTTTGAAGGTGGAGGAAAGCAAATTGCTTCTTGAATATTAGGAATGTTGGATGAGACGGTTAACAGTCATTTGTTTTGTCTCTCTTTGGAAAAATACTTCTAAAATGCTTGAAGAGGAGTTTTAAAGTATATCGCCTCAAAACCTGAAATGTTAAGTCATATAGTAGATTGTTTTTTTCATTTTTTTTCTAGCATTTTGTATTATTCTTAATTTTGGTGTCTTAAATCTCGCAATGTCTTTTCTGGCATTTGCCTTTTAAATCTGTGACAATTCAAAGAGTTAGAGAATATTGCGCTGTGAAGCATGTATGAAGATATAAAGTAAAATTAAAAAAATATGGTTTTAATTAGCTGAAGTGGAACGTTCTACGGTTGGTTTTCATTTGTTTTATATTTTGGTTTTGTTTTTAAGTCTAAAGCGGAAGGTGCAGACGTTGTTTTGCAAGTGGGCAGGTGTTTCCCCCTAGTTTTATTAACTCTTAAGCCAAATGTGTCTTAGGTTTTATCGTAGTTTTAGCGTTCACCAAATAATTTTTACTTTTTTTTTATTGATTCATTTATTAATTTGTCGTCCTTTTTTAATTATATCGCAGTCGGTCGGTGATCACGTAGTACAAGATAGTTGTCGCGTTTAGCACCCCGTTTTTAATTTTTCGACCTTTCTTAAATTTAATTTCACTTTGTGTGCCTAAGCGCACAGGCGATTCAGTTTTTGATTGTACATAGGTTCTTATTTGTATAGTACAGATTTATTGCGTAAATATATTATATTTTATGTGTTATTGAAACGAGAGAGACCTTTTCCTTTTTTTTTTTTTAAATAAATTTTTAAGAATTGAAGTTGTGCCTTGTACGTTACCATCTTCAGCGAGGAGAACATTATTATAATTATTATCATAGAACGTTAAGCGAAAGAATTATATTTGTATTGTGTTTATTTTCCTAAGAAAAAAAATAAACAAGTTTCACTTTATCCCAATTTGCATCATTTCACATCTATAACAAATCCAGCCTTGATTTTAATAATTCGTTTATATATTCGATTTGTGTTGATGTGATTTTAATAATTAATTCGTACATTCGATTAATAATTAATTCATACATTCGATTAATATTAATTCGTAAATGTATTCGATTAATAATTTGTAATTCGATTGAGCTAAAAAAAATTTTAATTAGGTAATTCAAAGGGCATTCACCTCAATCGATCTACAACTGTATGGCATCGTCGATGAGACAACAGAAAATTTGTGTTGATTTTATATGGCCTAGTCAAAATAGCAAAGCGCTGAAGCAAGCGTCGAGTACTGATGAATGCAATCGATGACGTTACTGAAAATTTCTACTATTGGCGATATTGTTCTTTTACCCGAATCCTACACTGTTTTTCACGAGTTTGATATATCGATATTTACATCTAATTATTTAAATGAAGTTAGCAATATAGGGACATCTGGGGAAGTTATCAAGTGTTATACTAAGTTTTTAATGAAACATCAAAACGCCAAAATAATTTATTTCCAACGTCACTGCAAAACACAACGCCAGTCGAACAAGGAATCCCCCTCTTCCTCGCCGTCCCGTCATTCCCCGTCCGCAGTGTCGCCAACCGAATGTTTTCCCAGGTCCGCCAACTCACGCCCAGTCGTACCAATTCGCTTCTTACACAAGATTTTGTTGACAGTTCATTGTTCTTCATTCATAAAAAATGACTTATTTGATTGTAACAGGAATCAGATTAAACAATAAATAATTATGTTCTTTATTAATTAGGTTGTAAGTTTCCTGAATGTTTTATGCATGCCACTGTTTTTCGTTCTAATCTTTATGTGATACCGTCAGGGTTGCCAATGTGGGCGATTTATCGCCGTTTGGGCGATATTTAAGTAAAACTTGGCGACCAAAAATTTTCTTTTGTCTATTTAAAATGTGTTAGTGGGCGATTCTTACTCTTGAATTTGGCGACTAAAAATTTTTATCTTCCATATAAAATATACGCATTGGGCGATTTTATTCTGAAATGTTGGCGACAATACGTTTGACAAAGTTGGCAACTCTGGATACCGTAAACATTGATATCAAGCTCACGGAAAGTAGTATCAGGACAATCTCTTTCGATCTCTGTATAAAATGGAAAGTCCGAATAGTTTAGGAGCTATAATCCGTTTACTTGACATCTGCACTGTCAGTGTCAAAATTTGAACAAAAAACATGATTTTGAGTGTAATATTAGAAAATATTTACTTGCTCTCAAAATTAACAACGTCTGTCTAAAATGTCACAAGTATCCAGTGATGCCAACATACCATCAGTTTGACAGTGCAGATGTCAAGTAAATTGATTACAATAGCGATGAAACCTACAGAATTTTTTTAAAGGATAATCGGTCTCAGTCACTGTTGTGAGAGTCTTATTGACGAACCCAGTTACATGATTAAGGGGCAAGTGGTGAAATTTATCTTGAAATACGTTAGATAAACATTATATCAAAGATCTGTCTTTTTTTATTCAATATCTACTGTTACTGGTACTATTGTGATCATATTGTCAGATCCTTTTGAACTTGTTATGGCTTATGACCGGGTCGCCGAGTGGCTAAGCAATTAGCATAGCCGACTATGGGGAAGTCGTGTCACTCGGGCGACGTGAGTTCGAATCTCACTACTGATCATGGATGTTTGTGTTGTCTAAGAATTTAGACCCAGCTTCCTAAATATTCTTCGTAATTATCTGCAATGGTTAACACCGTAAGACAAGAATGCAGCATAGCATTATTGCGCAAAGCAAAAAGAAAAGAAAAAAGACTTATGACCGAGCAAGATTGATGTAAAGTTGTAACTTATAAAAAAAAAACATTAACTTGAATAGTTTGTGTCTAATGCTTTCACACGAAAAAATATTACCCAACACTCCTCTCAACGTCACCATCAAGGAGTATCTATTGAAAAGGAAATTTTTAGTCGAGTTGGTTGGTAACACTGATTTTTTCTGACATGTTAGACATCAAGCCTATCTGTTTAAAATTGGTGCTATAAAGTACTAATTGCAATCTGTTTTTAAGACCTCGCCGGTAGTTCTTTTTTTGGCAGATAATCCTCCTGGTAACGTGCAAGTAAATACAAGTAAATTTGAGGTTATGTGATTGAGTTCTTCTTAGAGTTCACCTGAAAATGTCGAAACAGTAAGTGCCATGATCTTATTCGTTCTGAGTTTGAATATTTAAATGAATTTCAGATACGGTTTAATTCCAGGCAAAAGCAAATCTCTTGTAGGTTCCATAGTTAAGCGCCCAGCAATTTTTGATGAGGATTCTGATTCTAATGAAGAAACTGAGAAACCGACTGGGTTGAAAACTGCTTTGAAACGGCAGGTCAGTTTTACCGAATAACTTCAAGACTCATTTGTATTGGCTGAAAGGCTTGACAGGATTCTTCAAGACTCATTTGTAATGGTTGAAAGGCTTGACAGGTCTCTCTGATTTTTTTTTATTCCAAAAAAGAATAAAAAGAAAAACGAGAAAAAGTTAAATTATATTGATTCTTTGATACCTGCTTGCAATTTGTTTCATTTTATAGTTTTGACAGTTTTAATTTGAACTAATAGAATCATGTTAACATCAGTTTTTTTTTTGGTGTCTGGAAGAAGAAAAAGGGTGTATTATGTGTCAATTCTGTTTATTCTGTAAGGACCGTAAGATCTTTAAGCATGTAAGTCAATTATTAAAAAGTGGTATTTTGAAGTTCTCAGTATGATATGATTTCTTGTAAGTCTCTAAGATAATACTACATACATTTATAGTAATAATAATAATAATTCAGTTCCAGGTTTATAGATTTTACAGTTGCTACTGATAAGAGCAGAATCGACACATTAGTTTTGTTCTGCCTCTAATGGATTACCCTGCTAACTATGAAGATACAAGGTTGTGTAATTGATTTGTCAGTTTTTGTTTTGTTTTAGAATCAATTTATTTGACTCATTTATTTGTATGCAGGAGGTTATAAGTTGTATTGTGGTGATTTCATATCTTGTCACCGCCAACTATGACGCCAGAAAAAAACCCAGCCAAAATAACAGAAATGTATTGTCAGTTTTTCTTTACATCAGCTATAAATTTAGACAGCTTTGATTTGCGTGATAAAATTTTGTACGTTAATTTTCATCTATTGTTTTATGAGTTTAAGAAACTGACAAAATAATTGTCATCCATCAATTTGGACAATTTCCTTCATTTTTTTTTTGTTTACAAGACGAAATTGTGTAAAAAGAGATATACGAAAAGGAATCAATCATTTTGTCCATTTACCGTTAGGTCATTTTTCAATTTTCATTCACATGATAGAGTCAACGTTTACTTGTTACCTGTGGCACAGATTAATCTGTGCCTGGTAAAATTTAACATGAAATGATCTGCCAATTTTGACAAGATGTTGTAATTTATTTACTATTACATCACATGCCAACTTTGATAATTTTCATCATCCGCATATGAGGAGAGCCTGCAATTATTGTTCGGTTCATCATTATGTCATAAGTTAATTTTGACAGTTTTCTGCATTTGTTTTATTAGTTTTCGTCTGTATTGACACTTCCCTTCTGCACGTCAGAAGCGTGCAATTGTTTTATTAACTTACATGTCAGTTTATCAATTTTCGTGTATGTGAAAGTGATGCAATTGCTTATCTGTCAATTTTGATAACTTTCGATTACATATAACGATTTTGCTATAACTTGTCAGATAATATTGATCGAAGGAGGCTTAGATTCGTTTCCTCAGTTTATGTGTCAATTGTTTATTCTAGGTAAGAGTTTTGACAGCTGTTATATTCTGATCTTTTTTCTATATGACAGTCTCAAAATTCTAAGGTTTCTGTTGGAACCCTGCTTTTATCATTTTAGGGCAAAAATTTTTGAAATTTGAAATTCAGGTAACATTTGAGAGGTATAGAAAAAAGTGGAGTATAGTTATTTGCTTCACTAAAACCTGTCAATCGTCAGTCAATTTACCTGTCATTGTCATGTTTATAGGACAGAGTTGTGCAAGAGAAAGCCGTGGAGGAAGACCCGACTGTGTATCAATATGACGAGATCTACGATGAGATGGAGCAAAAACGTAAGGAATCGAAACTGTCCAGAAAGGACCTTGACAAGAAACCAAAGTACATCAACAGATTGCTCGAGACTGCCAACCGTCGCAAACAGGAGAACGAACGCCGCATCGAACGACAAATTCAAAAAGAGCGCGAAGCAGAAGGTGCGTGTCATCTCTCATTCTCACCACGCGTTAATTTTAATTTAACCAAACAAATAATTGCAGGTGATGAATTCAAGGACAAAGAAGCATTCGTAACGACGGCTTACCGCAAAAAACTAGAAGAGATGAAGAAGCAGGAGGAGGAAGAGAAGCGTGAGGAATATTTAGAGGCGATCGGTGATGTGAAGAAGCAGGGCAACCTCGACGGATTTTACCGCCACCTATACGACCAAAAGGTGAATTACGAAGACAAGCTAGAGGTGCCCGATGTAGAAGAAAAGAACGGTAAATCTGGCGAAACTTCCAGGAAGAGGAAGACAAGCACAAATGTCAGGGAGCGCAAATATAGGAAGAGAGATAATTCGGATTCTGAAGATGCAGGGGAAGCACAAGCAACGAAACTGGAACATCTGCCTTCCAACTTAGACGCCGATTCCGATTTTAGCATCGACTCGGAGAGCGATGGCGAAACAAACGGCGATGAGAACAAAGGAGCCACTCCCAAAGAAGCAGTAAAAGATGAAACGCATAACGAGGACATCAAGGACAACAAGAGCCTTGATGATAACGTCAAAGCTGACAGTACTAAGGAGGATGAAATGAAAAGTACAGAAAAGGAACAAATCATCAAAGAAGAAGAGACACCCAAAAAGTTGAAGATTGATATCTGGAAGAAACGGACAGTTGGCGTGGCTTTTGAAGAAGCTCTGCAGAGATACTTTGAACGAAAGGCCCTTAGAGAGGCCGGTGTATAACAATTATTGCTATCAAGTGAATCATTTCAATAAAAAAAATCGTTACGATCTGCAAATTTTTATAGTTACATTAAGTCCTCTAAAGATGTCACTGAGTCACTTTTTTTTTGACAACAACTTCCTCGTTTTAGTTTGAATTATTGTAAATTGAATCTGCACGTTGTTATCTCACTTTCTATATATATACTTTTAGTTAAAATAATTTTCCAAAGAACGGCACTGCAAGCAGATTTTTTTCTTTAAAGCGATTTGTTTGAATTTGCATTTTGTAATCTAGATTCAAAAACGCCTTGTGACCTTTCAGTTTTTCCAAATAAAAAATCGATTTTGCATATTGTCATCTGGATTAAAAAACAATTGCGTTATGACGTATCAATCTTTGAATATCACCTTCCCCAAAAGATGGCGCTGCAGTTGACTTTAATTAAAAAATGCAATGGTCTTATTACAAGTATACAAATTTATCAAACGTGAATCGAAGCTACCTATTTATCACAAACGTGAATCGAAACTACTATATTACTAAAGTACATTCATTATTTGTAATGAATAACAAAAGAGTACACGATTTGGTAACTTTTACTGTTGAAACCTAACTTCTTTTAGTTCCCGATTCTTGGAAATAGGACTTTTATTTTTAGGTTATGTTGGTTTCAATTTTGTGTTGTTATTTTGCATCGTTGGCCTCCTTTTCCATGCTTTTCCAACATTTTAGTGAATGCATTATACTTAAATGTGATTCTTTGTTTGTTTCGTAATGAATTTCCGGGTCATTTTTGAAAATTGCGTTTTGCAGTTGACAACTAAATTGTGATAAACGATATTTGATTAACAAAACTTTAAATACAATACCAATCATTCCTGTAAGATAACACAAGAACAAAAAAAATCACTTTAATAATCTGTTACTTTTAGTTAGACATATTACTTAAAAGACGGTGCTGTGAAGTGCTTTTGCTTTAGAACAATTTGCTTGAGTGAGAACAGTATTTGAATACTACATACTAACTCGATTAAAAAACAATTGCCAATTTTTCAGTTTCTGTTTTTCCAAAATATTGCGCCCAGCTACCTTTCTATTTACGAAGGAGTTGTGATGAACATACACATTTATTACAAACTTCACTTGAAACAATTCCCGAACGAGAATCGAATTTGCACATACAGTTCTTGTAAGCAACCAACCGACTTTCGTCATTAATGACGTTAAATCAGTACCAACTGAACTCAAGATGTTACGTACGATGTATTCGTTGAAATTCAGTAACATTTTGTTACTACAAGTTTTTTTAAATGACAATGTTGCCGCTTCAATTATCACTAACGTCAGATGGTTATAACATGTGTTCATAAAAGAATCCGGTCCCAGTAGGCTTAACTATAAAAAACGTATGTCGTAACTTTCGCTTGCGCCTGACATCTCTTTTGACGTTCCACAACGTTGTCATGTTATAAATGCAGTTAAACGACGTGTATTAAAGTGTTATGAAGAACGTGGTGGACATATCCAGCACTTAGTGTAGGAAATATTTTAATTTTAATTTGTGTTTAATAAATTGTGATGTTTTAAATTATAAGTAAGGTTACAGAACTGTCAGTGGGTATATTAAGTAAAGACATGCCTTTTCGAAAACAAATGATTTTCATAGGTGAGTTGATCAGGTTCAATAATGAACACATGATATTAATTGTAAGTTACGAATTTTTACCATTCTGTTTCTGAAGTTACGTATTAAGTAACATGTTCTTTGTAATTTAATTCATAAGTGTTTGATTAAAAGTCGGATGTTATAAAGAAATATGAAAATTAAATACGTACAACAAATAGAACACATACACCTAAACACCGTCAATTACCGGTCATATGTAAACACTTCAATACTTGGCAACGTTGTTGTAGCATTACGTCATAAATATGAATCACGAAAGTTGGCTGGATGTTTAGAAGAACTGTATTGTCATCTCGATTAAAAACAATTATTGCGTTTGACCTGTCAATTTTTCAATTTCAAGTTTCGCCTAAAAGATGGCGCTGCAATTGTCTTTTTTTGACAAGAGAGTCGTACAATCTATTTCAAGCATGACTCTCAGTTAAAAAAATCATAATCCACCAATTTTAATTGGACTAAAAGCGAATTTTAGCGACGAACCAGGTTATAGTAGTTGCGGAACTAAACACTTTTTTAACGAACACACGAAGTCATTGTTATATATTTTCAACGCGGTGGAATTTGGATGATGGTTGAGAAGAGCGTTTGTTGAAGTTTGGATGAAGTTGTCATCCCTTGTTCGTGAAAATTCGGAACCTATCGTGCAATTCGTAATTTCGTAGTTTGAATTTAGAAGGTTATGTTATATGATCGAAAGGTTATGTGTGTGCAGGGTGAGTAAATACTAGAAGCCTTGCAATAAACAATAAATATTACGTACATTAGCAATGAAAAAAAGCAGAATTTTAAAGTAATGGAAAAGGTAGATGCATATATCGTGGATATAGAGTACAGTTGCTATGTTATTGAGACCGCAGATAATAGAACGAATAAAACTATTAACGTGCGTTCAAAAAAATACGTTGTCAAGAAGGCTCTGAATTTGCTTTTATTTTATGACGACACGTCGTAGCTTAGTACGTATGTTGAAACCTTGAATAACTGCGTGCTATCAAATCAACAACCTCAACTGTCAAAGATTTTGTTTACATCTTCGAGTATTTGTAATAAAATAAATGTTTTATTTCATTCATTGTGTTTTATTATTATTATTTATTAAGTTAGGTTATGTTTATAATAATCGTATAGTTACGATATGACTGCAAAATTTGCATTTGACATAAGCCTACTTGATAACGATTTTTATTGAACGCACTTTAGGTCTGTATATTAAAAAATGTAATTAACAGGTGATGCAAGATTTAAATTACCTCCGCATTGTGGAGAATATTTAGAAATAGATGACAATAAACTTATTCAAATAGATGAAAATCATTTCCTTCGTCTCCTTCTCGAATTGTACATGAGTATAGAAAAATATTTCTTGAAGTGACTATCGTTTCGTTAATATTTTGAAACAATCTCTCTATTATAATAATGTCATCGTCAAATACGATTTCATTTGCTACAATAATAGCCATTTCCGCATTCATTTTCACTTATAAAAAAAACAACCTCAATAAATTGATTGATTGACACTTCACAATAACGTGCAATGGAATAACCCACTTTGGCGAATATTGTTTTTAATGACGTCATAACATAAACCTCGTTTAGAAAGTAGGAATAGTTGTTCGTCGCTAAAATTCGCTTTAAATGTCTAGCAGAGGCGTTTAAAGCTGGTTTTCCTTTAAAACAAAGGGTTGTAAGTAGCTTTCCACATAATCGAATTATGTGCATAAACATATTCTTGATGATTTAACTGGAGGTTTGCGCGGCCGTTGCTCATAATTGAATTGGCTTCCAGTTGGAAACGTGTCTATTGCTGACGTTTCGTTCTCCAATGCAGAAGAACTTCCTCAAGGCTGCTGCTACTTCTCGTTAGTCGAGGAGACTGAGCAGGTATGTCCGGTGTCGTGGTATTTATAGTGGTCGATGGAGCCAGTGGATCGGAATGGTGAGCGGGGATTGGTTTGTTGGGGCGTGACGGATCGCTAATGAGGATGTTTCCAGGTATTGTGAAGGTAAAAGCCAGTATCACTGTTTAGGCTATTGGGGGTGTTTAAAGATATCTATAGATTCACGGATTTTACAGTTAAAAAAAATGAAATGAGCGGAACTTGTTGTACAGCGGCGCGTTACCTCAATTAAAAACAAGATCGTCACAATCTGTCACTTTTGGTTAAAACAAAAGCCCGAAAGATGGCACTACAATCTTTACAAGATGTGTTCCTTTTTAAACAATTTCCTCGGAATTTAATTTTTTCACTTTTATTTCGGATAAAAACAATTTCACTTTAATCTATTACTTATAGTCAGTGAAGAGTATTCTTTTCCTCTAAAATAGGCGTTGCAAACTTTTCTAATCGCGGTTTTGTGTAGCGGGCCGCAAGCTATTTTTTTTTAACTTTCCAGTACATGAGAAACTCATTGCGATCATATAGGAAAAATGACATGTTTCAATGATCGTTATGGCCGCCTCTAACATTGTCGCGGACCGTAATTTGTCGACCGCTGCTCTAAAAAATGGCGCTGCGGATCGTCTCCCACATTTTTATTAACTTTCTTGAAATTACAATTTTTTTACAATCATAAAATTCACACAATAATAGCGGCTTTCGTTCAAACCAATCATAGAATCAATGATAAGGTGAACAGAATCATATGATCACTTAATACTGATCAAAACACATCAAGCCGGTAGCGTGTCTAGGTTACGTTTTTGTGATCAAATCATACAACATTACACAAAACGTTTAATCGGAGGTGGGGGAGAAAGTAATCATAAAGAATGAACACGCAACCTTGTAATCACAATTACACTTCTATTACTCCTATTATTTCAGTTAAAAAAAAATAGTTATGATTTGTCACTTTTGTTAGAACAAGATGGCGCTGGAATACTATTTTTTTTTAACAATCGCCTCTTGACCTGTTACAGTGGGCTACATCTTTCATCAACCAAAAAATGGCGTTGAAGATAATCTGTTCTTAATTAGTTTTCTTGACTTTACATATTGAAATCACTGTCAACTAATTTATATATTCAATGACTTCCTCGAAAAATAATCCTGCCATTAAGGAGTGATTCTTTTAAACAATTGAAGGAATTCAGATTTCTCTACAAATGGCGTTGCAGGTTAATTTTTGTTAAACAACTTGTTATAAATATATAGCAATCAATATAAAACAAATTTGCACTCAGTTTAAATCAAATCCCTTCTCTAACAACATCCTCAAGTGTGTTTCAAGTAAAAAGCAATTCAACTACGACCTATCACTTTTTAGTTATTTCTTCCTTCAGAAAATGGCGCTGCAGGTTACTTGAATTTCAAATTTACCACAATTTTCTGGACAAAAATTCGCACATTTCGCATTATTATGCGTTCCAATTTTGTTATAAAGTTAATAACGTATAAGTTTACCAATAGAGGGCGCTTCGAGCGCCATTTTACTTTTATGAAAATTTGTCGAATTTTATTCATTCACCGTTGCTTCACAGGTTTATGGGTGAAAATAAACAAAGTCTTAGGTTTTATATACTGCCTAGAATTATAAAACATTCAATCGATACATGGATAACGGAAAAAAAGTGTTTCGAGATTTGATGATGCAAAAACTAAAACGCACTCGCGCAGTCGCACTCACTTCTTCAATTCCAGGATAAAGGAATATACTCTCACTTACCGTTCTCAACCAATCAACATGCATAAAGTAATAAACAAGCCGGAATTATTTAACGCGCTTCTGCTGTCTCTGTCTGTAGATATCGTTCGTTGGGGGTAGGGGCATGTCGTCATCATCACTTCCGTCCAACGAGAGACCAATGCGCTTGCGCCGTTTGATGCCCAAACCGCCGCCCTCTTCTATAATCCAATGCACCGACTTAGCAAGGTCAAATAAACGAACGTCTCCGCCGTTTTCACTGGGGGCGGGCACTGGACACAAAAAAAATATAATTTTACAATTTATTGTAGGTTCGCAAGGATAATTTCAATTTTTTTTTATATAAAGTGTTTTGAATTTAAACCTATTAAGATTGTTATAACTTAGTGTAATAACAGAACCTATTTTTTTAACCAATGAGTGAAGAAAATAACTCGGGGCGAAGTGTATTCAACCCAGCCCAACGCAAGGGGCGGAGTATATTCTCCTAAATACGTTTTTTCTTCATTAGCCATTAAAAACACTCAATCTCTAATGAGACAAAAGTTTTCTGAAATTAATGTATTTTTAGATTTGAGTGAGGGGTGTAGTTTATGGGTGGAGCAAATAGTGCATTATGAAGGGAGTGGCTATAATGATGGAAATGTCCAATCATTTTGACTTTTCCTTCCCTACACTAGTAAGCGAAATAAAAACAATCACAGGGCAGATTAAAGAACTTTAAATTATAATTGGTTTAGTGGAGGAGCTTTTGCCTTTTTACGGATGCGTTAAGCTCAAAGAAAAATATGGCTGCTATAAGGACGAATTTATATGAATTATAATAAGTAGACTTCTTCAAACATTCATATAAAATATAGTCACAGGGTGGAATTTAGGTTTATAAACATTAACTTAGATTAGATTAGTGAGATGTTGCATTTTTTCTTGTCAAGTAAATGAAAGTGTTTTTCTTACCTGTGTCTGGTAACTGTATCCTGTTGAAGATGTCCATTAATTGGTCGATGATGACAAACGGTCCTCGAAAACAAGCAGGTGGGGGCAGTAATGTGCACAAATGAGCGACTGCAGGAGGATGTGGAAACGACCCTCCCGGTACGGGGTGTTCCCCTGGCAGCGGATTGGCTTTCGGCTTGTATGGAATCATTTGGGCGGTGTCTGGTTTTGGAAGAGCTGAATCATCATCGGAAATAATCATGCCGTGCAGGGCGTTGTGCCTTCCGGCTCCCGTGATGGTGATAACCTCGGTGTATCTGGAATCCAAAGATAAAATTAACTGCTACCACTTGCCTCAAGGTAAGCGCAGCATACCCTATGCTTTTAAGTTCGGCCGCCGAACAGGGATAGAGGTCGAGGAATCTGTAACGATCCACTAGTTGAGCGGTTTCTTTTCCTTCGAATTCCTTGATTTTCGAGAGGACCTCAGATCTGCGCTTCTCCACCTTGACAATACTCTGCAAGTCGCCGATGTTGCTCTCAAACTCCAGGAAACGATTCCAGATGTCGCTGGAACGTTCGCATAAAAAAATTGCTTGGTTGTGTGCCAAGGCTCGGGTACTTACACCGATTTCTCCGGTTCCAAACTCCCAGACGACAAAACTCTTTCAAATAAAACTCTAGTGTTGTTGTCTTCGTTCAAGTGAGATAGGTAGTCGATGTAGCAGGTTACGTAATCGGGGTTATCCCCGAATTTCTTCAGGCCCAACTCAAATATGCGAAAGGCAATATTTTTGTCTTTGCTGCAATAGTATTCCATGAGAGCGGCACACACGAATATGTGGTATTTAGAGCGTTGGTCTTCGCGCGCCCTCTTAAAGACGTTCCTAGCTGATTTGATCCCCTCGGCCCTTCGGGCGAATTTCATATATTGAACGTAAGCCTAAATTGTGCAACGTCATGTACAAAACAGCTGAAAGAGAATGAGACTTGGCTTACCAAAGTTGGGTCGATGTCTTGGATGTCCAAGTACTTCTGATAGATCTGATGGACTTTGTCGTACTTGAGTCTCCCTTCCTCATAGTCGGCGTAGGCAAAATATAAAAGCATGTTTTTGCTCAGGAGTGTGCTCGTGGCCCTCTCGAACATATTCGCCGCTTCTTCGCTGAATAACTTCGAGGCATTCACATCCTAAATTTTTAAAAAATCATAGATGATGTCGTATGTGAGTCACTACCTACCCCTTTCTCTTGAAGAACCTTGCAGCTATACTCTAAGAACTGCGCTGCTTGGTACCAAATATCAGAGTGATGGCCCAGGCAAAGTAGGCACTGTTCAAGGGCGAACACTACCCTTCGTGTTAGTAAAGCTGTGTCTTCCGTTCTAAGGGGGTTGCTACGTTCCCATGCTATATACTTCTGCCACAATTCAACCTGCTTTTGTTCTTCGTTACTACCGGAAGGCGGAACGCTGGGAGCGTTTCTGTTAATCCCCCGAATTTGTACTTCCAGTTCCTTGGCTACCCGCCTGGCGTTCATATAGTCTCGACTGCGTTCGATAGACATCTTTTCTGCTATGATGGGGTTGATCGCCTTAAATGAGAATTGCCGACGTTTATAATAACGAAGTACCTATTTACATTTTCATGGTTGAATAAAAAGTATACTCGAACTCAAAAATCGCAGGGTTTTTTTAATAACAGTAAAATGATTTCTGTAATTTAAACAGCTCGATGGTGTTCACCTGTTCGAATGCGATGTAGTCTTTCCAAAAGGTTTCCATACCCACCATGGGGTTGATCACCCCTCGCTGATAAACCTTACGCACGGCGGATATCTTCTGGTTTTCGGCGTATGAACCTACCGCTTCGACACTCTTCAGGAAATTTACATAGTCATTCCATATGGAGTAAGAGTGGATGTCCATACCGATCTTGTCGAGGGCGAAGTCGTACGCCTGCGCCATTTTCTCCCTTGAGAAAACAAGGTTTGAGATTTTCCATTTTTTATCGTTACTTACGCAAGTAATGACGGCTTTCTATTTTTCTATTTTCGTACATTTTCAGTTTATCGGAAGACAAAACATGCTGTGGCAATTGGGGGAATACCCGACCGTTACAAACACAAGTACCATGGGATGTATTATAATACGATTTGCTAAGAATTATATGTTATTTCTACTTTCGTGCATTTTCCGTTTGTCGAAAGTCAAAACATGGTGTGACAATTGGGGGAATACCCGACCGTTACAAACGCAAATACCATGGGATGTATTGTAATACGATTTGCTAAGAATTATGTGTCAAAAAGTGATCGCAGGATGTCGCGATTTAAACTATTCACTAAGAATTATGTTTTGATAATTAGGGTAAGCACCCCTCCCCCCATTGTTTTCTATTTTGGCTTCCTCCAGTTACTTACTTGTAAGTAGGCAACGTCGCCTTTGTTTCCTTCACGTATGCCAGGTACAGTTTCCACAGTTCGATGTTGAGGATCTTCATGAGGCATCTTTGAAACAGCTGCCAATCAAAGTACAGTTCAATCAATTAGTTTTATGGAATACCTTGCCTAGTATTTGTAAACAACCCACTCACATTTTGTTACACCCCCTTCTCTAGACGCGGCCACTAGGATTTTATGAGTTTGATTTCACCCCTTTTACCCACACTTAAATTATCGGCTGCATCTCATAGAATTTATTGTGGAAAATCAAAATACTTTGAATAATTTTTATGAAAATTATTGACTAACAAATATTAACAAAACTTTGAATACGAAAAAACTAAGCATTTGTTTACAAATTAAACAAATGCTTAGTTTTCTCGTATTCAAAGTTTTGTTACACCCCCTTCCCTAGACACGCCCACTCAGGGCTTTGGGAGCTTCATTTCACGCCTTCAAATACGCCCACTTAAGATTTTATGAGCACTTTAGTTATCTGACATATTTCTCTTCCTCTCATGCAGAGAATTAAAGTACGGTTGAATCAATCGTTTTAATGAAAATTATTGCTTTGGTACTTCTAAATCACTTATGGTTTTGTACTTTAGGTCTCGGGGATATTTCTCTTCTTCTGATACTGTCCGTACAGAGAATCTATGGTAGAAACAATATTAGCCAGTTACGAATAACACAATAAAGAGATCCCTTTTAAATGCATACAGCTTTCTCGTCCGATTTCACTGTCTCACGTACGTTCAATGCGAATTTTGTAAGCTCGAAAGAGGGAAACAGTTTTAGTTGTCCGGGATGACTTTCTCATAATCTCAAATGTTATCCCTACAGAGAATTCATAATGGATATTGCCCTTGTACTTGTAAACGACTTATGATTTGGTGAGTACTTTAGTTCTCGGAGATATCTCTTCTTATACTATCTCTATAGAGAATCTATGATAGGAAAAATATTAGCCAATTACGAATATCGTAACAAAGAGATTCCTTTCAAATGCATACAGCTTTCTTGCCCGATTTCACTGTCCCACTTACGTTTTTGCACATTTTGTAAGCTTGAGAGAGGGATACACTTTTAGTTATCCGGGATGAATATTCGTAATAGGAATAATTAAGTGAATAAAAGAAACCATGGTTGTTAATCGGCGCTCAGTACTGAATACTATCCCTACAGAAAATTCACGGTGGGAATAATCTTTGCCAATAAAATGCTATCACGATGCCTTTTATTGGCAAATATTAATTATAGTTTTCTTTGTCGCTCAATTTGTCCCCATGAGGCTTGTTTATGTTTAATTAAACACTTTCAGATTAAGCGAATTCTCGATCTCCAATTCCAGAGAAATTTGCTAAGTTTGCTCAAGAGAAAAAATTGACGAGAAAACGAGATATTTTGGAGTATAGTTCCTACTTAAAAGATAAATTAGCACGTTTGTTTAAGGTATTTTTTATGTTATGAACCTACGAGTCCTAAGTTAAAGACTAAGATAGTGTTAAATATGAATACTTGTTTAAAGGTGGAATTCTAAATATTAAAGTTAATTTATTTAAAGTTAATTGATTATTTACTCTAAATTAATGGAATTTCAATTTTTTCTATATTTCTCGATTTCCCGGGAATTCCCAAGAACAAACGCGAGAATTCTTGAATCTCGAGAAAGTCGAGAAATCAGAAACTCTACTTCAGATACTTGTATTTTGTGTACTTTTGTTGTCAGAAATTTTGTATCCCTTCTATACTACTTATACACTACACCAGTGGTTCTCAAACTGTGCGCCACGGCTTTCTCACGGGAGCGTTGCGAAATATATCATTCACATTCACTTATAGGTTTTCCATTACTGCACTAATGTGCACCTCAGATTATCTTCATCTCTTATTATTACATTCTTTAAAATGTGTGGTCATCAACAGGTTCATCCATGGCACTAATTATAATTACTTGAATTTGTTCACATATTTTTGTAATTTTAAATATATGTTTTACATATTTTTAGATAATTCTTTAATTAAAAACAAAATTATTCTCTATTTCGCAATGTGTACTTGTTAGAGTTTGACATAGGGTGCCTTGGGATAACCTGGATACGCTGAGAATCTAGAAAATTTTGGAGTTATTGATGGAAAAAACATTGGTCGATCAAACGTCATATTGGAAACAATATTTTTGTTCGTAAAATTTGATCTTCCACATTCCCCAAAACTTTCAGTGTATTGAAAACTCCCCGGACACGCCCATTCAAGGCTTTGTAAGTTTGTTTATATCTCGTTGGATACGCCCATTCTAGGCTTTGTGAGTTTGTTTATATCTCATTGGACAACCGCATTCAGTGCTTTGTATTTTATTTGTGAGAGACAATATAACTCCTCCCTCAGCCATGCCCTCTAAATCGATGAGTTTATTATATTTTATATATTCTGTCTATACAAGGACATGTTGTCTTTGTACAGCTGCGGAATCATAAAGCGGGACAGTATAATGTCAGTTTAAATGTTACTTCTTAATTCTGGTAACTATAAGGTAACTTAGAAATCTTTGTGGTTCATAATATAATTAAATAATATAAAATGGTAAAAATCTTATCATATAAATAAGAAAAAAATTAAACACTATCAAAATAATACAAAATTTTGCTATAGGACTTGTCCCGCTTTATGATTCCGCAGCTGTACATCAAATCTAATTTTAATATTATTCTCTCTATGAAAGTTAGTTTACTGCTCTTCCAGACAACGTCACTTATAGCTTTGCGAGTATCCCCTTCCCCACTAAATTCGATGAGTTTATCATATTTTATATATTCCGTCTGTACAAGGTTATGATGTATCTGAATAGCAAATTAAATTTTAATATTACCAAATTACAGTTTAATTTCAAGACATGCCCACTTAAAACTTTTCGAGTCCGATCCCAGACCCTCCCACTAAATTCGATGAGTTTCTCATATTTTATGTGGTCATTTATACAGGGGCATCCTGTATTTGTATAGCAAATCTAATTTTAATATTATCAAAGCTAATCCTCGTTTTGAAAATTAGTTTATTTCTCCTCCAGACCCGTCCACTTAAAATTTTTAGAGTTTGACTCTATCCCCTCCCCCTAGACACGCCCACTACATTCGATGAGTTCATTAGATTTAATGTATTTCATCTATACAAGAGTACGCTCTACACTGTATAGCAAATCTAATTTTAACGTTATCAAAGCTCATGCTTATTCTGAAAGTTAGTTTATTGCTCTTCCAGACAAGTCTACTTAAAGCTTTGCGAGTTTGACTGTATCCTCTCCCCCAGTCACGCCAACTAAATTCGATGAGTTTATGATATTTTATGTATTCCGTCTGTACATGGACATGCTGTATCTGAAGCAAATTACATTTTAATATGTATCACCAAAGCTCATCTTCACTCTGAAAGTTACAGTTTAATACTCTTCTAGGCTCACCCACTAAATTCGATGAGTTTCTCATATTTTATGTGCTCATCTATACAGGGACATACTGTATTTGTATAGCTAATTTAATTTTAATATTATTCTCGTTCTGAAAGTTAGTTAATTGCTCTTCCAGACAAGTCCACTTAAAACTTTCCGAGTTTGACTGCATACCCTCCCCCGGACATGCTCACTAAATCTGATAAGTTTATTATATTTTATGTATTCGATCTATACAGGAACATGCTTTATCTGTGTAGCAAACTTAATTTTAATATTCTCACTCTAAAGTTACAGCTTATTGCTCTTCCAAACACGCCCACTTAAAGCTTTCCAAGTTTCCCCTCCCCCAGATATGCCTGTTCAATTCGTTAAGCTCATACTGTATCCCTGTAATGCTATAGTAATTTTACATTTTCAAAGCTCAAACTAAATTGAAAACAAAATTGTGGAAAACATCAACATATTTTGGATCATAAGCAGGAACTTGTGATAACCTTTAATAAAAATGAATCCAACTGCTCTCAGTCTGCATAAAAATCATTATTAAATTACTAATTCACTTCCTATATTCCCACCTTACTTATTCAGGAGTCAAATTTACACTAAGAACACATTACAAGGTATAATCCAGAAAGAAATCTTTGCTTGCTTCAATAAACAACAAATCATTAAGCAAATTAAAGATAAACCTAACACTTTAGTTAGGAATTCATTGGACACAAATTTTTTCTTGACTGCACCCCGCAGAATATACTTATAAGCTTGAGCAAAACTATTGTGCAAGCAAAAATCTCCTCCCGGATTCTTAACACACTTCTAAGGCAGTGCAGAAATAAAAAAAATTCATCTGGGACACATGTACTATATTTATTGCATATTTCAGCTGTACCTTAGCATAACAACAGATGCCTACCTTTTCCACCTTCTCAAAATTTCTTGATTTCATCTGCAAGAAAACAAAGAGGATACAATTGAGCACAGGTTCTGCACCGTCGTATACGCACCTCATGCTCAATGTAGATTCTCCAGTAGCGGGAAGCGCTGGGGAACACCGACGTCAAGTGCTCATAGAGAGAGCGTACCTCGGAGATGTGTTTCGTTTGGGCCTCCCTCAGTAAGATCGACCAAGACTCAAGATCGTAAGGGTTCTTCTCCACCTGTCTCTGAGTTCTGTAGAGCTTATCGTTGCCCCAGTCCTAGTAAAACAAATAATATCACAAAAATGGGGTTAGAATTGGGATCTTGATGCTTTGTCTTCGAAAAATCGGGTAAAGCTAGTGCTGGTGGCTCTACTTACTATATGCAACCTTTCATCGGACATTTTCTACGAAATAAATTAACTTTTAACAAATAAGAGCAATTATTGTTGACATCGACGCGCGTCTTCTCTCGCAGCTGTATTCATTCACAGTGTTGCCATCACTATACAATTTAACGTAACGACCTTGTTCGAAAAACGTACTATTAGCATTTTAGGTTGAATACGGCAGTGTATGCTCAGAGTATCTTCATCTCGTACTATTATGTGAGGTTCAACCAAGTGTAACTAGTACTCGTGAATCGAAAACGCTACAAATTTTGAGGTTAACTTGAGCACATTTTTTTAGCAAGACGCTCCGTCAAAGTTCATGTACGTCAAACATCAAAACTCGATTCCCAATTGGCCAAAGTCGCTAAACAAAATAGTTTTTAACGTACGACATTTTTGCCGTAACGTTTTGACCTACCGCAAAGTGGTAACTTCCGACAAACGTAATTGCATCTTCACACTGTCGTAGATTCCCTCCTGTTAATTCTTTCCTCGCTGGGTTTGAAAGTCCTATAAGTTGAAATTTGTATTAATTTGCTTCACTATTTAGAATTATGATAACGTTCTAAAATTGATAGCGTACTATTCACCTTAGTGTAATTTTATTGATCGTACCGTAAATAAGAACGTGCGTTCAAAAAAATCCGTTATCAATAATGCTGCCAGATTTATTCCCGCCAAATATAGGAAATTTAGGAAAAAATATAGGAAATTGAAAAAAAATATAAGAAATTGAAAAAATATACTGTGTCCTATACCATACAGGGCCTTTTATAAAGTTCGTCATAAATGGGAAAAAATTTTACTACTGATTTATGCGAAAAAAAAACATTACTACAGTTAATTCGTACATTAATCAAACAGTTTCAAATAACCAACCATTTAAAATTTGGCTGAAAACTTGAAGAATAGAAATGTTCGAAAATGAAAAATTACGATAATTCGAAAGTTATTAATCTTTTTCTTCTAGAATCGATGCACTCAAATAAAATTAAGCGTAACCAATAAAAAAATTTCGATGTCCTCGATATGTGACAACAGGTACATTTTTCTGAGAAATTAAAAATTCCCATGTGTTCAACTTTCTGCCGGTCACTGTATATTTTAAGTATTTGAAATCTGCAGATCATTGCAAGTCAGAATATTTGGCAATTTAGCTTTCCATGACAACGGAAAGAAGACCTTTTTTGTGAAGCATCAGTTTCTGCCACCTTCAAAATACAATATCCTCAAAATCAGATTTTTTTAAGTTTTTAAATGAGTATTAATATTGTTACAAATTCGGGATTCGCAGAAACGCAGATTCATAGAATCCTGGTAAGCTGACTACCACAAAAGCAGATTCGAGTTAAAAGACTATTCTAACTATATTATGGTACATAGGAAATGGAGCTAAAATATAGTAGACTAATATTAAAAGTAGCAGGTCTGGCAACCCTAGTTATCGAGAAGGTTCTGGACTTGTATTTATTTTATGACGGCACGTCGTAACTTAAAATGCATGTTGCAATCTTAAATAATAGTAGTAAAATAAATATTTCACTTCATTAATTGTGTTTTATTATCCATTTTGTAGAAAATCGATATTAAATGGATATAAAAAGTTACGTTATGTTTATAATAATTGAATGGTTACGACGTGACTTTGCAAATTTTGCATTTTACATGAGCCTAGTTGATAACGGTTTTTTCTTTACAGTAGCAGATAATAAATTCCGAGCAAGAATTTAACATGTCGTTCGTATTTCGAAAATTTGGTAAATCAGGCTTGCTGAGGTTTTATTTCTGTCAATTGGGTTTGAGTTGGCAGTGCTGAATTTTATTTTAAAATAGTCATGAATTTATGGATGAGTGACCGCATTAGTGCGCACTCAGAGTATCATCATCTCGTGTTATTACATGAGGTTAAAAGAAGATCCAAATACACTGAGTGTAACTCTTGCAGGTGAATTGAAAACGCTACAACTATTGACGTTCCGTGCGCATCATTGCCTGCGTTCAGCCTGGCAGAAGGCCTACGTAGCCCTTCGTGCGCGCCACGTACCGTGACGTCATATATGTGTTCAACCCGGAAGCTAAACTTCCGCTAAAAGAGAGCGCTAAACCTAGCGGCTGCCATAATTTTAAATCGCTTTTTAAAAAAGCTACGTCGCTAGCGCTAGCTCTAACGTTGTTGTTTAAGTTATGTCTGAGCATATGATTGCCAATCGATGCTGCAGTAATTTTTGAAATCAATTCTCCTTCTTTGTAATAACACAGTTAGTTATTTGTATTAAGGTTTTAATTTGTACAGGTTAAAAGTGACATTAATTTTAATTCTTCATTAGTTCTTATTAGTTATCAATTATGAAATCGAATTAAGAAGTAACCTCAAACAAAACGAAAAACTCGTTCAGCCAGTTCACAATTAGCTACTTACGCTACAAATTAGTGCTCCGCTATGTAGCAATACCGGACGGAATGTAAACGCTACCTCTAGCGGAACGCAGCCATTCTTGAAGCATGCCGGCCATATTAAAGCGTTTTAAATTCATCTGGGGTGCGTTCGAGAACAACACTTTTCTGTAACTCTTATAGAACTAATCGTTCGAGATTATTGTTTGGGCTCTAGAAGTAGCGCAGTAAAGCGTTTGAAAGTAACAAAAATCGCCGCACCCCAAACTGCGTTAAAAATTACTTGAAATGCGTACTCTGTACTGTTTTGAATACTTGTTACTGGAGTAGAGACCGACGGTATTGGTCTTGAAAATTACATATTCATCCATTAAGAAAAATTTATAAAGTGACATACCGTCAAATAATTCTAACCTATTTCTAATAAATCATTTTCGCACTATAAAAAAAACCGAAAAGACCCAATTTTTGACATTTCCCTTTTTTTTTATTGATTTCAGCTGTTACTCATAACCCACTTAATGTTGAAATTACAAAAAGTAAACACATTTTTGCAGTGTTCAGAAAGAATAATAAATATTTTAGGAAATGGTAGCAGTGTAGTGAATACTTAAATCATAATAAAGAATACAAATGGTATATTATAGACTTAGATTATAACCGTTGTTTTTAAACTACTGTCATTTGGCACATGTAAACAACAAACGTTCGAAAAGTAAAAGTAACTTTGTCTTACTTTATTACCCCACCCTCACTTATAAACTTTACTATAGAGTTTTCGAACGCACTCCTGTATCGGTTGAACTCAGTGTATTTACATCTTCTTTTAATTTCTTGTAATAATAACATGAGATGAAGATGTTCTGAGTGCGTACTAGAGCGATATTTAATCGAAGATGCTTGTGGACCAAAATTCAAATGTAAATTACATAATTAGCTTACTTAAAGTGATTTCTGAATAGGAAACTGCAAGAATATTGTTCTGCTTTTAGACTGAACTCGCCATCTATGGAGCCAGTTAAAGATTCTAATACTTTCCAAGCTCGCCCAAACACGGTGGATTTGTTGGAACGTTCTTTACACCGAACACTTCAACAGTTCTTTACTTCGACGTTATTTTCGAAAGAGTGAATTTCCTATAAAGCCACCAGTGGCGCGTGATTTGTTTTATATCGAAACATGTATGCAGACATGTATTCCAGCTTGATATAATGTGCTTTTTAATTGTGTTAAGCGATCGTGGACATTAAAGTACTTTAAAAATTCATCGACGATTAAAATTTGTGAACCCCGAAAGTGTAACAAATTACTGTCAGAACTTCTGGAAAGAAAAATGTTTTTTTAAGAACGACTTAAATAAACCCTCACAGATCAAGAAAAAGAACCGGAAACATTTGACTTCGAAATAGGTACCACATATACCACAGGACAACTGAAAGAAGTAAAAAACAAATGGAACTTTTTAGAAAACAAATAGAAAGCTTGGAGATAAAAATCGAAACTACTAGTTTAAACATCAACAAATATAGGATATAGCCTTTTTTAATCGCACTACAGTACTTTGGAATTAATATTTTGATTGTTATTATTAAATATATACTGGGTGTTTCATTGAAGATGCATCAAACTTGGTATGCGGGTAGATGTCGGGAAAAGAAAGAAAAGTTTCTTTGTAAAATTTTCTCTGTAATGAATAAATTTAGAGAAAATCGAAGGAAAAGCAAAGTCGCGTATTTTTAGGATGGACTTTAAATGAGAATGAATGGATTGTTACTCATTCACATACGAAGGTTCGACAAATTTTATTTTAATAACAATTTGTAATGTGCGACAACATACATATTAAATGCATATTTTTGCATAGTCCCACATTTGTAATTCATTAATAAATTAAATAAGTTTAAATATCCATGCGATTTCACGCTGGATTCGACGTGTGGCAAAGTTCAATAACCGAGCTTTCGGTCAAGGGCAAAATAAAATTTAGTCTGTTTATGGATTTATTACCCCCTGCAGCTGTGTGCCATTTATAAATGCTATTTAGATCGCCGGATTTGTTTCACGATTCCGCGCGCTAGAGAATTTCAAAAAACATCGACTCCAAATTATGCAAATTTCAACTTGCTCCGTGGCGTTCTAGTGTAAGACAATTCTCGGTCCGTTTTGTGCTGTCTTGCTTTCAGCCTCGCTTTGTGCTTTCTCTCTCGTAACTGGCTTATGTTTGCCTACCGTACCGAATATGGTATCGGATTACCTCTAGGCGAGAAGTAAACCACTGACTTAAATCTTCTACACTAATTTCTTTTTGTACAATAATTTCTGGGTATTATTCAGTAATTCCTGGATACATTTGAAATAATTTAGATTTTTTTTTGAAAGGCGTTTATTTCTTCGCATCACCTACAAAATTTCCTATAGTACCTGCGTGATTCTTCATATTTCCCCTTGGAGTTCCTATATTACTTATTTCTTAGTAATTTGCATATCATCTAAGCAGTACCCAATAATACCAAGTAATTCCTTGAACGTGTGGATACACTAAAATTCCTGAGCGGTTTACTCTTAGCCTCTATAACTTTCATCGTGGTAAGGTGTCTACATTTAGCTCAGTTTGATTTAGCCTGAGCGTATGCTTCGAAAGAGTGGGGTCCTAATAAAATTCTGGAATTCAGATTTCATGCTTTCAGTTCAGGTCTGCTTGAAATTTCACGTCAAAGGCCTTCAAGGGGGTGGAATTCATTTAAAAATTAAATTAAATCAAAAATAATAATAATAAATAGAGGGCGTTAACGTTTCATAACTCTGAAATGTTTTTAATTAATCATTTTCTGTAATTCTATTTTTCTTCCAAGGATGTTGGAATTTGGAATACCTCTCAAATTTTTTTCCTTTTCCGCCTCCTTGAAGAGAATTAAATTTTTTCATTAGAGACTACTCTCGTTATATAGTTAAGGAAGGGAGGATTAAAAAGATATTATGCATTTAAATTACGTTTTCCGAAGGAAAGTAAAACATTTTTGCTTTTACTTTCGACCTAAAACCTTGATGGCCTGACCAGAGCTGCAAAGCGTGAAATCTGAATTCCAAAATTTTTACTCCATTATACGTAACGCGAACTCAATTCGGGGACATATTGTAGATAACAGTAAGCGAGCTCGACGTTGCTACAAATACTTAGAGTTGAACGATGCGCTACTGCATCAAAGTTCGCGGAAAAGATATGCCATCTCCGCTTGGTCGACTAACACTCATAAAAAACGAGCTAAGTGTATACTGTTTAGTAATTAGTGATGTAAAAATACGCTATTTTAAAATATTTTGTACAGCCCTACGTGTATTTTATGATAAAATATAGTATAATACACGTAAAACAAAAAAAATGTAAATACGTATTTTTACATCACTATCAGTAATAGATGTCGTTATAAATTAGAGTACCTAATAGATAGCGTCATCATATTTATAATTACAATATCGAATCATTGGCAAAAAGCAGCAGTCATATTTGATAGAAACTTTTTTTAAATCGGCTATATACAGCAGGACCACGCTAAGGCAATACATATAACCGATTCAGACTCAAAATTAAAATACTGTGCGATTCAAAATTATTTAGATAAGGGGAGACTATGAAAAATAAAAATGGAGTCTTAGCTTGATTTGAAATTTTTAGTCTGACATACGCTTTCTGACTCCTGTCAAACCCTCAGTTGTTTAAACGCTCTCGAACACTGTAGTCATTGGTCAGCGAGCAAACCCGCGGCATTTGAAACTGGTCGTTATCATATTAAAGAGTTTTTACAAACCTTTTCTTTTCAATTGGATTTTTTCTACCGTCGTCAAATGTATCTTAACGTTTCAGTTTTGACAAATGATCTGTAGGTTAATTGTATTAATTAAGCTAAGACTCTGACTTTATTTTTCATAGGATTTTCAAGGCCTTCCAACAAATGGTGCTACATTTGATTTAAACGAGTTTTACTGGTCATGTATAGTGAAGATCCGTTAATTATAGGACAAACATCAACAGTAATGCAGTTTTATAGCCATTTTCGAGAGAGAATTAAAGGCTTTTCAGTGGCCTCGATCTGCGTACTCCTTCCTCAGTGTCATCTGACGAGCGGGCGGTAATTATTTGCAGACGTGGATTTGATCACACTTGGGGACTGTTACTTGTTGGTTTGTGATTGGATGGTAAAACATGTTGGCGTTTAATTCGTATATTTTTCTATTCACTAGAAGATTGTGCTGAAAATTGAATCAACGGTTTTGCTATGCCCCATGGATGTGCTTACAAACAATTATACCAACATATTCCACTACTAATAGTAGATGTTTTATTTGTATCGCTCCGATTAACCGTATAGGTACTGTAGAACCTCGTTAATCCGCTAAAATTCATCGAATATTTTACAATGTCTATGGTGCTATAAAAAATAAATTAACAATTCAGTGCGTTTTTCATAATTTTCAAAATCAATAGATAGCCAATAGATGGCGTCATGTATCATTTGTACTGTATGTGGCTGTTCACACTAGAACCTAATTAACCCAATTTAATTTAATGAATATTTTACAGTGTCTATAGAGCTATATAGAAAAGAAATGATTTACAATTCACTGTCAGAGCTGTTAAATAATAGTTCTTTTCTTCGTTTTTTCGCTTCGTGCAGCAATGCTGCTTTATTGTCTTTTGGTATTAACCATTTCAGACAGTCACTTTTTAAGTTCTGTAGCTGGGTCTAAACTTGTACAGCACAACATCCATGGCTAATGGTAGAATTCGAACCTACGCCGCCGAGCGACACGACTTCCAAAGTCGGCTATGCTACCCGCTAAGCCATTTGGCCACCCTAAATAATAGTTAGTTAGTGATTCGAGGGTCAGTCTTACCATCTCCCGATGAACTGACGGATAACTACCATGGAAACCATTCATAAAAATCAATGAACCATTTATAAAAATCAAGTTATCTGCCAGATAACTTTAACAGGAAAGAATAGTGTTGCCATTCGGGTTGTAAAAATTCCGTTACATCTCCCTCCAATCTAAGCTGCGTTGACCGTCAATTGTCGCTATTCCAATTTCAGTGGAAGGGAGGTGTAGCGGGCTTGATGGCAACGCTGGGGAAGATGGTAAGAACGACCCCGAATTGAATAAGTTATTTATTGGCAGTTCATATGTTTCATAATTTTCAAATCGATGTAATAAAAAGTGTGTTAGGAAAATGCAATTTAAGCCATCTGTGTAAAGAGTCGTATTTGAAATTATGTCAAACATTTTACCGCTCTCGAACGACGGTGTTCAAAATTAATGACATAAGCAGTTTCAGATTAAATTAAAAGTTACTCAAAGTTGAGTAGGAAGTCGAGAATGGCTATGAGAATAACTTGAAAAATATTTGAGAAAAAATATTGAATAAACATATCTTTTTAAAGCTGAAGCTATTTTGTTCATTTTTCGGTTTTGATAATTCGGTCCACCTCTTGGATATACAACGAAGTTTCACTGTACTTCGGTCAAAGCAAAAAGTGCTCTTTTTCTTAGTTAGCTGTTCATTTTATTTCAATCGTGGGGGGGCCCGATGTGATAGTCGAGGCCTACCCCAAAAAAATGAAAGCTACATCGTCCTAAGAACTGAACCGTCTTCTTCGCACGTTTCGTCCATCTGCGTCGGCAAAAAATCTCTCGAGCCACCGCCGTCGTAATGATTTACTAGTTCCCGACATGTTTAATGAACACCGCAGCAAAAAATTCGCCCCGCGCTAGATGGCGCTTGCCTAGGAAATTCATCTATTTTGGCCCGATTAATTCCTTGCGTAAATAATTTTAGTGTTCCGGAGGGAAAGAAGGAGGGGGGGGATTCGCCGCGGCTAATTTGATGTGGGCCGATGAATATTCAGGTTGTTGTCGAGATTTCGCCTTGATTTAATTTGTAAATGAAGCTGCGTAAACAGAGTTGAAGTTGCTTTGGAATTTGGCCCGATGCGGCGAAGCGAAACGTTAAAAGTTTCCAGGTCCCCGGCTTTCGAGATTTTGACCTTGGGTGCAGTAAGTGCTTTTGTGAAACTATTGAGCAAAAAAAAAAAATCAGGCGCGATGCCCCGCTTTGAAAATGCTGTTGGCTCAGTCAGGAATTGAATAACTTTTTTGCTGTGAAGTTGCTACTTATATAATCGTCCTGTTTGGTGATGCGTTAAACTTTTTGCTTCAGTGGACCAAGTCCGTTTCCCTCTTTTGATGGCTTAAACGTCAACAAAGCGGCACGATCACGGTTCACTGGATCAAAATAAAACTCATCACCGGTCACGACGACTATATAAGTAGCATTCAGACCTAGGACAGAATAGTCCCTGCCTCAGTTTGTCAGTCATTTTGCCACACAATCTATGCAATGAGTGAAGCAATAATTACAGCGGTCCACTGTACCGCCTGTGACATGTCAGAACATTTTCCGTGCGACTCGCGACATTTATGATAAAATAATAAATATTAAATTGTTTAGTGGGTTTTTAATTACCCTAACACATGTTCGGTTTAAGCATATTGAGTAATCGAGTACATGGTCTCAATGCTATTGGTACTGATTGAAATTAGATCTTGCGAAGCAGGCCTCCCTTATGGACATCACTGCAACAGTACCTTTTTGTCCGCGGTTTAGTAACATCATTGAAGTAAGAAAGTCATTCTGTTACTGAATGAGCTGTCAATACAAACAGAGAAACATAGAAAGCAAAAGTGAAGCAATTTAAGAAAGTATATGCCCCTTTGCTTCAATCGAGCCCTCGTGATTTCTTTAAAATGATTGCTAGTAGAATTGACGTTTCGTTATGCTGTGAACGTAAACAAAGCGGAACGATCACGGTTAACTGAAGCAAAACAAAACTCATCACTGGATACGACGACTATACAAATGATAACACTGATGTAAAGAGTCATTCAGTTCATGAGCTTCCAATACAAACAGAAACACAAAAGCAAGACAACAAAAAAAAATGATTGCTGTTAGAATTGGTACCTCGTTTGAAAGACATACCTAATTAATTCGAAAATGTGATGTCAAATTGGTTTAATGCAAAGACATTTGAAAATACATGCACCTTCTGTGTTTTAAGATTTTTTTTAATATAACGTGACGTTACTAAAAGTAAATAACTTGAAAAACCAATCGTGGCTGCAACACAATACGACACATCAATTCAATTTAGAATTCATTCCTAAATTCGAATAGGCAGAATATAGAATAATACACAGGGTGTTCAACTAAATATAACGTGGCGCTTAACTTGAGAACCCGATGTTCAATTGATTTTTTTCTTGTGCAAATAGAGTCCGGAACTTCAGATAAATGGATTATTTTTTTTCTAAAAGTAAGGCCGGGAGTTAAACTACCCTTGTCCACAAAGAGTTCTCGAGTAAATAGCTTGAGAACCAATCGTATTGACCTACACCAGGGCACATCAATTCAGCGTAAAATTCGACTTTCAGTTCGAATAAGCAGTAATAATAATAATAATTATTATTATGTGTAGGGTATTACATCTAAATATTCCACGATATAAAGAATGTTACATGAAAATATGTAATAGTATACAGAGCACATACTTATCTATCAAAATTCAAAAATGTAAAAAAAATCATCAAATCTTGTGTCACTCTTCCGTGGGACACTTTTATATTTGACTGCATTTATACAACTTAGACTTTTAAGTGCCCTACAACGTTACGTTGAAACATGCAAACGTATACAGAGTGTTACATTGAAATATGCGATGAACAGAGTGTTACAATGAAAACATTGTAATTGCCGTGCGTAAATTGAAAATCCGACTTTCAATAGTTTTTTTTACAAACGGAATTCGGAACTTCAGATAAACGCTGGCTATACTGTTGACTTATAACTCAAAAAATAAGATTACTGGGGAGCGTGGAAACTACTCCACATTCGTAATAAAATCCCAAGTAAATAATCAATCACGTCATATCTACGATGCACAATGTATCAGTTTGATTTAAAATTCTAACATACAGGGCGACTGTCAATTAATTAATTAAAAGAAGTGATGTCCGAGTGTGTGGGAAACATGTGAAAAAAATTCTTTCTACTATAGTTTTCGAGAAATAATTAATCTTTCATTCTAATTTAAATTATATTGTAAATAAAGTTTATTTCCATAAGAGACGTGCACTTCATAAACACTTTTTGGCATCCAGAATTTAAAACATTTTAATCATACCATAATCATACATAAATACCTTCGTAATCTGTTAATTATTACTATAACTTCGCTTTGTGTGTGTTTTTAAACGTGTAATGTAAGCGATTTACAAAATGTACGTTGTCATCAACGACATTTAAAACAGCTGTACATAATAACATTTTTTATAGCCTAATAAACAAAAAAAAACTAGTCGCCATTCCACTTCAGGTCTAATAAATCGAGTCACATTTTCGGAGAAAACCGATTTGTAATCATTCTCTTGTCGCGATTATTTATTACCAATTGTTGTTAGACCCATTTCTAGTAATCCTGTCTAGGCTTATAAGATTTCCATTGACTCCAACACGTTTATTACGTAGGGCCAAGTTTTACAAGCTTTATTGTAAGCGAATATCATAAAACGTTTATGACACATGTACGCTGTGAATTTGGCATTTTAATCTAAACATACCTACTTTTTTGGGTAAATTTATAATTAATTAATATTTATTATTAAGTAATCACAAAAAGTATACGATTTGATCAAGAATTTGACCCACGCGAATACCAGATTTAAATTCTTGCGATTTTCTTTGTAGAAGACAGCTGGTACAATCCACTTTAATAAATAATTCGGAACAATTAACACCCACAACTTGTATGAGATATATTTTCATCTATCTCAAGAAATGACACCGATAGGGGGCGCGGAAACTAATCGTCGTGAATAACTTCAGAACCAATCACGTAAGAGCGACACATCAATTCTGGGTAGAATTCGGTTTTAATTTATTTTAATCTATATGTCTTCCATTAAAAATAACGCAGATTTAAGGTAGAACTCTAGATAATGATGTTCAATTGTTTTTTTTTCTAGAGGAGTGTTCGAAATAATATAAAACCCTGCAACAATAGTATGATATATTTTCAGGAAACACCGATAGAGGGCGTGGAAACCTGCCATCGTGAATAAGTGGAGAATCAATCATGACACATCGACTCATCAATGTAGGGTAGTTTCCGATTTTAAATTCCAATACATAAGTAGTAATATACAGAATGTTTTATTATAAATAATCTAGTAGAACTCGAAAGCGTGATTTCAGTTGTTTTTCCTCAAAAGGCGTCCAAAATTTGTTGTAAACACTCCAGCTTTTGTATAAAATTTTTTCATATACTTCAAGAAATAATACCCGTTGAGGGTGTGGAAATAAGTGGATAACCTGAGAAACAATAACTTAAGACCCATGTGCGAAACATCAATTCTGGGTTGAATTAGTTTTTCATATTTAATGTGTAATAATATACAGGATCTTCCATAAAAAATTACGCAGTTTTGATAAAGAACTCGAAGGAACCTTGTTCAATTGCTTTTTCTCTGAAGAGCATAAACACCCTCAGTAATCGTACGATACAGTTTCAATTACTTCAGAAAACCACCGACAGAGGGCGTGGAAACTATCTATCATGAATAACTGGACACTCAATCATATTAGACACGGCGCGATGCATCATTTTAGGCTACTTTTCGATTTTTTTTCACAGAGTGTTCTATTAAAAGCAACGTAGTTTTGATGTGGAACTCGAAAGCGCGATTTTTTTTCTCACAGCACATTCGAAATTTTAGGCAACACTAGCAACTTTCGTATGAATTTTTTTTATCTACTTCAATAAATAATACCGATAGAGGACGTCATCGTGAATAACTCGAGAACTAATTGCGAAAAACCCATGACACGACATATCAATCCAGGTCAGTTTCCGATTATAAATTTAAATACTTAATAACATACAATAATGCAGTTTTGTTGTAGAAATTGAGAGCGCGATTTTCAGTTATTTTCCTCAAATCACGTTCAAAACTTGCAACTTTTTTATAATATTTTTCCATCTACTTTAAGAAATAATATCAATAGAGGGCGTGGAAACTACTCACCAATCACGTAAAGTCCACGGTGCAATACGTCAATTCAAAATAGAATTCGATTTTAATTTGCACGATGTTCAGTTGTTTTTATTTTATTTTACACAAATAATCCGTAATAATTTAAAGTGCGTGATGAGCAACTTCCATAGCAATGAAATTGTTTTCAAATGTCAAGCGAATTAAAGTCGCGTCATGTTTTGGTTTATTTATTTTAAAGTACTAGGACTTTAATACTATATTACGCGATGAGCTCAGAAAAGTGAAGTTTTACTGAAACGACTCTGGGTTGTTTGAATACGAGCGAGCGAGTAATTTAAAAGACCGTACGAGTTTAGAGAACATTTTTCTAACGAGATTGCGTGTATCATTTTTTCGCATATCATGCGAAATTTGGTTTTATTAATGTTTAACAGAAGTGACATTAGTCACCGTCACATTAATAACTGTTACAAATGATATTTATTGAAAATTAAATAGAAATAATTAATACGTTGCTGTAATGGTTGTTATGTTGTAAAGTAATTCATTAATGTACGATTTTAAGGATATTAATATTATATATTATTGTATGAAATGCGAAAAAGTATTTTTTCTGCTATAAATGGTCCGAGAAGCATCACTATAGAAACTAGTATGAAATAAAATAATACAGTAATAACAACAATTTTTACTGTTCTTGTGACACTCAGCGATCAACTTTAATGATGTGGCTATATTTCCTCTACACTCTATACAATAAATAAAGCAAATACAATAAAACTTTAAATAATCCAAAATATAAGCGAGAGCGAAAATAATCCAACATAAATAATTATTAATGAGAATAGTAGCCTTGCAGGTAAAATCTGACTGTATTCAAAAATAATTCTTTTCTATGGTGACGTTCTTAAACCGGAGTTAAATCTAGCGTGATTAATATCAAGTATTCAATCGAAAAATTTATCAAGAAGCTTTTGAATTTTTCCTAATATTGTGAAGCAGGTGTGGAATTAGATAATTTTAGATTAAAAACGTATTATATAATGTAAGTCATCGTTAAACAAAAAAAAAATGTTCTGATTAGGCCAGAAAATAGCTAATTTACCTCACCGGATGGGAAACTTAATTCAAAAAATTTAAAACGTTAGGTCGTTCCTGCAGACGTGCGCAAACATTTGTATAAAGTTATGTCGTTGTTATGTGGTAACTTTCGCGCACACAAAAGTGACTCGCTTTAACAAATAGCATATAATTTCAAATATTTGCACATGCTTATGCGAATGCTCTCCTATACTTACGACTTTGGGAATTTGAGCACATGTCAGCACACGTCAGTCACTTTAGGAAGTCGTCCCTTTCTCGCACTATCTTCTTTCATCTAAAAGCCAAAACCAACTTGATGAACTTTTCAAATTAACACCCATTACTTACGAAATAACAAGAAAAACAGTGTTCCCTTCTTGTAAATTCTGGTAAACGGAAAAGATTTTATCTCTTAAAATGATTATGTTGCACGATTTTATATTTCATAAAATATTGGGGTAACATTGTTAATAATATTAGCAATATTTTTGATTAGGTAGGACGTTTAAAAAGTAAAAGTTGTTATGCAGTTGTCTTAAATATATTAAAGACGAAAGAAAGGGTATATTTGTTGAATTCTTGGCTTCCGGTTGGAACCGCGTGTCTCGGATTTCTCTACTGCCGACGTTTCGTTCTTCGTTGCAGAAGAACTTCCTCAGGGCTGCTGCTGGTGGTGGTGCTGCTGCTGTTGTTCTTGTTGCTGCTTCGCGTTAGTCGTTGAGACAGTCTCAACGACTAACGCGAAGCAGCAACAAGAACAACAGCAGCAGCACCACCACCAGCAGCAGCCCTGAGGAAGTTCTTCTGCAACGAAGAACGAAACGTCGGCAGTAGAGAAATCCGAGACACGCGGTTCCAACCGGAAGCCAAGAATTCAACAATGGACGACGGCCGCGGAAGCCTTCAAGTTAAATTAAGGGTATATTTGCTTAATTTTATATATATTTGCTGCCATTTCATTTGGTTTTTTGACCATTCAAATCCGATAATAAACACAGACGCTATTCATTTAGACGTTTTTTTGGACTCGGCCTATATGTATCTACTTTGCGATGCTCTTTTGTTTTTTTTGTGATAACCTACATATTTTGTATTAACAGTTTTTCCTAACTCTTAAAATAAAGCTTTTAGACAGGGTGCAAAATATATTTGAAAAAGACCTGAACAGGGTGTCCTACACCTCTGAGTCAGCCTAAAAACATATATACATTTCATCAAAAAAAAAAAATCTTAATAAAAGTTGTGTAGGTTTCCATTCCGCATAATTTAAAATTTTTTTCAACTATACTATATACGTTTAAAAGTTATAGATCTAAATTATGATTTGTTAAAAGGGACACTATATATTTTATTGTAGTTTTGGTTAGCCGTTGAAAAGCCACTGAAAACGATATAAGATTAGGTAATTGAATTATTTTTAGTTTTATCAAAAATTCGGTCATATTCGATCGGTTACCAGATTTTCATTTTTAATGGTATGATGCTCAATTTTTGACCAAAATATTTCCATGTATCAGAACATTTAAAATATTCAACATTTTTGAAAATCGAGCTACTATCAATACAGTACGTTTCGGTTTGACGTATTAGTCAATTTTCTCAAATGGAACAGGAACAAACTAAAGCGATCAATGGTCAGTTGTGCCATCACAGACACACCTCCAATGGAACAGGAAGAGGAAATAGGCCTTTCTGCGAGCTCTCAATTGGTATCACATTTTTTGGGTTTATAATTGATAACTTGTGAGTTATTATCAGGGCCGCAGTAAGAAAATCTTCCGCCTGGGGCCAAGTATCTAATTTCCGTCCCTCCCCCATTCAAGAAAACAAAAAAATACATAATTCTCACAAGGTATTTATTCAACAAAATCAACTCCGAAAAATATAAAAATATGATAGATAAACACGTCCGCTGCTAGAGTATCGAGCGCCTTTGTTTAAAACATATTTTGGCGCTCTTGAATAATGCTTTTTAAAATTCTGTACAAATTATTCCGTGCCATTTACTCAAAAATGTACAGAAAGGTCAATATTTGCACATATTTAATTATACATGCTATTTCCCAGCGTACCTACACAGGGTGACTGATAATTATTCCGCAAAAAAACATCGCGTAAAAATGTTTTAAAAAATTATGGAATTGTTTACAATTACTTCAAAGTAAGTATATTACGAAAGTATGTGCAGAATAAAACACAGCTCTAAAGGTGTTTTATGATATTGCTATAAAAGTTGAATTCTGTCGCGTTATTAATCTAGCTGATAAATAAGTAATCCGCCACGTTCCGTTAAGGAATCCTTAACACGGAGATTTGAATTGTTTTTCGGGTTGCAGTGCTTTATTTGTACACCTGTCATTCAAATCAAAATTCTTATTTTATAAAATTTGTATAGAATAATTTATTTCAGGTGATTTGTATGCATTTGTCAATAAGTTCGTAAATATTTTGAATTTCATATTTCAGCTGATTTAAAAGTAATATTCGATGTCGTAACAATCATAAAATTATAAAACACTCTTATGACTGTATTTATTTGGTTCATCTACTGCCCTTCTTTAACTTTAGCGTATCGTCGTCTTGGGTACAATTTTTGATTATCTTTCGAAAACTAAAGTATCTAGAATTTTTTAACATTTTTCCCATACTCTAGGATATCGCTAGGATATTGGCGTAACAATTGTCAATCGTTCTGTATCTTATTTATCTATAGTACTCTGATAATAACTAATTTTGCTGTAATAGAGATTACAAAAAAGACGCTTTTGAATAATCTTTTTTTTGCTATGCTTTAATCTCAAAAGCAATTTATTTTTAGTTATATTTATTTAAATAATTTGACCTCTCTCTGATTAGGCGCCCTTGTGCGTTGGACAATCTGTATAATGGGCAGAGGTGGACCTGCAGATAAAACGCGTCATCTTGTAACAAATATTTACCGGTACCATTGGCGGCTTTCCGCTTGATGCGTCTGGGGTGTCACCCCCTCCGCCCTGCCCTTACTGCGGCACTGGTTATTATCATCAGTCATTGATGGTCTCTTGATTTTAAAAAATAACTCGGTAAATATTCAAATAATGTTATATCATTTTCATTGGTTCTTCAAGCGCTAATCAAAACTGCAATAAAATATACAGTGTTTCAATTAAAAAATCACATGTTATGTCTGTAACTTTTAAATTAATCATCCTGTATGGTAGGAAATAATTTTAAATTATGCGGAATGGAAATCTATACGACTTTTGTTAAGAATTTTTTGCCGCTTGGGTGATTCACAAGTTTGCATGTTTGCCTTCGGACCCGAAGGATGTGGGTTCAATTCCCAACTCGTCGGTCGGTTTTTCAGTTGCGGGTGAAAAGCGTTAACATACCTTCTTCTGGCATAGGAAGTAAAGCCTTAAGCCAATCAATGTTAGGCACCCTACTGGGTGTGGAATTACCCTAGATTAGGCTAAATTCTTTACTAGGGTTGGACCATATGACCTTAGTAGTTGGAGCCTAATGGTACAATACGCAATCCGATACCTTACCCACTAAAAAAAAATAATAATAATTCTTTGTTAATAAAATATATATGTATATAGAGATTGTTTCATTGAAGATGCATCAAACTTGAGGGACACTGTAGCGTGCAGAATCGTGAAACAAAACCGGCGATCTAAATTGCATTTATGAATGGCATACAGCTGCAGGGGGGTAATAAATCCATATGCAGCGAAGAAATTCATGCAGAGATTTAATTTGCCCTTGACCGAAAGCTCGGTGTATTCAACTTTGCCACACGTCGAATGCGGACGGCACCGATATGAAATCGCGTGGATATTTAAACTTATTTAATTTAATAATAAATTACATTAAAATGAAACGGTACTGATTTTAGTTTTTCGTTTCTTCTCAAAGATAATTACTCCGACAACTACTAGAGAGGGATGCATCAATCAAAAAATTCCTGTAAATTGGGCTGACGAATTGTTATTGGTTGAGAAGAAAGTGAGACAGTAGTAAGAAAAGGAAATTAGTAAATTTTGCGTACTTGGAAAATCTAATACCATAAAGTCCTTATTTGGGGTAGTACGGCGAACGAAATGTTTTGGGTACAACCAGGTACTTCGGCGCTAAATTTCTACGAACGATTTCATGAAACGGTGAATGTGAATAATAAATTCTTAAATAAGCGCAAACTACTAAGTGTTTGAACAATCCTAAAATTCTTCAACTAACAACTAGAAAATTCGTATTAAATGGAGAACAGAAAATAAACGACTAATTATTATTGTTATTGATTGCCAATAACCATGATGTTTTAAATGTGTTTTGCCGAATCGACTGGGGCGACATTCTAGAGGCAATTAACCAATAAACCGATTTCGTATGTGAATGAGTAACAATCCATTCATCCTCATTTAAAGTCCATCCTAAAAATATGCGACTTTGCTTTCCCTTCGATTTCTCTAAATGTATTCATTACAGAGAAAATTTTACAAAGAAACTCTTCTTTCTTTTCCCGACATCTACCCATATACCAAGTTTGATGCATCTTCAATGAAACACCCAGTATAAAGGCATTCTTGGACTGTTTCAGAGGTTGGGACAGTCTGTATAGTCGTAACCGCAATTTGTCATAGGGAGAAAGCAACGACAACGAACTAACAGCCCTATACATACCAGGTAAGAAAGAAGGAAGGAATATCGATGGTAAAGCCGTTATTATAAATTTCATAAAAAAAAGTTTCAAACAAAGTTTAGAAGGCTAATTAGTTGCAACAAATTGACAGTTTTCATTTTTTCTTCTGATATCACAAATTTGGCCGTGACGTCATAGATGAATTTTGTAAATAATATATGTTTTTCTGACGAAATTTATAGTGTGTTTCTTTTTCTCTTTATGGCCACGAAAAACATAGGATTGTAGGTATAAGATTTTTTAAAAATTATTTATTATTGCCTGAGACTTTTAATGAATAATAAGTTAAACTGGGATTATTAGAAGTGCAATATCAATAAATTAAAATTGAACCAGACTCGAAAAAGTCTTAGGCTGCGTTGGATGAAAGAAATATTTGTTGTGAATGTAAATGAGTAAGCTAACAGCTCGTAAGAGTTAAATATCAAATGTCCACTTATCGCTTCACATCTTGAACAAAACTAAGAAAATTAAAATCCTTATTTTTTCGAAATATGTATTAATATCGCAAGAAATTTTGTCTGAGTATCAAGCGACACATTTTGTGTAGATCCGACTAAAATTTTGTTTGATATGTCCAATAATTTCAAGTTATAAAACTTTTTTTAATTTTCGTATTTAAGCTTTACTTCAGCAAAATTAGTTATTATCAAAGCACTAGATAAATAAAATATTAAAAATTCTACGTACTTTAATTTTCGAGAGATAATCAAAAATTATACTCAAAGTGACGATACGCTCCTGGTTAAGAAAGGGCAGCAGATGAAAGAAATAAATAGTGTCATAAAAGTGTTTTATAATTTTTATGATTGTTACGACATCGAATATTACCTTTAAACGGAATTGATCAGCTGAAATACGAAATCCAAAAGCATAGCAAAAAAAGATTATTCAAAAGCATCTTATTTGTAATTTCTATTCCAGTAGAATTAGTTATTATCAGAGTACTATAGATAAATAAGATACAGAACGATTGACAATTGTTACGCCTATATCCTAGCGATATCCTAGAGTATGGGAAAAATGTTAAAAAATTCTAGATACTTTAGTTTTCGAGAAATAATAAAAAATTGCACCAAAAACGACGATACGCTCCTAGTTAAAGAAGGGCAGCAGATGAACCAAATAAATACAGTCATAAGAGTGTTTTATAATTTTATGATTGTTACGACAGTGAATATTATTTGAATGCAATGCTGTGATCAGCTGAAATATGAAATCCAAAATATTTACGAACTTATTGACAAATGCATACAAATTGTATATAATAAGAATCACAACGGTTGCCAATTTGAATGACAGTTATACAAATAAAGCACTACAACATGAAAAACAATTCATATCTCCGTGTAAGGATTCAGAATAATTTTTTTTTAAATTTTATTGTAACCAAAATTTATTCCCACGGGCAAAGTAGTCGTCATTGCATTTTAATTAATTTTTTTATTTCATCAATATTCGATATAAATTTTGGTAATAATTTTTTTTTTTTTGGATTTATTCGTATGGCTACCGATCGCGACGGACTGCTTTTTTATCAGCTATATTAATAATGCAACAGAATTCGGTCAATATCATAAAACGCCTTTACAGCTGAGAATTCGGCGCTTTATTCTACACATACTTTCGTAATGTACTGAATTAATTGTAAATCATTCCATAGAATTTTTTCAACATTTTTACGCGATTTTTTTTTTTTGGCGGAACAATTGTCAGTCACCCTGTGTAGGTACACTGTGTTGATTCGTTCTTCAGATAGGGAAAGTAATATATAAGTAAATATGTGCAAATATTGGCCTTCTTGTACATTTTTGACTTTAGTCAAAAATGTACAAATTATTCCGTACCATTTATGGTACGGAATAATTTGTACAGAATTTCAAAAGGTCTTATTCAAGAGCGCCAAAATACGTTTTGGACAAAAGCGGTCGATATCCTAACAGAGGACCTGTTTATCTATCTTATTTTAATATTTTTCAGAGTTGATTTTGTTGAATAAATATCTTGTGACAATTATGTATTTCTTGTTTCTTGAATGGAGGGACGCAAATTAGATATTTGGCCCCAGGCATAAGATTTCCTTACTGCGGCCAAACAAAAAATTGTTTGCTGGATCTGTCCTGCGTATACAGGTGACTGTGATAGTTGTGCAAAGATTGAAACCTGTAATATTCCACTATAAATGATTGAACTCATGTCATTAACAAAAAGTTTCATGATAGCAAGTTTCGGAAAATTTTTCAACTGCGATTTTCTGAAAAACTATTATCATATACAGTGATATATTACAGGTTTCAAGCTTTACACTATCACAGTCACCCTGTATTTGGTTATCGAACCTGGACAAAGTATTAATTGGTGCGAACTTTTTGGCGGTCATTGTATAAGTTGTAACTAAAAAAAAAAAACAAAACCAATGATCTCACAGTGAAAGATATAGAGGTGTTTCGACGCTGCATTGGAGTACGGCAGGTGAACATAAGGGTAAGTGTGCGAGAGAGAAAGCACAAAGCGTGGCGATATTTCAAATAAAAGCGACAGAGATAGCATAAAACCAACCAAGAATTCAAGTATTCGCATTGTCTTGCACTCGAACGTCACCGATCTCAGGGCGTACCGGGTTCGTCGGTATACCTGTCTTATCGTCGACCATGGTACGTCATAAAAAATTGAGAAGCGTTAATTCATTAGCCAGTTAACTTTTGCTTGAAACTTTCTTTTATAAAGCTTATAGTAACGGCTTCAGTACAGACGTTCCTTACACTTTATTCACCCTACATTATGCATTATTTCTGGATTTGATGAATCTATTTGAAATACTATGGGTTACTTTGCACTGACAAGTTTGCCAGATCGAAATAACGTATCCATGTATTTCTCTAAACTCATTCTATAATAGAAACATGAAACAAAAAGCAAACATGTTATGAAAGTAAACAAAACAAAAGCACGCCAACGTAAATAATTTCCCGTTATCGTTGAAAATAATCAATAATAAAATTAATAACTATAAAAAAAGAACGTGTAGCAGCAACGCGCGAGTTCAATTCGAATCGAGTCGGGCGCACCGACGGAAAGATCCGATTCGACGACGCGCCTACTTGGATTTAGTTTGAACGCCACCGTCTGTGGAGAACAACAACCTGTTATCGGGCCACTTGATTCGAGACGACGCGCTTACCTGCCGCCTACCTGTTCGAGCCCAAACAGTGCCGAAAGTGAGCCGCAAAGTGCCCCGAAGTGTCACAGGGTGATCAGTTGTGTGAGGAAAAGTGCTCGGAAAGTTCACGCGGGCCGCGAAAAAGTTTTATTGTTGTTGTGTTGCGGTGTTACTACTTACCTGGGCGCACGATGACGACGTGGTTGTTGCTGCTGGCTTGGCTTTTCGTGCAAGGTAGGCAACAACGCTTTGTCCATCCTTAAGAATAAACCGACCTTCTTTGTTTGCTCAAGTAATAACCGTAGCCCGCTACTTTTATTCGAATTATCTTAGAAATCGAGCGTGATTCACGAAAACACTGATAATTACATTCAGGTAAATATCACCAATTATGAGTTGCGCAAGGTGTCAAGGTTTTTTGTCGTTAGTCATGTCTGACACAACGAGAACGCGTTTTTCCCGACGCTCCGTTTTCAATTAGAAATAATTCCCCATTTCTTCGATCTTGCAATTTTTAATCTTAAATGATTTAATATTTCAATTGCGGATGAGAACTCAATTTTTCATTAAAATCACAAAATTACAGACGAGCGTGTGCCTTTTGTTCTCAGCGAAATGTTCCTGAGGGGCGGATACTTTTATCTTATTCATTATTGTTTTTAATTAAGAAAAAACGCAAAACAGAAAAGTCGCTCTTGCAGTTTCCATTCACAAAAACAAACAATTGCACATCGCGTTCGGGAGGTACAATCCAAACTTACATTTTTTTAAAGAACGGCCTGTATGCGATTACATATTTGGATTCGCAATCGAATTCTACCCCAAGGTAATGGGTCGCACCATAGATCTAATCCTATGGGTTCTCGAGTTATTCTGTATGCTGTTCAATACATAAAGTATTTTAAATATAAATTACAAATTATAAAAGAACTGGCAATAATTTTTATATGTCAGATGTTTTTTTTATAAAAATGTACGGGGCGATAACGAGCGATCTGCGCATCTCAGTTGTTTTCGAAATTAGAAAGAAATGCAAAGCACAAAAGTCGGCCCGTTTTTATGGAACGCTATTCATGAGAAAACATTGCACTCGCAATCGGGAGTTAGTAACCATACTTACGTTTTTCTTTTTAAGAACATCCTTTAGGTCTTTTCATATTTGGATTCTCAATCGAATTCTACTCTGAGCTCATGGCTCGCACCATGGGTTCTATGGATTCTCGAGTTATTCTATGCGCTGTTCAATTCATTGATTGACAATAAAAGCAATTTTTCATTTAAATTACAAATCACAAAAGAGCCAGGACCTGTCAATTATCTTTGTTCGTCAATTGTTTTTCTTTAAAAATGTATGGGGCGATGACATGCGAGTCTCCGCATTACAGTTGTTTTTCGAAATTAGAAAGAAGTGGGAAGCGCAAAAGTCGTAGCCGCTTTTATGGAACACCATTCGCGGGAAAACATTCTACTCGCAATCGGGAGTTAGGACCCATACTTACGTTTTTCTTTTTAAGAACATCCTATAGGTCTGTTCATATTTGGATTCTCAATCGAGGTCATGGGTCGCACCATGGGTCCTGTGGATTCTCAAGTTATTCTATGCGCTGTTCAATTCATTGATTAACAATAAAAGTAAATTTTTCATTTAAATTACAAATCACAAAAGAGCAGGACCTGCTAATTATTTTTGTTCGTTAATTGTTTTTCTATAAAAATGTATGGGGCGATGACGTGCGAGTCTCCGCGTCTCAGTTATTTTCGAAATTAGAAAGAAATGCAAAGCGCAAAAGTCGTGGCCGTTTTTTTATGGAACGCCATTCACGGGAAAACATTGCACTCGCGTTCAGGGATTTACGATTTTTAAACATCCTGTAGGTCATTTCATGTTTGGATTCTCAATCGAATTCTACCCTGAGGTCATAGGTCCAATCTTATGAGTTATTCTCTTTGCGCTGTTCCATTCATTGACTGATAATAAATACAATTTTTCATTTAAATTGCAAATCAAATGCTAGTCTCCGCATCTCAATTGTTTTTGGAAATTAGAAAGAAATGCAAAGTAAAAGTCGTGGCCGCTTTTATGGAACGCCAGTCACGAGAAAACAGTTAATTGCAGTCACGTTCGGGAGTTTTCTTTTTACTGGTACACCTTATTTTAATGCATATTTCAATTAGCAATCAAATTTTTCCCACATTTGATGAACTGCACTTAGATCCGTTGCATGACAAATGCCGATTTTTTTCAAAAACTACAAGGCACAAGAGAATTCTCATTTATTTTTTGTTCATCATTTGTTTTCTTATAAAAATGTACAGAGTAAAGTTGCGCGAGTTTCCGTTTTGTTACTTGAAAAAAAAAACACGCAAGGCGAAGAAGTTGTAGCCATTTTCTCTTTTTATTGCAGTTTTGGATTCGCAATCGAATTCTACCCCGCTATAAGTCTAATTCTATGGGTTTACGAGTTATTTCAAGCGCTGTTCAATTGTTCAAATTCAAAAACCATACTTGTATCTTTCTTTAAAATTATAAGTAACAAATGTGCTGCCAATTATTTTTTAATCGTCTTTTGTTGTGAAAAATTAATTTTTGAAATTCGAGAGAAAGCAAAAAGTCGTTAGTCAGTTTTCCTTAAATATTGAACGCCATTAATAACAAAAAGATGCAATTGTACTTCATGTAAATTAAAAATAACAGATGGGCTGCTTTTTTTTATTCGTCTTTTGTTTTTGAGTGAAAAGTTTTTTTTCAGATTAGAAAGATAGCAAGAAGTCATTAATCATTTTTCCTTACTTTTGAATGCCATTAACAAAAATTCATACAAACTATTACGACCTACTAGATTTTACGAGACAGCGTGTCTTTATCTGGCCGCGGTCTGCGCAATTTATTAGTTCAAGTGTTTTTAAATCTAGTTCAAGTTTTACACTGGCGCCACTTACCTAAAAAATCGGAAGCGAATTATATTCGGAACGTCATTTCACAGCATCATTTTCAATTAATTTCAAGCTCACGCAGTTTATGGCAAGTATGTATTTTCTTACTCAAATATAATTTCCTTGTGATTTTTCCTTTCATTATTTATGGTGGTTCTTATTTAAGTAACTAGCGCACAAAGCGAGGAAAATTGCGTTAAATGAAAAATTGCCCAGGCCGGTTAAAAGCTCTGCCTCGTGAAATTTAGTAGGTCGTGCAAATTATAAATAATAAATCTGCTATATTTAATTTTTCTTTGGTTTTCTAAAGAAAAGTTTATTTTTGAAATTAGGAAGGAAACAAAGATTCTTGATGCTAACAATTTTTTTATTAGTTGTTTATTTTTCTGTGGAAAGTAATTTTGAAATTAGAAAGCATAAAGTCGTCTTGCTTACCATTGAATGCTGTTAACAAAAAAGAAAACTGCACAGCTGCGGAATGATAAAGCAGGAGGAGAGACAAGTCTTATAATAAAATTTTGTAGTATTTTGATAGCGTTTAATTTTTTTTTATTTATACGATAAGGTTGTTACCATTTTATATTATTTAATTATATTATGAACTACGAACGTTACTAAATTACTATATACAGGCTGTTGAAGATGCATCAAACTTGAGGGACACGTTTCTGACATTATTTCAAACAAAATATCTTAATAAAAAATTTTAATCGGAGCTAGTTGAAATTTGCATAATTTGGAGTCGATGTTTTTTGAAATACTGTAGCGCGTGGAATCGTGAAACAAAACCGGCGATCTAAATTGCATTTATGAACGGCACACAGTTGCAGGGGGGGGGGTAATAAATCCATAAACAGCGAAGAAATTTATGACTACATTTTATTTTGCCGAAAACTCGGTGTATTCAACTTTGCCACACGTCGAATGCAGCAGCGATGTGAAATCGCGTGGATATTTAAACTTATTTAATTTAATAATAAATTATTAATTATTAAAGTATTAAATCTAAAGCCATAAAGCCCTTATTTGGAGTAGTACGGCGAACGAAATGTTTTGGGTAAAACCAGGTACTTGGGCGCTAAATTTCTACGTTTTCATGAAACGGTGACTGGGAATAATAAATTCTTAAATAAGCACAAACTAATAAATGTTTGAACAATCTTAAAATTCTTCAACTAACAATAAATTAGAAAATTCGTATTAAATGGAGAATAGAAAATAAACGACTAATTATTATTGTTATTGATTGCCAATAACCATGATGTTTTAAATGTGTTTTGCCGAATCGACTGGTGCGACATTCTAGAGGCAATTAACCAATAAACCGATTTCGTGTGTGAATGAGTAGCAATCCATTCATCCTCATTTAAGTCCATCCTAAAAATATGCGACTTTGCTTTCCCTTCGATTTCTCTAAATGTATTCATTTCAGAGAAAATTTTACAAAGAAACTCTTCTTTCTTTTCCCGACATCTACCCGCATACCAAGTTTGATGCATCTTCAATGAAACACCCAGTGTATGTATGTGTACATCTCTTACGCAAGGTGTTTTTCCATCTTTATTAAAAATTGCGGAAGTTATACCGTTACATAAAAGAAACGATAAAAATCGGGTAGAGAATTATAGACCCATATCTTTACTTAGCGTGATAGCAAAAATCTTTGAACGGGCGGTTTACAATAGAATCATAAACTACATGGACAAATATAAATTATTTAGTGACTCTCAGCACGGATTTAGGCGTTGCAGGTCCACAGAAAGTGCTGCGTACCAGTTTATAGAATCAGCCAATAGACATTTAGATAATAGTGAGTGTGTGGCAGGCTTACTGTTTGACTTAAGTAATGCATTTGACATGGTGTCGCCTGAATTTGTGTCAGCCAAATTGTATTGCTTGGGCATTAGGGGCACTGCACTATCTTGGATAATGTCCTTTCTTAATGATAGACGAATGTATGTTAAATGTAATGGGAAAAAATCTAATGTCTATGACATTCAATTGGGAGTGGCTCAGGGTTCGGTTTTAGGGCCATTAATTTTTAACATGTATATCAATGATATGATGAAATATGTGACGTCAGGGAAATTGATTAACTTCGCCGATGATACAACAGTTGTGGTGTCAGCAATGGACCCTGAGTCACTTCAATTTTTGCTAAGGCAGACTATACAACAAGTTAAGCAATGGTGTTTCAATAATCGTCTCGTATTGAATGAGGCAAAAACAGAATGTATTTACTTTTATAAAATGAAAGTACCTACATATATGACTGACAATGAAACTAAGAAAACAGCTAAATTCTTAGGACTAATAATGGATCCTAGACTTACGTGGGAGGAGCATGTCTGTCATGTATGTAGCAAAGTCAATAGATCTTATTATGCACTGTTAAAACTGAAATCCATATTTGATGTAAATGGTCTATTACAAATTTATTATGCAACCGTTTATTCACACTTGTCTTTTAACATAATTATTTGGGGTAGAGCAACAACTGTTCGTAGGTTATTTGTTTTGCAAAAACGTGTTATAAGATTAATATTCCGTCTTGGTTCGCGAGACTCATGCAAGCCTGTCTTTATTAATAATAATATCCTGACACTGCCGTGTATCTATATATATAGATGTGGCATTTTTGCAAGGAATAACCTAAGTTTCTTTCAAAAAAACTCTGATGTTCATGAATATGACACCCGAAACTGTAATTGGCTAAGGAGTATAAATCATAATACAGCGCTCTATGAACACAGCCCACAATATAACTGTCTGACCATATATAACAGATTATCCCAAGACATAAAGGAGACAAAGAGTCTGATTCAATTTAAAAATAAATTCAGACATATGTTAGTTACTAAAGCGTTTTACAGTCTGTCAGAGTATATGTCTGTAACATAATCAACTGAGCAAACTTTATTGTTATCCATGTGTTTGCCATTGTCATAGTCTTATGTTTTATATTACTTTTTATGACTTGTCCAATGTAATCTGTATTTACTTTGCTGGATCAATAAACTATTATTATTATTATTATTATTATTATTATGTAGTTACTGGAATTCCGAAGTAACAATTAAACTAACGTGATATACTGCCCGTTTTTTGATTCCGCAACTGTACATCAATAAAATTACAAATAACAAATTATTTCTTTATTCGTCTTTTGTTTTTTCTATGAAAAGTCATTTTTTGAAATTAGCTATTTTTCCTTATTATTGAACGGCATTAACAAAAAACGGAAGAAAACAATTCATTGTCACTTTTCCTTAGGAATGAACGCCAATAACAAAAAATAAATAAAATAGTTCTACGTCATTCCAAATACCAATAACATTTTTTTTATTCGTCTTTTGTTTTTCTGCGTAAACTTAATTTTTGAAATTAGAAAGAAAGCAGAAGCGCAAGTGTTGTCATTGACAATAAATAATTCACAGTGATTTCCAAGGTTTGGAAAATTTCAAATTATTTAATTGTGACTGTTATTTCAACGTGCTATTTGCAATTGGTTTTTCGCTAATCGGTTTTTTTTTTCTATTTACTGTTTTTTAAGATAAGATTTGATCTGGCGATTTTTATCATGGATGATAAGGTGATAACTACAGCTCGGATTCTAATTCGTTTTAACGAAATAATTAAAACGAAGCGGACACAAATAAAGTACATTGTTCATACTACAATTTTAATGTATTACAGAGCCTCCCAATTATTTTTTTTTATGAGGAGAGGAGCAAAAAACAATAAAAACAGCGATACGAAGGAGGCCACAGACGTGGCGATATTCAAGCGATCTTATTACTGCAATCTGATTGCCCGAAAATTGCAGAAAAATCGCCTGAAAAAACAGAGCCCCACTAACGCTCTCGAAAAAAATTGTCCAGCGATCAAAATATCGCCTGTAATTGGACGATTTTGCAGCAATCCGTTCGCTCGATACGATTGTTGTCGATCGAATGACCACGTCCGTGACCTCCTTCATATAAATATAAAAACAATAAAACTGGCAAATGATAACCTTCAATTGTTTTTATATAACATCCAACATAAAACCCTTCTGGGTCTTTAATGACTGAATTTGTCTGATTATTTGTATATTACTCTTGTTTAACTTTCTGGATATATTTGTCAAAATTATAACAACATTTGTTTTTAAACTTTGATTAAGTTTAATCCAGTAATAAATAACTTTTATTGAATTGAGTCGAGACAATCACGTTGCTTATATGCGGAGTCCAGTACAACACAGCGTACGTTTATGGAATATGTGACCTGCGACGGTCAGGTCGGATCTATTTCTCGACCTAAAATCCTTGCTCTAGTAATAGCAAAAATACATTATACGAGGGTAAAGCAGAATTTATTGAGAATAAGAAAATCTAGTAGGCCGTGAAAAACAAGACGTACGTACAGTTTTATTTAGAGCAACTCTTTATCTGTCATTTGAAGTTTAGTTGTTGAAGTTACGTTCATTAGAATGCAAGCTACTAATTTTTAGACTGATATTACAAGTAAAAAAATTGAATTAACCAGAGAGCATTTTCGAATCATGATTTATTATGATTTTAAAAAAGGTTTAAGCGCTTATGAGTGCAGAAAGAGTTTAGATTCGGCTTTTAGTGAACAAGCACCTTCCTTGGCTACAATTTACCGATGGTATAAGGAATTTGAACGCAAAAGGAATTCTCTTCGGTATCAAAAAGGAGCAGAGCGACCTCCTTCGACTGTTATCGACAAAAACATTGCTGCTATTAAAAAAATAATTAATAATAAAGAGGACAATAAAGCTACTTATGTAGTAATAGAGCATCAACTCAAGATTGATCCTCAGCTGTTAGAACAATCATACGTGATCACCTGGATTTAAAAAAGTGGTTAGTCGTTTTGTAGCGATCACCTTTCTGTCTTTCAAAAAACAGAGCGTGTAAGAATTTGCCACGAAACTTTAAATTTCTTAAATAATATTTGTCAAAATAGTGACGGATGATCTACCTGCCAAGAGAGTCGAGTATGGATTCACGAAGATGAGAAAACTCTAACAATGTCCAAGAATGAGCGAGCTATGACAAAAGTAATGTATGCGGTATTCTTCAGAAGTACGGGCCTAGTAAAGGCAATTAAGCTAGAACAGTTACAGCTAAATGGTACACTGAAAAATGTTTGCCTGAAGTGTTCACTAGAGTTCCAGACAAGGGAATTTTGCTGCACCATGGTAATGCATCGTCCCATAAGGCAGTTTTGACACTCCAGTTTTTGGCTGAAAAAAATATAAAAGTAAAGGAACATTTGCCGTATTCACCTGATTTAGCAATGTGTGGCTTTTGGCTATTTTTTTGGGCTTAAAAAGAATTTGCGGGGTAGAAGGTTTTCGTCAGAAGAAGAGATTGATGCCGTAATTCATGCTTATTTTGAAGGTTGGGTGCTTTTGAACACTGAAAGAAGAGAATGGTCAAGTGTATCATTGTTGAAGGGAATTAACTTCGAGCAAATTTAAAATAAAATCGAAAATATTCGACTATTAAGTATACATCTATTTGAAAATTTGAGTAGCTGCATGAGTATAAGTGTGAAGCTGGTCAATTAGTTATGTCGTATTTCGAATACTCGAATAATTTATTATGAAGCTATTCGAATTCCGAATATTTGACTGTTCAAATTATTCTAATACGATACACCTTTAGTATAAATACAAGAAATCGTCACCGAATACACATCCCGCGTTGTGATTATTCATATTATTTTCTCCTTTCCTGGTACGTGACGCGTTGTGGCGAAGCATTCTTGAGGTCAACTATTACTATGATAATTTTTATAAATTGAAAGAAGGAAAACTGATTACAGAACTGTAAGTTTTTACTGGAATTTTTTTTTGTTTATCTCGATGACACCATTCCTTTGGCGGCGTTAATCATCTCAGTATAACATTACTCTCCGACCTAATATTTTGCCCGCTTCAGTAGAATTTAAACCGTTCAAAATACCGGGTGATGGGAAAATAGTCCATGCGCACCCGCACCACACTACGATATTTGGTGCTTAAAATTAACCTTAAAACCGTTTTCAAAATCTTATCTTATGTAGTAAAAAAATCCTAAAAATTTAATTTGTCAACGTTATACAGTTTTTTTTTTGTTTAAAAAAGGTATACTATGCCATTATGTCATTTATCTCGACTCAAAAGGTCTTTTCGTTTGTTCTGCACTTTTCTGCATTTTTGAACCAACCGCTCCTGAGAGAGTAAGATGTATGTAATATCATGTAAGCAGGAGTAAGAAAAATAGAGTGAAGGAATTAAAAGTGTAAATTGTGTCAAATTAATTTTTTAGGAATTTTTTTTGCCATATAAGATAGGAAGATTTTAAAAACGGTTTTATGATTAATTTTAACCCTAAATATCGTAGTGTGGTGCGGGTGCGCCAATCTTCCTTCATCCGGTATAATCTCCTGACCTCTAGTGATGACTAGGGCTGTGCGATAATGAAATTTTACTATCAAATAACGATAGTTTTCAATCATCGATATTTATCGAAATATCGATAGTTTTCAATCATCGATAAATATCGATATATGGATAAAAAAATTTATAGGTAAATCGAATAATTTATCGATATTTTTTGGAGAGCAGTGATGGCAAAGAAAGGACCTCCAAACTAAAAGTAGCAACGGAAAAACCGATTACCCACTTGATTATTATGGTATAGATGTGTCGATAATATTTCTATATAACGATATCGATGTATCGATAATTTTTCTTTTACATAATAACCGTTATTCTATAATACATTTGTTTAGCGATGTATCGATATTTTTACACAGCCCTAGTGATAACTTTTCACATTACTCATTTCTGTGTGAACTTGGCCGTTTAAATTTCTGAAACTTAATTTTCAGATTGGGCCTTTCCGAAGTATTAAAAAATCAATGCAGCGTAAATTAGGTTATTTGAATTAGGACTCTATACAGGGCTGTTTAAAAAAATGTTCGGATGTTTTACCCATTTATAGATCTCATTACCATAAACACAAAAGCCTTAATTAACATAGGTCTGGAAATCTAACATTTTCGTGATATAGTCGCCTCTGTAAAAAAATAAATTTTGCTTATTAACCCTTCAGAAACTTTTCAATTTAAATCGTGGTGTTATTAAAAAAATCTTGCTTATCTACTTGTATTGTTGTGATCTGTAAGGCTACGCTCACACTAATGAAGCAAAAACGTTTTCGGACAGAACGTTTCACTCTATTGTGAAAACGTTTTGACCACTACTGTTTCAGCGTGCTTTTTGTTTTGATGTATTAGTGCGTGGCTGGTCCTATTTAAAGCATTGAAAAAACGCTGTCTAACAAAATTAGTCAAAAATGTTTTGTCTGAAAACGTTTTTGTTTCATCAGTGTGAACGCACTCTTACTGGCTAAAATATCAGAACTTGTTTTTTAAATAACCTGTATATGTGAAAGAAATTGCTCCGTCATTTTGAATTCCAGCGGTGGTGTAATTACGCAAAATAGTAGTACATATTTATTGATAAAATATGTAAATTGGGGTAAATAAGCGATTTTATTAATAATTGCGTATTTTTTGAATTGTATTTTCCTTTTATTTCTCTACACTCAGCAGGTGTCTTTAGTTCCAATTTAGGGGGTTTTCAATTAATATCTATAAGGAAAATTCATCGAAGAGTTGGCAACATTGCGTACTCTCGTAGTTGATATTTTTTTTTTTTTGGAGTTTACATTCATGTTAACATTTAAATTGAAATATTTTTTTAATGCATTGGGGTTATGATATTATGAATTAACGTGGATAACAACCTCTGTTGATACGTCAGTTTTCGGTCAAAATATGGCGTCGACGGGTACGCGGGCGCTTATACCCACATATAGAGCTTCAATTTAGGTAGAAATTAGCGCCATCTATCTAATGAAGAAAAATGTTGCAAATAATTCGCAGTAATTTCCAATGTTTCTGAAATTCTAAATTACTTAGATGTGACTTCTGTCTTGAACATCGACGGTGCGTCTTGCAATTGATTTTTCATTAAGCCCTTTTTATTTTATTTCCTGTCTTTTTATGATAAATTAAAATGAATCGAAATTTGTTGGTAGTGACAGTTTGAATTGTTTAAAATTATTTGGATATAAATGAGCGCCATCTACCGGCTGAATCTGAGAGAAAACTTACGATCTCCTAATAGATGGTATTGTCGATGTCGAAGTTAATGTTGCAACAAATGCCTTCTGATACTTTACGGTCCGATTTTACAATCGTCGGATAAACTGGGTATAATATTATTCTTGTTATAACATAACATAGATATGTAGATATGAAGAGAGGTTAAAGGATATTCGGCGAATGATGATGTCATTTTGAACTGTATAAAATTAATTTGATAGAGTTATTTATATAGAGAGTAGACATGAAATGGCAGCTGAATAAACTGCTGACCGATCAATTCTTTATAAATACATTTAGCTTCTTTGCTTGACCAGGTGTTTACTCCCCCATTAATCTTCAAACTGCTTTCATGTTTTGACTATCTGTATAAAGGACTCTAATTTGGATGGAAATGAGTGTCATCTACCGGTAGAAACTGAAGGTAAACTCTCACGATCGCCTAATAGATGGTATTGTCGATGTTGAAGTTAATGTTGCAAGTAATTCACAGCGATTTCCAGTGTTTTGGAAAATCCAAACTATTTACATATAACTTTTATATCTTGCATCTTAATTATGCGATTTGTAATTATTTTTACACTAAGCCAATTTTCTCTGTTTCTTACGAGAAGCGCGCACGGATTTAACAAGAAGGTTATCGTTGATCTGGCGATTAATATTGAAGTGAATGTCGCAAGAAATAGATTTTTTTCTACTTTAAGAGCTGACTGCAAAGATTAATAATTAAAATAAATCAAAATTGTCGGTGTTGATGTTTGGATTTGAATATAAAATTATTTGGATAGAAATGAGTGCCATCTACGGGCGGAAACTGAAGGAAAACTTTCACGATCCTCACCATAGATGGCATTGCTGACGTTGAAATCATTGTTGCAACTAATTTGCATTAATTTTTAGGTCCAGTATTTCAGACAGAGTTTAAGCTTTATTTTATTTCTACGGAAACAGTTGTCTTTACAATTGTTACTATGGGAATAAAACGAAGGGTAAAGTCAAACTCTTAATGAAGTACTGGGCCTTAATGTTTGGGAAATTCCAAATTAGATGTGACTTTTAATATCATCTGTTGTGATGAAGTATTTTTTTTTAAATAAGTGACGCGCTGTCAGATGTAGTAAGAATGAAAGTCTTCGTTTCAGTGCAGACGCATTTCAAAAGCTTTAGCAGCGTTGCCCTAACTTCACACTTTTGCTTTTCTTGAGGTTTCGCACTGATAGAAAAAACGAAATTGTTTTGGTCTTGAACGGCACGCCATTGGCAAGCACGTCCGACGGGGGTCCTCCTAAACAGGTTCCATCAATTTCGTTTTTGGAACCGATTGTTCTTGGCCTAAATTTAGCCGGCCTTAAGGGTCATCGATCTCATCTCATTTCGCGCGCATACCCAAAACACCTTCTGATGACGAACGAACGGCCTTCCTTCATTGGCTCACGTACCCCGAAACAAAGGAAGTCAATTCCGCTCCGAGAAAGCAAGTACCCGTTTCTGTGCGCAATTACCTCCCAGATAAGATAATTTATATCGCTCGTTGTCGGTCGACACACATACATAGAAACCATTGCGGCACTCGTATTATTAAACAAATACCTGTTGGTGACTCACCCGGCTCGTTCGCTTGTATGCAGCGCTGAGCGGATTAAAAGGTCGCTTGGAAATGTGAAAGTAACGAACCTCGATGTCGTTCCTCGTTTCTGTATTATTCACAAGAGAAATAACTTTATTTCACATGCAGACGACAGTCGAATTTTCACAATTTCCTGTATACGTAACATTTCTCTTGGCACCAAAAATACCAAAAATCTCGAAAACTACTCACGCTAGACCTACCATGCGACACCACTAGTTTTCGACTCGCAATTCAAAATTGCGATAATATACAGGATACCCCATTAAAAAAAAAACTCAACTTTGATTTGTATCACGATAACACCACTTTCCGTTGTTTCTTCATAAGAGTCGCTGAAAACTAAAGAAAAAAGTCTTCAACTTTTACATTCAACTTTTTTTTTGTATTCTCAAAATCAAGGTAGATATGTTTATTGTGAAATTTTCAGGGTTATAAAAAAATCGAGCTAAAACTGTTATGCGACCCTTTATGTTATTCTAAATTTTGGCACCAAGCTAAAAAATACAATGGTATACATGGTATTCCATTAAAGGAACCGCAATTTTGATTTGTATCACGAAAACGCGATGTGCGATTGTTTTTCACAATAGATGCCAGAAACTGGAGAAAAAAATTGAATTTTACATTTTTTCACAAGCTCAAAAACAAGTAATAGATTCCAACGGAAAATTCAAAAAGGCAATAATATACAGCGTATTAAATTAATAAAAAATAAATTTTTGGCGCCCAACATGGAGCTAATAAAAACTAAAATGAAATTCAAAACTAACTGAATTAAAACGACAATATGTATGTACGTATGCAAACTGACAAATAAAACGTACACCCCAAGCAGTGGAAAGATGTTGGATTGAATGGAATGTAAGAAACTGAGGAAACACGATTGACTTGTGCACATGTTCATGTGTTGAACAAATAGCCCCGGGGTATCAACAAAAGCCAAAATAAAATTCAAAATTAGCTGAATTACAACAATATTATGTACACTGGTGTCCAAGTAAATCCTTACGATTCGAAGAACACATTACCCTTAAATCAATGTGTCTGTAAAGACGATAGCCGTAAGATCTCCTGTCTCCATTACAGGTCATTAATTAGCTTGAAGTGGTAATGATTTTAATGACTATCACCGTAAAGAAGATCAAGTAGGACTCATATTCCAAACAGTGGAAATGAAGTAAGAACCGAAGGAGCAGGTTGAGTTGTCAACACAGAGACCGAACTCATTAAAGAAAGAAAGGGTATCAAATTGAATGAAAGAAACTGAGGAAGTGACACGCGGCTGAGGTGTGAACACACATCACATCGAGGTTTTGCGGTTGGTTTGAGACTCAATGTTAGGATAATAAAACTTTAAAATAATTAAATAAATTCCATTATTAAATTAATACCGGCGTACAAATGACCCCGAAAGGTTTAGAATCAACGAAAGGAAAGTTCATATATTACACTTCAATTCTTGGCGTCCAACTTGGGGCTATAAATAAAAACCAAAATAAAATTTAAAGCTAACTGAATTATAACGACAATGTGTGTACAGAGAATGACAAGTATCAGGATCAGGCTCCAAGCAGTGGAAGTGGGATAAGAACCAAAGGGATGGTTATGGTTATCAACACAGAGATGGAGAAAAACCTTGAAATAATGACTTTGAAAGGTTTAGTACCAATTTTTGGCGCCCTACTTGGGCTATCAATAAAAACCGGAACAAATATGTACGTATACACGATGATAAGTGAGAGTCGCACACTAAGTAGTGCATGGAGTAACAACCAAAGGGGTGGGTTTGGTTGTAAATAAAGAGATAGAATCCATTAAAGAAACAATGGGTATTGAATTGTAGAAAGAAATGGAGAAAGTGGCGTTTGGTTGAAGGGTGAACATAATTTGCAGTCTCTTCGAGGTTTAACTTTAAAGTAAATAAAAAAATCATACGTGAATACTGGCGGAAATCGATGATTAATATGTACGTATAAGGATGTCAAGTAAGACTCAAATCCTAAGTAGCGAAAATGGAGTAACAACCAAAGGGGTGGGTTCGATTGTCAATACAGAGATCCAATCTATAAAAATCAAAATACATTTCAAAGCTAGATTAATTACAGCGACAATAAGTATGTTGTGCAGGACTCGGTGAAAGCTATAGAGGTATTCCGACGCCACATTCGGGCACGGCAGGCGAACGTAAGAGTCAGTGTGAGAGAGAGAAATCACAAAGCGGGGGCGAGATTTCAATTAAAAGCGAGAGAGACAGCACAAAACGGACCTTACATTCTTACACTCGAACGCCATCGATTTCGGCGTATAGCTGGGTTCGTCGGAATACCGTGGTACAGGATAACAACTGAGACTCATAAACCAAGCAGCGGAAATGCAGTGAGAACCGAAGGGTTGGGTCTGAACCTCTAGGTGAATACCGGCGAATACCAACGACCCTGGAAAGGCAAGAGGCAGCTCTTCCAATACTTTTGGCGCTCAAAGTTGTGGTTATCAACAAATACCAAACTAAAATTTACGTGTACAGAATGGCAAGTTATACTCATTCTTTCAACCTCGATTATTATTAGCAAACAGCAGAAATGGAGTGAGAACCGAAGGAGTGACGATTTTCTTTCTAGAAAAAAATAAATTTCGAATACACACCTGACGCCTGACGCAAACGATTTCCGTTATGTCTCACCGGCGGCCGATTTCCGTAAATCTAAACGGGCTGCAATAAAGAAGAACAAGCGAGGCCCCGCTTAAATCATGTGCGCGACCGCAATATCTATAAAAACGGGGGCGACGTAGAAGAAGAAACCATCAAAACTTGTAACGATGGCGACGTTAAAAAATCGCTCCAAAAAACGGCGACGCACATGGCCCTCGCCGGCCCCATAAAAACTTCGCCCGCGTCATCTCATATGGGTCTGGTGGTACTCCGAGGGGGTTATTTACATATTTCACGATGCGAACACGTGCGCTTGCCATTTAATTATTAAATGTCCGCTCTCTGATTGTTTAAGATTTACTCGACGTTAACCATAAAAAAGAATAAATAAAACTCGGCCCAACTTAAATATTAAAATCCGTTTAAAATTAAGCCCTTAATACAAACGCGCCCGTAAAAGAGAAGTTAAACTTTAAGAGGCGAGTTAAGAAAACGCGGCCGCGCCGTCGTTATTATTAATGGTGGCGTACCTGAGCACAAAAGCGAGCGAGCGTTCTCGTTTCAACGGGGACGCATGAATGAAGCGAGCGCGACCGCAATATACTGCAATTGGCGGTCGCGAAAGTCAACATCGACTGCCAAACGGTTATTACTTTTAAAATTAAATGCGAAACTCTAACATAAAAACATCGCTTTGCCAAGAGGCACATCATAGTTGCGACTTTTTTTAACGGAACATGCTGTATAGTATTGCATTTTGAATTGTGCATCGCAATGTAGCTCGAAGTTGTGGATCTAACATGATTGGTTCTTGAGTTATTTTGTGATTTCTTTTGGCTCTTCTCCTCCCCCTAACTATGTTGTTTTTGAGGTTACGTACGAAAGCTATAGATTTTCGAAAGTATTTTGCGAAAATACAATTCGACGCCGGCGGTTACACGAGAAAAGGGCCTAAGCACCATTCACCATATTATTTTACAGGAGAACAAAAAACTGATTTAATTATCAAACTTATTTATTTTTATAAAAAATTTCACTTTCACAATCCAGAATATAAATTCCAACCATAAAACATGCAGTGATCCTGCTTTCGTCATGACAATTGATTTAATATAAACATTAAGGCTATAATTTTCCAAATCTGCATTATAATTACATTATTTTATTGGAACAGCCTCTGTACTGAGTGTTTCATTGAAGATGCATCAAACTTGGTATGCGGGTAGATGTCGGGAAAAGAAAGAAAAGTTTCTTTGTAAAATTTTCTCTGTAATGAATACATTTAGAGAAAATCGAAGGAAAAGCAAAATCGCATATTTTTAGAATGGACTTTAAATGAGAATGAATGGATTATTACTCATTCACATACGAAATCGGTTTATTGGTTAATTGCCTCTAGAATGTCGTCCCAGTCGATTCGGCAAAACAGATTTAAAACGTGGTTGTTGGCAATTAAGAAAAACAATAATTAGTCGTTTATTTTCTGTTCTCCATTTATTACGAATTTTCTAATTGTTAGTTGAAGAATTTTAGGATTGTTCAAACATTAAGTAGTTTGCGCTTATTTGAGAATTTATTATTCACATTCACCGTTTCATGAAATCGTTCGTAGAAATTTAGCACCCGAGTACCTAGTTTTGCCCAAAACATTTCGTTCGCCGTATTACCCCAATTAAGGACTATTAGGGTATTAGATATAATACTTTAATAATTAATAATAATTAATAATTTATTATTAAATTAAATAAGTTTAAATATCCACGCGATTTCACATCGCTGCTGCATTCGACGTGTGGCAAAGTTGAATACATCGAGCTTTCGGTCAAGGGCAAAATAAAATGTAGTCATAAATTTCTTAGCTGTTTATGGAATTATTACCCCCCCCGCAACTGCGTGCCGTTCATAAATGCAATTTAGATCGCCAGTTTTGTTTCACGATTCCACGCGCTACAGTATTTCAAAAAACATCGACTCCAAATTGTGCAAATTTCATCTTGCTCCGATTAAAATTTTTTATTAAGATATTTTGTTTGAAATAATGTCAAAAACGTGTCCCTCAAGTTTGATGCATCTTCAATGAAACAGGCTGTATTATTTGATATTCGAAATCGCAATCCAATTTTGGTCTGAATTGGTATGTCGCACTATGAGTCTAGCATGAATTATTTACTTGTGAACTTTTTGTGACGAAGACGGCGTCCCCTGTAGGCGTAATTTGCGAAGTAAAATAGAAGGGCACTAGCGCATATATCAAGTTTTGAACCAATAAAAAAATTAAAATTAAATTAAAAACAATTTAGAACTACTGCGTTTGATTAAAGTTCAAGGTAGATTTAAAAAAAAAACTGCGAAAATCGAAGAGTCCTGTGAACAATGAACAGATGAAATTCTGACATTTTAAACTGTTTTTATATTTTTAAAACTATTGGTGGCTTTTATTAAAATATGAATTATGACAATGCAATGTTGCCAACAATTGATGTGACTTAATCGCAAGTTAAGTGATCGAATTGGTATTGTAGAATCAAGAAAAATAAAGCTATCGATGGATTTTTTACATTTTTAAGAACATTAGTTATGTTTGAATTGATCGAAATATGAATTTCGAAAGTGTAGTGTTGCCAACAGTTGATCTGACTTAATCGCAGGTTAAGGTAATCGAATTGGCACGATAGGATCAAGAAAGAAAAAACTATCGATGGAATTTTGATATTCTTAAGAAAAGAAACTTTAATGTTGCTAATATTGGACATGACATAATGGCAGGATAAGTGATCGAATTGGTACGGTAGAATCAATTTTAATTGAAATATGTATGAATTTTGAAAATGCAATGCTGCCAATAGCAGACTTGGTGTAACCATTGAGTGAAGGGGATCGAATAGGTATGGTAGCATCAGGAAAAACAAAAGCTATCGAATTTGGATGTTTTCAAGAAAATGATCAATTATTTCTCGAGATTTGAACCTACAAGTACAATACAAGAACAATAGAGAACCTACAAAAACAACAGAAAAACTATAATAAAATGATAGAAAAATTACAGGAACAATGAAGATATACTGGGTGTTTCTTAACTTCATACAAAAAATGAAACCAATGAAAGTTTACATTAAAAGTGTTAGAATGGAGCAGTTTTTGTATAATAATTGATTAATAAATATTAGAGATAATAAATGTTTTTGGCGAACGATGAAACATTTTGATAGTCCCTGGTTTATTTTTATGACGTAATTACGTACTCTGAGAAATTTGCTGATGTCAGTATAGGCTGTTGAGGCGTTGAAAACATGGCCGAATTTTCCAATACTGTTCTTGTGGAAATGATTTTAATTTACGGCGAATGTGGTCAAAATGATTTGGTATGCACAGCGTTACGACGAATCAGTGTTTACAAGGGATGCAGTGTGGGCAAAAAAAAAATCCTGATGCAATGCGGCGCCATAGTGTTCAACAACGCTTTTCGGTCAAACTGTGTACAGGTATGTTAAACGGTCTATTTGTTTTACCTAATCGCTTGGACGAAATGGTGTATTTACGTTTCTTGCAAACTAATTTGCCGGAACTCCTAGAGGATGTAAATTTAAAAATTAGAAAATATTAGACTTTAATCCTTTAGATTTTTATCTGTGGGGACATTTAAAAAATCTAGTGTATGCCGAAGAAGTACATACAATACTCGAACTCAACGCACGCAGTGAAAAATATCCGAAAACAGAATCAATTCCGTAACGCACGTGAATCCCTGCTTCGTCGGGCCGACATATGTTTACGTCTCGCGCAGGGGGGGGAACTTTGAACACTTATTGTGAGTGAAGGTCACCGTCCGTTGCGTCCAGCGGTTCTAAACATTTCAAAGAGAATTGCTGGATATCGGTATGAATATTTTTTTTTCCTTTTAATTTTGATGCATTCGTGAGAATAATTCGAACCACATGCGCCATTATTTTTTTGCACCTTGTATGTATAGGAATATAGAAAAATGTTGGAATAATAAAAATCTTAGAAACATAAACTACAAAAATAACAGAAGCAACGGAAATACTACATAACACACGCCACAAAAAAAGGAAAACATAAAAGTAGTAGTATACGCAAATCACAAAAAAAAACAGAAATAAACGTGAAAACAGAATAAAGTAGAAACTGTAAGAGTAGAAATAACGGAAGTGATATTGTATTAATAATATCTCGAAAACAAGAGAAAAACTTATAGAAATATAGCTAGGCTATAGCTAGAAACTACTTGAAGAGCCGAAACCATACGAACAATGGAAAAACTACAGAAGTAATAGAAACCGTTGAGACGACTGATAATTAAAAGTTATGCATTATGGAAACAATATAAAAATGAAAGAACACAAATAATAGATATTTCAGAAACAACTTTGCTCCAACATGATAGAAATTACAAAAACTGTAGAAGCCGCAGAAACATTAAGTACAGTGTCATTAGACATCGAAGAAACAATGTAATGTATACATATACAGAACGCGTTATCATCCTATTGACAGACCCTCAACTTTATGAGATTTCGCCGCCGCATCACACTGAAACTAGACACGGACTACGTTACATCTTTTTCCTTCACATAACACGAACATTAACATTAACATTAATGATGATAGCAGGCACCTGACGCTTACTGTATACCATAATTTTACGATGTTAGAAGAGATTCATTTTTAAAAAAATACAGTTTTTCTTACTCATGAATAGAGAACGGCTACCTTTAGGTTTCTACTGTTTGACTTGCATAACTTATTTACGCAGAAAAGAGTGTAGTTTTGTTTTTCATTGTATTGTATAGATATACAGAACGCGTTATCACCCTATTAACAAACCCTCAACTTCGTGAAATTTCGCCGCCGCATCACAGTGAAACTAGACTCGGACTGTCACATTTTTTTCCTTCGCGTAAACACAAACATTAACTGTATGACAGTAGGCCCCTGACGCTTACTGTATATTATAATTTTACGATATTAAAAGAGATTTATTTTAAAAAATATTGTTTTTCTTACTCATGAATAGATAACGGCTAGTTTTACGTTTCTAATATCAGAAGTTGCAGTTTGCCTTGAATAACTCATTTACAAGATGTTGAATGAGCGTGAACATGTAAGTGTAAGGTAAATTTACAAGAATCTGTAAAAATAATTTTGTTTCGGTGGTTATTATTTAGATAAAACTGCTCTGCGCTGATGAATAATAAATGTAATGCACAAAGAAATACTGTAAATAGAGTAATGAGAAAACCAAAGGTATTGTTTATCGTGCGGCGGCACTGATTATATGTATCTGTCACTGAACAAATTTCGCGCCATTAAGTAATGACTTTTTCATATTTGATAAGTAAGATCTTCTGGTCTGCTTAATCTTTGGCAGCGTGATCAAGACGGACTTCATTCTGTTCCTTTCTTATTTACGTCTTTTTGAGCCGTCATTCTTTTTTTTTGATGTTATTTGTTACCGTCTCGTGACAATACGTCAACGTTTTTGTAAATAAAATTTAACTTTGGACTTAATGTCGTGGTGAGATTATATAAAGCATTATTTTATTAAGTCCCATTAATTTCGTAAAATTTTCTTTATTTTCAAGAATAAATAAAACGCTATAAGTTTCCCTATGTCCCACAAAAATTACCACGAATCGCAAAAATTGTGAATTGGCAACACTGACTTATTCGGCCTAGGTAATTTACTGATTCAAGTGTTTCTTCTCTGGTGACACACCCAAAAGAACTCTGACACGAATTTACACACAGGGTCACTGACAATTGTTCTGTCAGAAAAGAAATCGTTTAAGAGAATGATCGTTGCGGGAAAAATTTGCAAATAATTGTGTAATTAATATTTAACCAATCTGATAATCAGGCAGGTGATCTTTCGCCTCGATGTTACACGGAGACAAATTAATAAACTTTATTAGATGCAGCTGTTTTAAACGTTACTAGCGCTTTCTCTTTCTTAACCAGGGGTGCATCGTCGTTTTGCGAACAATTTTTAATTAATTATTTCTCGAAAACTACATAGAATATTTTTAACATATTTCACATAGTCTCGGACTTCGTTTTCTATCATGGTTTTCTTTGGCAGAATAATTGTCAGTCACCCTGTATATCCGAAACGTCATTTTAAATTAATATAACATTTGCACGGTTTATAGCAAGTAAAGTTGTATTTTCTCGTTTAATTATAGTTCCTTGTAATTTTTCTTTCGTTACTTATGCTGTTTCTTGTTTGTTCAATTCGGGTAACTAGCGCTAAAACGGTGAAAATTTGAGTTAAATAAAAAAAGATTGTTCAGGCCAGGATAAGAGCTTTGTTCCGTGAAATCCAGTAGGTCTTGAACAACACAAACAAAAACAATAGAAGCCGTAAACCCGGAAATAAAATCCCTAGAAGAACTATCAGAAATCGGAGAGTATAGAAATCACTGAAACAGTAGAAAAATGTGAAGGAGTACACACATAACATAACCGGAAAAAAACACCCGGACTATATTTTGATGTTTTATTCCTCCGTTGGCAATAACTTGCAGCAGAAGAGACTTTACAATGGAGAAGGAAAGAAAGACATAAAGCAGCGGTCCTTTTATAATTTTCGTAGCGTGCGGCCCCAGCATCGGGCCATAAATCTAGTAGACTCAGCGTGGGCAGTAAAAAACAGTTACCCATTCACACAGAGCCGGTCTTGGTTACTCGAGCGGGCGGGCTTCTTCTTTTGCGCTCCGGAGCGATGCACCACCGCAACCACGACATAAATTACTGCACGCGGAGGACATCTGTTGCTCGACTCGTCCACCTCCGGGACGAGTAAAATACGGCGGACGACACAAAAAAGGCATGCCCCTCCGGGAATTGTTCATCAACGGATTTAAGTTGGCGCTTCTGCAGCTCCGGCGGCTGCTGTTGATGATGATCGCTTTTTGCGCGCAGGTTGCGCCGGAAACTTCCTCTCAACTTGCGCTTTGTGGACATGATGAAGGGCCGTAGTTTCCGAACTAACATCTTTCGACCGGGCGTGTACACGGTTGCCGATTTGTCAGGCGGAAGCTGCTCGAGAGTGAAATTAATGCAGGACGTACCGCAGCTGTACACCGGTAACATCATTTTCTGTGTCGCTTAATAAAATAACAAACTTCGCTCATCTTTTAATACAGCAGCGGCCAAACAAGCTGCGAATCGTTAAGCGTCATTCAAAAAGAACGTGTCCAATTTTTTTTTTACACAATCTGTAAATTTGACTTAACCTGCTGTTCAATTTTCGTAACTATTTCCACTCTGAAACAGAAAACTTTTAACGTGGAATCTTATTTCCAGTAATTTCTTTTATAGTTTCACATTTGGAGTGTTGTGAAATTTGTGTCAATAGACGTATGACGTATTTTGAACGCGCGCTAGTTTTCCTGACAGTTTCAGCATAACCTCGCTTTTACAGCCTATTGTCCTGCTCACTGTCTTCTAAATTCGATTCGCTAATAGTTTTCAATTTATTTGTTATCAAAATTTAGTTTTTAAATTGTGCTTGTGATTTAATCAAACTTTCTTGAAAGCGTTTTAACTTGCATATAAAGTGTATCGAAATAAATAAATGTCTTTATTTGCGTGTAATAAGCTACGCCTTACGTTTTGCTTGAATTTACTTTGTTCCAGGGACGTTAAAAGAGAGTAGATTGGAAAGGTGATTCAAATCCAGTGTTGTAGTGATTTATTTGTTTATCTGTTAAAGCAGGTTTTCAATGTGCGGTCTTATTTTATACAATTTGTATGGAATAATTTACTTCAATTGATTTGTATGCACTTGTCAATAATTTCGTAAATATTTTGGAGTTCGTATTTCAGCTGATAACATGAATCCCTTTTCTCGTGTTTTTTTTTTGGCGGTACAATTGTCAGTCTTCCTGTATATAATTTTTCAAATAATTACCTACAAAAGGAAAACTTTTTTAATATTATTATAAAAAATTCTCTTTTTTGAAAAGTGATAAAAAATTTAAATTTTAATTTTAATGACAAAATGTTACTTAGATTAAAAAAATATATTGCCATAGGTAAATTGTAATTTCTGTCATTGAAAGGTAGCATTTGTTTGAAGTACTGCAATAGTGATAATTTTTTTAAAAAGTTGATTAACTTGAAAACGGTTTACTTTAGAATTTAGATGTGATACATAAAGTCACATAAAAATTCGGGTGATATAACGAAGTGACATAACATCCAGACTATATTGTATGTATTGTATAAGCAAATTATTTTTAAAATATACTCCATACGATGTAGTGAAAGTTTCATTTCAAACATTTTTTTTTGTAAAATGAATGACTAGTGAGGTACGAAAGAAATCATCGTAAGTGTAACATCCTGTAATGCATAGTGAAAATCTCGACAGTTCAATTGCTTTTCCTAGTCCCCATTCAAAATTATTCTAAAACAAATAAGACTCACTATGTTTTTATATTAATTTTCAAAAAGAGGACCCTCGTGATTGTATACTAAGTATGATAAAGTAACGAATCATTTAAGGTAAATACATATTTCAAATGTTAATTTCTTCGATTAGTCGCTAATATCATGGATAATCCTTTGCATTTTAAAAGTTAACATAGAGCAAATAATAAAATTCAACAAAAACGATAAAGGGAATTGGAATAAGCAAAAAACGAAATACCAAGATAAAATAAAGAAGATTAACAGAAAAAATACTATAAAAAGCGTCATTGTAATGCGATAATTTATTCCACACAAAGGATCTAAAGAGAATCGAAACAACCGACAACTAAATACAGAATTTGACGAGCATAATAAAAAAAAAGATCCACTAGTGTTAAAGCAAAGTAATACAAAGAAACAAAAGAGAATCGAAACAACTGATAACTAAATACAGAGTTAGACGAACAGAGATCAAACGAAAATCGGCGAGAAGTTCCAAACCTGCAGGTATTAAATCCATGAGCGGGTTAAAGTTAGATTTAAAAATGCTCAATTATACAGGCTGTTCCAAAAAATGTCATTATTTCTATGAATTATTTCGATAATGGATATTGAATAGTTAACATTGTTTAATTATCGGGTGTCCCACGCCATGTGCTCCTCACCTTTCTAGAATTTTTATTTTTTAATCGACTTACATGAAATTAGGTAAGCATAAATTAAATAAAAAAATTAATTTTCCGACGTACTATCGAGCATGGTAGGACTTTCGATCTCGTCGCAAGTGATATCAACTTTCTTATTGTACATGGAACACATGTATATTTTTACATGTTTGGAATCTACAGATCATTGCTCGTCCGAATATGTATCATATGGTAATTTTGGTTTCCATGACAACGAAAAAAAACCTTCTTTGTTTTTCAATCGAGTAAGCTACGAATCGTGTATTTTCGTTCTAATGCAATCAAGTAATTCGAGAAAATCACTATTTTGATTGTATTTTGATTTTTAGCATATTTAGCATATTTAGTATTCCTGTTGAACTAAGCTGAGTTACGTTGATACCAAATAGTTCATACTTTCTTTGAAGGTCATTTAAAACAGAGCATGATTTATAGAGGTTTCAGACCCGCTCTGCTTTAAATGTTCTTCAAAGAAAGTATGAAGTATTTGGTATCAACGTTACTAAAAAAAAATATTTTATTGAACTAAGGTTAAGAAGCACATGAGGTTTCATTAAAAAAAAATTAGATATGACCTATTGAAAATTTGAAATGCTGTAAAAATTGTAAAAATCAAAGTACAATCAAAATAGTTGAATGCAATCAAGTAGAATTACTTGATTGCATTAAAACGAAAATGCTCGATTCATTGTAGCATACTAGATTGAAAAACAAAACAAAATTTTTTCCTTGTCATGGAAATCAAAATTACCATATAACACACGTTTAAAATAAGAAAGTTAATATCACTTCCGGCGAAACCGGATTCATATTTTTGTTTAGTTTATCCTTTCCAAATTTTATGTAAATCGATTAAATAAAAATTCTAGAAGGGTGAATACAAGCGCGGGACACCCGGTATATTCCGAAGGTTTACAACTTTTGTGTTTAATTTTTCACCTTTCCCATTTTATTTCTGGTTGTATGGAAGGTAGCTCTCTCGTGGTTAACTTTTCAGTTCTCAAAATAAACATCGCCACAATTTTTTGATAATCTAGAAGCCCTGATTTGCCTAAACAAGTGAGACAAAGAGGGTCACTCGCAGGCTCGCCGCTGCCTGTTGTGCAGATTGTCTGATTAGAGGGGCGCCAAATTGTCTGTGATTATTTAAGTAGATATAAATAAAAATGAATTGCTTCGGGCAAAAATAATAATTAAAAGCGCCCTTCTAATAAACTATATTTCAGCAGCATTAATTTTTATCAAAGTGCTATAGCAAAATCAGTATATACAGGGTGACTGACAATTGTTTCGCCAAAAAAGAAACCACGAAGAGAAGCGATATCCCAGAATAAGGAAAAAATATTTAAAAAGTTTATGTACCATCGGCTGCATAGAAAACTAAGATAGTCAAAAAAACGCGGTTATTCAAACTTTTGAAAGTTGTGTCGTTACTAATCAAGTAGCGAGGGTTGAATTGAGTTGGGTTAGCAGCAGTAGTAGTAGTGAGAGTTTGCGTTTTAACTGTAATGTCAGTAGAGCGTGCTGATATATTATATTGAGAATTGAAACAATAATTTTATTAACAAAGAATTATGCTAACCATATCGTGCAGGCTCATTTGAATGACAGCTCTTTGAGTATCGTTCAGTTATGACTTTTTGACTTGAAATTAGAAAGTGATAAAGTCATAATGATGGGTGTTTGTTTGAAGTTGTCATGTTGCAGCCCAAAATCAGTTAGTGTAAAACTGACTGTATTAGATTTTTATCCAGGCGATGGTACTATGCCCGACCAAAATCTGGGACTACAGATCTACAGACTACTGGTCCTACATTTTTTGGCGGGCATAGTACTTTAATTTTCGAAAAATAATTTATCCAAATTTATACTCAAAACGATGATTAAGAGAAAGTACACTAAATAAACGAAATAAATATATACAGTCATAAAAGTGTTTTATAGTTTTGTGATTGTTAAGGCGCTTGACCTTCAAATAGAACTGATGTGATTAGCTGAAATGCGAGCTTCAGAATATTTACGAAATTATTGACAAATACATGAGAATCACCTGAAGTAAATTATTCCGCATAAATTGTACTAAATAAGGATAACAACGCTTGCTTTTGACAGGTAAACAAATAAAACACTACAACATGAAAATAATTCAAATCTCCTTGCTTATAATAAATTGTGTTGCAAGTACTTTACACACACTGGCGTAACATACTGTTTAGGTAAATTTTAAATTATTACATAGAATTTTTTAAACATTTTCCCTTAATCAGTGGCATTCATTCCATTATGCATTTTCTTTTGCGGAACAATTGTCAATTATCCTGTATGTATACTGCGTTGATTCGTTTTTTGTCACGGAAATAGCATTGTATAATTAAACGTTAGCAAATATTGGCTTTCCTGTACATTTTGAGTAAAATGGTAAAGGAATAATTTGTTCAGAATTTTAAAAGAGCACCAAAATATGTTTTGCACACTCTAGTAGCGGGCCTGGTCACCTGGTTACACTTTCAGCATAAAAAGTTGCCTTACAATCTAGAATTTTAAAACGCAAAATTGTACAAGAGCGTTCCGCTAAAATTAAGCAGCACACTTTAGTGAAATAACGTTCAGATATTTTTTGTGAACTGTGTTCAGAACTTTTGCATTTAGTACTTACTGTCTTCTAGCTTCATTTTTTCCCAGAGGGCGGGCGCAATTTAATAATTATTCACGGAGCGTTCATAATCGTGTCGGTTCGTAATCGAGCTCAGGCGTTTAATTAAATGCGTACAGCATTGTAAACAATGTCCTAAACCGACCTCTGCTGAATTAAACATGCACACTACAAAGAGTAAGCAAGAATAAACAAGCGAATAATGTTTGTTGGAACGCCTACACATGCGTATGTATAGGGTGGTCGCAGTGTACTGCCAATTTTTAATTTGTTAGTGATTTCAATTGTTAATCGAATTAGTGACGTCATGCGTGTTGGGGCGGGTTTAGCTCGGAGAGCTTTCGGTTAAATGACACATTCTCTGCGTTTTCTTTGTATTTGTCGGTAATCGTGGTGAGGATGAGACAGTTTCAAAGCAAAACACGCGTGTAATACTCGTAGATAGCATGGCTATATCTGTTGCATACCTTGGCCTAATGTATTGCGGTAATTACCGTGGCGCCATCTGAAATACCTGTGGCGGATATTTCAGTGGGAGGCGGCGGGAAATTAACAATTAATCGTCGCGCGGGAAATTTAATTCACGTCCGTCCGAGTGGACCGAGCTGCGAACAAATACAGGATTAGAGGGGGATTACCCGGTAGAGATATATTTAATTCAGCGAGGACGGGCTCGGTATTGTTTGCCACCACCCCACCCCTTACCATCGTCTACCTGCTTAATTATTCCCTAATTCTGCGACTCGATTACGACCCGTCACCATTAATCACACGTCAAAAATTCTTTGCACGATAGAACATTTGAATTTAATTCCATAAGTACAGGCTGTTCTGCGACTGTTGTTATAACGCTGACATCATTTATTAGCTGGTTCAGAAAGGAAAAGTTCTTGGACCGACTTTAAGTAAAAAGTTGTCATAAATATATGACCTTAAATGCTTCGTTTTTGATATACAGGGTGATAGTTGCGGCATGTAAATTATCCAAAATAGTCCAGGGATGTTTCTGTTCTCTCGATGCAAAGGAGAACGATGTGGTAATGATCGCAATTTCCAACATTTACTCTAATTTTTCAGGTTTTTTTTTTTAACAATTATGAATTAAAATATTTTTTCATACATATCACCTGTCCTTGTATCAAATTTCATTTAGTTATTTTAAGAAATGTATTAGATAAATGAAAAAATAAAGTAAAACAAAAATCAAAGTTTGTCATCCTGTATATCAAAAAGGGGGCATTTTAGGCCACATGTTTATAGGGATTTTTTTACTTAAAATCAGCTCAAGACTCACCTCTTTAAATTTGTTGCAAATCTCCGAATCCTAATAAACGGAATATGATGCCACATTTATCTTATTTCACTGTCATATTTTTTTTTAGATAGAGAATTGACAAAGCTTTGTAAAAGACAATAAAGCAAGAAAATGAAATTGTCTTGTGTGATTGTCTAAAAGCAATGAATTTTTGACGATTTGGGAGCTCTGTGTCATACACATTATTTTATATAAAATAAATATAATTTCTGTTTATCCAAAGCGTATATGAAATTAAAATCAATTAAATAGATATTATAACAAAAGACAGTGACATTAGATCAAATAAAAAAAACAAATGCGCGTTCTTTCATGTATCAGCAAATTATTCTGTATAGTGTTTGCTAATATAAGTCCGCATTAGTTATAAATGCTCCGTGTAAGGCAGGTGAATGGTTACATCAGATTTTCAGAAAACAACTTATATACAGGCTGCTTAAAAATACGTTCGGATTTCTGATATTTTACCAAGTTATAGATCTCATCAATACGAAAGAGAAAATACAAAAATCAGCCGCTTTCGAGATACAGTCAAGTCTGTTTGCTTGTTAACCCTTCAGTAACCTTTCAATTTAAACTAATAGTGGTGTTATTAAAAAAATCTTGATTAAAATCAATTATAGTAGATCCTCTACAGGCCCTCCTTTCATTTCTACGCAAAACGTTTTAAACTATTCTCGTTATTACTACCAAATTTCAACGCCCACTGCGCATAAATAAATTTCTATTCAAAAATTCAAAAAATCTCTGAAACGGTTGATTTGCGGACCTGCGTTTATTATGATTTTTGTGTTTGCATTGATGTGATCTATAACTTGATAAAATATCCGAACATGTTTTTTAAATACCCTATATAATCAGTGCCGAGACGTCTTCTTTTAGATGACAAAAGCTGCCGTGCGGTGTTATTAGTCCTACGACCAAAAATGTGAGAAAAACAAATGAGAATCTCGCTAAGTAAAGAAATCTTTTGTATGAAATTGATCAGAAAAAGACGGAAACTGGAATTATCGAAATTTGTTTCTTTTAGTCGGTCGAGAATATTTTATCGCCTTATATTTTATGGACAGTCGATACATTACTTTTTGCAATAGAATGCAACGCATAATTCGAAAATGCAGTAATATACAGGACGTTTCATAATGAAAAACCTGTCTTTAAGCATTCAAATTTGATTCTATGAAAGTTACTGAGTGTTGTGTTCAAACAGACGTTCGCGAAAAGGCTCAATGTTTAGCTTAAATGATCACTAGTAGTAGAAAATATTTCACTAAAAGTTTCACTAGAAACAAATGCCGAAAAAAGCAATCTGTGTTTTTATTTAATTAAATGTATTACATTTTTTTATTAAAATGAGTGGCCGACAGTTGAAATAAACAAAAGATAATCAAGCATAAAAACTGAAATTTTAAAATACGGCTTTAAAGTAGGTACTTTTTACTCAAGATTTCAACAACGGCTGACAGTTAAATAAAAGTCAATTGCTTTTTGATTTTGTGCGAAAAAATGAAAAACGGTCATAAAAGTATTTTTTAGTCAGATTTAAGTAGCGGTTGACGGTAAAAAAGAAAAACAAGGACTTGAATTATGCATAAAATTGTTTTAAAATTGCTTTTTAGTTAAATTTCAACAATGACTGAAGTTGAAAAAAAAGGAAAATGGTAATTTCAGCAGGGTCATTTGATGATCACTCAGGGATGGAATTTCCTCCTACGAACTTTTAGGTCAAGGTTCGGGAAGGAGCTTCCGAATTCGACCCTTTCAGAGCCTACCCCCTTTACTATTAAACGACTGTACTTCGTTTGTTATATTTGAACATTAAATGTTAAACAAATGTTTCTTCGTTCTTTTCTTAAAGAGTAGAGCGTCAACATACTTTGGGTAAAATTAAAATCAAAATGACAACAGCCCGTCATAGCTTTGCGTTGTACGATTATAATACTCCAAGAGAGAAGACATTTCTATTGCATCAAAAAATAAATTAAAAGGCGTTCGAATGCCTATAGAATATCGATTATTTTCTTCCTAAAAAAAAACATTTTGTGAAATAAATATACGTGTTTTTGAGAATAATCTTCCTCGAAAGACACAACAAAATAAAGAAGAATTCGGCTTGACGAACATCGCTAATTATTTTTTGACAAATATCACCACAAATTAACCGAATAAACTAAAATAATTATTTATTTTAAAAAGACTGTTAAACTTTGAGTGGTTTAGGTTTTAATTATTTCGAAATGAATGTCATGAAATCACTAAATTTTAGACATGCCTGAAAGTAGCCTGAAATAACCAACGATCAATGTAAATGAATTAGGGTAGGCGTTGGAATTTAAATCATGTCTTGGATAACGTCGTATCTAATTGTCTGCTTTAATTTTTTAAAAATAAAACTGTTTTCTTGCTTTGTAGAAACGTTTGATGAACTAAACGCACACAAGCGTGTTTAGTTACATCGCCAATCGCTATAATTTTTCATTTGATCACTTCTTATCAATTGAAAGTCGCCATAATTAGTGATAAAATCATTAAATTGGCGATATTGATAATACATATCGAAAGTTTAGCGACCGGTTTAGTGACAAATCCAGCAGTTTCGATTGAAAATCATCTTAATCACACCTGGTCAGGATTTAATACAAGAACCAAAAACAAAATGGCGTTTAGAAATGACTGGCCAATCGTTAAACGGCGTTTTAAATTCATGTTTTGCATAATGTCTGATTAGCTGGTTAGTCCGTCGCAACTTTTTTTATTATGCGTAAATAAATGGTGAAATGCAAAATAAAAGAAAGTAGTTTTTAAAATTTAATTCCCAATTTAACCAGAAGTTGTATACATTCTAGTTTCAGTCCGTGCTTGGATTTTACAGCCTAAAAAGAACCGGAGTCAGATTGCAATGGGAAAATGTTTGCATTTGTTGTATTTAAAACATTTCTCAAATTGCGAAAATAAGAGACATGTGGAGAGTGAAAGTACCAGAAGTTATTAACCTCGTAAATTTGAAAATCGTTACCTCAACCCCGACACACGACTCATCAAATCACATCACAATTCGACGTGGAAACATGGCGTTTCAAAGTTGCTCCCATTCTAGGTTCAATTCCTGCATGGGTTTCAGAGCTTAAAAGAAACGGTGCACGAACCGAAGGCAGACTGCAATGGGAAAATGTTTGCAGTTGTATTTAAAATATTTTTCAAATTGCGAAAATAAGAGAGATTTGGAGGGTGCAAGTAAATCCCGTAAATTCGAAAATCGTTCTTAAGTTACATCAGAATATGACGTGGAAACATGGTGTTCACAGTTGTTCTCATTCTGGCTTCAGTCCGTGCATGAGTTTTAAAGAAACGGTACACGAACGGAAGGCAGACTGTTATGAAAAAAATGTTGCAATTGTATTTAAAACTTTTTCAAATTGCGAAATTAAGAGAGATGTGGTGGGTGGAATTACCGCAAGTTGACAACCCCCTAAACTCGAAAATCGTTTACGTCAGCCTCAACATGCGACCCATCAAATTACAACAGAATTCGAAGTTGAATCTAATTCTGCAGCAATAAACTACCCTTGAGCTTTGTCATGAGGATGCAAAGCCCAATTTTGTTTTGTTTTATTTTAGTAACTTGGATGTTTTTCATAATTTACAAAATAAAGAAAATAAATGATAAGTGGAACTCCTTTTTTTGTCACTCTGTACATTTGGTACGTTTTAGAAGCAATTTCTAAATAAGAGTATGTCAAACGCGTTTTTCTCGTCCTCCGCCTCCTCCATTCTCACTCGAACTGTAATAGAACTATTAAAGTGATTTACGGATGCAGTTTCGCAGTTCTTTTTTTTTGGGAAAAAAAAATAAAACTTGTGTACGTGTTATATCATTTCGGCGTGTTTTCCACGCGACGTGGCAGTTTGACTTTCGAACGGGATATAAATCAAAGTCCGGGAAGGATGTGGCGGGATCAAGTCTCGCAACTTCGGTCCCCTCGGGGCGCCGGATCATACGAACCCGAAGCAGAACTCCGAGATCTAATTAAATCGCGCTCTCTCGCGCGCGCCGCTAATATAAACAATATCTCTCGATTTAGATCGCTTCCGGATAAGTTGATGGAAATTAATTAAAAAAAAAATGAAGAAAAGTTTCGCGTGTTTTTAACTAACTTCGTCGATGGAAATTTTATCCTTAAGTTCCTGAGCTCACCCCTACCCCTCCGCGTAAACAATAAAAATTCTTGGGAAAATCAGAGAAAAATAAATTCGAGTCGGTCGCTGGAGGTGTTTTGGGGGAATCACCGGAGTCGGACGAAAGAAGAAAAATGAAACGCGGCAGCGACTAATTGAAATTTGTTATTGTAAGACAATATAATTTCGTTTTAATTATCCTGGAGTGTTGCCGGCCGGAGGCTAATGAAATAATAACAAATATTAATTAAGCGCGAAGAGGGAAAAGTTGGGGGTCTCCCCCGACCGCGAACTGCCCCGGTACTCGTCGCTCTCACCTCTCTTAATTGCCGGAGCGCAGGAACCGGAACGAGGCCTTCTCGCATCCGGTTAATATTAGTCCACTCGAGTTCAAAATTAACGGAGGAGTGCAGCTCAAAAATTACGCGCGTAAATTTGACCGTTTGTGGGTGAGCCTGTCGGATTTTATTTTAATTACGTTCATCGAGTTTAGTTTCCAGGTCATTTAAGTAGATCAAAAGCTGCGTGGATGTTTCCAAAGTGTAGCAGAAAAAAAATCATTCCCGATATTCAACGCCATTCTCAAAAAGACAATTGAGTATTGTGTGAAATGAAATTAAATGATACTTATTTTAACGAAAGTGCATTTTATTGCACTTGTTTTAAGTGCGATGTCTAATCTTAGCCTCACTTGATGAGTCATACGATAAGTTTAACATGACTGGTTGCTTGAAATTGTGAACGCCCCCCCCCCCTTCTTCTTTGCCTTGTAACTCGTTTGTGTCTGCGAAATGATCGACGGGAAGGAAAAAGGAGAAGGAACTTTTGTACGGCATTGACAAAAAGTAATTAAGGAAACGCCTTGATTTCTTTTACATTTTTGAATTCTGCGTCAAATTTTAGCCCAAATTGACAGGTCATATCGTGGGTTTAACTTCAGTTCCTAATTTGCCTTCCAGAAGACTGCGTTTCAAAGTTGTTCCCATTCTAGTTTCAGTCCGTGCATAGGTTTTGGGGACTAAAAGAAACGGTGCACGAACCGAAGTCAGACTGCAAAGGGAAAAGGTTTGCAGTTGTATTTAAAAGATTTCTCATATTGCGAAAATAAGAGAGGGCAGAAGCACGACAAGTTGTCATCCCCATAAACTCGAAAATCGTTCGCATCAACCCCAACATGCGACCCATCAAATCATAATTGTATTCGACTTTGAAAATACATGAAATATTCAATACAGACGTTGCAAAAGGAAGTCTTGAATGGCATGCTTCTTAATGGAACGACCTGTACCGTTTTGCATTTTTTAATTCTTCGTCGAATTCTAGTTCGAATTAATGGGTCGCAACGTGGGTTTAATATGACTGGTTTTCGAAATATTTCATTTTCAAGGGTCCCTCCCCCTTCTCCTCTACAATTTGCTTGCTTCTGAAATAAAAAAAGGTCATTACAAAAGCTGCAAAGTTTTAAGGAAGTCTTGAACGGCATTCTCGAGGAAGCAATTGGACATCACTTTTTAATGAAACGTCTTGTATATTTGTGCATTTTTGAATTCTATATTAAATTATAGTCATTGATGGGTCGCGTCGTGGGTTTAACGTGATTGACTTTCGAAATATTTCAAGATCGAAATTGCGAACGCTCCTTCCCCCTTTCCTATGTAACTCGCTTATTTCCGAAATTAAACGAAAATAGTCAAAATTTCTTTTTTGAGGAAGTTTTGAATAGCATTAGCGAGAAAAATTGAGCATTGATTGTTAATGTGCATTTTTACATTTTTGGGTTGTACGTCAAATTCTAGCCCGAATTGCATCGTAGGTTGAACGTGAGTGGTTTTCGAAATGTTTCATATTGTTCGTAATTGTAATCCCCCCCTCTCCCTCACTCCTCTATGTTTTGTTTGTTTCTGAAATTAGATGAAGGTGATTAATAAAAAGTTGCAGAAGTTTTAAAGAAGTTATGAAGGCGTTGAACGAAAAGACAATCGATCGTCGGCTCTTAATAGAACACTCTGTATATTTTTACATTTTAAAATTTTATGTCGAACTCTAGCCTGCATTGGTGGGTCTTGTGGTGGACTCTACGAGACTGATTTTCGTTTATTGAATGTAGTTGCTGAAAATTATGAATGCGCTCCTCCCTTGCCTATCCCTAATGTGTTTGATTTCAAAGTTATAAATTCTGTTCTTTCGAAAGGCCGTTATAAAAAAACCGTCGAGTATCGCGATATTGAAATACAAGTTAGAGTTTTGTTATTTTTAATAGAACATCCTATATTTTGTTACTTTTTACAATTTCACGTCACCCTGACTTGAAGGCTCGCATCGTGAATCTAATATGATTCAATTATTTTACTTTAACCCCCTCCTTCCACGAGAAAACAATAGAACTTCGTGTTATGGAAATATTCACTAAAGTTCATTACTTTTAATGAAACGCTCTGTATGTTTTTACCTTCTTGAATGTATAAGTCGAATGCGAGCCTGACTTGATGGGTCGCACACTATATTACTTTAAACAAATGGTTTTCGAATTATTTGAATCCTTAAGATCTCCTTTGTTTTTGAAATAGAAGAGAAGCATTAAATACAAATATCGCACATTTTAAAGCGCTTTCAAATGCCGTTACGATCGAATAATCGAGATATTCACCAAAATTTAACATCCTACATATGTATTTTTGCAATTTATGTCGAATTTTAAATCCAATAAAGGTTTAGTCTATGTTGTTTATGATATTTTTTTAGATATTGAAAAACGTATATGCCCTCCCGTGAGTTATATTTCGCGACCGTGCGGTAACGTTTTTAAAAAAAACTTTTATTTATAAAACGTTGCTTTTAGAAATACAACAAATTTATTTAATGAAGATATTGAGAAAATGTTACATGCGCTCGAGTACGTGTGTAACTCGTCGGAGCTTGATCTAAGACTAAAGCTAAGAAAAATATATCATAATACATTTCTGATAATAATAAGATAACTAAAATTAAGAATAAGCATTTTATATGAGTCCCGTGCGAAATGCAATCGTTGCATAATTATAATAAAGGGATCCCATATGGTGTGTAATATAACTCCTCCATCCCTGGATTCAAGTTTTTTCATGGGGTGAAGAAAACTTGAGGTTGTCCTTGAGTAGTGGATGTTTCATTCCTGGTCTTCTTTAATCGGTAATTTTTTGTCATTTTGTATATGATGTAGATTGCAGCTCCAATCAGAATAACGTAAATTGGTGCTGTCCAATAATGGATAGATAGCTCGTGGTATGTTGGCTCCACTGGGGTGATCATTTTCTGTCTTCTTTGTAGTTCGTGTATTTTGTCTAATGGGATATCTTCAATTATTATCTTGTCATTTTCTTTTAATGTGGAGTTTCTGTGGGCGATCTTAACTTCTGGTAACAGCATTGGTTCTCCCTGGGTTACTTCCTTCGCGTTGATGTAAGTATTTTCTTCTGTGATGATTTGGCATCCCATTGGTAGTTTGATTAGATAATTTCCACACAGAGTAGTGAAGTCAGCACGTTTACATATTGTTTGTATTTTTGTTTCTTTGGGAAGAATGGCGACGTAGTACGCTTCGTTTATTTGTTGAATGATGTTTTGTGTCACTTCCACCTGTGTTGTTTGACAATTTCCATACGAAGATTTTAGTTGTAATATTTGGAATATGCAATCGCCTTTGTGTAATTCCTCAATCAAATTATTTTCTTGACAGTAGTATTGCTCGCTCACTTGCTTGCATGGTGTTGACGTGTATTCGTAGAAATTCGCATTCATTATCAGATAGGAATTTCGGGGTATAATTGTTGTTTTGTTTTGAGTTGGAATTGAGTATAAATGATAATATGAAAATATATCTGGGTGTACAATAGGAAAATGGATTGCGAAAACAATTTTGTTGCTTGAATAATATGCTTTGACTTCTAATATTTCGTAATATTGATGTATGTCTTTATTGTAATTTGGAAATAGTAAATTTTCTGCTGAATAATATTTTAAAATTGTCCCAATGATAGATTCGAGTTCACTTGTTTTCATTATACTATTATGCAATACATTTAACCTTGCAAATGTTACTGAATTCTCAACGTCTTCCAGTAATTGCAGAATTATATTCAGAGTCAGATTGATTTGATCAATTACATTTCTGACCTCGAGATAGTTACTAAAGTTGAAAACGAATTGATGTAGATCATTACTTATTTTATTTAATCCTCTAGTTATTACTTCCTGGTTATGTTTTATTAGCGATATTGTTTTATCAAAGTTGTTAATTATTTCCGTAGTAAGAGATATTTCATCATTTAACTTTTGAATAACTTCTTTTTGATTTGTTTTTAAATCATGAATTGCTTGATCATAACGAATGGCATCATTCGTGTCTAAGTTTCCTGAAATACTTTTTATTATTGTGCCTAATCCATCAATTAATCCGCGCTTAATTCGTGTGTTTGGACTTAAGGAATTATATTTTTGTTCTGCCGCGTTTAATTGAAAAAGTAGTGCTTGTTGAAAATTTTGTAATTCAAAGAAATAAGGATGACTTAGTCTACTTTGGATTGCATTTGAAACATTTACATAATATATCTCTTTAATGGCTTCGATCTCATTTTTAATAGGATCTAAATCGTAATAATGAAGGAAAACATAATTATGGGATTTTATTTTTGCTTTTCCTAATTTAAAGGGGAGGATACCTGGATTTTGGTTCAGGTTTGTTATTGTTATTTCTTGGGATACCGTCAATGTCGTCAGGTAGTATCTGTAACAATTTACGTTCGTTAGCTATGGGTCTTCTTAAATTTTGCTTATGATAAGATGTTTGAGGTGTAACAATTTTTATCTCTTCGTTCTGAATTATATTTTCTTTTATGAACCGTGGGGTAAGTTTGTTACGTGGGGTTGCAGCTGTTTTTCTATATGCGTCTGTGTTAGGGGTATAGACAAGTGGATCGTGTCTGTTTTCATTGTGTTTGTTAATTATTCGATCCTTTTTTAGAGTTAATTGTTCATTTAATTTTTTATAAATTTCTTTAGTTATTTCACGATGTTCCTGAATGTAATTATTTAAAAATTGTACATTAACATTTATATCAAAAGGGTCTTTTGTATTTAAATGTCCGTTCGTAACGTCAATTGGTTTTTGTTTCGTAACTGAATGTACGGAATTGTTATATCCTAAAATAGCATAAGGCATTTGATTTAGTATGTCTGTTTTGTTGTTATTGATAGTTTTTATCACTCTTAGATGTTCTATTATTGTAGAATGAAATCGTTCAATGGAACCATTCGACTGTGGGTTATTAGCTGTAATGTAATGTGTATTAATTTGGTGTAATTTTAGAAATTCTTGTACAACGGTATTTTTTAATTCACTGCCGTTGTCCATAATTATTAATGTGGGTAATCCATGATGAGTCATAAAAATTATTAAAGCTTTTACTACTTCAATTCCATTCATACCGTTTAAAGGATATGCTTGCGCGTATTTTGAAAATGTGTCAATTAAAGTAAGAAATTTTTGTCCTTGTGCCTGAAAAGTGTCTATGTGAATTATTTCAAATGGTTTTGATGGTGTAGGGGTTATCATTAATTTTTGTATTGGTGGATATCTGTCATATTTATTCGTTTGACATATGTCACAATTATTTATATAATTTGAAACATCAGCATTTAATGAAGGCCAATAATACGTTCTTTTGATTCGTGTTTCCGTTTCTATTATTCCGCGATGATTCATCTTACCTTCGTGATAGTTTTTTATGATTTCCTTTTGTCTTTCTTCGTTATTTACATCTTCCAGGAATTGATTACATTTTACTAATTTATATGAAGAATTCCTAAATGTTCCTTTGATAATTTGACATATTCGTGGAAAATATGTTTCGTTTCTTAAATAAAGAGCATGTGTAAATTGAGGTGAAATGTAATTTTTGAAAAGGTTAATAACGTCTTCTTCTAAATTATTCGTTGATATTTGAACATGTAATCGTTTTTTCGTTGGAAATATGTGTTCTATTAAGGGTTTTCTTGGAGAATGTAAAACATGGTTTATTATTATTTGATGGTTAAAAATGTTAAGGGGTTTTTCTGAAATAGGAATTTCTAATATTGGTTCTTCTTGATTTGTATGGACGGTGTCATCCGTTCGGGGTGTTTTTAACTTATTTTGAATAATATTTTGTGGTATAAATTCCTCTGCGTCTATATCTTTTATTTCAGGGGGATATGGGCAGTTTCCTTGAATTGATACATTATCGTCTAGATCTTCGTCGACTTGAAGTGAACTTTGTGAAACAGCATCATTTTGATTGGGTTTACATATTTGAATTTCGATGGGTGTATCGTAAAATATGTATAGTATCATTCGCTTTATGATTGACCATTTTTTCTTATCTTGTCCGCAACAGATTTTAGGAATTGCTAATTTGGTTATGTTATGTTCTATCAGTAATTTCCGTAAGTTGGTCAGAGTTTTAAAAATGTCAGGATAGGTTGGTTTGTCAAAGTAATTTTGTTTCGTCACTAAATAATAAACGTTCCTTTGGTTTGACGTAATAAATGCTACTTCTGTAACTTGTTTTTGTTGGTATTTTAAGTTTTCTAAAAATCCATATTTTGTTTTAAATTTTAGGGCTATTCCTTTGTTCATGTGGAGGTCTTGGGATACAGAATGAGCTAATGCGTAGTTATTGGGCATAAGGAAAATATCCTTTTGAATTTCTTGAATATTAGGGGTAAATAATTTTTCTTTAAAATTTTCAAAGTCTGCATATGTAATCTCAGGTCGTTCGGAAACATTATAGTCGTTAAATTCTTTTGTGTTAATTTCTATTCTAGATAGTGCGTCTGCATTTTTATTACTCTTTCCTGTTTTATAGTGTATTTCATAATCAAATTCTTCAAGTTTAAGTTTCCATCGGATTAATTTAGAATTTGGTTCTTTTAAATTCATGAGCCATTGAAGTGGCTTGTGATCGGTAATAATTTTGAATTTCCTCCCGTACAAATATGGTCGGAAATATTTAGTTGACCAAACTATTGCCAATAATTCTTTCTCGATAGTACTGTAGTTTTGTTCGGATTCATTAAGTGTTCTTGAAGCATATGCAATTGGTTTATCTGTTCCAACGGGTCCTTGTGATAATATGGCACCTAAGGCTATGTTACTTGCGTCCGTTGTTAAATTAAAATTTTTAGTAAAGTCGGGATATTGTAAAATTGGTTGATTAGTCAATAATTTTTTACAATTTTCAAAACATTGGATAAATTGCGGGGTATGTTCAATTTTGGCATTTTTCTTTAGACAAAGTGTTAAGGGTTTTGTGATTTTCGCGAAGTCTTTAATAAATTTTCGGTAATAACCGAGTAAACCAAGGAATCCTTTTATTTGTTTTGTAGTCTTGGGAATGGGGTATTTTTGAACAGCAATAATTTTGTCCGGATTGGGTTTTACTCCGTCTGGCGTTACAATATGACCTAAATAAGCAACTTCTTTTTTTAAAAATTCTGATTTATCTAATTGTATCTTGAAATTGGTGCCGCGAAGGCGTTGAAATACCTTTTGAAGGTTATCAATGTGTTCCTGTAAGGACGTAGAATAAATAATAATGTCATCTAAGTAAACTAAGCAAAACTCGTTTTGTAATCCTCTTAGTACATTGTCCATGACTCTTTGAAATGTTGCCGGTGCATTTTTTAAACCAAACGGCATTCGCAAATATTCGTAATGACCGTTTTCGACGTTAAAGGCAGTTTTGGGGATGTCTTCTGTATTCATTTCTATTTGGTGGAATCCACTAGCTAAATCTAAGGTAGAAAAATAATTGCACTTTCCTAACTTGTCTAAAACATCAGTTATGTTTGGCAACGGGTATTTATCGTCTATCGTTTTCTCATTTAATTTTCGAAAGTCTACTACGATTCTCCACTTCTTTTTTTTCCTGATGCATCACTTTTTTTTGGGACAATCCAAATAGGGGATGACCATGGAGAATCACTTGGTTGAATAATTTTTTGTTCTAGCATAGAATTAATTTGTTTTTCTACTTCTGGTTTATGAATGAATGGGTATCGATATGTTTTTGTATAAACCGGTAGTTCGTCTTTTGTTTTGATTGAATGCTTAATTTGGTTGGTAAATGTTAATGGTTGATCTTCTTTATGGAAAATATCGGAATATTTTCTACATAATTTAATTATTTCTATTTTTTCCTCTTTATTCATGTGTGATGTCCTAATTAAATTATCGATTATGGTTATTATGGTCGATTAATTTGATTGTTTTCACGATTATCAATTTGATGTATTTCAAATTCATTTTTATTAAAAGGAATTACTCTTATTGGATTTGTCAAAAACAATGTAACTTCTTTGTCGGATTTATTTAAAATTTCTACCGAAGCTTGACCATTAACAGATAAAGTTAGAGTCTCCGGAATTTCACAGGATTGTATGTTTTGTCGGGGGATTATAATTTCTCCGTTTTTATGATTAACTGGTATTTTTGAAATTTGTTTCGTATGGGGTTGTATTTTTTTGTCGAAAATAATTTTTTGATTTGAAAGTTGATAATTAATTGATATCGTTGCTTTGGGTGTAATTAATTTTGAATTAGCAAAGTCTAATTGTGCTTGTAATTGTTTTATAAAATCTATTCCTATCAGTCCGTCATAGATATCGTGAAAATTTAACAAATAGAATTTTATTTTTTTATTTTGATTAAATTCCGAAAATAAGGGTATTTCCGCGCAATGACTATGAGAAGATGTTTGAAACATTGCCGAAACTGTAAATGGTTCGTGTGAAATTTGATTCGGGTAATATTTTGCAGCAATTTCGGGATTTAAAAATGATTTTGTGGATCCTGTATCAATCAGAAGTTTTAACGGGGGATTTAAAATTTGAATATACGGTAATTCTTTTTTATTAGTGAAAAGGTTAATTTCCACTATGTTCCGTTCTCGTCGGTTAAAGCCTCGTGAAAATTTTGATTTTGTTCTTCAAGATAATCTTCATTGATTTCGTCTGATGCGTAATTATTTTGCGATGATGATTCCGGATATTGCTCGATTTCAGCATTTTCCGTAATTTCATCGTCTTGTTGTTCGAGATATTCTGCATTAAATAATTCTTCATGAATAAAATTTGGTTTTTGACCGTAATTTTGGAACATGTTTTGAGTGGGTTTATTTCTAAAATTCGTAAATCTACTTTGTGGCAGGGTGTTACGTGTTGAGATACTCATCGGTGTTGGTTTATTTTGTGGAACGTTTGGAGAGCTTTTCCAAACATTTTGAGGTTTTCCAAAAACTTGACTGTTCGTGGGAAATTTTTGAGGTGGTTGATTTTTTCTAGTCTGTATGTTTATTGGTCCGCGAGGAAATTGTGATTGGGATTGTTGGAAGTTTTGTGAATGAAAATATTGCGGTTGTTGAAAATAATTTGGTTTTTGAAAAAATTGCGTTTGTTGAATTGGTTTTCTAGCATTTTCATTATTTGAAAAATTAGTTTTTTGCACATATTTAATATTATCTTCTTCTGTAATGTATCGTAATGCAATAGCAAGGGTTTGAGGTCTCATTGCTCTTATTGTAGAGCCTAATGGTTCTCTTAAACCTGAAAGATATGTTCTTAAAGCTTGTTTCGTGAAGAAATCTCTCTTACTAATCTTTTCCGCTGGATTATTTACGTGTAAATCTACGTAATTACATATTGTGTTCAATAAATGAATACAACTTTCATAAAATTGATATGGCGTTTCGTTTGGCTTTTGTCTTAAATTCACTAAATCTCGATTCAAGGAGTTTTCATCTCTTTGATCGCCAAAATTTTGAAGTAGTGTATTTTTAATAGTTTGCCAACTGTCCGCGCCGTGTATAGCAACAACTTCTTCAGCTCTGCCGTCTAATTTATTTAATATACCGTTTAGTAATAACATGTTTTGAAAATTATTACCATTTGTAGGGTCATAATAATGATTTAAAATAGCTTCCGCTGCATTAATAAATCTATGTAATTTATTTGGATTTCCATCAAATTGTGGAATCACGCTTAGATTTTTTATATCTAAAATTGGTACTTGGGCCATTTTTAACTTATTATTCTTTTTATTATTTAATCAAAATTAGTCAAATGTCTATTGCGACAAAATAAGACAGTAATTTTCAAAATTATTCTCACATACACAAATAGGAAAAATGTGAGGAGTCTGACAAGAAATCGAATTTTCTACTCACAACAGTATCGGAGTCAACAATGAAACCATTTTCTTTTTGGGATCTGGATTCTGCAGTTGTCCTCGATGGATCCTGGAATCAGTCCTTTTTCTTAATCTTCGGGGTTCGATATCTGCTTAAGAGTTGAAACTCAAAGGGTGTTCTTCGATAGATGTCCCTCGCTGATAATCCAACAGTGACTGCGCCAGTTATATTTCGCGACCGTGCGGTAACGTTTTTAAAAAAAACTTTTATTTATAAAACGTTGCTTTTAGAAATACAACAAATTTATTTAATGAAGATATTGAGAAAATGTTACATGCGCTCGAGTACGTGTGTAACTCGTCGGAGCTTGATCTAAGACTAAAGCTAAGAAAAATATATCATAATACATTTCTGATAATAATAAGATAACTAAAATTAAGAATAAGCATTTTATATGAGTCCCGTGCGAAATGCAATCGTTGCATAATTATAATAAAGGATCCCATATGGTGTGTAATATAACTCGTGCTCCTTTTTTTTTTTTATTTGAAGAAAAAATTCAATACAAAAGTCACAGGTGTTTCAGGATTTTTTCGGACGGCGTTAATGAAAAAACTTCGGCATTTGCATTATCGTAATGTACTTTAATTATACTTTGAACAGAACACCCTGCAAAATATTGTTTTTATTTTGAATAAATAATTGAAACAATTTCTTTCAAAGTATTTGTTACATGCATGCATATGTATAGTAGGTCGGTCGCAGTCACATCTCATTAAAAAAATTGAATCACCCACAAACATTTCGATCTCGATTGAATTGAATGCTGATGCCAATGTAAGCCAGATAATTTCGGAGGAGCAAGTGGAACGGGGAGCAAAATATCGTATAACCACAATTTACTAGCGATTTGCGCCCGGCGCTCACGTTCCGATTTGATTACCCGCGTTCGGGATTGTTTTAGTTGCTCACGAAAGTTTTCCGAACTAAAAGCATACAGTTTTTAAAAACGTGTACAGTGTATTTCAGATTACGAGTACATGTGTGAGTTTGTGAGTTTTCGGAGATACATATTACATTTCATGTTGAGCTAGTCATTGACGTACACTGCTGAAAAACAGGTGTTATTTGCGCTCTACGCCGACTTTTCGTGTGAAAGATAACGTGTGACTCTAGGAATAATTTACACTCTAAAATTCGTGTAAATTTTCACACTGGACCGCAAATAACACAGTATTTTCAGCACTGTACTGACTACTAAATTGACTTGAATATCTATAGTGGCTTCAAAAAAACTATCTGATTGGTCACGAGATGCCGGCACCGTTGCACCTCGAGTATGATAAGCAAGTTTAAAAAAGGGCGCCAAATTTGAATTTCCTTCTTTTTAAATGACGTCATCGCACTATCGTCGATTCAGTCATGTATATCGATTCTCTTTTTCTGTTAACGAGTTGTTTCTATGATAACCACTAGTAGCGAACGCGAGTTTTTAATAATTAACTCAAACACTCTGTAAAAGTAGTGCTCAGCGAAAGGACAGAACTCTGCCCAGTTCATTTCTGTAAAAGAATTTAGAAACGACGAATTCTTGATTAAACAAGAAAGAATAACGTTAACAGATTTACATTACCTCAGTCAGAAACAAATGCAAAGCAAAAAGAAAAAAGATGAGCGCCTGGCAGCGCCATCTCTCAACTGTTTAAGGTAATAATTTTGTTAGTCTAGCTGGCAACCTAGTTGGATTTCTTTTTGTGAAACTGTCAATACCAAATTACGCCGAATCTATAAGGAAGATGAGTCCTCGAAAGCGCCAACTCTCGGTCAGTTCAGAAAACTTTACAGGCCCTTTAGGATGATTTTCTTTAAGTTAGTTTTACTCTAAATTATGTTCAGTTACAATTGAGCTTGAACTTTTTAGACCTTCACCAACTTAACTTACTTTAGAGAGTGAATGAATATTGATAGTGCCATCTTTCGTTCGTCTAGCAGAGGTACAGTTTTGTTAACCTTGAATAATTTTGACAATATTTTATTAAATTATCGAACCTGAGTGACTCCAGATAGAAATTGGAAGTTCTTGAAAATTGGGGAAAGTTTCAAAAACGACCTCTGGTTTCTGATGCGAGAAACTTTTCGGACCTCGGGAAATGTTTTGACTTTTTTTTTAGAAGTTCAAATCCGTTCGCAAAAGACCTACGACATGATGTATCATAGAGGATGAATGATCGGCAGCGCTATCTTTCGATTAGTAGCGGTAACAGTTCTATTAACCTTACACAATTTTGATAATCTCTTGTTAACTTATCGGAACTCGGTGACTAGAGGTGGAAATTGGAAGTTCTTGAAACCTGTAGTGTAGTTTTAAAAGCGTCCTCTAGTGGCCGGACCAACCAACTTTTCAAAGTTCGAGAAATGTTTTGACTGTTTTCAGAAGTTCAAGTCCGTTTACGTCAGACTCATGGTGTAATATACTACTTCGCACCAGAACTTGTGAAGGAATTCGAAAATACTATAATATATTCCGATTTAAACTTATCCAAATACAATTTTTTGTGGATGAGGTGGGGCTTCAATAAAAATATGAGGGATTTCTGTACTCCAGATCCTCATATTTTGGAAGTAATATATCTGTTAAATGGAACCAGCCCTCATCGGAAAAGAAAGTTTTGTGCAACAAATCGTCATTGTCAATATTGTTTAAAAACCAATGACAGTTTACAATTTCTGAAATCTTAATTACTCTTTGCAATTAACATTTCTGATTGATGACCAATTCGCTTTGATTAATCGATTCGATTCAATTCGATATTATGAATCGATTCAAGAAAAAAATCGATTGGATTCGATATTTTGATTCGATTTTTTTTCGAATCGGTGAATCGATTCACAAAAAAATCAATTAATGCCTAAAACACTTTCACATCTGTCGAAAATTAATGTTATAATCCTGTTGGTATCATTTCTATCGCTCGAAACCATCTTAAAAATTAACTTATAATAATTAAAAAAAAATATATATATTGTTTTGCTCGAGAGATGGCGTAATATTTCGAGAATGATAAGAAACAACAATGCGATTTTTTTGGACATAAATCGCAGGTCTGTGGTGTGGTGTGCAGTTGAGTTGTTGGTTTGATCTCCCGTCTAGTTTTAAAAAGACGCGGCAAGTTTGCATTTGTTTTATAAAGAAATAAAGCACCTTTCTGTTCGTTAAAAATTATCACCAAATTTGAAGGTATGGTTTATCGGACGGTTGTAATATTAATTTAGAAGTCGCTGTATGAAGACTGCTTTTTCAAGGTGTGTCCGTATCGATTCTGTTTTTGTGTGTTATCGAGACGTTCCCATGACAACAATCATTATATTTATAAAAACGCGCCAACTTTGAAAATACTTCCAATAATGTAAACAAGTTGCTAAGTCGAAGCTTTACGTGCCCTCGGATATGTTACAATTAAGTTCGTGGCGTCTCGTCGGCGACATCAAGACGGAAAAGTTGCCGGTGGCGTCCTCGAACGTATTCGAGCAATATTCAAATTTGCTTTCTCCATTTTGCTAGAAACAAAATCGGCAACATTGCGATTTGCGCACTTTCTACATTAAAACACTGACCGCAGACCTTTAATTCATTCCGACAGGCACGATTTTACCTCGATTTCTTTTGTTCAGAGGAAACGCTTTCTATTGGTAGGACCGCGTGAGAACATTAATTATTCACGTAAAGCGCGTAGAAAATCACACCCAATCATGTGATGTAATAAAGCCTGTGAACAAACCTTTTCTTTATTTAGCATTAGGTAAGTAGCACCGATGCTAGGTTGATTATTTTTTTTTCCCAAGTGGACGAAAATAATCGAGATAACAGCGCACCAAAAATGCGTTCGTTACTTTCTACCGGGCATTTCACTTTTATTCAAATCACCGGCGAGCTCGTTAGCGCCTGCTAATTGCCGGAACCGGAAGAAAATGTATTTCGCGCGAAATTATCATTACCAGGCCGTTTAGTAGGGGGCGCGATCTAATTTCCGTCGGTACACTGAAGGTTGAAGATAAAACGACGCAAAAATCAAGTGTGCCCTGATTTGAATCACAGCAGACCATCGCTGCATTAGAGCCCGCAACGACTAGCAAGCTTGAGGAAGAGGTTCCAATCGTACCCCTTTTTAATTTGTTACCGCTCTGGTATACCGATCGAGTATAGTTGAATAGTTGACAATTGAATGTTTTAGCCAAAACATTAGCTAAAATTAAACATTAATTTTTTGTTTTTGCGCAGTGGCGTAGTTACACTTTGGTTTCTAATGCACTCTGTATATCATTATTCCGTAAGCGCTTCCGTAAGTAATTTTTCCGGGTATGCGGAACGACGCCGGCGTTAAAATATTAAGTGGCAAATTATTCGCGAGCAGTCTTGCATCCGTCAAAGCCAATTTCCGATTTATAATTCAGAAGGGCCTTGCGCCCTCCCGTCACAACGTAACGGCAGCGATTTTTCTCCGCCTTGTTCCATTCCGTCCGGAAATCGCACCGACGTGAGCGCCACTGCGTAAGTGGCCTGGAGAGTAATGTATTCGACCCGACCCCTTGCCCCCCTAGCACTAGCATTTTAATACTTAATGCGACCCTGTAATAGAATGTTTTCGCTCAGCTGCTCTTCCTAAGATTCACGGTTCGCTGGTTCCGTCAGGTTGGCAGACCTGTTGTGTTGCGAAATACGAGATGGACTCGTCGAAGTGCACCAGTGTTAATCGCGAACTCTCAAGACAACCTCTCTCTCCTTCCTTGCCTCTTTTCTTTCGTGTTTCAATTTAGTGAGTTTGACGATCGCAAGTTGTCAGTATCTGTACGTTGGTACATATGCAATTGACCGGGAAATTCAAAAATTAATTTCCAGCAATTACCTTTCTCCGCTCGCTGTTTTTAACAACATGTAAACCAATGGCAAACAAAACAACAACGCGGCAGTCGCCACTTACAAAACGACGGGCACGCTCTCGGCCGACTTAATTCGAACCGTTACGGTCTGCGGCGCACCTGAGCGCATAAAACCGAACGATATTCACTTGTTTATCCGTGTTGTACAGAAAAAAAGTGACAGCTGCAAGCGATATTCGTTTTGAACGTTTGATGTTTTTATTGTAAAGAACGTTCGTTAGTTATTATTCCTGAAACCGCTTACTGCTTCGTAAAATATAATTTTGATTGATATTGCCAGATGGCACTTGCAAATACAATGAATTTCCAAACATTCACAAGTTTGAAAAGTTTCATAATTTACTAAAACAGCGCCATCTGCAGTTTCTGAAATTGTCATCAACTACAAAGAGATGGCGTTTATCTTCTTCTTTTTAGAAAAGGATTTTCAAACATTGAGAGCAACATCATTTATTATTTATTTAAGACAGCGCAATCTCTTAGCGTTTTCGATTAATTTGCTCCAGAGCACTCTCAGAATATCCTCATCTATTATTATTACATGAAGTTAAAATAGAGAGTGTTCTGGAAGAGTCAATCAAAAACGCTCTAAATGATCAAAATCGCAAAAATAATTCCGTTTGGTGGAGTGAGATAATGTTCATCTTCGCGTATCACAACACAACCACAAAGCGTTGTTTTGATAGAAGATGTGAAGTTGCGTTTATCTCCTCGTCTCATATACCTTGACAATTCTCAAAGCGTAAGAAGCACGGGAATTTACTCAGCATCTATCATTTATTTAAATCAACGCTATATAAAATTAATTTACAATCTTGGAAAACGCCATCTATACTCCGACAAAGCGTAGTTTTGATTAATGGCTTGAGATACCTCACCTCTATGTATTAATCAGCTCAAATTTGGAAACACTGTAAATGACAACCCTTTTAGTTTTTTAGAGTCTCTAAAATCTCACTTACTCTTACATTCTTACATTCACGGTTTATACAAAAGTCAATTCTGATGATGACACAAGGTGGCATTTATATTTGTGTATCTACTCGGTGATGTTAGGAAACTCTGGTGTTTGCACTCTGTTCATTTGTTTTAAACTAAAACGAACCGAAATCTCACGGTCTGCTTCAATGATTTGCCGGTAGATGACACTAACACTGCTACAGAAACCTGTAATACCTACTGTAATAAACTCCAAAAAAAATCTTCAAATCAAATTTATTCTTGGTCGTAATTGTGCGTAATCAAACTGTAATCAAGAGTCGTAAAATGTTGTTCGTAATTCTTGTAAAGTTTTGTCGTTTTTCTTGTTCGTAATTCTTTTAAAAAGTTTTGTTGTTGTTTCTTGTTCAAATTTGTTGTTGCTCCTTGTTCCGAAAATGCCAAGATATTGTTATCTATGTTTACCATCTAAAAGAGATAAGCAAAATTTAACTTTATTTGCTGCACCCAAGATAAATTTCTTTCCAAATCCTTCTTTTTGGTTTAAAAATTGGGTCATTCCAGAGTAAAAAAGCATGGGGAATCTTTTTTGGAAAACCAATTCCAGTAACCGGTTTTGTCTGAAATAAACATATTTCAGAGAAATATTTGAAAAAAATTCAACTAGATCACTTCTTTATAAATCTTTCACAAGCGACTGGTAAGTTTTACCACTATTTCAAGTCAAAGTCGTCAAACGTCAATATGTGTCAAATAAAACGATGCCAAAAAAGGACAAAACGTGTGCAGGCCTCTATTCCTTAGTTCTCCATCTAGCGGAGAGTCTTCGAACTAGACCATGAACTTCTGTTGCTACGGGTTGAATGATATTGCGTGTAAAATATTGGGAGTGGAGACACCATACTTTCCTAACATCACCATCTACTCTAAACAACGATTTTTATATTTTGCGCAGTACAAAATATTCCGCTTACTTTAATTCAAAGTGTGAGTTGGTGTCACAATCATAGACAGCAATTTCTAAATTTTGGAAATACTGGACGTTGTCATTTATAGTTTATTTAAAGCTAGGTCATCTAAAATTCTTGAACCGAAATGTACATTTCTGAAAAGCAAAATGTAGTTTTGATTGAAGACACGAGATGGCGTTTCATAATTCTAGAGAGCGATTTCTACATTGTTGAAACTCTACACTTACCTTGTAATTTATATTTCACTTTATTCAACGTTTCCTACAATTTTTGAACTGCCTTTATTTTTCTACAAAGCAAAAGGTAGTTTTGACTAACAACGCAAGATGACGCTCATCATCACGTATCACAACTTTAGACGGCTATTTCTAAATTTTTTAAAATTGGACATTGCTTGTCATTTATATTTTATTTAAAGCGGCGCCACTGCCACAATCCTTGAACCACAATATTTTTTCTGCACAGCAAAAAGTAGTTTAGATTCACGAGATGGGGTATCACAACTCTAAATAGAGATTTCTAAATTGTGGAAAGTCAGGACTCACCTTGCCATTTATATTTTATCTTAAGCAAGGCCACCTAATCATTCAACCGTTTTTACATTTCTGCAAAGCAAAAGGTAGTTCTGATTAAAGACTGGTGGTGCGAGATGGCGCTCATTTTCATGTATCACAACCATAGAGAGAGATTTCAAAATTTTGTAAATACTGGACGTCGCTTGTTACCTATATTTTCTTTAAAGCAGCATCGGCCGCCTACAATTCCTCAACTGTTATTTACTATTCTACAAAGGAAAAGGCAGTTCTGATTGAAGACGAGTGATGGCGCTCATCCTCATGTAATACAACTTTAGACAGTGATTTCTAAATTTTTAAAATCTTGACAGCACTGGTCATTTATATTTTTTAAATCAGCGCCGCCTACAATTCTTGAACCGCCATTTACTATTCTGCAAAGCAAAAGGTAATTTTAATTGAAGATACGAGATGGCGTATCACAACTTTAGAAAGCGACTTCTAGATTGTGGAAATTCTGGACTTACCTTGTCATTTATATTTATTTTAAGCAAGGCCATCTATAATCCTTGAACTGCCATTTACTCTTCTGCAAAGCAAAAGGTAGTTTTGACTGATGATGCGAGATGGCGCTCACGTATCAACTCTAGGCAACAATTTCTAAATTTTGGAAACAATGGACATTACTTGTTATTTAAGGCGGGGCTACGCTCCTTGAACCGTAATTTACTTTGCTGCAAAGCAAAAGGTAGATCTGGTTTCTGATTGATCACATGAGATGGCGCTCATTTTCTCGCATCATACTTCTGGACGGGGACAGTCAAATTTTGTTTGAGAAGTCACTTTTGTTTAAAACAGTGCCATCTTCTTTGGCAACTGTGTAATCTAAAGACACATTAGGCGTCATTCTACTGCTACTTAATGTAACTTACGAATTTTGTTTAGTTTTAATTGTTGGGATGTCGATCAATACCCTATCATAAACGTGAACAGCGATATTCAAACATCTGGAGTATATTTAAAACAGCGCCATCTACATTTGCAACGAAGAAATTAAGGTTTTTCAGCGAATGATCAGATCTAGTACCTGAAGACGATAATTGGCTTTGACGTTTGGTTGTGAAAAAATTGCATGCTTTGATCAGCTTTTTTGAAATTTTTAATCTCAATTTTGGTGGAAATTTTGTTTATTTTCATTTGTTTTTGGGTCGAGGGTTACTCTGATGTGATATACGAAGTGACACATAGCATGCACATTTAATTTCCACTTTGGCTGGATTTTTAACTTGTACTCTTCTAGAGAGTTTTTGATTTGTGAAATGATAAAAAAACAATGTTGTTAATTATCGAGGGTGCCTTAATAAGATCATGTTGGATTTTTTTTTGTACTGTGATAGAAAAACGTATTTTAAAATGAAGTTTGTTAACTTGTTTGTTCCTGCTGAATTTTGCACCGCACGTCGGGCGTATATTGCGCGTAAAGTTGAATATATGGTAATTATGGCATAAAGAGAAATACTGTTCTTACGAAACAATCGAGTTAAAAAGCGGTCGTAACAAAAGCGGGCCGAGTTCAACAGCCCAAGTGCGTTGCGGCAGCCAGGAGCGCCACGCTCGGCTAACTCCTAAAACATATGCTAATGCAAACGGCGAATGCAAAAAGCGATAATAGAAAACCGCTCTCGCATAAATAATTTCGCTCTGTTTCGTTTCGCAAATTAACTATTCGCTTTTGCCTACCTGTTCGACATGCGCGATTTCCTTATTAGCAAGCTGTCGTCGTGCATTTGTTTTGTGGGGGATTCCCGGAGCGCCACCTCTGGGACGTCTGAGTGCGTCCTGTAAAATTCATGCAACAGGCCGCATTCTCGATCGGATTTGGCGAGGCCGCAGAGCCATTCCCAGGTGGATCCGGCTCTGCATCTTTTATTTTGAGACGTCATCGAACGTTCCGAATCGTATTCCTTGAAGAACGAAAAAGAAGGCGGAATTTATGGGCGCAATGAAATTTTTGCAGTTTCCTCCGGGCGACTTCATTATTTGAACTAGTCTAGAACGCGAACGCGGAGGACATTAAAAGAGAAAATGTCAGCAAGATGAAGAGTAGAAAGCGTTAAGCGCTCACGGTCACAGTCGAGTGAGATAGTACACAGCTGCATGAGTTATGAAAGAATAGCGAAAGAATAGAAAATTTTCAAATTTATCTTTATAATTGAAGTGGAAATTAGAATTTCTTGTTCTTGTCGAAAAGTTTTGGCTGCAAACATACGAATGACAAGTTTAAAGTTTCCACAAAATTCAAATTCTCCGCTCTTGGGGAAATGTCACAAATACAAATTATCTTTTGTCACCCAAATTTCAAGGTGTGAATTCCTGCGAGAAACAATTTCAAATTTTCCGCCATCAAGACAATTCCGATTCCTCGCCATGGAGGTCTCGTTAAAAAATTCACAATCCTTGTAGGAACTTCCGATCTCAAAATAGGAATTTTCTTGAAGCAATAAATTCAAATTTCCCGCCATCGAGACGACTAACAAATTTAAATTCCTCATCGTGAGAGCCACTTTAAAAAAGTCATAATTATCGCAGAAACTTTCCGATTTCAAAGAAGATATCTCGTGGAAACAAATTTCAATTTCCTGCTATCGAAAAATGTTGCAAGATTCAACTTGTTAGCCATGAAAGTCTTGTTACAAAAATTCAAATGGAGTAAAAAAATATTATAATAAATTGACTCTGGCTTTGGAATAAGGATTTGCTTTCAAGATTGAAATCTAAATTCAAATTTCCCGCCTAACAAAGTCGCGTGAAAGTAAAATTTCACCGATGTAAATTTGACTCAAAATGGCGGTTAAACGCGCGTTTTTTACACCTTGAGGGATTCTAAATAATCGAACCTCCTTTTCGGATCGATTTTTATAATCTTTAATGGTGTAGGTCGGTATTTTTAATTATTATAAGATCTTTTTTAATCCCTCAATTAGACAGAAGCTGTGAGGACGTTTAAAATTGCGTTTCCAAGGTTTCGCGCACTTATTTTGACTCAAAATGACGGTACCTTTTTTTTCTTTAGGCTCTATATTTCAGTCATGGATTAATTCTAATCTTTCGTTTATTCCGATAGGAATATTTGTTTTTATAATTGTTACTATAGGAATAAAATAAAGATTAAAGTTAAACCAGGAAATACCGAGGCTTAATGGATAAGGTATCGGATTGCGGAATACTTTTCGTACCTTTAGGCTCCAACTACTAAGGCCATGTGGACAACCCTACTAGAATTTATCTAGGGGAATTCACCTCCAGTCGGAATTTTAAACGTGCCAAACATGGTATTGACACGGGACCTATGTGGCTTTGCTTCTTATCCGACAAGAAGGCATGTTTTCGCTTTTCATTCGCAATTGAAAAACTGACCGTCGTCGGGTTGGGAATTGAAAATAGCGCTAATTGCGGTAATTTATCTATCTAGGGACTTTAGTCAAAAGACGCAATGCCAATGTTATTTCTTGAATTGATTTGAATGACATTTGAATGACAAATTATTTGACATTTAATTGTATTCGACGATAAGCAGGCAACGCTTCTTACAAATTAGATGAAAGGAACAATTGACCAAAAATGTAAATATTTTAGCAGCATTATTGAAAAATAATGAAATATAAAACAATTAATTGATCATCATTTACAGATAAATAATAATAATAATGAGAATTGATTAGTGTAACTTCAGAATAGGTCTAAGTAGGATTCGTCACGGTAAGGTAAAATATTTTACCTGCCTTGGCAGGCAAAGTTCCGTTATCTTTCTTTGAATGAGTATAAAAAAACAGTACTTTCGAATATGGTAGTGGACAATTAAATTTAATATAGCCGGAGATGTAGGCATCTCATTTAACAGTAATAATAGTTGGTTGCGTTATGTTATGAAAATTAAAATAAGTATGTTATATCAACCTTTCAAATGATTGTAATTTATTGTAGAATCGATTAAATGTTTTGTTGAGATGAAGAAGGTGAAGATGTAATTGTCCAATAATAAATTATTAATATAGGCTGAAACGTAGGCAACTCATTTAACAGCGTTGATTGTTCAAATAATTTTTTTTTGCTATGTAAATTAAAATAATTAATTATATGAAAAAGAAACACAGTAAATAGTATATTTAATTACCACTGACGTTTCACAGACAGCTTGTTGCTTTTTCAAAGTGAATAATATTTTGTTTTCCTTTTCTGTTCCCAAATTGTCTGGTACTTAATCCTGGATTTTCTTCGATAGATAGTAAAACATCTTGTTCTAGTTCATCTATCATGGTTGTTCTCCCTCTGGATTGTCCTTGCTGCGCTTGCAATTAACTAGAACAGTTCCCATTTTCTCGAATTTCTTTACTAGACGTTGCACAGTACCTATTATGTATCGATGTATCTGGAAATTGGGTGAAAAAGATAGATACATTTTGGAAGCTGTTTCCAGCATAAGGCAACTTTTTTTTTTAATTCTCTCTGATATGGTGTACCTCATTAGTATATTTCTTTGTGCGATCTTCTCCTAGAAAAGAAATTCCAAAATTCGAATTACCCACCATCACCGTCACTGAATTCAGATTTTCCACCATCGGAGAACACTTTAGAAAATTAAATTCAAGACCTTACGTTATTTTTGTCGTTATATTATAATTACACTTTATTTTTATTTTCGTGAAAAACAAATTTCGAAACTCAAATTTTCCTCTGTCAAAACGACTAAAAAATTCTAGTTTACCACTGCTAATATCGTTATAAAACTTAAATTTCCCACCTTCTAAATGATGTCACTTAATTTAAATATCTATCCGTTCGTATCGCATTGAACAAGTGCCAAATCGTATGGTTTATCGTCATCATTGAGTTAATCTTCAGTTGTATATAATTTAGCAACCAACTCAACCTAACTCAATTCTTTGTGTGACTTTTCTGGCAGAGAAATTTGAAAATTCGAATTTCCCGCCGTCACTGAATTCAAATTTCCTGTCAGAGGAACGTTAGAAAGTGCAATTTAAAGACTTATTTACAGTGATATTGTAAAATAACCCATGATATAACGAAAAGTTTTCCTTGCATCTATCGTAGGTATAGTATAAATATCTTACCGGTCACGATGACATTTTCCAATGTTGTCACGTCAGGTACTCCGGCCTGTTAAAAGGAGAAGGCCCTGTTTTATTGGCATCATTGTTTATGTTCTCTCATTTGTTTCAGCTTAATTACTGAAGTAGCACCCTCCAGTACCTATTATCTACATATTCATTTCATTTATGAAATCATTAGCGAAGATTTTATTTGGATAATAAAGAGAAATTAGAAATCAGTAATAAAAAATGACTAATTAGAAACATAATTACTTTCGGTAAAACAAACATGTTTAGCAAAAGAAGTATCGTAAACTTTATTTAGTAGAGCTATGGTCTGTCATCCGGTACAAGAAGACTAATTATACTTCTCCTTTTTTCTTTTCCGTATACTTTGAAAAGTTGGCGAGCTTGTTTCTCATTCGAGTTGGATAAAATTAATTTGTGTGAAATTAGATAATAATAATGTTCTTCAAATAAACAAAATAATTATTAATTATTACCGGTAATATAAATAGATGACTCTGTAGGTCACAAACCGACGTCTTAACGTATTGCAGTGATACTGACTTAGGAGTGATCTTACCATCTTCAGGTTAAAGTTATCCGGCAAATAACTTGATTTCTATGAATGGTTCATTGATTTTTATGAATGGTTTCCATGGTAGTTATCCGTCAGTTAGTTTATCAAGAGGTGATAAGACCGGTTCTTAAAGATAAACGAAGAAACAGAAACTTTAAGTTCAAAAGAATTTGATACAAGTTACTTCATTTTTAAAAAATTATTTCGTAAGTGTTTGGTTAATTTTAAAAAGCACGGAGAATAAGATAGATTAAGCTGACGGAATTAAAAAAATATTGTACTACCGATCTGGTGAGACCAAAAAGGGAATTGTACGAAAATAAATAAATTGAAACAAATTGCACGTAAAATCGATATTGATATCGAATACATGAATGACTGCGAGAGCATCTTTAATCAATGTAAAGTAACGAAAAAATGAACAATTGATGAGTAATCTCGGTAATGTAGAAAACAATTAAAAATATTGTATATCGATTAATTGATTAATAATAAGTATTATTTATTATCTAAAGTGGTAGGCTCAGCTAACAAAATAAATTACATAGCAATCTTTGGCGCCCAATGTGGAGAGCCAATTAACGCTATGTAGTAGTAGTAGGGTCTTGCTCAACTCTTTTTTGTTATTGAACCAGAAATTTTAGTTGGGCGATAATTAATGCTATACAGCATGTTACAGGACTACTGTCACTTATTGAAACCACAAATAGCATTCATGAAAACAAGAAAAAAAGTTATACTATCAAGAGTGCACTATTAACAATAACGGCGTAAATGATGAATATTTGTTCATATAAAAATTGTTCGGGTGTCACTGGTGTCGAATGGAAAGCACAGCTGTGCGAATTGGTTATTACAAATCCCGCCATAAACTCATAAATTTTGATACAATGTTAGGGTAGGTCTGATTGGACCACTTAAACACGCAGCCTTAAGTTCGCAATTTGGATACGTAAGTGTTGGGCGCATTGTTTCGTATTCTCGGCACCGTGCAGTGTGTAAGTTTTACTTGAAGAATTTTTTAATTGTTTTTGCGAAATAAATTTTTATTTTTTGTCATTTGTGTAAATAAATTTGTGTAAAAACTAGGGGAAATAAATGATTATAAAACTCGTTTGTTTATGATACAACGAGAAACATTATTTTATCATGGCCATGTATTTACAAACGAAGAATTAGTGAACATGGTGCTTTGCTACGGTGGAGGCAGACAAAATGCTGCTGCCGCAGCTCGTTTTTATGACGTAAAATTTCCTGGTAGGGTAGTGCCGACCACCAGAGCATTTGTGGCAGTAGTGCAACGGGTATGGTCTACTGGAGATTTGAAATCTCGTCGTAGGCGAAACCGAGGTGGACAACGACTTGTCCGCGTATTGGATGCAGAAGAAGCAATCCTCGACGTGGTGACTGAAAATTCTTCCGCAGCACCCGGGAAATCGCACGTCATTTGCCTACATCAAATCGCGTTATGTGGCGTACATTACGAGAAGCATAGTTGTACCCTTACCATGTGCAGAGAGTGCAGGCAATGATTGCAATGGTTTATCCCCTTCGACAGATATTTTGTAATTGGTTGTTGGAACGCCATCAAGAAAATCCAGCTTTTCCAACGAATGTGTTACATATTGATAAGGCAACCTTTACGCGGAACGGCATCTTTAAATTTCCGAAATACACATGTGTGGGCAATGGAAAGCCCATACGTTACGCGATGTACTAATTTCCAACAACGGTTTTCCATAGATTTATGGACAGGAATTGTTAACAGCATGCTCATTGGACCGTACGTTTATCTCGATTATCTGGGGCAGACTATCTTCAATATTTACAGAATGTTGCTTCCAGATCTTTTAGAAGATGTACCGTTAGACATCCGGCAAAACATATGGTTAGTATTATTATAACCGTGCCGTACGTGAACATTTACACCCTGCGTTTCTGGATCGTTGGATAGGTCGCGGAAGTGCTACACCATGGCTTCCTCGTAATCCTGATTTAAATCCTTTAGACTTTTTTTTTAATGGGGGTGCCTAAAGCCGCGTGATTATGCGACAGAAATAAATATATTGAGGATTTACGTCAGCGAATTCATGACTGTCCTTCGGAATTACGGAATAATTTTCTCCGAATAAACTGGCTACATCGAGCAGAATTATGTTTCATAAACGGTGGGCAACATTTCGAACATATTTTGCAATACTCGAAGGTATGTATTTGACTTTGGCCTTTATTGCACCTATCCAGCCGATTACTTGGGTTAATGCGCTCGAATTTTATTGTTTTATGAACGGTCCGAACACAAACTGAATTGCATGAACACCGTAAAATTAATCAGAGGTTTTAAAACAGTGGAACTGTTTGATGTAATGCAGGTCAGTTTTTCAATTTTTAGCTAGATTTTTGAGATTTGTAGAATGAATCAATTTTAACCTAAGAAATGTACAGTACTAATAAATGACAGTGTTATAACACCCAGTATAGTTGTAGGCTGATTCCGCCTTTATACTTCGATACAGTTTTGCCTACACAACTACCATTGTCTGCACATTTTACTGAACATAAACATTGTCATTAAGCTCGGATTGAACTTCAACTCCAGCTCCAGCTGGTTCTGAATCTTCTAGTCTGTGCCTGTTTTGTCCTTGTGTGTTTTGTCAACGGAACCCTCATTATGCCTTCATGCATATTTATAAAGTATGTTGTTTGTTTATATTATTTAATCATAAATCCTTTTCTTTATCTTCAAGTTAGTATTACATAGTATTGGAAGATTTATTATTATTGTTGCCAACTGCAGTTGCAACATAATTACTAGATGGTTTTACTTCCTACGGCATTCGCTTTATGAGCTCGGAAACGCAGAAAACCCAATTCGAAGGAGCCGATATGAATCTGAATACGATCCCAGGGATAGAGCTACCTCTGACATAGACTTCGCACTAGGAGGGGATTGGAACTCAAACCTAAAGTTGCCCGGTCAAGCGTCAAGTCCGTTGACAGTGTACTCAACCAACTCGGTTATGCAACTCTAACTTCTAAACGGAAATTTTATCGTTTTTCTTTTTCTTTGTCTTTTTCGTTTTCTTTATTTTTTCCACAAATTTGAACAGTTGTCAAACACTTCTTCCACTGAAGTTGAATAAAATTTAAAAAAAATCGCATTTGTCGAACAAACTCGGACGTGTTTGTTGTCTGGGCGGAAACCAACGCCCTGCTCCCGCTTTCCCCGATGGGAGAACAGTAAAAAGCGCGCAATTTTCAGCATCGACGGCGTCACAAAACGAGCCCGGTTGAAAACTGCTAATGAAACGAGCGCGCGTTCGTAATTCAAATTTAGTAGCCTAATGAAATAATAATAGAGTTGGCAATATCATGAAATTGCGTTTCATATTTTTCGTCCAGCAGGATCGTCAACATTTTTACCACATTCCTACTGGAGATACCCGATCCGTGTTCAGAGAAGAACAAATTCTGGGAAACTAATTTCCTTGAAAGTCCAAAAAGCGGCATTTTAAAGTTAAAAATAATAATAATAATTTATCATATTTCATATGCTAGAATTAGTGAGGAAGAGAATTTTTGGTGTCTTTCCTAATATTCATGTTTTAAGTTGAGAAAGAACTTCATTTGCTTGTTTTTTTGTCAACTTGAATGGTCCAGTACATTTAGGGCGTGAAACTTTACGCTTTGCTTCGATTAACACGAAAGACCGATAAATCTCTGTTTTTGTAGGAAGGAAAAACCGTCGCATTTAAATTCGAATGCGAAGTTTAAATGCCAACAACAACGATCGGCCATCGAGAGCCCGTTGTCTGCATAACTTAACAGTACATTCCAGCTGCCGTTAGCTCGAGGCGTGGATTTAAAAATGACTCACGCATACCAACCGAGGAGAAACTCCGGGCCGATTACGGGGGCCCGCTCGATTTAACAAAGGCCGCGACGATTTGCTTGCTTGGCCCATGGCTAGCGGGCAATTGTTCCGGCCCCTCTCGAGCCGGAAATTGCGTACCGGGCGCGCTATTTGTTTTGTTTCGGGCCGGCAATTTGCAACGTAATAACTGTCCGGCCCAATTACGATGATTCACCTTCGTCCTTTGTGGCAAAGACGACTTTAATCGAGTTAATAAGGTTAATGGATACGCGCCGCGCGCTCCAACGACCTGAGAGAGATTCTCCGAGTGTTTACGCATCGGATAGCTTTTGTTTCGAATTAGCTCAGCTCTCGGAACGATTCTATCCCGTTGCTTTGTCGACGACGATACACTTTCTTAAATTACTCTGAGACGTTCTGTGTTCGGTACGTGTAAGGACGCAGTTCAATTTTTAAATCTAAATTTCCACTGGTGGTGGTAAAGTGATGTCATCGTGACATATGCGAGACAGTTTCTTAAATTATTTTAGCATGTTATTTTGTATTCGGTTGTAACTACTCTTAAATCGAAATATTCACCTTTGATGCCTCTGTCAGGTGTTGATGAGTTTCTACAGTTTAGTTCAGTTTTTCAAATTTTTTTCTTCTTTCCTTTTCATAATCTTTCTTAGCATGTCAGTGATGTTGTTTACTGAGTTTCGTTTTCTAATAACATCATGTTCTCTGTGGTGATGGTTTTCCCTTATTTCCTTCTGGCTTCGTATCTGATATCAGTCTATTTTGCACAGTCGAAGATTGTGTGTCGATTTCTTTGCAATATCAGGAAGAGACGTTTCGTGCTTTCTCAATTTTATGCAGGTACCTCACAAACTCTTTGTAGCCAATCATCTCCTGGGTGATGAAATAGTCAACGTCGTCCTACTTCCTGGTGCACCATTTCTATAGGTCATTAACAAATGTTTTTGTCCAACCTCGATATAAGATCCAAGATGTTTGCGCTGGTGGAGTAATAGTTGTACCCTCCATTAGTTAGTGGTTTCCCTTTTCCTCTGATTTCAGATCTATTGATAGCACTACTGCGATTGTAATAATTGCCTCAGTAGGCAGAGGTATTCATAGGGCAATTTTTCTGATTCTAGGAGGCACTCATAGTGGAACGAGCGCCCGTCTATATGGAGGCTATATACAGCATCGACGATATGTATTACTCCTGCCAGCCAGAATCCTCCGATGTTTGGTGTCTTTAGTGATTTGTTAGCCTTTTAGCAGATGTTTTTCACATAGGTGGCCAGCTTAAGCTTTTATTGTATTGCATCGTTGTCCAAATGTAGCAACAGTTGTTTCAATATCCTTGCCACTGCCCGAATAATCATTTCTGTTTTGGCCGTGGCTACCTTCAGTTGACTTTCCGAGCCAGTTCTTGATTTTAATCGTAGCGAAAAGAGCTTTGGATGTTTAGACCATAACTATTATTATTTGTCCCGAGGTAAGGAAATATTATTACTTTAGATGTTTTCTTTTTCTCGTTTGCTAATTGAATCCTAACAAGAGAGAATTTAGTAAAACCTACGAAGGTAGTCTGGAGGTGATTGCGAAGGGTCAAAAGTGTTGCAAAATGGAGATTGACTCGGCAATTGGTGGCGGATGAACCGACCAAGTCGACAGACTCGCTTGGCGACCAGAAGCGGACTAAAAAGCTAAAGGTACAGTTTCGCTGGCGCAGTCGACTGCTGCGTCTAAACGCTCAGTCAAATACTAGAGAGTGATTTAACGACGAACAACGAACTGTTTACATTGCAGACGCATTAAAATCAGTCTCTAGAGTCTGATTGCCTCAACGAAACTGTGTCTTAAGGCGGTAATTAGCGTGGAGGTTGGCGGCGGTTCGAGCGGCGAGGACGACACACTGACTTGATAGTCAACAGACTGAGTAGCGAAGGTGACAGACTGCCTCGGCGGTCAGCGGCTTAATGATCAGCAGTGGATTAACAGTTGGTCGGGCCAAAACCGACCGCGACCGATGTCCATTCTAACCGAAAATGTAAAATTAAATAAGTATGTTTTCCTGGACTTAAAGTAAACGTCGATCGCGGTCAGTTTTGGCCGGCCGACTCCGTTTTAAGAGCGCAGAGAGGCTTGGCGGTCAGCAGCGGACTGGATATGAAGGCAGCAACGGACTCATCGGTCGGTGGCGAATTGAGCGGTGAGGTCGGCAGACTGGTGTAGAGTCAGCGGTGGACTGAATTTCCAAAAGCGGCGGACATGCACTGTAGCAGCGGACTGAACAGCAAAGATAGTAGACTATCTTGGCGGTCAGTGTGGACTATCTTGGCGGTCAGTGTGGACTGAACGTAAAGGCAGCCGGTTGGTGGCGAACCGAACGGTGAAGTCGGCAGACTGGCGCAGTAGTCAGCGGTGGATTGAGCTGCAAAGGCGGCAGGCAGTCAGCGGCGGAGTTAACATGAAGGCAGCAACGGACTCGTTGGTCGGTGGCCAAGATCGGTAGACTGGCTTAGCAGTCAGCGGTGGACAGAGTTACGAAGACGACGGACTATCTTGGCGATTAGCGGCTCTACTGTACAGGGAGGACGGTGGACTAAGTTAGCTGTCAGTAGTGGACCGTGTAGTGTAGACGACATACTGGCTTGGCGTCCAGCAGCGGATTGAATGTGAATCTAACAAAATTTTGTATAGAATATAGCGAAATCGTAAATTAATTTTAATGTTGAAACTTCGGGTAAAAATGCAATTCAATTTTTAAATCGAAATTTCTATTGTAGATGGCACTGGCGGTAGCAAAGTGATGTCACCACGATCTACGATTCTTATTGGGTTATTTGACGTTAGGCTCTACGAAACAGATTTTTGAGTTATTTCAGGATGTTATTCTGCATTCGGTTCGTGTAAGAATACATTCGTGACGTACGCTTCCGTAAAATTATAATTATTATTGAAGTATTTGGCGTTGGACGCCATGTTGTAATTTCTCGATGTCTCAGGATATTGTACTATTGTCAGTTCGTGTTTGTCAGTTTGATTTTTATTGGAGAGTTTAGCGTTGGACACCATCACACATCTTCTTGAGTTACTCCAGAACGATGTTCTGATTCAGTTCGCTTCACGACAGAGACATTATTTATGGTTGTGATGGTTTGGCGTCATCGTGACGTATGGCTCACATAGGACACCATGATATTTAAACCGTTCGAAAACTCTGAATTAATGGTCGAAACTCGGCCGCAAATAGCGATTTACGCGCCGAACGAAAACATTTTCCGGTGTCCACAACAATTACCGAAACGAAAACAATAAACACGGCACAATAACAACAATCATGAGCGATGCGAATCGCACAATACCAAATCAAATTTATTTATTTAATCACGAATCGCCCGCGCCGGCGGTTCCTGTTATAGCATTAACGCTAAGTGCGCTCGATCGGATTATCGATCGAAAAAATGAACGATCAACGCCTCGTTGCGCCTAATTAATTACGGCGGCGCGAATTCGGAACTTATCGGAGCGTTGCGTTCCTTAATTTGTACGGACGAGCTCGAGTTTGAAGCGCGAAATCAAATTATTTCTGAGCGCCCTCTATGCGCTGCATCTCAGGTGCACTCGGATTTGCGAATTCGCGAACGCTCGCCTGTTTATCTTCATTAGTTCAAAGAGACACTTGCTTTTAATCCGGCAACTTCAGGAGACAAAACGCCTCTACAGAGTGTTCAAGAATTTTGCATGCCGGAAACCTCAACTAAGCGAAAATGAAAAGAAAAAGATAAAAGTTGAACTTAAAGTAATCAACTATCAAACGTCATCTAGGTAAGTGTGCAGTGTGTAGACTATTACAAACATGCTTTGTGTGGAGTGCCAATATTGGAGCAATGAAGAGCACAGACTTGAAATACAACAACCGTACCTACAATGAAAAAAAGAGTCAACAATAAACACCAACCACAGCTGGGCAATTCCCATCACCATAAAAAGTGCTGTTTGATTCAAAAGCGAGCTCGAAACGCTTCGAGCAGCGGCCTCTTGTTGCATCAAGTTAGAGTCGGCGTCGCACCGCCGCGTCGCTCACCATGTGCCCTGCAACTTCGTATTTAATTAAACAATGTAGAGAGATAAACATCGATGTCCGTCCGTTGTTAGTAAATTAGCCGAGGGCTTAACTTCGTTAGAGGGAACTCGCGGACGGACGGAAAGACGGGCAGAGAAGAAGGGGAATCCCACGAATACGACGGGGATATTACACTTAATTAAAAATGATTGCAGCGAGCGTATTGCTGCTGTTGCTGTTGCCAGGTAATTGTTATTAGCTCGTAACCGCGGCAGTTTCCTCGCGGAATGTTCACCCACGGGAAAGTTTCGCTTTGCTAATTCCATCTTTGGCAATTATTTTTATTAACTTGCGGCGGAGAAAACCCACTTTAATTCCAACGTTTTCGTAAACCCAGAAATTAATATGGATTTGGTGTCAGTTATCAACGGGTATAACTTTAGAGTTCAAAGAACCGCGTCAAAAGTTTCAAACTACGGTATAAATAGTTGCCTGACGAAGCCTTAGGTGGTGTAAGGTGATGTACAGATGATAAAAAAAGATTGCTGATTGTTTGACTGTTGGGCGCGAACTTATGACAACTTAAATATTACATGTATTAAAAAAAAATCAACTTCTCCAGCTTGATTTTAATATTAAAATATTGTTACCTATACAAATAAGAGGTTACAACACCCTACCTATTAAATCATATCAATCTAATTTTAAACTTAAATAAATTAAATGAAGCAAAGTGAAAGGAAGCATTTAACATTCGCAGTTTTCGTGTTTTAATTAAAGAAATCAATTATTTTAATTTTTTTTTAATTTAAACGTTAGATTTTATGAAAATTAATTAAAATTGTGTAACTGGCAATATAGAAAGTGTTAGGAAAGAGTTTATACATGTATTTCGGCCTTATTGGGCTTCATCAGAACTCTGTACCTTAAAAAAATTGGTTTATTGAAAAGGGGTAAGTTTTTCTAAATTTTTCAATAAACCAAATTTTTTAAGGTACAGAGTTCTGATGAAGCCCAATAAGGCCGAAATACATGTATAAACTCTTTCCTAACTCGTTCTATATTGCCAGTCACACAATTTTAATTAATTTTCATAATTTTCATCTGGCAAGAAAACTTGATTTTATAATTGTTAAGATTTTAATTAGGTCCATTGCTGACAACACAGCACTTACAAAAATTACGGAGTGGGGAATGAGCAATCCTTGACACTCAGTATCATTAGAAAGTGCTTGTTGGGGCCGAGTTGACTCCAGTGCCTTAAATTTCCCGTTGTATATAAAACTATCGAAATCCAAATACTTTAACGTTCTTTCCTTTTAAGACCGACATAGAATCTTTTCTGTTAATTATTATGTTAGGCGCCAGTATCTTAGGACTGCCATTGTACATGTGAATTCCGAAATCAGAACCTTACAACTTCGATTTAATTGCGCCCAGATTTCAAGTTGTTTTACTTTTCACCGGTAACATAGAGTCCATAGAGTCTATATTGGGCACCATGTTAGGCGCCAACGTTTTAAACCCGCCATTGTTACAGATACGGGAGACTTTGCGTTAAAACGTATTGTCGTTTGTTGTACAGTTTGATGCTATGGCCAATGTCTGAATGAAAGCAAAAGGAAAATTCGAATCATAAAAAAAATTAAACGTTAAGACGTTAGATTTGTTGATGTCCCAGCACTTGCAAAAATTATTTATTGTTAAATATCCGTGACCCCTCACTTATAAAGTCCAAATATTTAAACGTGTTTTCCTTTTATCACGAATATAGAGTTTTGCAGTTACATGTTATGTTGGGTGTCGGTATCTTAGCACTGTTATTGCATATTGCTGTGATATTACAAGAATCCAGGTTCAAAGTTTTTAATTTTCACCAACCATAGTAAATATACAAGCAGCAATGAGAAGAAAACATTCCTCGTTCGAAATTTTTACCAACATCGATGAAGTAAGATTTCCGGAGATTCTTCAACAGTCTCACACCATTACTCCACCAAAACGCAGAGAAAAGGTTGCAACATTCCAACAACATTGGAACATCAACATTGCCATCAAAATGGTCAAAAGATGCACATCACATTAACCAAATTATAAAATGTAGTTTTCTTCACAAAACACAAAAGAAACACGATAAAATATTTTTAATTATATTATATAAGATTGAGTTCTCGATGGCATGTTAGCATGTTCTCGTTCGTATTCACATTTTTTATTAATAAACGATCGAGTTCTTGGGCGCATGTGAGTATGGACAGGAACAAGATCTCGTTAATAAAAAATAATTATAATTATAACAAGAAAGCACGATCAAATATTTCTTATTAATTATAAAATATCAAGTTCTTGGGCGCATGTGAGTACAAGCAGGAATAAGGTCGCATTAATAAAAATATATTGAACAAATACACACCAACGCACGATGTATTTCTGAATAATTATAGAAAATTGAAATCTCAACCGCGCCTGTGAGTACGAGCAGGAGTAGAATCACATTAATAAAAAAATTATTGAGTAAATATACACAAAAACACGATAAAATATTTTTTAATAATTATAAAAAATCAAGTTCTCGAGTGCATGTGAGGACGAAGGGAAACAAAACCACATTAATAAAAAATATTGGATAAACATCAAACGAAACACGATAATTTTTTTATTAATATAAGCATGTGAGTTCGAACAAGAGCAATATTACATTAATTAAAAATAATTGAGCAAATACTCACAAGATTGCATGTGAGTACGAACGGGAACAAGAGCAAATTTATTTTCCTACGCAATTCCCCAAGATCATGGAGCTTATCGGGGAGGGGTGTTCTTAACGGCTGCGATCATCTTCATATTATTTTTCTTTTGCCATTCGCCTTACAAACTGGGGAACACACAAAACCCAGTTCGAAGTAGCCGTTATGAATCCGATTTCGGTCCGAAAATTCTCTCTCTCACATAGAATCCACTCACACTAGGAGAGGATTCGTACCTACATCTAATAATTGCCCCGCTGAGCGTTAAGTGTGTTGTCAGCCAACCATCTAATTAATAAGAAATATTCAACAAAGATCAAACGAAACAGGATAATTTTTTATTAATATACGCATGTGAGTACGAGCAGGAACAAGATCACATTGATAAAAAATAATTGAGCAAATGCATAAGAAAGCACAAAATAATATTTCTTAATAATTACAAAGAGAGAGTTTTCGAACGCTTGTGAGTATGAACGGGAACAAGACAGTATTAAAAAGTAATAGCAGTTTATTGGTAAATGCGTTACATAGAAATAGGAACAAAAATAAAAATAAATATTAAATTTTAACATTGTGGATAACTAAATTAATATGAGATTAATTAATTATTCAAGCATTTACCAAGAGCTCAAATGGAACGCAGTAAAATATCTTTTATTAATAAAGGATCGCGTTTTTGGGCTCATGTGAATACGAGCAGGAACAAAATACTGATTTCACTGACCAATTCATTGCCCTGAGAATAACGAAGTAAATAAAATAAAGTACAAAAATATTACAATAAATTAGCAACTAATGAGGGATGACAATAAACAAAGCGACCACAGCCAAAAATTAGTGCCCAATATAGAGCAAGGATACTACAATACCGTAATATGTTAATTTCGAAATCATTTTGTGCTATTAACATAGATCCATATTGGGCACCACGTTGGCCACCAAAGCCTTTAAACCCGCCACTGTTAGAGGCACACGAGAATTCGCGTTAAAAGTGTTGTTCTTTGACGTAATGTAAAGACGGATGTCCAAACGGAAGCAAAAAATATGTTGGAACTTACTCGGATCATCCAGATCAATTTCTGATCAGCTTGGAAGAGCTTCGTGTTGGGCGCCAATCTGCAATAACGATTTAGATATTATATCAAATGCTATTAAATTAATAATTTCACCAATACAAAACTAGTATTATTCGATTGGGATTACATGCAAGGTTGATTTTAATATTTTACGAGACACCACAGCGCCGCGCCAATTAAAACCCGTTCACCGATAATTAAATGAATTACTCATGTGCATGTCCATCCAACGTTTAGATTAGGTCAACTTGAATAAGTTATACGAAACAAAACGTCGTATTGCTTCATCGTGTAGGTGGCTGTAGTGAATGTTTTTTAAAAGCGCCTTGTAACTTTAGAAACCGAAACATTGGTACTTTTCGTAGATCGCGTGCCGGCAGGGCAGCCTGTTAGCCTGTTAGCTGACGATCGGAATCGAAGGAGCTCTGTCGGACCAAACTTATGGCCGTAGGCACCGAACACTTAAGTTGAATTTAAATTTAAGTGACGTTTATAAGATGACTTTTGAAGTTTCATAACAATGTTGTATGTCATATTCTAAGTGCCGGTAGTTTAGTCACTGGTTAATTTTAATATTTGGTTTATTCCTATAGAAACCTTTACAATTGTAGGCATGGGAATAAACCAAAACTTAAATTACTAAGGTACCGGCCCTAAGGTCCGGCTTTTCAGTCACAGCTTAACTTTAACTGTTTATTCCCATAGTGACAATCATAAAAACAACTCTTCGTATGGGAATAAACAGGAGATTAAAGTTAAAATACTACTAAGAAACCGGACCTAAGTGACGCTTAAAGTTAAACTCAGTTAATTTTTTCGTTGCATACGGCCATTAATCCCTGACAAAGTTTATATGGGATTAGCGTCGATTCCGAGTTGGTCTTTCAAAGGGTTGTCTCTATGGGCTTTGTTTGAACGGATTGAAGTCCAAATGTTCAACCGAGGAGGCGGACTGGTTCAGTATAGAGGGGGCCAGTTTCTCAGAACAACTTCTAATTTATGTTGGACATACTTACAGTCATATGGAATCTTCTAGATCTATGACTGAAAGTCATTACGTTTGGTTAGGGGGTAGGTTCTCTCTTCGACGGGTGAAATATATTGTTTAACATGAAGGAGTCTACACCTTTGAATCATTTTGATGTGTATCCGTTTAGCGTAAAGCACGTTAATTGGACTTATCTCAATTTGGTGTTCGGCCCGGAAGACACGTAAGGAAAGGTATGGCTCGAAAATTCATTTTTATTGGTTTTCCTGTCATACTCACTTCACCCCTTATATTAACAAAGAACTTACGTTGACCTTTGTTTTCGCCGTAAACAGAAAGTGTTTGTTGTTGGGCGCCAACATCTTAAAACAAATATTAACATTTTCATTTATCGTATGTGTAAATTTAATAATAAAAATAATTATGGTTTATTTATCAATTTTTCATAGTGATACATACACATGTATTTCATATTACTAACTTTGTAATTTGATTGATAAATCTCTAGGCGAGAGTTCAGTTAAACAGTTACAACAACTATTTAACTGATCTGACACTTTGAATTTTGGGACACACCTAAACTCAAGCAAATCCAAATTCTAATTCTAAGTGTGATGATGCCTTTATTCCAATATCATTATAAGTATTGAAAAACTTCCATCTATAACACATAATATCCTAAATGAAAACTATTAAAATTATGAATTAAAATTTAAAGTTTAAAAATATTTAAAAATAAAAATATTTCGGTCGACTGAGAGTGACAAAGAATTTAAGACTAACAATTCAAAAGATATATACGTAATTTAGACTTGAAATTAAACTTTGTCAAAATTTTCATCTTCGAAGGAATCGAATTATATATTCTAGACAGGTGATAAGAGAAACTCCGCTGAAACAAAGCCGTTTTATGAGGGGGGGGGGGCGTAATTCTTCCTTTAAACCTTAAGTTTGTATGTGTACGTCAGTTCTGAAAGTTATACGATTGTATAAGTATGCAGGCTGTTTATTTAAAATAATAAATTGATATAAAGAGGCACATTGTAGTTGTCTACGACTGTACATGTTAAGCCAATTCAATTTCAACTTGTTTTACTTCTCATCATTATTAGAGGAGGATTATGTTAAGCACCAGCGCCTAAAATCACCATTCCGTACATACGTGTCAGAACTTCCCCTTTTGCCGTCAACAGAGAGCCTTTGTTGTTGGGCGCCAATATCTTAAAATCAACTTTTCGTATGTATATCTTGAAACCGATACACTCGGAGTCGAAACATTCGCGTTCTCTGCGCGACTTTGACACTTCGCTCCTCGCACCGTCATCAACAAAAGCAAAACACTCGAACATCGCAAATATCGCCTACTTAATTAATTTACACGTGAAAAACAGCCGGAAGCTAATTAATCATCGCCGGCCGACCTGAATTAATCATCTCCGTGACTGACGGAGCGTTGCTTATTTCCGAAGTCCTTTGTTAACAAACGCTGAAAAGTTTCGCCGTTACAAATGAAGCGGGCCGGGTAGAAATCGATTAACGGCTCGTGTACACTTGATCCGTTGTTATTGTAGAACTTAAATCGTACCTGCCCCGAATAAACTTCCGGAGAGGTTTCGGTCGAAATGCTGTTTTAAAGCCGATTCGATGAAGTGTACATCTCCAGTTGGGTTATTGGGCGCAAAGTCTTTTTTGCGTCGCATTTGATTTCCTTATCAGTTTGTATTTTATCTGTGAACTTAGAAAGTAGTGCGGTCTTTATTACTATTATTAATATTTTCTGTTTTGATTGGTTTGACACTTGAATATCCTCACCTCACTTATTAGTTTCTACAGTGCTTTACTGACCGTAATAGAACCGTGCTAGGACCGTAATCGGACCGACACATGCAAAGAACATTACCTCTATAGTTTTATACGTGATAACTCCTACTAGCCCGTATCGTGTCCGTTAGACACCGGACCGTACCGTGCTGGGCGTTATCTCATATAAAACTATAGAGATAACGTTCTTTGTCGGTCCGGTTACGGTCCTAGCACGGTCCTATTACGGTCAGGACTAGTGGGCGGAGTCCTTTAATGAAGATGATGTTATGAAGCGTTTGTTTATTGGAGGTTACTGTCTGTGTTACTTTACATTGGGCGCCAAGCTTTCTTTAAATAAATTGTTGTCCGTACTTTTACTTCTTCGGTGCTGGTAATACTTCGTGAATTTTAGTCGTGAACTTTTACTATTACATCTTAGTCCTCTTCGGTGTGATAGAGTTGAAATTTAGCGCCCCTCTCGTGGGGGGGATTCCCCATCATTTCGCGAGTTGCTGATAAAGCGGAAGCTGAATGGAATAATCCTCGGTTTGAATTGTCTTCCGTCGCAGGTAATAAACCCCGGGAATTAATCCGTCCCGTTTCGAGCACGCCATTAAGCTAAAATATCAAAATTCCGCTTCATTAACACCTAATGAGTTCTTGGCGCGAATTGAAGGAGTCGCAACGCCGCCTGGCGGTAATAAATTCCCGAGACGCGTGCCTCTTTCTGCTCGAAATTCATCATCGTCATCCGTCCGTCCGCCGCGACGCACATCCTCGCATTGTACCCCCAGAATTTTCGCGTATTAATTATTGCCCCAGGCGAGGAGAGGAAGAGATCTCGTCTAATTATCGTTCAGACGCCGCCATTAGGGACGTCGACAAAAGCAGATCGCGTTACGGCACCGCGCGTTTGCTTCAAGCACGACGACGTCACTGCTTTTTAATCTTATTAGCGCTCCCTATCGGCGATGTTTTATGTGGGTCGACTTGTCCGGGATAAACTTTGAAGTCTACAAATGAGAACGCCGTCCGTGCCGGATTTGCCGCAAATTTTAAGCTTACATGGGAAGTTCCGGAACGGGTTGTAGCTGGCGGGTTAGTTTTTTTTTCCTCCCCGGGAAGTTGCACCCCTTTAGTACTGACATTCACCCTCTTGCTAATTTCGCTGCAACAAAATAAGGAATCATCCAGAAATTAATATCTGCTCCGCAAACCTAAATCATTTGCATAATTTAAGACTGTCTATGTGAGTGATACTCTGAAGATGTTTAAAGAAACTGAAACGTATGTGAACGTATCTCGCTCACTCTTTTTGCGTCGCACTAAATTTATCGGAAATCACTGAAAATATTTTAAAACAATTGACATACTTTGTAAAGCATTGGGAGCGTCATTAAAGCCGGATAACACTCGACAAGCACTGAATGACGAGCGCTGTTGTTTTATGATGTTATCGAACGGTAAACGTTGGTCGGCGCAGAAAAAATTAATCCAGCTCGAAGGACAAAAAGCGATCGCGAGTGTCTCTCCCCTGTCGCCGGCGGGTGATTTATCGCGGCGTCGATGTAATCTTCGACCCCCCCGCGTTTGGCGCCTGTCGCTTCCATTTTTGAAATTACAAGGAGAAAATATGTAATAGGAAATACCAATTTGTTGGTGTCTATGCAAAAATAATCGAGTATCGCATCGCTGAGGTACGACGTCAAACTCCCCTAAAGTCAATCTAGAATTCAACATGTTTCCCAAAATATAAAATATTGGGAAGGCGTGATTTTGGTTGGTTATTAATATTGCTAGTGCGGCAGCTCCTGTTTACTCCTGGTTTACTGTTATTGCTGTTCTCCTACGGCATTCGCATTATAAATTGGAGAAGCGCAAAAAATTAGTTGAAATCGAATACAATCTAGTATACAGAATTCAGTCATTCACATAGAAGCCCCACGTGCTAGAAGGGGAATGGAACCCGCATTTATACTTGCCTAGCTAAGCGTCAAGCCCGTTTTTGGCGGACTCGACCAACTCGGCTATGCAACCCTGCGAGATTTACATTTACATTTTCTTCTTTGCTTTCAGAAACAAATGACTCGTTTTAAAAAAGCAGTGGTATTTCGATTTTATACAGGGTGTAACGCTGTTAAAATCTACGTCTGTGTTGTTTGCTGACGAAACGATGTGCGATTGTTTTCTGTGGACGATCAACACATCGTGTGAGTGTTCGTAACTTTTGTACTCCAAAGTATTTTCCTAATAAAAAAAACAGTGCGTTACATGTTGATATTTTTTTATTAATGTGACTTTGTTCCTGCTCGTACTCACATGCGTCCAGAAACAATCGTTTTAATTAATAACAGACATTCTATCTTGCTTTGTTTGTGTTTCTTCAATATTTCATGTTCATATGCGCTCGAAACTTGATCTATTATGATTATTAAGAAATATTTTATCGAGCTTTCGTGTGTATTTGTTCAATAATTTTTTTTATTATTGATGTGACCATCTTCCAGAATTATCATGATGTAATTTGTAATTAAACAAAAACTGTTGCCTTGTCATTACAATTTCGTCCTTCAAACCGGACGAAAAACGCATATTTTTCTCCAATGAAATGAATTCCGTCAACTTGAAACAGTGCTATCTAATGGAATATCTATAAACTAAATTGTTATTGCCTACATATGCGCATTTGGTAAATGATGTTCATAATTATTAGGACAAAGCGTTATGAAGCGGTTTAATTTATTTGTACTGATTTTTCCCCATCTAGTGAAGAAGTTTATAATTACCATTATCTATAAATGTGGATTTTATAGGTGGCTTGCTCCATCAATTAGAAAAAGTATTAAAAATATTTCATTTTGTTTCGCTTCGGTAGCGCCATCTGGGGCACAACTGCAGTCAAGCCTGAGATTGTCTGAAGATGCGCAAATTGCAAACGGAATTGCCAATTCTTCATCAATTAGGAGAAATACTTTAAAACGATTTTGTTTATTTCTTGGTAATGCAATGCGCGCATTGCTTGTTTTCTCTATTGAAGATGTTGAAGTTATAAATTTTGATTGTCTGTATGTGCGTTTTGTAGGTGGCGTCGGCATCCCGTCAACAATTCAGAAAACCATTTAAAACATTTTTATTTTCTTTGCATTCCTATTACAGCGCCATCTAATGGAGAAATTCTAGTCAGGACTGGGTTTATCCTGAAATGCGCATGTTGCGAACGGTACGGTAAAGATATGACTCTTTATCAATAAAGAGGAAGGCCCTTTGAAGTATTTTTTTTTAATATTTCTTAATAATTCAAAAAATTTCTCCATCTAGTGGATAGAAAATTATAAATTATGACAAGATACACATATACCTTGTAGGCGGTGTTGATATCTTTTCACCAGTTAGGAAAGATGTTTGAAACAGTCGTTTTTCTTATGCCAATAGAACAATATCCTTGGCGAATGTTCTTTGTATTTCTTTGTTAACGCCATCTAGTGAACAAATTGCAAACAAGGTTGTGAGCCGCTTTTCTGGAATTCAAGATGATTTCGCTGATGGTCAAACTCCACCTGTTTAATACCTTTCATTTTAAATTGGAGATTACGCGTTAGGTTTACAATTACTAAGTGTGTATATACAGTGTGTTTCAGTATAAAATAAATAACTCCCCTCATATTGTCTTGATGGATCAAGCGTAACTTAAATCTTGCGCTTGCACGAAGGGCTTCCGTAAGTACCGTTTTTCTTTCCGGGTGGGCGCGGAGTTTCCGCCGACGGTGGGTGGAACGAGGTCGTTATTCCAATTTCGTTGTTTGAGCAACCGACAGATGGTCCAATTACGAGCGCGCGGCTAAGTGGGTGATTTCCCGGAGCCGCTAAATCACCGCCGCTGAACAATTATCGTTACTTGCGCTCGCCTGGAAGACTTCCGTTTTTTACTTCCGGCAAGTAAAATTAAAATGCGTTGATGATGATGACAGCTTAGCGGGCTGCGAGCAAAAGTCGGAAGAGGATTGCTGAAAACGTTTCAGTGTTTCTTCTTCAATCCGTGCCCCGATTTGGCTCGTTCCCTTTAAAACATTCAACAGGCGTCCGCAGAGCGAGAGATCAGGAATAATTTACACAAATGCGGCTCAGATGTGTTCGCGCTCAGAATGGAACTGCCGCGAGGGGAAAATGGGGGGAATTTAACAGCCGTTGAGATGAAAGTTGTTTAACGTTAATCATCAAGATTGATTAACCTTCCCAGGCAGTTTTACCGGCGAAGGACGACGCTTGTTATGCCGCAGCGCGCGGATAACTCAGTCGCGAGTTTTGCTTTAAAATAAGGACGCGTCGTAAATCCCCGGTTTATATTAAGCCCGGCCCTGTTATATTGTTATTCTTTTCCACTCCGCGAAATGAGAGCTTAGGATATGCGTGTTTCTGTTTCCATCTAATTTTCCCGGGATTTTCCAGTTTATTATCTCTTATATAATCATATACGTACATGTAATTAGAGCTACAAAAGAATTTGCATCGCTAGATGGCGCTGGGGAAATTGGCCTAGTTTCTTGTTTGCGTCACAATTTTATAACACAATTGTTAAATACAATACTGAAAAAGGGAATTATTTACGTCTTACGTCAAAGGATTTCCGCCAAATCGATTAGGAGATGGCGACGTAGTTCGTACTAAGTGCATCTCTAAATAATCGCAACGTTAATTACAATTTGATCCCAAGATGGCGTTACCGAAGAAATACCAAGAATCAACAGCTACGGCTACTTTTCTATTGGAATAAAAAAATTAAAATGTTCGAATTAGCTTTCCTAACCGATGAAGATATGTCATCACCGCCTACAAAACAAAAGGGTTCCTTTATAGAAAGAGTAAAGCCATGCAGTGACAGTTTGGAAGACTAATGGTGGAATAAACAGCTGGCCAAATCAAGCAAACTAAACCCATCCACGAATTTACTCTATAAAGAACTGTGGCCGTGCTGCTCGCAATGTGAAAACAAGAAAATTATGGACTCAATTGCGCTTTATCCCGCTAGGTGGCGTCCCAACAGAAATGCAAAGAACAAACACCATAATACAACAAAAATAATAACAAATAATAACAAACAAAAATATTTTTTGGGCAACCGTACGCGAAGTGACAATCGAGGCAGAACAATCTTGGTATACAAATAACTATGAAATAGTAGTTTTCCTGATTGATGATGAGATACCAACTACAAAACGCAGATCTGGATGTAACCATAGTTTTCAGCTTGTCCAGTAGATGGAAGACATCTTTAATTTTACAAAAAAAACGAGCATCGCGTTATCAAGAAGTAAACAGAATTGCTTTAAAGCATTCCGCCTAATTGATAAAGAGATAGCGGCATTGTTCGTCAGATGCTCATCTCCAGAAATCACAGCATTGCAGTGTGTCCCCTAGATGGCGCTACTGGAGGAATACAAAGAATAATAGCCACAATATTTTTCTATTGGACAAAAAACAAAAATATTTGAAATGGTTTTCTTAATTAATGACGAAACGCCGACACTAGTTAGAAGACGCACATACATATTTAGATGATTATAATGTAAAGCTTGTCCACTAGATGGAGATATCTTTGGTATTAGAAAAAAAGAAGTATCACGAATATCGCATTATCCAGGAGTAAACAAAAGCGTTTGAAAATGGCTCATCAATTAGGGATGGCAGCGTTGTTTGCAATTTGCACATCTCTAGATAATCCTAGTATTACCATGGCTAGGCGGTGCCGCCACTGGAGAAATGAAAATATCATAATAATTAAAAAATTTATTGCAAATCGGTTTTGATTGCAGTGGATACCTTAAATATCTCTGTGCAGCTGTTTCGGCCCTATTTGGGGCCATGTCAGCAGAAGCGTAGCTCGAGACTTCCATTGCAAACCAAACCGACCTGTTCCAGGTTATTTGTTACTGCGATGTGATAGTAATGAATAGTTTGAATCGTGATATCCTGCGATCATTTTTTGACACAACATTGCATTGGTTCTGCTGACAAGGCCCCAAATAGGACTGAAACAGCCGTACAGAAGATGCTTGAGGTATCCACTGCAATCAAAACCGATTTGCAATAAAACTTTTAAAATTTTCAATGTGCTTGACCGCTTTGCATGAGATGAATTGAATGAATAGCAGCAAACTGGCTGCAATTTATCATTTCTAATGCAATGTTGTGTCAAAAAGTAATTGCAGGATGTTGCGATTTAAGCTATTTATCATAATAATGTTCTATTAAACAAATGCGGGGGCTCACATGTCACTTGGCGATTAACGAAGCACATCACGATGATAGATGGCAGCAACCGACAGATGTCACAAATTTAAATTGACAAATGTCAAAATGACAGATGTTAGAAACGTCAAAGTGACAGATATCAGGAAACGTTAGATTGACAAGTACGGGGGAGGCATCACTTAGGCATTTACGTAACAAAGCAACAATAACGATCGTCAGAAATAAACAAAATTTAGGCCGCCCCTTGACGAATTAAAGTGAAACCGCATTTGTTCACGATTGGCCCCCAAATAGGATTGCATCCTCAAATTTGGTCCCTAAAATAACCTGTGGAGTAAATACAAAAAAAATGCGCCCTGACGAATGAGATACTGCTCAGGTCATCTGTGATTTGATTACACATTTAGACCAATGAAGCAGAATTACTTCACCCTCGCTACGAAAAATCTTATAAAAGCGAGGGACTGATCGCTTCAACTTCAGTGCAGTCAATTACGGAAGCGTTCTGTGCAGACATTGTCGGAAGTACTATAGAAACTATATCTATACGAATACGCACACACAATAAACAAGATTGTTTTAATTAAATGACGATGACGAAATGCCGACAGCAACTAGAAGACGCACATCTTTGGACGATCACAATTTAAAACTTGTCCAGATGGAGACATTGATGGAAAATAATAGCCATCACGCGTATCGCATTACCAAGAAGTAAACAAAATCGCTTGTAAAGTATTCTCCCTATTTGATGAAGAGATAGCGGCAGCGTTTGCAATATGGACATCTCGAGGCAATCACTGTCTTCATTGCACTTGACGCCAGGTGGCGCTCCTGAAGCGGAAAATAAACAAAAACGTTTTAAATAGTTTTTCTGATTAATGGAGAAAGCCTACACCGCCTACAAAAACGCATATCTTTAAACAATTATGTTTATAAGCGTCTCCAAAAACCATCGGTGCTACAAAAATAGCAATAGTTTACAAAACACGCATATGTTATGTACTGTTTCAAATCGACGAAATTCATTTGTGCGGAAAAAAACATTTTCATTGTATTTTTCATCCGGTTCGAAGGACAAAATTGTAACAACATGCACGGCGATAATTTTCTACGCTTTAGTTTTCTTTATTTACAAAATACAACATAAAAATTACGCCGTGGCAACTACAGTTTGAGTTAAAACAAATGACCAGAAAACTTATTGACAATTCTACCAAAAACACTGGGAATATTTTATCAACAAAAGACTAATATTTTGAGACCTTGAGGATAAATATTGGGTGTGGGTGTGGAGAGAACTCGGAAACCAATCACGTTAGAGCCAATGTGTGACTTATAAATCATGCTAGAATTCAACCCGATGCTAAAAAGTGTAACACATTAGAAGTGTTCTAATAAAAAAAATGCCTAATCTCAAAGTTAAGAATGTCGACGTTCATTTGTTTCGACTTGTAGACTTTGCATTTTAGGTTTTTTTTTAAAATAATATTCGGTAGTATTAGTATTAGGTACCATACGTTATCCAGTTTCCGAAAAAGCTTTTACAAATGATTCTCTTCATGACGGATAATGCGCAAATAGTAATATATCGAGAACGGTAAGAGACAAGGAATAATTAAAATTCTTACTTAAATTGAACGTTTGAACGTTTTCGAAAACAAGTGTCGTCAACCAACATTGTCCTTCGAACCGGATGTTAAAACAGCTCTAAAAATGGAACTCTCTAGTAATACCGGACGTGCAGGACCTCGTTCCTCATTTCGCTTACGGCCTGTAATTGCGGAAGGTTAATGTCACGATTGTATATAGTTTTATTGTTGTAGTACGCAGACGTACACACTCACATAAATGCATTAACTGCCGCTGCTGAACACCTGTTGCGGCCGTAGCGAGCATGTAATTGAAAATTATAATGAAGCAACGGCATTCGCCGGCGGTAATTAACAATTGAAAAGCAGAAAAATGCGCAGAAAGTGTCGCTCGTCCAATCCGGAAGCGCGATTATTTTAAGTTGCCCGGAAACAATTTACGAGGGGAATCGAGGAGATTTTATTATCGATCGCCAAGTCGTTGACCTTGAAATGAGTTTGTTTCGTGTCGACTTCGCGTGTTATGTAGGTGAGCGGGTTTGTTTGCATCAGCGGGATTGCTTTTTAATTTCTTTCATCCGACGCCTACTAATAAAACCAAAAATTTTAAGTTACGTCTTGTATGTATGTAATTAGGTAAATCGATCGCATGAATTACATACATTTGCGATCAACTCGAAAATGTCGTATTAAGTAATCGCGATCTCATAATCAGCGATTCTATTGCGTTTCGCAAGCACGCTCACACCTGGTTTACTCTTTCGTAGTTAATATTCCGCATGATTATCATAGGAGGTCGTTGACGTCGCGCTGGCGTAATTGAGGTCGTCCCGCGATAGGTTCGGAGCTAATAATCGACTTGCATTTTTTTTTTGATTACATAATATTACATTGTTTTGTTTTTGCTTGCGTTGATCATAGGTACCTACATGATGTCACAAAAAGAAAACGTGTCAAATTCAAAAATTAGATGAAGGCGAAACACATTGTCGCTCTCTGTAATAAAAATTTCATCCTTTAAACCCCATAAAAACTAAAGGAAGGCAAAGACGAAATGAATATTAAATGTCAAAGTTCGAGAGATTTTAACTTCGGTAATTATGAAAATGTAAAGTGCTTTGATGCTCCGCGTGTTAGAGTTTCGTCCTTCGAAACGGATAAAAGAAGGAAAACGAAGATGAAAGAAATGTGTAAAAATCAAATTTAAGATGTTCTAAACATTTGTCGGTTTTGACTGCAATGGATTCCTCGAATATCTTCTACACAGCTGTTTCGGCCATATTTGGATTTGGGGCCTCTGCAGCAGAAGAGTAGCTCGAGAATTCCGTTGCAATCAAATATGTTGGACCATAAATCGGCCGCAAGATTAGTTATTAAGGTATTTCGTTGGATTTCGACATAAAAGTATTCCAAATGCGCTTCGTGTGCTAAAATTTAGTCCTTCAACCTGGAGCAAAAAAAAAACGCAAAAGAAATACAAAAATTTAGAAAAAATTGACACTTCGTAGATTTTCGTTGTAAAAGCTAACAGCGACATAAAGTGTGTTATTGTTTGCCTGGTATAATTTCGTCCTACTAACCGGATTAAAAAAAAATCAAGAAACCCAATACGAAAATGTTAAAACAAAAGCAACAAGCTTCTTTGAGTTGCAACATCAAAAATTGCATACGCCTCCATCGCTGCATATACTCATATTTGACTGAAATCGAGATCAGCAATTCAAAGAAAACATTTAGCTAAGAAAATTGAAGATCGAAATTTATTAAATGTGTGAACGGATAACATTAGGTTGCGTCACTCTGATGAAGCAAAAACGTTTTCGAACAAAACGTTTTACTAAATTTTGAGACATTTGATTAAAAACGTTTTAACTGCAACTATATCAGCGTACTTTTTGTTTTGATGTATCAGTGTGTGCCTGGTCCTATTTAAAGCATTGAAAAAACGCTCTCTAACAAAATTAGTGAAAGTGTTTTTGTTTCATCATTGTGAACACAGGCTTAGGTTCTAAGTAGGAAAATGCAGCGCTTCCACGAGGAAGAATGTACAAAGGCATTTTCCATCTTTTTATTTTCTGTCTGTTACGTTCTCACTTTTCAACAATTATCTGTATTACTTTTTTTCCTTACAATCAGATTAAAACAAACAAAAGAAAGAGAACGATAATGTTAAAAAAGTTTGTGGAGTTTTAACTTATAACAACATGAAGTGAGTTGTTGCTTCGCAAGTAAAAATTTCATCCCTCAAACCGGGTGTACGGATAAAAAGAAGACGAATATCACCAAGAAATCGTAAAAAACAATAATTACAGATACTTCATTGAGTTTTCAGTTCGAAGAAATTAGAGTGTTATTTACTCGTTTATTATAAGTTCGAATTTCGATTCAGATTAAGAAAAAAGAAAACTTAGTATGAAGTAAACACCTCATAGAACATTGTCGCTATACTTATACAATTTCGTCCAGATAAAAAAAAAGAATAAAATAAAAGGAAAGCAGAGATTGTACAAAAACACAAATGTTCGTTTATTTTAATTCAAAAATATACCTATATACAGAAGTATATTCTACTTTGGAGATTAAAATTTCGTTCTTCAAACCGGATGAAAATTAAAAGAAAAATGAAGAGAACGATAATAACGTGCCTTTTTTAAAATTTCTCCTCATAGCCGTCATTTGTTAATTGAGAAACCAAGTCTTGTTTGAAACTTAATAAATTGACGTGCTTCATAACCTCACTTTTTTTTATTGAAGGGAAATATCATAAACTTCAAAAAACAGTTTTATTAACAAATTTTATTCAAAGTAAAATCACCATTTTCGTCGAGACTGGTTTGGATTCTACGTGAAACTCATATTTCATGCGTTAGGTCGATTGAGGCTGGTTTACAACTAACAATTCATGGCCAACTACGAGAAAAAGTTTTAAAAAAGGCAGGTTATTAAAGACAAAATTTATGGAGTTAGGAAGGTTAAATGGAGATAAAGTCACTTAGCCGCTTAGTACATTATAATTTCGTCCTTTAAAACGGATTAAAAAAAAACAAAAGGAAAACAAGGAGGAAGAAAATATTAAAGTAAAAGTTTGAGGGGTTAGAAAACAAAATAAAAGGCGTTGCTCCGTATATTAAAATTTTGTCCTTCAAGACAGTTAAAAAGACAAAAGAAAAACGAAAGGGTAGAAAATGTTAAAAACGAAATTTCCTGAAGTTTTAATTAAAAAAAAATAGATAAAATAAAATTGTATTGTTGTTTAATTTTTAAAACAAAAGAGAAATTAATTGTGCTACTTGCCTTATATGGTTTTTATATTTTGTTTTATTTCTCTTTCATTTTCTATTGCTTTTCTTTGTTGACGATCGTCTTTTATTTTATCGTGTAAAAAAAATATGTTTTGCTTTTAGGAATCCGGCGTGTTTGATCAGTTAATAAATTTGCGTTTTATTAAAATAATTATAAATACGTAAATGATTTTTTTAGAATCATGGTCAAAGAGCCTTAAACTTTTGTGGATCATGCAATTGCTTTTTTTAAATTTTCTTTTAATTTCCTTACGTTTATTTTGTTTGAATAAATAAATGAAGTTTGTTTTTAAGAATTAAGTAACCAAGGTGAAAGAACATTGAACATTTGTTAATCACGTTAGTGCCTCGTTAAATCTTTTATTGCTTATTTCATTTGTCTCTAACTTTAATTTTTTTTGTTAATTATTGTCTTTATTACACTTGTTTTTCTTTTCTTTATTTAGTTTGTTTCAATTACTTCAATCTTCTATTAATTAGTGTTTATTTTTTTTTTAATTTTAAAAATTATAGAGTCAGAAAGTGCACTGCTTCTTTGTACATCACAATTTGGTTTTCTAAATCCGATTAAAAAACAAAAGACAGTCGAATCGAAAGGAAACTTGCAGGTACTTGGTTAACCTGACTTTCTGCTTCCATCAACGCCCAGCACTTTGTAACAAGACTTGTTGTACAGGGTGACTGTGATAGTTGTGCAAAGCTTGAAACCTGTAATCTATCATTGAATTCATGTCCTTAACAAAAAGTTAATACTTTTCGAGGAAATCGTAGTTGAACATTTTTCTGAAAATGTTTGAGAACCACTAGCCTTGCTATCATATAACGTTAAAACTTAAAAAAAAAATTATAACGGTGTATGGCCATTTATAGTGATATATTACAGGTTTCAAGCTTTGCACAATTATCACAGTCATCCTGTACAATGCGCGGTTAATTTCTTTGCGAAACAAGCGAAGTATTGACAGAGAAACGAACCGCCTCTTATAATGTAATAGAGTTTTCTATTCACTGCTCATGTTTTATGACATGAAGTTAAAATTAGAAGAGAATACTCTGAGAGGGCTGTAGAATAGTGAATCTATAATTGTATTAGATTGTAAGAGCGATTCATTTCCTGCTAGTATTTCGGTTATTTAATAGAGAAATAAATAGCACTTAATACAACAAGACTAATTGCGTCTTCGATTTACTGCTCTAAAGCACTCTCAGGATATTCTTATGTTGCTTTAACCTCATGTAATTATAAAAGGTTTGATACTCTGAGTTTTGTAGAGCAGTGAATTAAAAATGATACTTTTCCTCAGTTAAGGATATTTTCTACTCACTGCTTTAGAGCACATTCTAAATGTCTTCATCTTTTCTTATCACGTGAAGTTAAAAGAGAAAATGAGGATACTCCGAGAGTGCTCGAAAACGCTATTAGTCTTGTTGTATTATACTCGGGGTTTGTTCTTCTGCAAACAAGCAAATTATTAGCAGAGAAACAAAACGCATCATATGATGTAAGCTTTAGCTATTCTTTAAAGTTACCTACATCTGGCAGCTGCATATAGCTATTAACATCATCTGACGCATTTCTGCTTCGTTGCAATTAGGTTTTCCATTACGCAGCATCTCACTACTGCTTTAAGTAACGAGTGTAATCATTTTCATAACAAATGCTGTCGTTATTTAAAACGCTGATGAGAGGACGGTAGGTGGATATCTGTGTTTCAGATATTATTCACTTGAAAATTCTTGCTCTTTTGGTCTTCTTGAAGCACTTCTCGATTGTATTCATTATAAACTGAACTTCAAAGCCAATATACTACGTAAAAATGGCCGATGCGAATGGAAAGAAGTTCCGTGAAACTGAAGGTTGCTATGTATTCAACTCTCCTGGTGGAGCCAGGTAGATGCATTGAGTTAAGTTTGCTGGATAAGAAATCCCTCTGGCAGAGAGTAGCTGACACTCATTGTGTATTAAACGGTGCATTTCTCTACTAAAAAGGGTTGGAAGGGGCAATTTTTTTGTTTGAGTGTCTTTTATTTACTTTATCTTCATTTTGAAATTAAATTATACTTCTGTATGGCTTAATTTTCGCATTACGTTGTAATTGTAAATAAAGATTATTAAGGTACCACGCTGTTTGCTATTACAATTTCGTCCTTCGAACCGGATGAAAATAAAACGAAGATATTTTTCCCCGTCAAACGAATTCCGGAGTGTATTACGAGACGTACATAGGTACAAAAGAAAGTCTCGCGCAGCGCAATCGAAATAAATTAGAATTCATTTGTTTCTTTTAATTTCTCCGGGAGTGGAGCGCGCAACAGAATAAATTTCCAAGTCGTGAACGTACTAATTCCCCGAGCGCCGCTAGCTCTCTTCGATAAATTATCGCCGGCGCGCAGAGGGAGAAAGAGGGTTGAAAAAGATGGCATTTAGAAACAGGAGAACTTCAAAGCGGCCGGGTGAAGTTAAGAGAAGTAAAAACTCGCCACCTGGCGCGGCGTTTCGGAGTCCCTGTTGGTCATCGTTTCGATCCAGTCCTCGGTGGCGGCAGCTGCATCAGATAAGATTTCGCCGCCGCCTTCTTCGGAAAACTCGTGAAAAATGTTACTCGCGTGTTTTTGCTGTCGACTCGGGCCCCGCAAAACATATTTCTTCCGAGCAATTAATCTCGGAGCGGTCATCTGCAGACCCGCCTTCATTATTCGTTTTTTTACCGCCGCCACAGCGACTTTATAAATAACTCGTCTCGTTTCTAAGACGATGAATAATATACTTTTCCGCGGACAGGATTTGTTACCCTTTTTTTTCCTCTCTTTCTTTCCTTGTTGTTAACTGGGGTGATCAATCTTGGACTTGAATCTACGCGTTTCGTAAACAGTTTGATGAGTTTGCTTCCGTTCAAGGTAATTTATGATATGCCCAATAGAAATGTCAAATCATGAACCAATGAAGGTAGGCGTGATCTAGATCAGTATACAAACCACGCCCACCAAATTCGACATTTTTGATCCATCTCTTGAACACATACAAAGATGTATTGTATTATAGGATACTGTGATTCTAGTAAATTAAATTAAAAATTAAAATATTTGAACCCTTAATATTATTTTTACGCAGCTAAGCTGTCATCCTCAGGAAACAAATCTCTCAAATTCAATGAATATATTTTGAGTCAAAAAAATGTGATTCATCTAATGTAGATAATGTGACTCAATAAAATTGAAATGCAATAAAATGAGATACATATAAATCTAATTGTTAGAATATATTGGGCGTGGTCATAGTGTAAGAAAAAGACCACGCCCACATTAAACAATCTAAACGCAATTCAAGTGTTCAATTTATCTGTTGGTGTTACTGAATCAGATCCGTATTAAGGGTTTTGGTCCCTTCGCTTGCTTTCACCTAAGTTGGTTCGTGATACTTAATAAAGTTGCAACGTTTTGAAGTTGGTGTATACAATAATGGTGACGTACAGTGACAGGCGTGTCTATCCTACAAAGACCACGCCCCTCAAATTCTGTCAAGTTAATTTACTCATCCAAAACATGAAATCGCATTTCTATTGATGAAATATAAATAATGTTGAAGGGTAAAATTTAAGGGCGTGGTTTTTATCATGAGGATTCCGCCCACCAGATCCTATCTACAAACTGTAGAGGCATGATCCAAGTGTTTAATCTATTTACTGATATTGTGTTGTCGTGCAAATCACATTCGTGTCAAACATAGTAGAAATGAAACGTCAGGAAGTCGGTGTATGCAATCGAGGTGAACGTAGTGAAGTTGTTGAGATTTGGTCGGCGTAGTTTTCATGATAGGTTATGGAAAAATCACGCCCTTGAACTTCTATTAACTTCATAGCATTGCAAAGTTTGGTGTCTCTTTTTTATGTGGCGGGGGGGGGGGGCGCTTAGACAAGATTAAAACAAAATATTTTTTTAATTGCGTTTTATGAAAGTAAACAGATGGCGTGTTCTCCTCGAAGCACCGCTTCAATTATGGCCGGCAATAATGTACTTGGAATATTTAATCTAACATTAAGCGTCGTAGCCGGCGCGACGCGGCGTTGATGTGACGAAGACAAATGACACTTCCAAATTGTTGTAACATGGCGACGGTGGCGAGGCTGCCCGCCTCGTCAGACAAATTGAAAGAACAAACGCGTAACAGATGACGTACCTAATTGTGCCGCCGCCGCCGCCGCAACATTTGTTTTTCGCCCTCACTTCCCTAACGAATTAAAGAAAGATCCAGGGAAAATATGCCGGCGTTAATTGGGAATTTCGCGCGGCTTTTTTTTTTTAGATTACGCCCCGCTTTCCCCTCATCCCCCGGCGCCTGCATCAGGGATTAGGCCGGCGCGAAACGAGGGTCGAAAGGCGCGTAATTAAGCCCGCTTATTTTTGAGGGCGCGACTCCGAGGCGTCCGCGTCGCTAATTGACGGCTTTGTGTCGCGGCTTTGTCGAATTAGAATTTGAAATTGCAACGAGTAGAGGGGGGGGGGGCTTAATAAAAATTATTTACATCGAGGTTTGGCCAGACTGATTACTCGCGATGTTTTAAAAAAAGATCCTTACATTTCTTTTGACTAACATGGTCTTAACCTTTTTCAAGTAGTTCGTACCATGTCTTATTTTCTCAACTAACTGAACAAAACGATCTCTCTTGTTTCTTGCTGTCGCATTTAGAGATCAAAGACGGAAGACTTCTTGTATCCTTTATTTTGCAGCGAGTGGTGGGGTTGGGAATTAACTCTATACGTCTTTTCTCCATTCGCGTTCCCTTGCGATGTGTCACCGGCCTTAACCGCAGCCGTGCATAATTCAGAGGGTGCGAAGCAAACCGCGAAATAAATAATATGCGCATTAGAAGCGCCGGCGTCGACCGCAGACGCCCGGGCCTTGCTCTAATGCGTGTTTCGAAATTCAGCGTCTGGAGCGATTACGAACGACACGAGTGCCGTCATCAGTTTTCGGCGGACGTAACGTGGGACGCCGCCGAGTGCGATCAAGGGAGAGGCGTCGCCGCGACATCTGGGATCTAAGTGCACATTAATCCTATGCGTAAATTATTGCAATAATCGGCGCCCAATGCTCCACGTTGGGCGCCAAGTCTCATTTTAAAACAATTGAGCAATCGACCTGTTAAGATTGGGCGAACGCTAGGGGAGCGTCTAGGACGGATTATTCCGGATGAAAGGGCAAGAGCATTCGGGTGAGAGATACATCGAGGCGGCGGTGAATCGCTCGATTATGTTTGATCGGCGCCGTTCGAGGATGAATAAACCACTTAGCGAGCACCACCCGCGTAATTTGCACACGAGTTTCGTTTGTCTTTGATCGAAGCACGTCAGAAGTGGAACTAACTCGTTTTTATTCCTAATTAACCCCAATTAACCGTCGTTTAGGTAGCCATCCAACCCTCTGTCTATTACTTAAGCGTTCTTATCGATTTTCAACTATTTTCGATGTTTCGCAGTAGAGTTCCTGTAATATTCCGGGGCCTTTTCTCATTAGTAAAAACATGAATCCAAAGCGACTCGTTTTCAAAGACCCAGGTGGAAGAGGGGGCGCTGCGAACGTGTTAATTATTTTTAATGAGGGCCGCGACGATAACAAGTCAGTCACTTACGCTTTAACGAGGGCGCGAAATCGTAAGTGAAAAGACGCCTTTGTCCCGCGCAATAATCTTCCGGACAGGTCCGGCCTCAGCCCCATTAATCTTCTTAATAACGTGCCGCGTGAGTTGATGGTGCCGGGGAGCTAAAGAATCAGAAGAAAAGAGAGCGACGCCATCTTTCAGATTAATCTGCAGATAAACGGAGTTCTGATTTATGAACACGGAGATCTACGAATCTATTTCGTTTAAAATCCGACCAATCACCGTAATGTAAAGTTGTGTTAATGTAATCCAACTAAGTACAGTGGAAAGTACGATGATTGACGATCCTGTTTTAGCTTTTCTGATTTTGTTTTGCTTCGAATTGGTTACCTATAACCTGGGTTGCCAGATTTTTTGCAGGCAATGTCGCCAACTTGTTTAAAAAAGTCACCAAGAGGTGACAATGTTTTTTTTTTACCTACTTTAAAGCTAGGTTTGCAGCTATTCGTTCATTTATGCATTAACGATACAATAAACATTAGTTTTCCTTCGAAATGAAACGTGGATGGGGACTCAATGATATTGCTGTGATAATACCATAATGTGGGTAGCAGCAAGAAAGAACAGCCCCCGTTTACAGTTGCATTCCCTATAGATTATGTAGGACCTTCAGAGTTTCTTTAATAATATACACCTTTACTCAATACGAAAACGTAATTTTCTAGGAAAGCTTCACCACAAATTCAAGGTCACAAAACAACACAGAGTACTAAAAGCAATAATATCACCGATAAAACGATTTTTGACCGTCATGGAACGGAGAAGCAATCCAAATACATTGTATTTGGATAAGAGACATAACCTGCATCGACAACTTCAACAAACGAGCCACTGCATGGACAAGCACCATAAACGTTCAAAGTACCCAGCAACAGCGATATATTGGCCCATAGGAGTTGCCAAAACCAAACGCAAACAAAGAGTGATATACCTGGTAGGTGGTGGGCAAGTCCGAGTCGAGATGTTCCTCATTGACAGTAGACTACGTCGAATTACTCGAAAAAAATCCGATAGTGATAAGTGAGTTAACAAAAAGACAATATAAAGTACTTTAAGCGTTAAAATGAAAGAAAAATTAGAACAAAATGATTTGATTTGTAGATTAGGTTGAGCTAAATTGCAAATGAAAAACTTCAATAGATGGCGTCCAAGTCTACAAGTCGTTTCTTTGCATAGCAACGGACAATCATAACAAATTTAGGACTATAAAAAGCTGTGCCACAGTATATACATCAATCAGTAGAGACAGCTTGGGGTTTTCGTTGCTACAGTTTTTGAGCGCGTACGTCTGAGGACTGGCGCAACGATGAATTCTTCAATTGCTTTTAAATGGGCATTTTTTTGATTCAGCATTTTATGTGATCGATGTGGAATTACAAAATAGATTGAACAGAAAACCATCTTTGTTAGATTATAATGTATTTGTGTTGTGTAGAGAGCGTTAAGTTTTGTAAAACAAAATCACTTTCTATGATTTACTTGCAATCATTTTTATCTTTGCCACTTTTTCAAATAGTGTCATCTTCTAGCATTAAAATGAAGGTCCGCCAATAACGGCCATATTTGCTGTGAAAACGGTAGTATGAACATGAAAGAGCGCCGCCACGAGCTGTTCCTACCGATTGAGATATACGGATTTTGTTCAACAAAAAAGATGACTTTTTAAATTTCGCGGGCTACGTACATTTGATTTTCGATTTTTTTGTTTTGTTACGTTGGTACACATGTCCCCAACATATGTTGACATTAGCAACCATTTTTGTAGTTTGTTTTTGACAGATATAAAGGTCAATGTGCGATTTTTGCTATCGAAAAAAACGAATCAAAGAATCTGCATTAAATTTTGTGTGAAAAATAATATTAAGTGCTCCAACGCACTTAAAATGTTGACTGTGGCATTTGGTGAGTCTACTTTGAGCAAAAAAAAAAGGTTTTTAAATGGTACAAGCTCTTCTCAGAAGGCCGAGAAGATGATAATGACGATGCCCGCTCTGGACGCTCCAGCAGGTCAACAATCGATGAAAACGTTGAAGCAGTGAATAAAATCGTTATGGAGGATCGTCGAATCACTATTAGAGATGCCGGCATATCGGTTGGCTCATGTCATGCAACTTTTTCGGATGTTTTGGGCATGAAACGTGTGTCAGCGAAGTTTGTTTCGAAATTGCTAAATTGTGACTAAGAGAACCATCGCTTAGCATCGCTCAGGAGCTGTTGAAGGACGTCAACGACGATCCAGATTTGCTCAAAAGAGTCATAACTGGTGATGAAACATGGGTTTATGGTTATGACGTCGAAACCAAAGCCCAATCATCCCAATTGAAGCTGCCAGAAGAGCCAAGACCGAAAAAAGTACGCCAAATTCGGTCAAATGTGAAGGTTTTGCTCACTGTTTTCTTCGATTGCAATGGCGTGGAGCATCGTGAGTTCTTGCCAGAAGGTCGTACGGTCAACAAGGAATATTACCTTGAAGTTATGCGCCATTTGCGTGAAGCAATATGAAGAAAACGCCCGGATTTGTGGCAAAACAATTCATGGTTTTTGCATCACGATAATGCATCTGCTCGCACATCGTTGTTTGTTCGTGATTTTTTGGCCAAAAACAACATCGTAATCATGCCTCAGCCACCGTATTCACCGGACTTGGCCCCCCTGCGATTTTTTCCTACTCCCAAAACTGAAAAGTCCCATGAAAGGATGGTTTGCCACGATTGAGAAAATAAAAGCGCATATCAGAAGTGCTTTGAGAATTGGAAACAGCGCTGTGTATTATATCTGAGGGGGATTACTTTGAAGGGAACACAATAGATATTGATGAATAAATAAATATTTTTCGATAGAAATAAAAAGTCACCTTTTTTGTTGAACAAACCTCGTATATACAGGCTGTTTCAGTAATGATGCACCAGAAAATGTTTCTGACATTATTTGGAACAAAATATTTTAAGACGATTTTCCAATCGAAGCAACTTGAAATTTGCATTCATTGGAGTCGATGTTTTTAGAAATACTGTAGCGATTTAAATCTCTGTGACCGTGAAACAAAACGAGCGATTTAAATTTATTTATGAATGGCACACGGCTGCAAGGAGGCAATAAATTTCGACGAATAACTTGATTTTCTTGAATTGTTGATTGATATTTTATGAATTGTTTCCATAGTAATTATTCGTCTAATAACTATTAGCGAGTTTATTAAGAGATGCATATCTACGCCCTAAGATAGATCAATTTGGTTGAGGGAATACATTATTTGACTATTAAAGTTCAAATATGCGGTAAAATATTCGGTTTCCTTAGTTACCTTTAATGAAATGGCAACATTTGTAAACAATTTTTAAAATTGCCGCCAATGACGGTACTTTAATATCTAGGGATTTAGTATATACCACTTCAATTTTCGAAAACGCCCTTGTATCACACCACCACCTAGAAAAATTATACCAGTGAATTCATGTAAGATGGAACTGTGACGTCAGCAACAACAAATGCGCCACTGCCATTGTCATCAACAATTATGTAGATGAATTTTTGAATAGTTCACCGTGTCTGCATCACTCATACTAGTCATGATAGCCAGTTTCCTAAAATGTGACAGCCTGTTTCCTAAAAGTTTCTATATAGGCGAAGTCTATAGTAATATGATTCTCCTTGACGTTAGCGAAATCTGTCATTAACGCTTGTGTACGCCGCAATTGATTTTTGGAATGATGAAGCTACCAGTAAATCTCTTGTTTCTTTTCTGCTTGGTAAAGTGTAGGACGATGTTTTACGATGAAGAATACCTGGACGAGCTAAAGAACTACTTGAACGTCTCCAAGTACTCGAGCGGAATTTACTGTGATTACTACTGCGACTTTGAAGACATCACTAACAAGGAGGGTGTAATTCGGGATTTGAATGTGATGTGCCACTGTGTAGAAGGTCCTGAATGTAAGTCGACGTTCAAGGCCGCAAAGTTGGCCTTCAGGGAACGCCGGGATATCCTTCACACGCACAACAAGTGGCGTGATAGAATCGCCAAAGCAGAAATTGGTCTCGCCGTAGGAGTGACCTCCTATGGAGAAGCTGCGGAGATGTTTACTCTAAACTACGACATGGAGTTAGAAGCTGCCGCTTATTGTTTGACTGCATCATGCTTGGGGTTAACCACAACATGTCGAAAAACACGTAAGCACTCTAGTTATGAACAGAATATTATGCTGAAGAGGTATACGTCGGACGGGTCGAAGTACACGACGCAGCAGATTATAGACGAGGCGGTGTTTTACTGGATCACGTCGTTCCGATACTTGACGCTTGAAGACAAAGATGTTATCAAAAAGTTTGAACCTGGAAAGTGGGATCCCTTTACCCGCATTGCTTGGGGGAAGACTTCTTATGTTGGGTGCGCGGTGGCAGAGTTCAAGCAGATAGGTGCTCACGTTGATATGGTCGTTTGCAATTACTACCCAAGTGGAAATATTCGCGACGAACCGGTTTATGAACTAATTGCAGAGAAGCAACTTAGGTGTCAGTATCCTTACAAACGAAACCAGTGGTATGAGTCCCTTTGCGGGGAAGTTCCTTACGTAGCGGCGGGCTTCCGACTAGAAGGACGTGTTACTTTCTTCTTATGTGTTATGGGGCGTGTCGTCTATCACCTGTTTGAATGAAATCAAGTGCGTCTAAAGTCGGTTTGTGTAAAAAAAAACTTTCTTGTTCATTGAAGTCTTTGGGGAAGTATGGGAATGGGAGATAATACACTCTAAATACAATTCGAAGTAACTTTTCTGTCATTGTTATGCGATTTTCTCGATCTAGCTTGTGATCTAGGTGGCTTAAATACAACTTTCAGTGTCAGTGTTATGTGGTTCAGATTGTTCATCATTTGGTTGATACTGGGCGAGATTAGGAACGCTGAGTTTCCATATGGATTAAATAAAAAGTTAAATTTGAAAAGCTACACTAACGGTAGTTACTGTGAGTTAAACTGCTTTGTCATACATCCTGAAATTCCTAGCAAATATCTATTGTACCGAAACTTCTTGTGTCCATGCACGTTGGTTCCTAGCTGTAGTTCGACATATAAGTACGACGACTTCGGCATGGTCGAGCGTTTGTACATCATGCATGTTCACAACAAGTGGAGAGACAGAATATCAGCCGGTTACCTAATCCCTTGGAAAGGCAATCCTGAAATACTCCTGACCTTGAATTACGACCTTGAATTGGAAGCTGCCGCGCGTTGTCAAGCAATGCAATGCATGACTATGTATGGTTCTTGCAGAAAATCCAAGAAGTTCATCACGTATGGTCAGAATATCTATTGGAAAAGAAGTGAAACTGACGAGTCTAGATATTCCTTAGAGGTTTTGATGGATGAGGCGTTGTGGGACTGGTATAAAACTATCCAGAACATTGATACCGACATTATCAAGCAGTACAAACCAGGACAGTGGGATCGGTTTACTCAGTTGGCCTGGGCCGACACGGCGTTTGTCGGATGTTCAAAGTCTCAGTATCGTGATGAGCAAAACTTCTTCATTCAGCTGATTATATGCAATTATGGACCGAGTGGCAACATCGAGGGAAAGACGGTGTTTAAGATCGTTGAATCTAAAAAAGATATAAAGTGCCCTCATCCGTACAGAAAAAGCAGAATGTACAATCACCTTTGCGGTGACATTGAATACACCGCTGATCTGAATCATTATCATCATCATGTGCCGTCACCTTTTGTATTGATGGCTGGGTGTATTGCGTATCTTGCAGCTTAAGAATCCCCAGTATGAATTATTGTTCGTTTCATTACAAATATATGCATGTTAGATCTTGTTAGTCTTTTCGATGGTAATATAAACGTCGAGCTTTCTTTAGATGATAGGAGCGTCATAATTTTGAAAAAAATAGACGGAGGCGGCATCCGCAGACAATTCCCCACGAAATTCCCAATATCCGTTGGCCCGTCTGTCACTCCTTCCATATTGGAATATATGACGGAGGTCAGAAGAATAGAATCGGAAATATTTGCAATTTTCCGTCGACCCTGAGCGCTCCCGCCACCCGGCCTTTTTCCTAAATAATTTATTTTTATTTTCGCTGTGCGTCGATATGAAACTCCGGGCCCGGAGCGCCCGGATTGTTAAATCGCCCTTATCGGCCAGATATGGCCCGGCATGAAAAATACGCTCCGAGATTTTTCGCAGATCCGGAGCGGCCTTTGTACGTGTTTGTTGTTGTTGTGGGTGTGTGGGGGCGCATTAGCCCGGAGCATAAATCAGTTTTACCGCGCCTGTGTGCCTACGGCGTAAGTGCCTAGTATTAGTGGCGGTTTGCGACGTTAAGCTCCGCTAATCTCCCGGAGCCACCTATTAATCTAGGCGGCGTGGATTAGATGGCGGTGGTGCTGCCTACCTAAACCGCCTCAGATACACTCGCTGTGCCAATATGTTCCCAAACTAATCGCTTTTATATTTTATCCTGGCCTCCATTTATTAGAATTAACGAAAAACATACTGGCAAGTTTCTAAATCGGTCTGCAACGCAATTACTCCCCTTCTCAATCCCACAAAACCATAAAAAGAAGTCGGTCTTAAAAAAAAACAAATATAAGCATTGTATCAGCCCTAAAAATAAATCAATCAAGCTCCACGTTGGGCGCCAAACTATGCATGTTCATGTTAAGATGGACGCCATAATGTGCAAAATTTTCATTTCTCTTCGAGTTCTTAATTTCTCTTTTCACTTTCCTTTTAAATTCATAGTCGGTTTTTCATCAATTCGTTTCAGCGTAATTTTGCCTTCACGCCTCCGCGCATAATTCATTCACTGCGATATTCGCTCTTTCCGGTGGTTGCCAAGAGACGGAGACACTCTTCCACTTCCCTGCTGCGTCTATCAATGGATTTATCATGACCATCGAGGATGCGATACGAAAATTTGAATATCAAAGTGGGCCTGGGAGACCACGCTTTTCGTTTCGGCTGCCTTTATCGCGTGGTGTGTTTTCTTCGCCAACGTGAAATATTTATTAGGGTGGGGGCACGTGAGTACAACCCTGATGTATCATTGAGAGAGCCATTTGGTTTTCTTAAGAAAACGAGAGTCTTGAATGTTCGTCAAAATTTATATCTGGTTCGTTCTTGTATTTTCATATTAGGAAATTTATTGAGGGAACTCACGGAAAAGATCTTGTGTGCGGAAAAAAATTCAAAATTCGACAAAGGGTGAGGGTGATGTGAGGAGAGTCACCAAACATCGCCTTTCAAGATCAGTTCTAAGAATAGTTTTACTTGAAGTTTTCTGTTTTTGAAGACCTGAAGAAAATTTTTTTTATCCCACTAAATGAAGTTATAAGTTTTTGGATTAGGATTGCCCACATTTGAGTGTCCTTTTCACTGTCAAGTGACGATAGGAGGCGGAGTCACCTAAAAGCGTTGATAACGGTTTGCCGCTTTCTTCCTTAAACTTCAGTTCAACTATCAAATGATGTTTGTGACAAGTTCAACTATAGTTAGCTGCATTAACTGATTGCGATTAGATCTATATTCAGTGCCATCTCATCTAAGTTTACGTGACGATCATAGGCGTTACTTAAAACGTCGATGAGATGGCGTTGAGTGGAGGATCTAACTGAAACAGTTTAAAAGCCGGTCATGTAACAGCAATTCTCTCATACGTGATTGGTAGATGGCGTTTACACACTGTCGTATTAGTTGTTTTATTTTACAATCTTCACTGACAATAAAATTATTAAAATCAAGTTTTCTTGCCAGATGAAAATTATGAAAATTAATTGCCAGTTACACAATTTTAGTTAATTTTAATAAAATTATTGGTGGGTGTAGTTTTTTTCACAAAATAAACTTTTACTTGGCAGTCAGCTGTTTTTGAAGTCCGTCAAACATATCCGTTAATCTGTTTACATCCTTTAGACATCTAGCAAAGGAGTCTGCTCATTAAAGTTTTTTCAAACGCAACTCTTTTATTATACAGTCTTGAAACCAATAGATGGCGTTTAAACAATAACCTCGTTTCGAAGGGAACTGCCTATGGGTATAATGTGGTCTGCCAAAAAATAAAAATAATAAGAAGCTACCGACAAAGTTCTGCAATAGATGTCCATTGGGATTTGTTCTTTCCGAAAATCGAAACGTCAAATGCATGTAAATTTATGCGACCTATTGCAAGATGCCCGGCGCAAAACAGCTATTCATATGCGCGCGTTAAAACGAGTTAAAGTCTCCCTTCGTGGTAGCGTTGCAGCGCAATCTGCCGGGAGCGACGGCCGTCGTCTGGAAACTTCGTGGTCAGGTTTTTTTTACCTGGGCGTCAGCGGCTACAGCGCATAATTTAAAAAGTTCAGCGCGCGATGTTCATCTCAGATCTGCACCACCTACAGACCTACAGGCTTCGCTCCTTTCCTTACTGCAACCATAATAACCTCATTTTCACCTTTTCATAGGAGGATTTTAACAAGCTTCTAGGAACGCTCCCAATTACGTCGTCTGCACAGGAACCTCAACTGGTGATTTGATTCTTTATGTAATTTGCAAGGTGAGTCATCTGTTAGAGATCCTGCTGATTTAATCAAAGCCACCATCTGACCTCTTGCCTGCTCGCAAACATATCCTAGACGGGATAAACAAACTGGACGCTAATCTCGTCCGGCTGGCGAATGCAATTATAAGCCGGTGTAATTTGAAATGCGAAAGGACGACGACGGCAGCAGCGTCGGCTGCGCGAGCGAAAACGGCCAGCCATTAATTAATTAATAACCGGGGGGGTCCCCGGACGAATTCGGGTTAGCACACTTGGGATTGGAGCCGTCGCGAATTTGCTCGGCCAGCCGCTCGAGACTTGGCGCTAGCTCCGAGTTTGCAGTGAGGGAATCACACAGGTGATACATGATTTTGGTTTGAGCTTTAATTGCGAAGACGTCTGTGGTTTGAGGTTTTATGTGCTTTTCCTCCGGAACTTCAAGAGAAAATTAATGGTAGCAGATGCGGAACTAGAAATCTCATGCGAGTGAGTGTAATCAGTTCTGAATTGAATTCTTTGAAATACGTTTAAGATCTTAGAGAAAAACTCAAAAGATCACTCATAAACCAGAAAACTAAGAGGGGCGGAGTTAAATGTTTCAATGTCGTTGGACCTAGAGAACATTAGGCCACGCCCATTTTTGATTCTTAGTGATTGTGAACGATAGAGATTCGCTAATACAAGCCGATGTATTCAACCTCGAATTAGGATTTACTATTTCACTGAAATACATCCGGACTGCAAGAAGTAGTAAATGACCACTAAGATTGCTTTATTTTTATTTGAGAAATACTTGAAACTGCTTAAATTAAACAAGAGAGATAAAGATAATTAACGACACCAAGTATTAATAGACTAGTATCCAAAATTCTATTCTATTATTATAGAGTCACTACTATCCTTTTAGTAAGAACAACAGGACACACCTACCGCTGAATAGGCGGAGTTATTGAGTATTAATCGCCGTTCATTGGCTCAAATCATTGTTTGATTCGCTTATATGAACCAAGGAACATAAATGTAGCTCCGACGCCATTAAAATTAAAATTAAAATTTAAAATGGACCGATGTCTTCAACACTAAATTAGGATGAAACACATTCGGAGTGTGTAAAGTCAGAAATAATGAATGACCTCTGTGAAAAGTTTACTTTTATTTTGGAAAAATGATAAAGAGCTTATATGAGGACACGTGTGTTACAGAGTAGATGAGACTATGGAGGTTGATGCTAATTCGTTCATATGATACAGTGAGTATCAATCTCGTATCGAGAAACAGGAGATAAACGATTGTTAATTCTTTCGGCAAGAACTATAGGACACTTTAGACAGTGTCTCGTTATTCTTGGCGCCACAATAGTATTGGCTAGTGAAAGCGACGGTATGCAAAACGACATTGCTGCTTTACTCAGTAATGTCTCACAATAGAAATAAAGAGGCATAAATCTCACGTTGTCTTTAAGCAGATAGTAAGACATGTTTATCACAAAAAACTGATGTGGATACCAAGTGTCGATTCTGTAATGCCTGACTATTAGCGCAGGATTGAGATACGTCCAATCAACGCGTTCGTATATATACGAGTAGAATAGCTATACCGGTTCTGACTCGCTTATGGAGAATTAAAATTATTTACCAAATGTGTTGTCTATCATCGTGGCGCGTTCGATACGAGAGGCGCTCTAATGCGAAGGAGTGCGATGGGCGGTGACTCCTGCGTGGAGTTGCTGATGTGTGGAGTGTGTAATAAAGAAGAGTGACACCTGTGTGATAGAAACTGTTCCCCCTGTTTAATAGCGTTAACGGACCTCTCGCGCTCAGCAACTATAGGCAACTATACATACACATTTGGTTAATTTTCCATAAGAAAGTAAGCCTGAACCGGCATACCTTTTCTTCTTACGCGGGCTACCAATTTGTCTTCGATTGCATGCTTCGCTTCCATCTTCTCGTGGGGGCGAATGACATTCCTAATGAAATTATACATACCAACACCCAAGCTAAAAACTTGCTCGCTGTTAGGACTATAAGTCGCTCCTGAAACATGCTAGCTCCTAAACCATTTTTAGGAGTTTAAACTCAATTGGTGACACCCTATGCAAAACTCAACGGGCTTCCCGAGCAACTGACCGGTGAACGTTCAAGATTTATTTCTTCCAAATAAGGCACTTGCAAACCGGGCTATCTCGGGATCGTCGGGTGAGGTTGTCAGTCTTCAAAGGAATCCAACCAAAACTTCAGTCGGGTTATGAAAGTTGCATCCCGAAGGAGCTATGTCGTTACCGACCTTAGGCCGGTAGGCGGACTCCTGCCACTGGCAATATCGCATTAACGAAGGAGAGAGATAAGGAGACGTTATTCCTCGCATTGTCTCGAAGCCACCAGGTCAAAGACAACGCAACTTGCCTCTTTGTTGAGTAGCAATGTAAGATGTAACGACCAGAAAATAAGAAACAAGGGGGCCACACAGACGCGACACCAAGAGACTGTTTTCTGACCTTGGTATCATATTGTATTTACGCGCTATTTTTGCGTAAGTCTTGTTGGAGTCCTCGAGCTACTCTTCTGCTGGGTCTAGAAATCCAGGACACGTCTATCGATGAGAGTAATAGTAGGCGTGGTCACCAAGCGTTGGTTATCGTTTATTGTTTTAAAGCAAGCAATTTACGATTGTTATTGTTGTTGAAAATGACATATTTTAAGTAGGTTTCAATTAACTATCGCCAAATGAGAGAGATTAGAGGCGTTCATCCTTGCATTGTCTTGAAGCTACTAGGTCAAGGACAACGTAACTTCCCCCGCGTTAAATAGCAATTTAAGGTGCAACTACCAAGTGTCGATACGAACCAGAAAGTAATAAACAAAATAGATGAGGGGGTGTTAATCATAGCAGACCATTGGATTTTCCTGTCATGCTCACTGTTACGACTAATATTAGGCGTAGTCGATAGCTTTGTTTAGGACATTAATGTTTTAAAGCAAGCAATTTACAATTGTTATTGTTGAGAGTGACTTGTTTTAAGTAGGTACCACTACAATTCAAGGTTTCGAGCTCAACCATGATTGGTTATCAGTGTAAGCCAATACGAGAGCGTTAAACTCAATAGAATTTTCAAAAAGGACGTTAAACTCAGTTGAAAAATCAAAAAGGCGTTAAGTTAAAAATTCGTATCATTAACGGTGAAATCCAGGATGTTGAATATTTTTCTGATGGTTTCATGTTTAAAATTTTATGTATCTTAAAAATAGGGCGACAACATTCTGTATTAACCGGAAAAATCGCCTACCGCGAAAGTATGATGTGAAACGCTGAAGTCTACTGGAGAATTCAAAATTGCAATAATATAATTGATGTTCCATCAAAAAGTGTACATTTCCGTTGCATCTCGAAACTGTGATCAATTTTTTTTTCTAAGTATAAAAATGAACGTTGCAGGATGAGAAATCACGCCTAACTCCCTGTATATTAAGAACGAAGTTTCAAGACAGTGTTTTGTTATTCGTGAAGTTGGTGCGTCATCGATCGCGTGTCGGGAGGGAGTATAAGAGGTCACGTGATTTCATTTCACCATTTCCATAATTGAGAATGTGGTAGTAATAATCGCATATGAATAACTCACCCCCGAGCTTTTTTGATTATGCGCTGCACGCAAGTTCCTGCTTAAGAGCTCTCATTACGATTTTATTATTTTTACGGCCGTAACATCAACGATGCTGATGCTGATGATGATAAACGCAATTAGATTACACGGTCGGTTGGGCCGCAATCGAGCCCGTATAGTTGGCGCACGGAGCCCCCGTAAATACTATCTGTCCGTGCAAATGACGGCGGATCCGAGAGATATTTAATAATTGTTCCCGGCATTAATATTCCGTTCGCAGGACCCACACAGAGTAGTAACAGATCACAAATAATCTTAGCGAGGCAATTTGATATCTGGAATCCGCAGAGCTTTGAGGCGGTCGTAAATCTCGATGCAAACGACGCTGCTGCGGCGGCGGCGGCGGTAGTGGAACAAGTTTCCATTCATCCGGGACGGATATTAACATTTACGGCGGTGCCTTCGGCCTCGGAACGAGTTTCGACGGAGTTTCCACGTTATTGCCGCAGAAAATGACGAGCGCGATATTTATTGCCTTGTGAAAACGCTCGCCGAGTAAACAAGCCTTTTTGCCTGAGAGATATACAATAACATAAGCGCATGACAATATCACTAGCAGACTTTACTTACGATATAAAAGAAGAGAAACCATAAACATAAAAATTTCTGCTTGTGTATATGCATTACAGTGCTAAAATTGTGTATTAAAATGTTTGTTAATGTCGCGAGGACATTGTTGCTTGTAGAGAATTATAGCCAATCGTTATCGATCATTGGCGTTTAAACTCCGCCCTATACCTCTACCACTGAGCGGTAGGTGTGTCCAACCACTTTTAACTACCAATACTGGCCATACCTTATATTAAAGGTAGAGGCGTATCTTGTTCTTTTTGACCTGCTGCTTTAAAAATGTCATGTTACATCGCTTATTGTTTGTGTTAAAACGTTTGCTGAAGTTAATCATTGATAATCAAAGAGTAAGTCATTGACGATTTCACTTCGACTCCTAATATTTCTAACACTGACTATACAATAGGGAGAATTAAGACATGAAATGGCAGTTTGCAAGATTATCGGGGGATTAAATTGCTAACTAACTAACTAAATCCATTTATAAAAAGAGCAATTCGATTTTGATTGGTCATCTGTTTATTCCGATCTTAAGCGATCCATTGAGCTACTTTGTCTTTACTCTCTTTATAAAGGACTCTAATAGCATCTAATATTTTAGCCATCCGTTACCCAATTTTGTTGAAAATATGCGACATCTCTTAACGGACGGCGTGTCCTGTTCCTCTTGATCTAGTGAGTCAAAGATGACTTTCAAGCTCTACTTATTTTGTCACATAGAAAAATAAATCAAACAAGTGATGTGTGTATTGTTTCGCACGGTGACTCCCCTCTCTCGTACTTAATTGGGAATGTCCTGATAACCTAAGAACGTTAGTTTTTTATAAACAGTTTAAGAATAAAAACTGTTGTCGACCAATGACTATTTGACTTCGCCCTCTAATACATCAGAACGTGGATGTAGTGGCGAACTTCGCTAATATCTAATACTATAATACTACTCGTCGTTCGATGTTTTCCTTTGCCCTCTTCACTTAACGCTGGGAATGTTGTTTTGTAATCAAACTCTACAAGTATTCAATCGGTGTTAATAGTTATTAGTGATTGCGCTCCATATTACTTAGGAACAGTTTAAGTACTCTGGCGTCATGTTTGGTTTGTGGAGATTGATCGCCTGGATCATTTCCTCTCCTGTCTTGGTTCCCTTCTGAGGAGGGCGAGAATGGGTACTTTTATTAAGATTGTGTTATGTTTCTTGGCCTTGCGCGGTTGTGTGCTGTGGTGTGTGAAACGGCCGCCCTCATGAGTGGATTGCTGTGTTGGGCTGCTGCTTCTACTTCTTTGCTGGCTTTTCCCTTGATGTGTTCCTTCAGCGGTGTGATCTTCAGGTCCTTTGCGATGTTGTCGTTCCTTACGAACCTGGGCGCGTTCGTTGCCATTCGAAGGATCTTGCGTTCGAGCGTTTCTAGCATCTTCAAGTTGGAGGGGGCGGTGGTGGACCAGGAAGTTGAGGCGTATATTATTGAGGGTCTGAGGATTTGCGTGTAGATCAGTTTCTTGTTGCCGAGATTGAGTTTGCTTCTTCTGCTTAAGAGGGGGTAAAGTTTGGCTGTTGCTGCTTTTGTTTTATTTTTGGTTTGAGTGATGTGGGCTCTCCAGTTCAGTCTCTTGTCGATTATTGCTCCTAGGTAGGTGATGTTTTTTCTCCAGGGGAGGTGTTTTTTATTGATGATGAGGTGCTTTTTTGAGGGGGATTTCTTTTTGGAGATGAGCATTGTCTGGGTTTTGTCTGCGTTAATTTGGATTTTCCATTTTTGGTAGAATTGTTGGATTTGGTTGATGTGTACTTGCGTGTTGTATAGCGATTGTTTGGAACTGTTGGACGTGGAGGTTATGGCGATGTCGTCTGCGTACATGAAGAGTTGCGTTTTTTGTGTTTTTGGGAAGATATCATAACCCCAGCAACCCCCACAGAAATCAAGGACATCATCAACACACTGCAGATAAAGAAGGCCCCAGGACACGACAAAATCACCAACAAAATGGCCAGAAACCTCCCCAGAAAACAAATCACCACACTGACGACTACAATAAACGCAATCATGCATCACGCATACTACCCCACAGAATGGAAAAGGGCAGAGTTAGTCATGATAAAGAAACCGGGAAAACCACCACAAGACCCACTCAGCTACAGGCCAATCAGCCTTCTGCCCACCTTGGCGAAAATAGCGGAAAAGGTGATCCTAGAACGCCTAAAAACCATAAACCAGAACAAAAAATCCATCCCAAACGAGCAGTTCGAATTCCATGAAGCTCATTCGACGGAGCAACAAATCCTAAGGTTAACAGAATTCATCAACGAGGGTATAACGAAAAACAAAGTCACCATGATAGCCGCCCTAGACATCGCGAAAGCCTTTGATAAGGTATGGCACGAAGGTCTCATCTACAAACTACACTACATGGCTCAACATCCACTCAGAATGACACAACTCATGGCCTCTTTCCTAGAAAAAAGGACATTCTACATAAGAGTAAACGAAGAACGCTCGACCCAAAGACCAATACAAGCAGGAGTACCCCAAGGCTCACCACTCTCACCGATTCTATACAACAGTTTAAGTATTCTTAAACTGCTCCTAAGTAGAGATCGTCGTCAACCAATGGCAATTTAATTCCGCCCTCTAATACATCAGAGCGTGGATGTGGTGGTGGTCTTCATTAATATCTAAGGCATACTCAAGCTACTCATTGGTAGATGTTTCGCACTGGTGACTCCGCCCACTTCTACTTAAAGCTGGAAATGTTATGTTTCTCTTAGTTTAAGAACAACTTACCACACCCCCTATTTTTTTCTGTAATTGAACATCGTTATCGATGTTTATAATTATTGGTGACTACGCCCCCGAATACTTAGGATCTATTTTAGAGCAGACGTTTTCTGCTTTTTATGTTTCAAGTGATTGAACACCGATGTTTGAATTATATGAAAAATTGCAAGGGTGACTGCCACTTATAACCAGCAATCATTCCTTTAAAAAATTGTTGTGTGTTTCTCAAGTAAATATCTAGCACTACCTACTCACCTTGAGTAAGACGATGTTACAATTGCTATTTATTTGGTAATTAAAATCAACCTTCAAACTGCTGACGCTACTTGTAATAGGTGATGGTGACCATGTCCCCTGCAATTTAAGATTAGTTTAATGGTGGCTACTGATTTAATCGCGACATCTTCCGTCCAATTTTTGATCTACTCTGTCTAATAATAATGACAAATGATAACCCATGTCGTTATTATACCCAAGGCAATCAATCAATGCAAAAAGAAAATATAGCATTAAATATAATTCTAAATTTGCTTCAGATCGGTTTAAAATGTGGAATCCTCGAACATCCTTTAGTTAGCTCTTTTGATTCTAATTGGAATATCATTAGCAGCAGAACAAAACGAGAATCTCCGCAATGTTACCGACCAACCTTTCTTACTTTGGACAGTGTAGTATAGCATGGAAACTACTAATATATTCGGTTTTGTATGTACATTTTCTGATTGGCTATTTCGTCCTGTTTGGGGCTTAATCAGCAGAATAGTACTTCGAGGTCTCCTTTGCAATCCCACTGTCAGCATGTTATGCGCCCCATGCATAAGGTGTTCCGGCCAATGAGGTTGCGGTGGAGTTGTCCAGCTACTCTTCTGCTGATGAGACCCCAATTGGGGTAGAAATAATAATAATAATAATAATAAGTCGACTGGAGACAAATTTCAGAATTAAGAGTAGACGTTGCTTTTAGGTGAGTGATTCAATGACGACGCGACGAAAGAATTAGAAAACGACAATGATAATTGTCACTAATAACCACTGACACTGAAATCAAACATCGTCGAATATTATTGCTCACTAGTATCTCCACCTAACAGCGTGAACCAATAAGCATGTTCCGTTTCTTTTGCTCTGGGGTTTTCCAAAGTTGATAATACAATTGGTATTTTGTAATTATAACTCCGCCTTCATTCTACCAACGTTACGCCCTTTGCTGCTACCTAAGAGTGGCTTCACAATTACTGATTGATTTATTAATTAAGAAATAAACAACAAAAAGCTTAAAGATGTGATTGCAATGTCGATATCATCTGAGCCAACTGCTTTGTTTTTATTGATAATGACACTCCGCCTTCTGCTGCTCCTGGTTCAATAATACCGACCCCCCACTACCGTACTAAACCAATCATTGGAAGGGAACAACTGCGTTAAAATAAGACACGCCCATTCCCATTAGTGTTTATGGATACAAGATTCTGCAAAATTTTTTTAAATTCATTTTTTCATAATTTTTGAAATTGTCATATGAGGGGTGGTTTAAGCGTGCATCAATTATAGTCCGTTAAAGTTAATTTTCAAAATATGTTTTTTTTTTTTTAATTCTTAACACGATTAATCCATGCCACTTCGTCAGTTTGGGACTGGGATTCACCAGCTGCACTTGCAGGTCCCAATTTACGTCGTCGAGAGAAGGAGCATGATGGGGGGTAGAAATGCGTTTTTTCATCGTTCTAATTAACAAATTCGAGGGCGCACAAACGAAACGACTCTGCGATTTGGCGCGGCGCGATGCGGGTTCCATTCCAAAAAAATCCCCTGACATAACTTCCAATTAATCCCGCGCGGACGCGTTTCGAAAGAGGGCGCTGTTTATCGACGTCGTAAACACGTCGCGACGCGCCGGGGTATTTGCTGCGACGCTTTTCGGCGGCGCCTTAATGGGAACTTAAATCGGGGAAACACCTGAGTCCTCGCGTGTTTCTTAATTCACCCATTTTTTTTCTTTGGTGCAATGGAAGGGGCAGATTAATGTGTTCGATGACGCGTTTTTTCAACGCCCGTTTTAAAATCTAGAGTGCTTTCTCTGCGGATTAGATGAAAAAATGAAGGGATTTATCAACGCGAAGTAATTTTCATAATCAGTTACGTTGGTGGAGTGATAGTTTCTTCTGCATAAACACTGTGAAATAGCGCGCTAGAATCGAAATTACGTTCTGTCTCGAGTTTCTTTACGCGTTCTTCGAGCGAGAGCTTTTCGTGGTGCATAAAAGGCACGTAGGGTGGCGCGCCCAAGTGGGCTTTTAGGTTTTTCGCTTGAAATATTGGAAGTATTAGGGGCGGTGGCGGCGCGTTTGATTGATCTCGGAATTCAATTTGTGTACGGAATTGTCGCCGGCGTAATGGCATTCGCACGTTCCCCGGCAATCGTATTATGTCTGAAGCGTTCTGTATGCTTTGTAGCGTTGCACCGGGTCTTTTTGGGGCGCACCAAAGGCTCTTTTGTCGGTCCTCTGTGAAACAACGGGGAGAAAAGAGCTGGATTTTATAGCGTTCGCTTGGGAACGACAGAAATATCGGAACCGGAAGTGAAACAAAAATGTGTTACGTTGGGCACCAAGATTGTGAGTTTTAGTATGGAAGTAAAATCGTTACACGTGATACATAATTTTAAGTTCCATGGTAATATTTCTGATAAAACAAGAATCAAGAACAATCGGCCACGCCTACTACTAAATGGCGTTAGTAGGCGGAGTTCCCAAGTCGGTATTAAGCTAATAACATTCAAAAGATATTGGATATTGTCCGGAAACCAAAAATAAGTTTAATCGGTTTTGTATCCCGACAACATTCTCAAATGAGAAAAAATTAAAATTCCACTCACTAGACAAAACTTCTAAGAAGTTTTTTTTTGCCAAGTACAAAAGACTACGTCCACTGGTCATTGACGATAGTAGGCGGGGTCTTCAAGAATCGAGATTGGCCACAACTTTAAAAAGGTATGTCGCGTTCAGAAACATTTTTAGACGTATATTAAGAAACATAAGCGATTGGTTAAAAAAACTTTCAATGGAGAAGACACTCAATATGATCATTTTATCAAGTGAGAAGCAATAGGTCACACCTATTGCTAAGTAAGGTAGTCACACCTACTGTTAAGTAAGGTGGGGAGTCCAAGCGTCGATGTTAATCCAATGCCATTCAAAAGGTAGTCTGTTGTCCAGAAACAAAAAAAAATAGATTTAACATATTTGAGAAAAATTTTAAAATGGCTGTCATAAAGAAGACAACTAAGAAGTCGTTGAATTTTGTATTATGCGTGACTTACCACACCGAGAAAAATAGGCTACGTCTACTGGTCAATGGCTACTAGGCGGAGTCTTTAAAAATCGAGATTAGCCACGACTTTCAGCAGAAAAGTTATCTAGTGAGAAGCTAAGTGGTGTTAGTAGACGGAGACTTCAAGAGTAGATGTAGGGCCATTGGCGTTAAACTGAAAAATCTTTGTCTTTAGAGAAGACAGTTAGGAAGACATTGATTTTTACGTTATCGTTGAGAACATAGCCTATGCCTACTGATCAATGGCGACAGTAGGAGTTTTTTAATTCGAGTTTGGCTCGTAATAGTAAGTAATAGACCACTCCTATTGTTATGTGGAGACTTCAAGCCTTCAAACCAATGGTATTCAAAACGTAGTATGTTTTCCGGAAACATAGTAAAATTGGTTTGACATATTTGAGAGAAATTGAAAAGATGTCTTTTCTACTAGACAAGACACCAAATGGATTACCAAGAAGTAACAGGCCACGCCCATTACTAAAGTAGTGTCAGTAGGGGGAGTCTCTAAGCATTGCTGTTCAGCCAATGACGTTCAAAATGTTGGATATTGTCAGGAGACATAAAAATGGGTTTTAAAAAGTTTGAGAGAAATTGGAAAATGTTTTCATTAGACCTAAGAAACCTTGTGTTCTTGTATTATCGTCAGCTTACATGCTAAGAAAAATAGGCTATGCTTACTGACCATAAGAATAAGTGAGGTCTTTAAAAATCGAGACTAGACATAACTTTAAGAAGTATGACATGTCCGGAAATATTTCTAGATACAATTATATTAAGAAACATAAACGATTAATTTAGCACGTTTGAGAAAAAAAATCCGTGTAGTAAACAAGATACCAAATGTTAACGGATTACTGAGTAAGAAGAAATAGGCCGCGCCTACCTACCTTAGTAGGCGCGTCTTAATAAATTGTAATAGATGATGCTTACTGCCAAGTGGACTGTAGGTGGGGTTTCAAAGAGTTGTAATGAGCCACGCCTACCGTTAAGTAGTGAGTAGGCGCAAGTAGGGTCACAAAGAGTTGTTATGAGCCAATAATATATCAAAAAAATTGTGGCAATTTCGGTCAAGTGGATAATGACATTAAAACTCACCCTTAAGGAGAGATGCCGAGTTTTATTTCGAACTCTGGCATAGTTTGTGATTAGGCGGAGTTACGCGTGGTCAACAACGATGGATTCTTATAAGCATTATTAAGAGCTTTAAAAAAAAATACAATTATGTTGTAGTAGAAATGCGATGCTAAAATGTGACAGATTGGTGCAAAAATCCGATACATGTCTTGATGCGTAAAACCTCATGTCAGAAGTAGGAGAATAAAAAATAAAATATTGTTAAAAAGAATAAAAAAAATAGTATTGAGATTTTAAAAGCTTTGGATTCTGTCCCGTCATAATTCGATTTACGCCCAGCCGTGAGCCCTCAATTTCATTCTTAAGTCGATGCAAATTTCTTCGAAAGAGGGCGCCTAATAGCCGCACAATACTCTACCTGAAACGAAACGAGATTTGGCCGCGGGCGTTCCACCGAAGGGGCTCCCCGAGTTCTCATCGGAAGCGTTGCGTTCGACGTTTATTTTTATACGCCGCCCCACCCGCCCCTCGTTTCATTTGCATAAACACCGTTTTATTCGTTTCTTACATTTGCTCACCGCCGCGATAAATAAAACCCTCCAATCAAACGGACGATTTTTTCTTTTTTTTTGTTGGATTAATCGGCGAATCCTGCGGAGATAATTCCCGGAGCGCTGTTCATTTGTTCGCTTTGTCCCCGCGTCGTAGGAGGCATAAATTTCCTCCGAGCTACTCCGGTTAATCTGTTGTCGGCGAAAGTAGTGGCGGTAGATCAGATGTAACTCGGATTCTCGGGGACTTCCCCAATAAGGAACGGCGCGTAACTTACCTGTACCTGACAGCCGTTATTAGTGCTACCAACTTTGGTAATATATCCCGTCCGTATTAAGAACGGGCGCGTATTAAAACTAAATTATCTCGACGAGACTCACTTGATGATTTACTGTTAATAGGGCGCGACTTCGACGAGCGCGTCGAGACGCAGGGTCGCTAATTGTTGTTTCGCGTTGATTAATAGACCCTCAACGAATCTCCTCATAGTATTATACGAGAGTAGAATAGCTCTACCCAAGAATAATTTGTAGATTATTTCGTAAATTTACGGAAAAGGTTGTGCTTCTGGTAGACAGCAGCTTAAAATCTTTCATTGCAAACCTATTGCAACCCTTCTGCGGAATTATATGAAACTGGCGGATTTAAACTAATTCATTTCATCCAATTTGTCAATGGCTTGAGGCGTAATCTAGAACTTTTAACATTGATCACGAGACTAGAATGTACAGGATATTAAAATTATTGAGGGTCTGAACATAGGTGAGGAAGTTGTTTCCCAAACAAGTAGCGCCCTTTATATTTTTTTCTTTCCGCCGCGGTCACACTTATCTTAGTAGTTGTCGTAAACGAGTTAAATGCATACATATTGTACTGAATAAAAAACGTCCCATGTTGGGCGTCATATATTCTAGGATAACAATGACTTTGATTTGGTCGTTGGATGATTTTTCCCGCTTGCGATGGCAGATGTTTAATGGTAAGTTTTCCGTCTTACTTAGTACAAACTAAAATTAAACATAACGCAAATTCATATTTGACACTTCACGTTGGGCGCCAAACATTCTAGAATCAGATATTTTTATTTTGTTCTCGCCTTTCGATTGTAGCATCTTCTGGTTTAACAACAGCAAATTTATTTTTACATCTTTGTTGGGTGTCAAACATTTACACGTTACTTTTATTTTGTGTTGTGCATATGAAAATAAGTATATGTAGTCATTCATATCACCTCTTGCTCTTTATATACAATTTTTTGGTACTTATATTGGGCGACAAATATATTTCTGGCCAGTGTTACATATACGGTCTGTAAGAAATTGTTGAGGGGAATTGTTTGTTCCTGTATTTTTTTATGTTGGGAATTGTTAGCTCTATCATTCATCCCTGTTTGGCCCTTTATAAACTTGCGAAACTGTGGAAAATTCTACTTGGAAATATGTCCAGCTCAGTGGAGATGGGATAGGTTACAAGTAGATTGTCGGTACCTAGAACTTGGATGTAAAGAGGGCGCCACCTGGCTTAAACTTGTCCAATTAGGCTAGCAATACTCGTGGTATCGCTAGGACTACACACGTTTATACCCGCAGAACATATGCAATTGTTAGTTAGCCTGTATAATGACACAACGAACAGTCATCCTGTATAGTATACAAGAATTAGACAGAAACAGGGAGAATAACGGTATGGTTGTTTATTTACACACAAAATATGAACCGTAATTAAAACAGGAATAGGCTTTATAGAAATAAGTTTGCCGAGCAAATCTATAACGGTAACGGCCATGACATAACGCTTAAATAGTGAAATGAAAAGTTAAATATCTCAAATATTACAACACGATGTTACATTCAAATTAACAAAAATTTGTCTCAAAGTTCACAATAAGGTTTTACTTTAAAAATTAACTTTATGAACGGGGTTTGGAAGGCCCCAAAAGCCTATATTTGACAATTAAGAATTCGGGGGCATAGACATGTACCCAAAACATGTACATCGATACAAAAAAAACAAAAGAAAGAGTCAACGATATCAAAACGTTCTCCACCAAACTACAGGGGTGTTCGTCCACTGAAGGGGGGGTGGGTACAATCTTCGCAGAGTGCCCCATGAGGTTCAGCAGCTACTACGAAAAGTTCTTTTTCTGCGAACATGGTGTGAAAGTAGTCGGATCTTGAGGCACGATGGCATCACCAACAAAGTTCGTTCGGGGGAACGATTGTGGCCCCAAAAGTTTCAACAAGTAGGGTAATCCTACCCATGGAACTGGTCCAACACAAAATGCTAGGAAGAAACACATAAATAAGAGAAATTCGACAGCGAAAGGAAATGACTCCACTGACTTCTTAACAATGGGCAAACGAAAGAGAGTAACGTTTTGGTCTTCGAACGACGTATAATTATCCGCCAACAAGCGAGGAAACTAGATATTCCAGAAATTTCTCATTGACGACCTTAAAAACCTAGTTTCTCAAGGCGGTCCGAATTAAAGAAGCGTTACAAAAGAGGAATAATGGCCAACCATCACCTCTTAGAATTTAACGCGAAGCACAACAGAGGAACCAACTTCATGAGAAGTTACCAAAGTTAACTTAACAAAACAAGTGGAGAGATCATAGTAAAGAAAAACAGGAGCGATCAACGGTAACCACAGATAAACGAAATGGTTGAAAAACTCGATTGTAGGAATTGTAGGCTCCCCCATCTCATGTTAATACATAAACATTTTAGGATTAATGGCATTTTTGCTTTGGATTGTTTTTGGTCGCTTACAAATCAATTTTTAACGCTTTCAGTTGATTGCCCAAGTTACGTGGTTTTTATTTTGAACCAATTTTTGTCATTAGAATACGTATGTGTAGTAATTTGATTAATCTTTCGTTCTTTATAACCATATCTCTATTTTTGGTACATCCACGTTGGTCTCCAAACGTATTTATGGGAGGCCATAATTATGGTTTAAGTAAATTATTGAATTCGTTCATCTCTTTTAGTGAATGATTTGAATGTAGGTTGTAAAAGTAATGGATTAAAGAGGGTACCAGGCAGTTGATACTTGGAGAATCTAAGATGCATAGCACCCCTTTAAGTTTTTTGCTGCAATTATCATTAGTGTATTTTGGTTTTGAGCCCATTTTTCTTTACGCTCGTGACAGAAGAAGTTTAATGTGATATCGTTCGTCTTTCTTGTACAGAGTAAAATTTAGTGTCTCTTCACACAGCAAATATATTTTGAATCCCTCATGTTGAGCGTTACAATATAAAATTAGAATATAGTACTTTCTCTTTTATTAAATGCGTAATATAATGTGATGGTCATAAATAAATTCGTGATTCGTAACCTTATTAACATTCATAAATTTACAATCGGTTTTATGAGTTTCAAATAGAACGTTCTGTATAATAAATTAATTTTTATCGCCCCGCGTTGGGCGCCAAACATTCCAGGGCTAGAGCTATTTGCTATTTTGATCTAGTTTTGTTGTTCGTGAAGACAAATTTTAAAGCTAGGTTGTATACTGTGATTAAAAATTGTTAAATCTCATGATCAAGTGGACCCTGAAGGGTAACTAGGCAGTTGTAACATCGCGAATGGTTGACAAAACTCTGATTAATAATTAAACATAACGGCATATATCCGCAGATCGAAAGTTATACTTTGGTTGCTGTGTCTGTGTGCTTTTCCAAAATTTACGATTCCAATAGAAGTTTATTTTTATTTAATTGATTTCTAAAATGATACAACAATAAAGCATAGTTTATCAAAAATGAAATTATGAATCGTGAAATAAATGACTGGATATTGTATCTACAGTGTGTCCCAAAAAGTTTTATACGAATGGAGAAAAAGTTTATCTTACATTTCACAAAAAAAATGTTCTTGATAAAAAGCTCTGCATGACTTGGAGATCCATAATCAGGTACAAAATTTTAAAAAAATTGGCTGGAATGCAGGGAAAATAAAAAATAATGATTTGGACGGGGAGCAAAATACCTTCAAAGTGTAGTGAAGAGCAAAATGTTCATTGAAATTGTGATTAAATACCAAAAAATTATGCACACTTGTAGATTATGGATATTTCCAGTTAGATTAATGCGCAGTACGAAACTTCGTAAGCGCCTTATTTTCTGTTACTGATAGAGTGCTTTGGAATATCTAATAACTGTCAACAAATGTCAAATGTAACATCAGTGTGTGTTTGCAATAATTAGAAATGCCAGTAAAACTAAGTATTGCAGATAAAATTTAAATTGTTCCCATTGTTGGAGAAAATTATAAAACATGTAGGGAAGCAGCAGAAATCTTTAATAATAGACACCCTGATAAAATTAATTTCACAACTGTCCAATATGTAATAAATAAATTTAAGAGTTCTGGAAGTGTTGAAAATAATTTTAGAAAGAAACATCGGGCAAGGGTTACAAATGAATATTCCAGCCAATTTTTTAAAAATTTTGTACCTGGTTCGAGAGTATCTTCTTTTATTTTTGCATTGGTTTCCCTTAAATATTATAATTATGAATTCGAGCAACTATGAATCTCCAAGTCATGCAGAGCTATTTATCAAGAATATTTTTTTTTTGTGAAATGTAAGATAAACTTTTTCTTCATTTGTATAAAACTTTTTGGTACACACTGTATATTTCACGTATGAGCTATGAGCACGTTACACGATAAGACAAGCATTCCAACGAATCCGGCTACGCGCTGAGATCAGTGGCGTTCGAATGTAAGACAATGCGAGTACTTGAATTCTCGATCCGTTTTGTGCTGTCTCTCTCGCTTTTAATTGTGTGGCGGTTTGTCGCCAAAATGTAAATGAAAATGAAACCTAGAAATACTTAAACTTTTATTAACTCTTAATATGACAATCTAATGTTGCATCAAAATACGATTTATTGCTGCATCAGTTTCTGCGTGCTGAACGTTTGTTGGTCGGAAAAACGGTGTGGTGTCTCCGGAGTCATGATAGCGGCGAGATGCAGAATGACACGGTCTCGACGCAGTCTCTACGGGGTCGGTAGTAATAGCGAGATGCAAAATGGTACCGAGTTTCGATGCAGCTTTTCTGGGATCGGTGGTTGTTGCGAGATGGCGGTACTTAACGGGGGTACGGCAGCGTGGACAAGCGGTCCTTGGAAGTTCGACGTGGTCCCTGATCGTTATGGGATCAGTAAGCGCCTCGGGGGCAGCTTTCGTATACGTTTCGAGAGCTAGCTTACTTTGTGTATGGGCGCTTTGATAGCTTGCTCGCGTATGTGTGAGCCTAAGCGCTTCGAAAGTTAGCTTACTTTGTGTGTATGGGCGCTTCAAGAGCTTGTCCGCGTAAGTGTTTCGAGAGTTAGCTTACTTTGTGTGCCTGGGCACTTCGAGAGCTTGCCCGCGTATGTGTGATTGATAGCGTAGACCCGCTCGAAGTCAGAGGCGACTGGGTTCGACGCTCCTCTCGTCATCTTTTATATGTATGCTTTACTCCGCTCCTGTGATGCCCGGTCCTTCTGGATACGTCTTATTGGCCGTGGGGTAATTAATTCAAGTGGATGTTCACTCGTCCAATCATAGATATTGTCGGCTCACTCTCATCGGTCGGTCATATCGTCATTTTTAATTTACTTCAAGATCTGTTTGAAGGATATATCTTCATTTAGGAAGGCTTCCGAACATTGTCTTTTTAAAATTCTCAATTTAAGTAAAGAATGAAGTCAATTTTTGCTTCTTTATGATTAATTTCAAGGTCAAACTGCCTCGCCATATATTAACTTATAAAAATATCAATATTTAGAACAGGCATTCAGTTACCCTCGGTCCGGATTGGTTGACGTCATCGAGCGCCGACTAAACGTTCCATCGTTTGTGTTTATGTAGATCGGACAGAGCCGACATTCAAAGCAAAAAAAATTATGTAAATCCCCGTGCTCGTTCGACATTTCATCCGATCATCCCCTATGAAGTCTGATCGCTCTGTGAGTGATTGATGAGGCGTAGCAGACACCGCTCTTCGGTAACGACTTCATCTCGCCGCGCGCAAAACAACGAGTCCAGGTAAACAACGCGATCGACATTTTTCCGTCGTCCCCGCCGTCGCGACGCCCCGTGCAGTTCCGGCATGTCCTCTCTCGCGAAGGTGCTGCTGATTTATTCGGGGCGGAAAAACCTGCAAGTTTGCGATTCAATTTATGGACTTGTTTGTTGCAGCGTCCGCCATAATAGATACACACTGCGAGGGGGCGCAACTATTTTCCTGCCACCCCCCTCGGGGATAATCAGTGGATTTTCGTTGTTTCGGTCTTCGGAAGCCCAGCATTGTCGTCGACGGTCGGTGCGCATTTGTCGGATTAAAATTGCACGAATTGAATCGATTTTTACACCGAAACAATGCCGACGGATAGCTTTTGTTTTCGAATTGTTTTTGTCGCTCGCGTTGGCAGATGTTTAATGCCACTCTCTCAGTCTTTCTTAGTTTAAACTAGAATTTAGTGTATATGCCTTATTACTTTATACATCAAATTCATTTTGGGCGCCAAAAATTCTATAATCTGAGTAGCTTTGTTTGTCACTTACGATGGCAGACGTTTAATGCAACGCGCTTCATATTTGTTAATAAAAATTAGAATTTAGTGTACCTCATACTGGGCGTCATATATTCTAAGAATAAAACTGCATTGATTTTGTTTTTCATTAATTTTTGTCACTTGTCGATAGCAAATGTTTAATGCCAAGTTCTCCGTCTTTCTTAATTTAAGTGCATACGCCTTTTCACTTTATACACCATATATTCATTCTATGATCTGAGTAACTTTTGTTTGTGGCTTTTGTTTACGCCTTCCATCATAGAAACGAGACAGAATTTATTGCGTGTATTTTATACTACGAAATAAAAAGAGTTTCATATTGGGCGCCAAACATTCTAAGCTCAAAATTGCATTGATATGGTTTTGGGTGGGCTCTGTTGCTTGTGTTTAATGCAACGCCCTTCGCCTTTCTTCATAAAAACTAGAACTAAATGTACCGTATATCGAGAGCCAAACATTCTAGGACCAGAGATGTTTAAGTTTTTGATTGGTTTCAATCGCTTTCCGTCTTTCTTAATGTAGGAGTAAAATGCAGTATTTTTTATTTTAGCAAAACAAATCAAATTTACCGCCCCATGTCGAGCGTCAAATATTCCAAAGTCCGAGCCACATTGCTTATATGTCGATCGTGAAGGCAAATTTTAATGCTAAATTAGAATAAATATATGTAGGTTTTTTCGCTTCAGTTTTGGTGTCCTGTTAGGCGCCAAACATATTTATGGTCGATGTTTCTTTGATTTTCCCTTTTATATGATCGCGTCTTCTATTTTCCTGGCCTGCTTCGCACTGTCGTCACGATTATAATATAAATTTCCTCCGCTAGTGTTCCTGCAACGAGGATAAATGCGTCGCAATAATCCGCAGTTGAAACTTTAATATTCAAATGGAACAGGAACGGTGCGCGCTTTAATCACTTGTTATGAAACATTTACGTAACTGCAGCCCCCCTCCCCCGCTAGCGCCTCCGCCGTTTTAAACTTGTTAGCGAACAATTCTTTTCGGCAACGCGACGCTCAGAAACAATTACGGCGTCCGTGCCGAACTTCCGGCCGTTAGGGGCGACTCCGGCGGCTAATTTGATTAACAAGTTGTTTTTCGTTTTTTTTTTCTCTCACCCCCCGGGGCTCTTAAGCGAATCACCGCGATTCTTCCACGTCCCATCTCGTTATCTATAAGTCGCCTTCGCAAGATTGCGGAACATCGAATTAGATGCGACGGACTTCTCTAGTTTCCGACCGAAGCTTTTGTCTGTCTTTGGTTTTGTGAAACTTTGTCTTATAGAAAAAAGAAATGAAACGGGTCCGGTCCTGATATGAACACCTACGATAAGTCATAGCATGTCAACTCGAAATCTGTGTAACTACTCAAATATTCGTTGATGTTACTTACCTACATGGGAAGGAGGGTGTTGAAATTTTGTATTCAATTCTATCTAACGGTTGTTAACAACGACAACAGGTTGGGTCGCGACATCTCGCGGCCTTTTCTTGATCTAACCTAATTGTCACTATATGTGCTCAATTTGAGAAAAACTAAGTCGGTAAGATTGGAGTGGAGCTACTCTACTAGTGACGACGCGACAAAAGGGGTCGAAACAGCTATCCAGAGGATACTCGAGGAATCCATTGCAATCAAAACAGACTTGCAACAAATTTTAAAATTATTGACAATGTTAAGTGTTGACTTGCGTATAAGAATACGTGCCAACTTTGATGTTATTTTCTTCTTCGACGTTCCCCTTACAAACTGGGGAATTTCAGAAAACCCAGTTTGAAAGAGCCGGCATGAATTCGAACACGGTCCAAGCCATGACAATTCTATCTCCCACATGCACCAGGAGAGGATTAAAACCTATTCCTAAATAATTGTCCGCCACAATTATTTAGGACGCCAGACATAGGTGAAGTGTGTGTATTTGTTCTTGACGTTTAAATAAGTTGCTTCGAGTCCTATTTATTGTTATAGATGACAGTTTATTTGAAGTTAATAGGAAATTGGTTTTAAGTTTATTTTATATTAGGATAGTAAAAAGAGGGACCAGTTTTGTTCTGGTCAGTATGTTGTTAATCACCGACAGGTATGAATATTAAAAGTGCTCTAAAAATATGGTTTCATTTATTTAAAATAACACCACGCCTTTCCGCAATAACGAAATACATCATATTTATATATTTCATTTGTTTCAGGTAAATGTCATCGAAAACTGTGTTAATACAACAGGGTATTTTGAAGCATCACGTTGGGGTCCTCCATAGACATTGAGGGAACTCGACACTGACCCATATAGACATTATTTTGGTATGACAATGCCTTAACAGCTTTAAAATTAAAATAAGAAAGACCTCGGTCCTAATATGGGCTCTTGCGGTACGTCGTGGTTCGCTTGTTTTACATCGAGGTGCACTAATTCCTTTTTTTCGGATATCAGAGTAAGGAACGACAGCGCATTACAAATATGTTTTAAAACGTTTCGTTTTACTTAAAACAGATAATTTTGTAAACATAAAGTAAGTGGGTATCTGAGAGGGTACCTATAGATATCACAGTGGGCTTCGTGTAGAGATAAAAAGAAAGCGTATATAGACCGTAACCGGAGTAAATCTGACCGCTTTTGTTTACGGCCGCGCTGCCGGAAAAGAAAAGCCGCTTCCGAAATCGATGGCGGCGTACGCGCGTCGCTCTCGCTCAAAGTCTGAGCCGAAACGAGCTCTCCCGTGTCGCCTTTGTGCCGAACAAAACCTAAATCTTAATACTTTCCAGCACCGAGTCCGAACCCGCATCTCGCCAGCTCCTTTTATTTTGCTTTTCCTATTACGCCCCCGACCTAACCCTTTCCCCTCCCCATCCGCCCCATTGATTTAAATCTGTTTGGCGGTTTAAAGTTTTTTTTTTTCAACATTGATTGGATTTCTGCAACAACTCACTTTGAACTGTTGCATACACTAAAAATTTCAACCAATAGGACGATGGCATCCCAAATGCACGCGTCTCCATACATATAAAGTTCCGGGGTGCAAAATCCAACTAATCCGAATAACGACAGATCAAAGCGAGGTCCCTTTTCACAGTCAATTTGAATGTAAAACTGCGAATCCTTTTTATTAGATTCCGCCCCCTTCCAATATTGACCTGTTTATGCGGGGCGGGCGGCGAAGAACAAGAAAACTCACTTTGCCCGAGACTACCGAAACCTCTTTGGCGCTCGCAAATCCAGCGCCCCAACCCTTTTAGTTCAGGGCGCGTTTTTTCCGCGTTATCGCATCAGGAGGTGGAAGACGATCTTTGCGAGAGGAAAGTTCGGGGGTCACATCTCGCAGACGGCGAGGCAATAACCGTAACAATGCGATCGGGGGCGAGATATGAACGGTCCCCTTTCCGTACTCATTCGTCGCGAGTGCGATGCTCACTGAGATGCGGATTACGGGCGTGACGCGCTCGGGGATGGAATTACCTCGTAACTGAACGTGAAGTCCTAATTGCCCTATGAACTTCGCCAGAACTTCTGCTCCTCTATTGCAAGTCGTTTTAAACCATTAATCACGGAAATAGTTTTCATTTCTGAAAAAAATCCAACACTAGCATGGGGGGTGCACGGAGGCAAGGTGGGAGCAGCAAATAAGAATAGCGCATTGTAGGGAATCGAGGACGCTGAGTTCGAAGTTGAAGTCCATTTCTACGTAATGGCTTTATTAATTGGTGAAGGGCGTGATTTTTGGGGGAGAGCGTTTTTTTACAATCAAGCTCAGTGGGCGAGGACGGCATCTAGTGAAGGGGTCTAATAGGTGGAGGATTCGCTGCCCCGCTACGTACTTTACTCTTTTATTTATTATTTTTTTAATCAAAGACCGACTTTTAACAAACATTGTTTTATTTAAAAAATAATTTTTTGTATCTATATGGTGTATTATTTTCCTTTTTCAAAATTTTTATTTTTTACTTGTTCCAAAATTTGTGCCGTCTCGCTTGTTATTTAGGGCAAAATTTGATCTGGCAGTAGATGATACAGTAGACTTGCATTTGGATGCTTAGACCAAATAGAGCAGGCCTGAGTTCTAAAGAGTTATTTGGAATAGTGGCGCCATCTCTTGACCGAAAAGGGCAAATTGCAGCATTTCACACCGTTTTCATGAAAAAACGCACAAAACTGCATCTTTGGCGCCAAAAATTAAAAAAAAATAAAACTACTGGTTTTGGCTGTTGCGGTATCAGATGCAGATGTCCTTTGTTTTTTTTTTTAACTAGAATTTAGTTTATCCCAAATTGGTGCCAAATATTTCAAGATCAGAGTTTATTTATATTTTGCATTGGTTTTGGCCGCTGTCCGTTTTTCTTTATATGCAATATATACTGGGTGTTTAAAAAACATTTTAAAAACATTTTACTTAGTTATTTTGAAACGAAACTTATTTTTGTGCAGTGAGCATTGAATTTTGGTGGTGGTAACATATGTTGTGAAAGTGATTTGAAACACAATTGGTTTCATTTTTATGAGGATGACCGTTTGTAGAAATGGAAGGATATGTAAAACATCTACAGTAATTGATTTTAATCATTGTTTTAATGACACCACTATATGGGTAAACATTTGAAAATATTTTTTTAAAGACAAAACACGGATGCAGCATTTTTTCTTTTAACAACAAATCAATTTTGGATGTCCCATATTAGACGTCAAACATTTCAAAGTCCAAACTTCATTACTTGCTTAATCTGATTAAAATTCAAAATACATTACACCTTTTAGATCAAGGGCAGATGATTACGTACTCATTTACTTCTTTTAAGTTTGTTTAATAATCTCTTTGTACAGGCTTCAATAATCTTGATAAGCTGTGGTGCTACCTACTGATAAAAAATTTTGCGAACTGAGATATGTCGGCTAGTTTCAACGCAATCCCTCCGAAGCGAAATCCCGGTCTCTAAATCGCCGGATTGCAAGTGTGCATCAAAACTGCATTGAAAGGTTTTGGACTGGCTTTTGTCACTTACGATGGCAGATGTGAAATGCAACGCCCTTCGCATTTCTTAATAAAAACTAAAATGTAGTGTACAGTCAGGTAATAAAGTATGATAGCACTATGCCAAGTAGGTTCGAGTGGAAGGAGCATAACATTTTATGGAGAAGACGTCTTTTTATTACCCGAGCATACGTCATATCGGGCGTCAGACAGTGTAGCATCATAGCTGCTCATCTTTTAGTTGATATGAGTCACTTTCACATTTTCAACAAATGAATTTTTGACGCCTCATGTTGGGCGCCAAACATTTCAAAGCCCAAGCTACATTGCCTATTTAATCTGGTTTTTGTCACTCGTGAAAGTCGACTTTAACTCTGTGTTGTATAAATTAGACCTTTTTACTTGTCAGAGAAATCTGACAATTTATAAAATTATTGTAAAACTGTCATTCTAATTTACTAGTTTCAACTAAAATCAGATTACAAATATTTTTTAAATCAAGGCCAGATGACAACGATGACCTTAAATTCAACGTACCTACTTACTTCGTATATGTTTATTATGTAATTTTTTCTTTCCTAGTTTCCTAATCTATTGATACAGGCTTCTATAATTTGGACAAACCGTTGGGCCAACTATTGATTAAAAATTGTGATATGTTGACCAGTCTCGACCCAATCTTCCCGAAGCAAAATCCCGATCGCTAAATCGCCGGATTTCGAATCGGCAGGTGCGCATCAAAGGTGGCTTTGGAACGATATTAGGTCGGCTTGGCAGCCTCCGCCGTGCCACATTATCGGGTTTCGTCCTGACGACGATGGCGATGATCGAATAACGCAGAACCGCTCGCTCCCTCTGCTCGTTTTTCCGCCTGCGTCTTCCCCTTCTTTAGCCCTCGCGCAATAATAATAACTCAGGAATTAAGTTCCGAGCGACGGCACAAAAGAAACTGCGTGAAACGTGTGCTTCGCAGATCGTGAAATTGTAATTTATATTAGTAGCTTGGCAACGCGGGCGCATCCGAAACGATTCCGCTCGCTACCTGTGCTTGATGAGAACGCGGCACAGTCGGTTCGTCGTCGACGAGTATTGGGGGCTCACTTAGCTTCCGCTTGGATGCACCCGTTCAGAACTTACTCAAGGAATTTGAAGTTGTTTGGTGGGAACAAGTGATTTTCATTGCCTTTTTTGCGAAGTCGGCTGCGAAGGGGCTTGAAGTCGAAGAAAACTCTACTCTTAATTAACTCTACGTGAGTTTTCGTTTATTATTTAGGTCCTCCAAGTTCGGTTTGGCTGTAGATGGTAAGGTTAGTACTAGGTGAGATTTTTATTGATTGGAAGCATATTACATTTGGGAACTTGAGATTTTAAGAATGGGCTAAGTACGAGAAGCAGGACAAGCATTTAGTGCCTGGTACTAACAATAAGTGTGAAGAAAATGAGGGCGGCCTGGTTGGTGGAGATTTTTCCTGGTATATTCTTAAAATTTAAAACGCCTTATAAAGACGTTTGTGAATTCACGCCTGTTAACGATGCTATTATAAAGCTTTATAATATACTTTCGTAACTCTATTTATTTCTGAACATCGCGACATCCCGCGATCACTTTTTGATCTAACATTGCATTAGAAATGGCGAATTGTAACCAGTTTGCTACTTAATAAGTTATCAATGCATATGCAATGTCAACGCAGGTCGGTTTGGTTTGCAGAGGAAATCTCGAGCTTCTGCTGACTATGCCCCAAGTAAGGTCGAAAGAGGATGCTCGAGTACTCCACTGGAATTAAAACCGATTCGGAACAAAATTTGTATTTATTTCGTTCATCGCCCACTATTTGTTCGCCATGGAAGTATCATCGTTTGGGGGTACAATATTTTATGTCGTATTTGTAAATGATTGAACAATGTGTTTAACAATGAATTTCATGGACTGCTCTCCTAACTCTTTGTCTTGGAGGGGTTGGCACTAGCAGAGAACTAACTGATGTCTGAGAACCGTTCTGTTGAACGGTCTTCTTCAGGACGTCTGGATTCTTGCAATACTTCTTACTCTTTTTCTTAAACAGTTGATTTCGATGGCGTTGATGGAGTGTGTTTGAAGTGTGAGCAGGTTGTGAGCAAGAGGCTGATAGATATTCTTGACAATGGCTGCACAAGGGACATTGGGCTAGAGCGGCTAGCATCCTCGCTTTTATAGGACTCTTTCGTAGCGGGGATGAAATAACTGTTTCATTAGTCTGCATGTGTAATCGAATCAACGACGATCAGAGTTGTTTCTTATTCGTTTTAGATGGACGATAATTCTCTAGAGAATTCGCGACAAAATTCTATCTGTACATTTTATAGACCGTGTAATACAGCTAAAGTTTTGTCGACAGATTTTTCTCGATAAAATTGCGGAGCAGTGCATGCGCCTGACTTGAATTATAGCTATAATTCGCATTTCTTCCGCATAATTATGGGAAGAATTCTCGCTACAATTACCGACAGAATTCTGTCGCGAATTCTCTATAGAATTATGTCCCGTGTAAAACGGGCTTAAGAGACTATTTTTTTTATGTTTGCTTCTGTGGTTGTCTTAGCGATCAAATTGAGGATGCGATTCTAATTGTTGGCCAAGCATGATCGAATGCGGTTTCGCTTTAATTCATCAAGGGGGGTGGGGGCTTAATTTTGTGTGTTTTGACAGTTGCCATCACAATTCTAGTGTGTGAGGTATTCACGTGACATTTGTCTATATGACATTGCCTGATGTTGTCAATCTGATGTTTCTCGATGTTTCTGTCAATTCGATGTTTCTAACATCTGTTATTTTGACGTTTCATCTGTCATCGTGACATGTTTTGTTGGTTGCTAAGTAACGTGTGAGCCCCCCCACAATTGCATTAATTATTACTGTGAAACTAGAAGACCAAACATTTTTCTAAAACTTTTCCCGTGTTTTGTGATGTCTTATTACGGTTTCTTTTGAAACATGAACATTTTTGCCCCTATCTAGCGTATTCGGATTCCATATTTTTGATTTAATTTGCCGCGTTGTGCATATATAAAAAAAGGAGAACTTTCTTTATATAAAAATGTAAATTTCTCATTGGTTCAGTTTATAGTTAGTGCTGACCTAGTATGTGTTTGGTAGAATTGTTGAAATTTTTGTCAAAAGTTACAGAATTAACCTGCGGGTTCTGTGCGGTTTTAAAATTTCACTCGGTTGTATTAGTGTTGTGTTCGCACTAAGTAGTGAAAAACCTTAAAACCATTCAAGTGAGAGGTACTGTTATTGCGTGTCTATACATTCGTTAGGTTTTTTTTTTTTTTTTTTTGGTTCGGTACTTAACTCTTGTGACTCAGATTCGCACCGATTCAGGAGTATTACGATTATAATAAATTGATGGTATTCTAAGTGTGTTTAATTATTGAATATATGTGACCACCTAACTTTTGGAATTGGTGAAGACGACACTGTAGCAAGGCAGATGATACATAGAGATAGCGTTTTAGATTATGAAAGGGTTCCCGTTGGACAATTATCTCTTGCGCCCTTTAAAATCATCGTTAAAGTAACGACCCATCCCTAACTCTCCAACTGCGCTAGGGATCTCTTCGTATGGTCTACGCATGTTGCTTACTACCCACAGTCTCGTGTCGAGCTTACTGGTACTGCATTTTGATTTCAGACATTGTGCTTCGCGGAGAGTAGAGTAATTCTTTCAAAATATTTGTTTTGCTGGTCTATTGTACGCATACAGGGTTTATTAAACATATGCCATTAATTAAAAGTGTAAGTTCCTCATCATACAAGTGGTTGATTCTCTAAATTTCAATGATCAATCTCAAAAATGAAAAACTGACCTGCTACAAGATGGCGGAGTGCTTTTGTTTTGAAACCTTTACTTCGTTATGAATTGTTTGGGCAATTCAGATCCAATAAAATGTCATAAACCGCACGCTTGGAACAATTTATTTATTTAAAATCATCGGGCATTTATTAATTTATGAATTTGTAGAAGACGCTTAATAGCTGTAAACACGCTCACCCTGGTCCAGGAATAAGCAACACGCGGCCCGTTAAACATGTTTATGCGGCCCGCCAAGCACTTCTAAAATTTTTAAAATTTTATATTTTTTTATTCTAATGTTTATTATAAATAAAGTTTTGTAAATTATTAATAAGTGTTACTTTATGTGCGGCCCGCCAAAAAATTTTAAAATTTAAATTGGCCCGTTGATTAAAAAGGTTGCTCACCCCTGCCCTGAGCCATTTAAATCGTATGCAGCGCCCCTCTAACGATTTCTATGAAAAAAAAATTATCCAGATTATTCACAATTGCCCAATAGTATACAGGGTGAGTCGGGAGGAATGAACCAAACTGCAAGAGTATATTCTACCCGTCAATATAAGAGAAAAAAACTTAAAAGTTGTAATCCGATTTTCATTTGTTTTTGAGTTGTAATATTTTAACAAAATATTACAACAATATTAATATTATTATATAAAGTTTCATGCAAGTATTCCGTAACCTGACGAGCGAAATGTGCAGGAGCTCAATTATGCTGATAGTACATCTCTTTCCTTATATTTAATGGAACCTCTTCTAACAACCCTTGTAAATCGTTTCGTAAAAAATTCAAATATTGATCTCCTGATAGATGATAATTTTCAAAAATGAAAGGTCCAATTAAACACTCGCCCATGATGCCGCACCGTTAACGTAAAACCGGTGCTGAAAATTCATGTCCATTGTTGAGTGAGGATTTTCGTCAGATCATAGATGAGAATTGCGGCTATTGTTAATGCCATCACGAGTAAATGTTACTTCGTCGGTAAAAAGTATGTGTGCCATAACAGACGATTATCATTTACCCAACGACAAAATTGCGTGCGACTATAGTAGTCTTCAGGTTGCAGGTACTGGGGATACGTTGAAGATGATACGGATATAAGCCCTGCTCGTGTAATGTGCGGATTATTCGTGTTTGAGGAATTTCGAGTTGAGCGGCAATTCCTCGTGAGCTAATCATAGGATCCTCTTCTACTAAATCGAGAATATGTTCGACCTCATCTACATTATCATCTATCAGGGCGGTCAGATGTTACATCATCACTGGGTAATTTTCCGGTCTCACATAATGTTTTAAAAACCCGAATACATTTCTGCTAGGAATCCTATGATCTGGATAGCGCTCACGATATTCGTCAATAGCAGCTCTGGCATTTCCGTTACAAAAACCATAAACAAATACCATATTTGCATATTCAGCATTTGAGTAAATGAACGGCATATTTGAAAGCAACTGAAGTTTGCTTTCAAATCTTCAAATGTTCCTTAGATATTTTGATTTCGTTGTTCTGCATTGCCTAAATACACACTTGAAAAATTGCACTACTCTGAAATGTTCAAATTTCCTAAAAAAACTGCATTTATGTACTAGCGAATCTTTTGATCTGAATACTTCAATTTTTCTCTTATACTGACGGGTAGAATATACTCCTGCAGTTTGGTTCATTTGGTTCATTCACCCTGTATAAGAAATTTTCTTCTCTTGTCTTGAGTACTATTTGTAGTTTTAATTAATGACATAAGTTCAGTAACATGTATATACTGTGTTGTGATATCTGCTTAGGAAAGAAAGGGGTACGACAAGGTGGATTAGTAGAGATAGTTTACATACAGTGCAGTTTATTAATAATTCTAGAGAGTGAAGAGAGTCAATTGTTTGCAAATACATGTATTGAGCGCAGAATGTCTTGTTTAACTTTTTCACTAGTTCTCTGATTTTTTTTTACAATTTTCTTTTATGTTTACACCAAATTCAAAATGACTTTTGCGTGAACATTCTGCGAAAATAAAAATAACGAATGAGACGTGATTCAAACGGGGCCAGTAAACACCATTCGAAGCATGAACACGAATCAAGGTCATTTCGAGTAGTAGTGATACCAAACACCAAAACAAAACATCACACCTGAAATAAATAACGACACGAAAATATACAATAGTTGTGCAAATATTTGAACTTTTGAAGATTCGTCCGAAAGATTTATCCAGAAAGCGTTTTTTACGGATTTTCGATTAACCTTGTCAGGTTCCCACAATATCGAAAAAATCTCAAAAAACACTGTTTTCGGGAGTATTTCCAAGGGGCAATTACCCCCGAACAAAAAATTTAAAAATCGGTCAAGCAGCGTTAAATTTCGACACTGTTTGCCGGAAGTCGAATCTCAATAAGTTGAAAATTAATTCGAAAACAAATGCGCTCAAACTATCCTATTTTCGTCGAAAACTATAAACATTTGTGTAGGGTAAGTTCGAGGGCATTTGCATCCTTTTAATATGTACTATCACAGTGTAAAACCTTTGCAACTATTAAAATCACCCTATATATAATCAATCTGGGAAAATGTAGTTGTATCATGAACTCTTAAGCTGAGTTTAAATTTAAGCAGTGTTTATAATGTCTCATTTAAGATTATACAGCACTGTGTTAAGTTATATTCTAAGTGACAGTTAAAATTAAGCGAAGCTTAAGTGTTTGGTGCAACTGGCCATCATTTAGCCGTTCCTCACACAGAAATTTTTTTGATTTTGATAAATGCGAAAAATTGAGGAGGAAATATGTGCGCAAGAACACTCTGTATGCATATAGTAGGTGAAGGTTATGTGTATGAAAATCAGTGACCTAATCCTATTACCAATACTATTATTAGGAAAAGCAACGGAAATTTGAGTCAAAGAAAGGGGCACGACGGCTGGTTCCAACCCTCAGTTTTAAATATGGCACATCACTCGAAAGGTCCAAAAGGTAAAGTGGAGAGGGTACCTTATTTTGTCGGACAGATTTAACTACGCACATGGTTGTTACCTACTACCTCAATTTGCTAAGAGCGAAACATTACGTACAAATGTGCTTTCATTAATTAAATGAAGACAGAATTCAATCTAATTTTATTGTATGTGGATTTGTAGTTGGGAGTGGGGGTAGTTATTATGAGAAGTAGCAGAAACACTTTGCGTGTCTGGGTTTCCGGGTCCAAAAGAGCGACGACTGGGCCCGGCACATGATATTGACTTTGGCTTCAAATTCAAGCGCTCCTAATCTACAGTACATAGATGAGGGTTTCTACGCGTAGGTGGCACATATTTAGTTATGCTCGTAGTAAATGCTAGTAGTGATCGGGGCGTTTGGGTTTCCGGGTCGAAAAGAATAACGCCTGGGCTCAGCACATGATATGGACTTTGTCAGCAAACTCAAGCGTCCATAATCTACAACTCATAGATGAGGGTTGCTAAGCGCAGGTGGCACATATTTAGTTACGCTCCTAGAAAATGCTAGTAGTGAACGGGGCCGGGGAGGATTATTGTTAACTCCAGCGACCATCAATAAAAATTCTTTAAAATCACAACATCCTATATATAACCCTGTGTATTAACCTCATAGAAATAACTCCCTCGTGATTTAACGAACGCAATTTCTGGCGCGCGCACGCATGCGCTGTGCAATTATTGAGTCGTAAACTGCGCCCGAAAACAAAAGAAGCCCGCCAATAACCGCCGGCGATAAACGAACAGAGGGCGCATAAATCAGAGTTTATCATCGCGACCCGCAACAATAATGAGCGATAAACTTTTAACGGTGCGGTGCGGTGCGGCGCTGCGTCGGGGTGGCTGGTTCAACGGCCGGGGATAAAAACGGTGTGGAGGTATTGGGATTGAATTCGCGCAATCTCCGGCAGTTCAGGAATCTTGCAGGGGGCGCTGCAACGATAATAATCTTTAACGGGGCCCGAACATTCCGCGAATTTCCGGCCGCCCGAAAACGTATATTAATCGCCGAAGTATGCGCCCCATATCGATGTGTGTTTGTCCTACAAATAATTTACCTCGCTTTTCAATTTTACACGCAACATTCCAACGTTCTATGTACAAAAACAAATGACGAAAAAGGCATTCTTAAAAGTTAAAGCAACGAACTGACAGATGGTAGATCAGTTGGAGTCATATATCTATTATAGCCTGCAATTGCAGTACCGCTCGAAACGGCCCATAAAGAAAAATGTAACAGTTGACAAAAAATATAAAGTAGTTAAGCAATGATAACAATTTTTAAGTTTTAACATCTACAGTTTGAAGTTGGCTATTAATTGCATATAATGGCCGATTTCGTTTTATTTACTGTTATTATATCCCCCCTAGGGAAATTCAGATTTCCATCCGGCCCTTTCGACTTAAACAGCCCGGAAGTCTTAACATTAAACAGAAAATTCCCGCGGGTTTTCCCCTAGGTCCAGCTGTCCCGCACGATCCGGGACTCCCCGGGGAGCACCGGCCGAAACTTTCGGTCCGCCGAGAGCACGCGATTTTCTGGGCACGTGCTGCCGTCGCACTTCTTTCATTTGTTTCATACGTTTCCGCCGTGCAAAAATGAATAAACAAGGAAAAATTCAATTGTTTTTCGAGTTGCAAGCGCTAAGTTCGGATTGGCCGCATTGAAAACTGTGGGGTTTGAGGGAGTGTGGGTTGGTAGTGCCCCAAATATTCATTCTTAAGTAATTTTAATATTTCCCCCTCGTCCATCTCGTCTCCTCATACAATCTTATTATTAAAAAGAGAAACGCCAAGCAGTCCTTGTCAGTTGTAGATTATCGTTGGCAATTTAACTACGAATATCTAAGATGATCTTAAAAACTGATTGGTTGACAGATTGGTGGCAGATTGTGCGATGGTTCACACCAGTGATGAAGAAAAATCGAATTTGAAATAATGAAATTTCTTGCTAAGAAATAACCAAAGACCGCCGTTCCCAATCAGCTGTGTTTCGCACAAAAACTTACTGCCTATAAAAGCGAGAAATACAATCATACAATATTTTTATTAAAAAGACGCAAAGCAATCCTTGTCAATTCTAGATTGTCGTTGACAAGTTAATATCTTGCAATTTAAATGCAAATATCTAAGATGATATTAAAAATGCACATGATTGGTGAAAAATTGTGCGACGGTTCACATGAGTTAAAGGTAGATGAAGAAGATTGGATTTGAAATATTTTAGTTTCTTGCTAAGAAATAGTTGAAGACAGTCGTTGCCAACCAGCAAGTAAAAAATTGGAGAGGATACTATATCACGAAGATAAATTTAACATTAATGGAAGCTCAAAATTAATATTTTTGAATGTCAAGTGCAATGAAAATATAATGTTGCATCTATTCTCATCTAGCATCTAGTTTTCGAAAAATTCGTTCTTCAGAAACGTCTCGATTGTGCTAGAAAATTCTTAACCGATTCTAACTCCAGTTACGTTTTCTTGGATACTCAAAAGTAAGGTTAAACTTTCGTTCGCAGTTAATTAAGATGGCGATGGTGATAGCTTTCAGGCACGAACATGGTATGCCTTCGCGGTCTGGCGGAGAACGAGCGAAAAAGTAATTGGAAGTGTCACCAAGATCTGGCTACTTATCAAATTGTAACTTTCTTTTGTTTGACAAAGAGGAAGAAGGGAAATATTTTGTCCACGGGCCGGTAGAACGAAAGATTTATGGCGAGGTGTGCCCAGCTCAGTGGAAAACTTCTTGGACAAGTTTATTACTTAGGTAATGATATCTACCTAGAGGTTCCAAGGTAGGGAGGGCAAATTAAGTTCATGTCACTGCCGGCTAAACTTAGTGAGATGGGCATGAGATGGGCAGATTGAAACGAATGAATACAAAAGGGTGCAATAATTAAAAATAAATAAATAATCACCAATTATTGCACACTTGCCTTTATTTATTTACCCAAATAAAATTTCCAATACAAAAAAAAAAACTGAATAGCAAAATAAACCACACGTTATGACCTGAACTGCGCACAGAATATGCTTGAATTAATTACCTGGCTAGCTGTAGATTGTCAGGCTTACAAAAGCATAACGAATTACTTAAGTATCACGTAGGGTGCGTCTTTCAGATCACGGAGTACATCATTCCGCCCAACTTTCTCACAAACAGCACATTTTAAAGAAAGTACGCAATGGCTACCACCCAAGAAAGTAAAACGCTGTGCACCTTAGCGTGGCTAAGAAAATACTTGCTGCTGGAATTTGATTCTGTGCGCAGGGTTGCCAACTTTGGAATTTTTAAGAGCGTCAAATTTAATTCCTACTATCGCCCAAATCGCCCACTTTCAATTTAAATTTCAATTGATGGATATTGAATACAATTCAGCAATTTGAGTCTTTACAGGACTCCTCTAGCATGGTCACTGCAAAGATATTTGAGTCACAGATTTTAACCACGTTTGTGGTTCGAATGGTGATCCACTGCCAAATATGAACCTTTTTGTGTAAGCTTAGTTCAACACTAAATGACTCTGATGATCTCAAGAAAGAATAAAATAAGGAAGAGGAGATCGCAATACGCAATTCAGCAAGAGCAAAAATGAAAAGATATGGTTTTAAAGTCACCACTGATATTTAGACTTAACTTACACGTACCACTTCGTGATGATTTTTGTAATTTTCTTGTGGTTAGTTGTCGAGGGTATCGACCACTCCGCGCATGAAATTGATAACGAGGACAAAGAACCACACATCAACCACAAAGAACCACACGATAACCACAAGAAAATTGCAACAAAGTGGTACGAGTGAGTCAGGATTATACAGATAAATAAAACTGAGTTTTTTTGTATTAGGCACACGGTTTTTGTTTCGCAAAAAATTGGATAACCGAAACTCGCGGGTGAAAATTAATCAAAGTGTATCTAATCTTATCTGATCAAGTTGCCGGTGGCTACTTTATATAATATGAATCAGTTATCTATGAAGGTTGTCATGTTAAGGTTTCTATCAAAGAAATAATTTGCTAAGACAGGTTTTTAACCTTCCTAACCCCACCAGGAGCCTAGGTAGGGTCACTGTTGACCCTAACATGAAATGGCATAAAAACTATTACAGGTTATACCATGAATTCAATTAAATTCACAATTAAAGTAGGTTTGTAAGCATTGAGAGCAGTCCAATCGTTTGTTTAAGCTAACGTATGCCATCTGCCCCCTGTTGGAAAACGTGAACGTTTGTGCATTCAAGCTGAAGGACATCATTTTCAGCTTTAAGCTTTAGTGCTGTCTTGAAGTGTTTCTCTGAATTTTGCGTTTACTTTACACACTTTTTTTGTGATGTCATGATTAGATAATATGATACTGACACAATTTTCGGAGTGCATTCGACTCCCTACTCCGTTTTTTTTACTTTCTGCTTCATTATTTCTTTAAATTAAAGAACGACTTTTAACAATTTACAAATATTCCGGATTTGAAAATATTTTTGTTTTTTATCTTAGTGTAAACTGTGCTTGTTTCAAATTTCTACCGGGCCACCGGGATCATATTTGAAGGTACGCCTTCACGAGAATTGGTTTTCTTGTAAGAAAGCAAAAAGTAAAGGAGTAGGGGGAAGGGAATTGAAAGCGCTCCAAATATTGCATCCTCACCAAGGACAACTTACGCAGAAACGAACTTCAGATTCGGACTCGGCGTCCTTGATTCCATAAGATGACATTTTGCGTTCTCATATTCATCGGTTTAATTATGAAGCGCGTTATTTTAGCATTCTTTTGTTTATTTAATATAAAAACGCGTGTATTCGGCTGCGTAAGTTAGGTTTTGCTCGATTCGGACGTAGTAATCAACTTGTGATCAAACTCTTTCCGCACACGGTCAACTGAATTTCCCGCCTGTCATCAATCACTAAGAAGAAGAAAAAGAACTATTCATTAAGCAATTTGCGCATATCACACTCTAGGAGGAAAGTTAATAGACAAAATTCGTTAGTTAGTGCTACTTGGGAGAATAAGGCAAAAAGAAAGCAGAGAAATAAAAGGAACAGTGAGTACAGAATTAAAAAAAAATTAATTGTGGCAGAAAATTTACACGAATTAAAAAAATATATATTTCAAAATGATAAAATAAACAAAGAGATCATCTACAATAATTATGCAAAATTCTTACAAACAATAAAATATCTGGTTATACCCAAACAAGGGTGGAAGGGACAAACTCGATTGAGTTCTCTTTGACATTTCGTATATAATTTGATAATAAATAAAAAAAAATGAAAATAAAATAAAAAGAAAATTTAGAAAAGGGAACGAAAAAAGAGAAAATAATTTTGTTACGTGCTTTGACAGGCCGACCAACAACTTTGACAGCAGCAACTCTGAAAGCTGCAATCCTGCCAGCGACCACTCTAAATAAAGGACAAAAATAAAACGCAAGAAGAAAAAACGGACGAAGGAAAAAAACTCAAGTAATCAGTCCCTCAAACCCACTTAAAATTGGCGCCCAACAAAATGGATAGTCCACTACGTGGCAAATATCTCAAATGGCTTCCAAAGTGGAAAGCAGCAAACAATGGAAAAGGCTTTTGAACCGCACTGCATTTGCCAAGAATCCTTTCGAACACTAATCACTCCAAGACACTGATTTCTGGCGAAGACGTTCTCCACATCAACAATTTAGATTCTAAATTTTGATAAAGTGAAACTATATTTTATTCAAATGTGATTTGCAGATGTTTTGCCAGAGATCTTAATGGTAGCCTAACGCACTGAATTCCGGCAAATCCGTTCGCGACGTCATCAATTGGACTTTTAATATATATATATATATAGCTATCTTCCTTTAACTTTTGTGCAACAGCTTTGCCGGTTGCAGTCGGAGGTCACGTTAACTCCGATCGGCATGTAACGAAAAGATGAATTGTAATACCCATTGTAGGTCTAAAATGACAGATTTTCCGGTTTTATTGTAGCGACACCATCGGAAAATTTGATAAACCTCTCATCTTTCACCCGTCAAGTGACATATCAAACCAATGTGGATCAAACGAGGCCCCTTTGTTTCGAACATCTGGAACCCGATGAAACCATTGCAAAACACTTACTACACCTCACAGTAAACTATACCTTTCTTTCTTTATCTTATCCCTTAGTACCTTATGGTGTCGGGAACCGGTCGCATTGTGATGTTGATCACCCACCCAAGTGAGAATTTTTACGAAGTTGCTTAGCTCTGCAAATATCAAATTTATCGCAAATTAATTAGGCTTCAAGATTTTAGGGCGTTCGCAATTTTAATGCGTTTCTGCATTCTACGTCCATTTCTAACATCACTTCATAAATTGTATGGATGCAGAGTACAAAAACACAATATTTTTACATCTGTGTCACTGACGGACTTATTTTTATAAATTGTTACACCATCAAGCTTTCCAGATGATATGAGAAGTTTCTACGCGCGCTCTAGATTGTATTGGGAAGTTGTCCACTTATACGAGAAAATTCTTGGTAGAAGGAACACCTGTAAAAACAGAAGCGAGCTTGACATTTAAATCTACTGAATAGTGAACTGCACGGTTAATAGCGAATCCTACTTACAAGATAAACTAAATGAAGTGTTGGTTGGTAGAATAGTACTACAGCCCGTTCGTTGAATATTTCTAATGTGTTAAGTGACAGTGGACAATTAATTTAATAAATATTTTTGTTTCGACTTCAAAATTTATAACTATATTATGTTACTCATAATGGAAAGCCTGTTGTGTTGTAGAAAACGAAGAGGTTTAGAATCGTGCCGTGACATTTATTGATAAAAACTGCATTTCTCATTTAACCGTTTGAAAAGTCTATACGTTACCGCCAACCTCCCCCACAGGTTGTTGCATGGAACAAACAAAATCCATTGTCGCTCGGCTCGTGCATTTTAAATGCCGTCGCGGGGGGTAATTTACAACCCGGTCCGGGCGGGCCACCCCGAATTCAATTACGAGCGGGACGTGCCGCGATCCGATTCGGATTCGCATTTTTGCCGTCACGCCCGTCGATTTGTTTATTAATGTGTGGCGCGCATTTATTATTCAAATTTTATGGCACGTGACGGGCGAGGTTTCACCGTCGCCGAAAGTCGGGGGGCGCGCGGGCGTCGTTTGTTATCGAAATTAATTTGTGATGATTTGTTAATCGCCCGGTAAAATAACTGACAGACGCAAATGTGGATTTAATTTTGTGATTATTGACAATACGCCGGATTAATGAGCGAGGGGTGTCACATCCGAACAAATAACTCCGACGTTATTACAAATTTCACGGAAATCAGGCGCCATATTGCATACTTCTGTTTTATATTAAATCAGAGGCTGAAAAGCTAAACACTGAATCTCTGTATGATAAGCAGACACTTCCTAATTGTGAAACAGATTACCACCAAATTCTGTACACTTGTTGAGGGCAGCTCGCGAGCTCAAATGACTCACAGCAGTTATTACTTCACTGGAGATGTGGTGTTTCAAGTATGAATTTGTAATTTTGAAAAGTAATGATATAAAAAATATTCGTTGTTTACAATTTCAAATACTATTTCCAAATAGATCCAAAACTTTTAACTTTAAATATCTTGAAAGTGTTCATTGAAAAAAAAAACAGTCTAGCTAGAATTTGTTCTGAACAAGGTAGTGTACATAGAAAATTATTTGAAATTGTTAACTTTCTGACGGTTATAAGTGCTACTGACAGAATATAACTAGGTGGTTTTATAATAATTATACACAAATTTGAGTGCGTGGCTCATCAAAGTTGTACACTTGATGGGGCTATTAAAAACGTTCATTACTTCGGTGGGCAACTGTTTTTGACAGTTCCAAACTAGTCAGAAACTGCTGCTGGAACAAACTTAATAAGTATCACACGGCAGTCCACTGAGGATGCTAATGAAAGCAAATCAAGAAAATTTCGAAAATAAAAAACTATTTAAACAACTAAAGGTAACGGCGGTGGTTCGAGTTTAAAGGAATTTGTTTTTTGATACAACACGTACTTTCATGTAGGGACCATGCACATCTTAGCATTCAGTGTCGTCTGACGCAGTGATTTGTGAATTAATTATGAAAACATTTCTTAAGGTTCATTGCATAGGAATAATATCACTCTTATGACATCACTCTTATGACATCACTCTTATGACATCACTCTTATGACATCACTCTTATGACATCACTCTTATAACACCACTCTTCTGACATCACTCTTATGACATCACTCTTATGACATCACTCTTATGACATCACTCTTATGACATCATTCTTATGACAATTTACGATTGTAGTAAGTACATAATATTTGACCTTCCTGGTGTTGAAATTAATTACAACATTCAAGTTAAAATGTACTCGTATTTTCATAACACTAACGCACAATAAGGCCATTGTGATGCTGCCCTTACATGGGCATGGTTCCTGTACCTGCTCCCACCAACTATAAAATATGAAATTAGACATTGCTATGTGTATGTGTCGACTATGTAACTGCCACTTAATATTTTATGGGGCCAGAACATAAATTTAGCGAAGAGTTTATTTTAACCCAAAGTTAATTAACCATTACATTTAACTATGTAGAAGTGGTGCATTCGCCCATAAAACAAAATATTGTGACTAGATTCGCTAAAGCGTTGCTCTTCCACCTAACCACTATTAATAAAACGATTCGTGCTAAACCTGCCTATAAATTTAGTTAATTTTAATTTAAGTTACTCTTTATATATTTATTTTTAAAATTAAATTATTACCGCTCCAGAAAAGAGTTTTATTTAAAAGCTAGGAGTGACATGAACTTCAAGTTTCTGGAATTTTACTGTAAAGAATGAATGCGGCATAAGTTAAAGATGAGGAACCGACAGATTAGAAGTTTTACGAAATTCACGACAGTGGAAGAGATTTTTGGAATTAGATACTCGAGTTCATATAGTGAAATACCTGTAATAAAAATGTTACGTGTGTTGTATAAGCTAAACGAAGATGTGTCGTCTGTTCTTTATATTTAAATTAAATCTAAGTATAAATATTTTCAATTAAAAAAATATCTAATGAAAATATAAATTCTGCTTCTCACTCTTTTTACCAAAATTTGTCAAACCATGAAAAACCCAAAACGCAATCCCTTAGTTTGTAGGTTTCTGGTTTGAGATTTACGTAGCCAGGAATCGCTCTCGATGCCCTTTTCATATGTAATGGAATTTTAGCCATTACCTGTTACCACATAATATATTTTTCAGGATTGTCGAAATTGCACCTCTCCTCTTTTTGTATCTGTTTTCTTTTTATAAAAGGTTTGATGATTGAAGATTAATTCAAACAGTATCATAGGAAACAACAGAAAACAAATTTAAAATAATTTTATACGGAGACGAAACGGCATTCTGTACATGAATTTGTGGGCGTGTTCGTAGTGATTATTTAACAAAACACGAACTTGATTTAAGAAACATAAACATAACGTTTGAAAATAGGCAAAAAGATTAACATAAACCTAAAATTTTTAACAGTGTGATATGTGGCACGGTATTTTAACGGGGAAGCATCTGCTAACTCTTAGCAGCATTGTAAAGGGGTCCACTCCTTGGTACAGCTGTTGCGGGCCAATCTCGATGAGGGTAAGTTCATACCGCAGGTTTTCTGAAGCCTCTGACGAAGCTGTTCGACGCATTTTTCTTAGAGAAAGTATACGGTTTCCTGGATTATACAGCACCAGCGGTGAAGTATGTGATTTGTCGGACTATTCAGCACTAGCGGTCAGGTGTATGTTATGGTTTGCCGGACTATTCAGCATCAGCGATCAGGTGTATGGTTGGCCGGGCTATTTAACACCAGCAGTGAAATGTGAGATATTTGCGAGACTGTAACAACGCCAGCGGGTATGATTTGTCAGACTATGCAGCACTACTAGAGAGTATTGCAAGAGTATGCAGATCTAATAATACTGGCTTACACTGATACGCGTTCTGCTTTTTATACCCTTATTTTGTGGCGGGGATTAGATAGCTCTGCATCATTGGTCTGTTTACTTGCTCGAGTCAGTGATGTGCAGAGTTGCATCCTATTTGTCGGAGGGCAGTAGTTTTGTTTTTGATTCGGTGGTTGACTTAGCGACCAAAATGAGGTTGCGATCCTATTTGTTGGCTAATCGGAAATGAATACGGTTGCGCTTTAATTCGTTAATTTTGTTTATTTTAATGGTTATTATCGTGACTCAGTTACGTATGTCAACATGACGTTTTGCACGTATCCGTCAATGTGATATTGCTTGACTTTATCATTGCGACGTTTCTTGTCGTCTGCCATCGTGACATGATTTTGTTGATCGCTAAGCAACGTGTGGGCCCCCACATATTAAAGCAGTTATTATAAGCTATTGACATTTTTGCTGGTGTCTCCAAGTGGATATGTTCCATTTTAATTTGATGGGTATATTTTTTGAAAACTGAGGCCGAAAACCATTGATGATTTTTTAGCATTTTGACTTAGTATTAAAAAGTCATAAGTAATTATTTGTTTTAATGTTATTTCATGCCATCGTAGAGTATAAGGGGCAACATAGTCGATGGAACTGACGTTAAAGTGTCAGAATTTTACATTTGCCATATTTTTAGTTCTATCAAAATACATGATCGTAACGGAAAAAAAGCATGTCCCTCTAGAATATAAAAAGACCGTGAATAGATAATAGTTACTGATTAAATTGGTTTTGCTCATTCAAATGTTGATTCTGTATTCAGAGAGAGAAATAGGATTTTTGGAACTTTGCGCGATCACACACTATGTCATTCGAAAGTGTGATACCACACTTGACAATGGCCATCTTTTATTTAGTTATTAAACCGAAAACTTCTGATTAATTAGGATGGAAATTTGCAGCTTGAATTAAGTAGTTACTCATCGCACAGTGTTCCAAAACGGATACAGGTGTTTCGAGATCATCACAAAGTCGAGGCGGATAGACTCAGTTTGGATCGTGTAGCAACATATTTTATTTATAATTTCATTCTATTTAAAGTAAGAAAATACCTGTACAGAATATGTTTTTGTACATTTTAAGGTATGAGACCAAAATTACGAAAAGAAAACCTGTTAATTTTAACTGTCATAAGCGCAAACACTTAGAACAAGAGTGCATTAGCAACTGTAGTAGAATATAAGCCCTTACCTGGAATGTTATCTATATATATCGTGTCTTTTTTTACGCTCCTTAGAACTCGATTCAATTGTCACCCAATCAATTTCCTTTTATTATCTATATTCTTTTATGTTTCATAGTTTACGATTTTTCACATGCCCAGGCATTTCTAGCCGCATCGCGCCGCACCATCAAGTTTCAAATTCGAAAATTAATGCGCGTGAAAAGCAAGATATCGCCAGCGTTATTGTGGAGCAGGGCCGTCCATAAATAATTTTTTTTACTTCCGCGGATGAGCGGGCCCGCGCGAGGGCTAAATGGCGCGTGAAAAAGATGTAAAGCGAATCGATGTTTATGCGTCCGAAATGCCTATAAAATCGAATTACGCGGCGGCGCGTCGTCGATATCGCAGCGGCCTTGTATTGCTGATTTATGGGCCGTAGGAAAACGGGGGGGTTGGGGGCAGGGACAAATTCGACGAACCTTGTGAATCGTTTATCATCATTGGGAAAATGTATTAAACTTAGTCCCCGAAGGCGCACGCACATAAAGAAAAGTGGAAGTAAGCGGAACCGGAAACGTTATGGTCCTATGTTTTGTGATTAGTTGTGCAGATATTGCAGATGCCTTGCTAATTTTTACAATTCCGTTTATAAGAATCGCACAATCGAGATAACAACCAAACTTGCTTTTTTTTTAAGAGACCGCTCTGTTTGTCCTTGCATTTTCGATTCTACAAGGAATCGTAGTTCAACTTCCTTAAAAAGTAGGAATAAATGAAATTTAGTAGTTATGTTAACCTCCCCCCACCTCTCTTTGACCATGTGAAAAGGTGGTGGATCAAAATAAAAGGAATATGCAAACTTTTTGGAGGGAGGCTTATAAAGTCGTTCCGTAGATGTTTCGAAACGTCGAAAGCGAAACTTCCGGCCGATTTTTCCGGCGCTAAACCGGAAGAAGAAAACGCGCCGTCTTTTTTATTTTCGCACCCCTCCGTCCGATAAGTGCCCCTTTTAGCGTCCACTTAGCCGGGACTTTAAAGCCCTGCGTTCGTGACTTCCTGCGCTCCGAACAAAGGCATAGACGCGAAGAGTCGCGGCAACTTCGATCTATTTTTCGACGCGTCCGACAACTTGATTACCGAAGTTGGGCCGGACTGACCTCAGCTTTATTGCCGCGGAGAGCTTGATTTTAAGAAACTTCCGCCCGACTTTAACGAACTCCTATGCGACGCCTTTCGCAACTTAAAAAGCGACCCTCGCCTAACGTCGTCCGCTTCTTCTTCTTGAACTTCCTTCGAATTTAACTTTTTTTCGGTGGCAGGTGACACTTTGAGACAATGGAACAAGAAAAATTTTGGCGCTCATTGGAAATTGAGTGTAAGAAACTTCACCCACACAACTTAAAACCCGACTGACGCCTACCGTCGTTCATTTCTTCTACTTATTATTTTTGTCATTGGGAAGTGAATCTTTGAAACAATAATACAAAAACTTACTATTTTGGCGCTCAACGTCCACCGTCGGAAGTTATTTATTTCCGTCGTTCAGATATTTTATTTTCGTTATTTACTTCGCTTGCTTTCAATTTGTTCTGGGAAAACTATTCAACATTGGTGCTCGTCTATCCGAGAACCCGAGAGAAATTTTCTGGCGCCCAACATGGGTCCCTATAAAGTAATTTCTTTTGGTTTTGCTTTTATGAAAGACGAACTTCCGCTAATACACAAGGACTTTGGAACTTCTGCCCTGGTTCGAACTCGCCCGGAATGAGCGAAACAACTTTCCGAATCGAATTAAACGCTCTCGCCCGGCGCAAAAAACCCAATATAGAATTGTTGAAAAATCCAATTAAGCCGGCCCGAACTCGGCGCGTTGAGCTTCAAACTTTTTTTTAATTGCGCCCCATTCGAGTGGTAATAAGCGATTCATTTTTCATTGTGCTAAAAGCTCGACTAAGTGGCCGTTAATAAGTTATGAGACGAGATAAGCTCGCTGACTATTTGCCTAAGAGCTTTTTGAGAGCGCGATTAAAGCGACCGAGTTTTCTTGTTCGATTCTATGTGACCGGTGTGTGTGTGGTGGCAAGCCTACATTGAGCAGTGTTGCCCCGAATAAAACTGAAGCGCCCCCCGAGAATCGTTTTCAGTCTTGACTGAAAGTTTTGTTTTTTTTTATGGTTGCGCAGGCCAAAAAAAAAAGAGAAGCGCGAGTATCTGGTGCCTAAAACTGGTGGCCGTTTTAATCATGTAAGCTATGGGCGAAAACAAACACAAAGCGCAGCGGTCGCATGTGCTGCATCGCAGTATTGTTTGCACTGTTTTTGTCTGCGCCCGTTTTTGCAACGGCGGGAGGTCTTTGTACGTACCTATGTGGTACGCAGCATCACTGCTTCACAGAATAAAATTAATTTGCGCGACTAATTGTTATGCGAGCAGAAACAAATGAAAGCGCTTTGTTAAAAACGCAGGTGCATTGTTGGGTTGGCTTTGCCCGGGATTGCATATGGTGCTTACAATTGGCGCCCAACATGAGCATGGATGAAGTCATACTTTTAATGTTAAGGGCGAAAGCTCAGTACATAAGCACACAGAACTTCATAAGAGAGAAACAGAGACAATAGGTTAAGTTTCCTCTGAATTTCTTACTGGGTAAAGTCACACTCTAGATCTTAGTTTAGGTAGTACAAGTTTGATTTTATTTAAGATCATACTATCTGAGGACGTGAATACGAAATACGAAACTTTAATAAAAAGAGATATGCAGAGGTTGTGAGTCAGATTTTCTTCGATATTTTTTGCGGTCTTGAGGGCCGTATTTTGGCGCCCTACGAGGAGTTCTATTGTGAATATTCTTGGGTCGAGAACTTATCTTTGATATGTAATTGTACTTAATCACTGTCAGTTCTTGAAATAAGTGGTAGCACAACGTAAATTATTAAATACATTCACAACGAACAACTTGGCGCCCAACACGACTCCTGCATTTTCCTTGAAATAAGAGCTTTCAAGGCGCATATAAGTGACGGTTGAAAGTATCCTTTTTCTTCTGAGAGTTATGGACTTTTCCGACGAGTACAAATCTCCGCTGGCCTCAAGTCGCATTTCCTCTGCTATTAATAAGGTATTACGGGCCGGAGAGTCGGAATAAATCAGCTGTTGAACTCGACCGCCGCCTCCTCAATCGAAGGCGAATTATCGATTGTCCGTCGGTCGGATGGATGACGGATTCGTCTGCCCCACGGAGCTGCGAACTCTAGAAGCGACCTGATTTACACGCAGACTAATGAGTTCTTTGTTTGATTATCAGCGCGGTTGACGAAATTAACGCGCTGCGACGCTCTTAGGTAGACCGCCGACGTTTCACGCCGCGTTTAATTCAGGACGGAAACGTATCGCCGTGCAATTTCAACTGTTTTGCTCGGTTTCAACGCCGCCGCCAATTCATAACGTTGTTATTGATTAGGGAATAGAGGCTTTGTGATCTTTGACACGAATGGTAATTGTTAACAGCAACGAGAATTACTCAGTTTAATGCTATCAGTCCCAGTTCTAATGCATAGAATAAATTAGCATTCAACATTCTTGCTCCAAAGCTCACTAGAGCGCCATCTTTGGAGATGCCTCCATGGTGGGCGCCAAAATTTACGCAAACGAAACATTACTTCTTTATTACACGTAATTTTCACTGTGTGCTAAACTATCATGCGATAGATATCTGTTATATGAGAATCTGAATACGGTTCTACAATAGACGCAGGACTTATTTGTTTTTTACCTCAGCTTCTTTATGTATATTAAGACGTCATTAGCTGTCTTGATGGACTATAAGTTGACCTTCGAAATATCGCTAAAGTTTCTTTTCCCTCTTAATATCATCTCTGCCTAAAATATCTATAGTTGTGTTAAAGTCGTTTTTCAACTTTTCTTTTAATAAATCACGAAGCGGCGGCCGCCCGTCGACGGAATTACCGCCGAATTAAAATCGCGAAAGTCGCCTGCGTGGCGCCGTCGCCGGATAAGGCGAAGAAAGAAAAAAGAGGAAGAAAAGTAAGGATCGCTCGCGCCCCGGGCCGGTGTTATCTTTGACAGATTATTGAGCGGTCGAAAAGTTTTAATTGATTTCTCGAAGGAAATTAATGAGATTTGGCGGCGGCGTGTTTACGTTCGCCTCGAATTAGTTTCACGGATTTCGAGGAGATGGACTTCTCGTCGACTTCGTCGTCGCTTTTTCTCTTCTTGTTCCGGAGCCGACCGAGAGTTCGAATTTAAATCTAATTTCTGGATTGAGCGCCTTGCAATCTTGTCGCCCAAGACAGCAAATTCTTTTTTAGAATTGTCGTACGTCGATAAATTTTTTTGAACTCCAACATTAAAGATGTCTTATAACAGATTATTTGAGTATCGTCCAATCTTGATACCTAAGACAACCGAATTGATTTTAGAGTTATACAATGTCTATGGATTTCCTTGGTTCAAACATAAAAGTGCTCTTTTAACCACAAAAGGTTATGACATTCAATATGTACCATCACTTGTTATGGTGCCAGTAGATGACCTTATCGCAATATCATTTACTTAAGCTGGCACTTGATAATTGTTCGATTCTTGCGGGCGGGACATCAGCAACGTTATGACACGTACTAGGACGACACTACCGAAATACAGGGTGTTTCCAAAATAAGGGCAGAAATTTTGACCACAGTATCTTGACAGCACAAACAACATGAAAAAATACAAAAAAAAATCATACCCGTGCATTAAGCCAGGTTCTAACAGGAACAATGTTGTGTGGTGGAGCGTCATCGTGCATAAACTAGGAGTTTCGTGACATATTGAACGGTAATCCATTCAAAAAATCTTCAACGGTGTTCCGCAAAAAATGTAAATAGGTAGCACCTGTTAAACGAGGTGGTAATGTAAAGGAGCCCTACAAGTTGATCACCCACACATTAACGCTGAAACGCTGCTGTGAATGAGCTTCACGTACAGCATGCGGATTTTCATCTGACCATACATGTGTATTGTGCGTACTAAAAATGCTGTCACGAGTAAAAGTGCATGTTGTTCCAGTAACCGTTCCAGGTACGCCGCCGTTCGGAATCTCCCAGGTGTAATTTTTGTACGCGTTGAACGTAGTAGGGATGCAAACCCTGTTTATGTAACATACTCCAGACAACCTTCGCTGAAACACCTATTCTGGCTGCCAAGCAACGTACACTTATTCCCAGATTTTCTGCAACAACGTCCAAAATTTCTGGTTCTAGTTCTGCATTACGGTTACGTCTTCGGTTTACACCTTGCGGTCGAAACGTTCCGTAACAGCATAAATGCTGCACATTATCTGTAAATGTTCTTGTAGTGGGAAGTTCTCGGTTCGGAAATTTGCTTGCATAAAGCTGCCCCGTGCTTCTTCAGCATTTCCTCGAGCTTTCGCCGTAGATGAGTGGCATATCTGTTCTCTCGCCGTTCGTGAATTGCGGCATTTTAGCTTTAACCCGTTCAACCACTTTTCACAAACTAAACTGTTGATCCCAAATGATACGGAGCAATAAATTCGCTCAGCTGTGATACGGCTTATTGCGACGCAAAGGAAAAATGCGATTGCACGTGTGTTTTTTGTCGCAATAAAAATTTTTTTTCTTGACCTACCTCAAAGACAGGCGTACGATTAATTCTAGCCTGATTTTCAACTGCGATTTTCTCGAAATGTGTAAAACTTTTGTTAAGGACATGTAAGTTCAATCGTTCTCATTTATGGTGATGTATTACAGGTTAAAATTTCTACACTTATTTTGGAAACACGCTGTATAATTTAAGATGACTCGTAGAGATTTTTAAAGCAGATGGTGAACAAATGAGCAATTCCTTTTTAACTTGATCATCATCAAAACCTAGTAGTATAACGTCTTATATAAATTACCACGTACATCGAAAACTTGGTGCCCAACGTGGGTTGTGCAAAATCGAATTCTGCAATTGATTATGTGACCTGACGTTGAAAGTTCTAAAATAAGCCGAATTTTTGAAGCACCCTATCTTTTAATAACTCCTTTTTTCCATTAATGCACGACGTCCCCGTTAATTTTAGAGAGTGCGCTCGGTTGCACGGAAATAATTCATTTCTAATAGCACTCCGGCGGCGGCGACTTTAATTACTAAATCGGGGAGGCCTGAAAGGATCGAAAAATTGCGGAATAATAGCATTCAGGCGGGTCGCCGATCGCATAGAAAAACTCCGGGGAAGAAAACGGCGAGCTCGTTAAGGCACCGTCTATTGTGTAACGTAAAAAGGCGGCGCACAAACGCGCGGTTAAAGTTTCTCGTCAAGACCGCCCCGCGATTAATAATAATTACTCGGGCGATTGCGTTACCTCGCCGGGGAAGTTCGCAGCTGACCCGGGAACTTGCCGCCGTAAATCCGAATTTCGAGACAAAAACTTGTCTACGGTGCAATTTGTTAATGATATATGTACTTAAGTTTTTGCGGGCGCCCCTCCCCCGGGGGAAATTTATCGTTTTAAAATTTATGCGAGGGACGGGGGCGAGTGTGTACCCGACTAGAAACTAAACCCTAATCAAACTGTAATGAATTTAATCACGCGTCCCGTTCGCTTGAATTATTTATTATCTTTAAATCCTCAGACGATCCGATTTCGGGGAAATTTATAGCGCTGAACTTGGATTTTGCGAAGAGCTTAGCCTGTTCTTATAGCTTGCTTTACAGCTCAATCGCTTTCCAATAAAAAACAAATTCATCTGGCACAAGCACATCCACTTTCAACACTGATCAGTGGATCTGCGATCAGATTCATTCATCTGTTATAATTACTAGTCAATATTAGTGTTATCCACATTTTTGTATCGCTTGTAAATATATTGAATGTCTAATTAAAAGACGATCAAATAACCTTTGAATTTTTATAACATGATGAAGTAGATGACCATTGCAAAATATTTAAGGTTATGTCATGTTAGGCCAAAGCAAAACACTACAATCGTTTGATAATTGTCATCTGTCAAATATCAATCGGTTTAGGAAAACATCTTTTATTCACTCTCTACTCTCGTCAAGAAATCAAAATCAACTTGGTTACTTTTTCAATTGAAAACTTGTTACGATTAAGGCAAGTAACGTTAGGGGATACGTTAACGTTACAAACTTTTCGAAGAATAATCAATTAATTAATATTTTTCACGAAACTGAACTTGTAGAAAAATCTCCTTGATGGGAACTTCCTTTTCTTCATGGCCACAGTACTTAAATAATTTGTTTGGCGTCTCAAAGAGGGGTAAAATGACATCACCCGAAACATTTAAATTTATTATTTTTTATCCCGCGTATAATTTCCAAACAAAACGTCTAGAGGGCGTGCATTTGCCCATTCCATTACATATTTCAGTTACCACGTCGGCGTTTCGTTTCTCAAGGTTCGCAGCTACAAGTATTCTTCGAAAAAAAGTCAGTCCTGATAAGACTAAACGTTTTCTTTGAATTATTTATTTTGACCACAAGTTTTAAGTCGCGGTTCATTGCATAATAGGACATGTTTTGTTTTTGTTGTAAAGACCCCCTGCGTTTTAATTTTATTATTGCATCGGCTTGCAATTTCTTGTCTAATTTTGAAATAATACATTTTTGTACAGAATTCTGTTTTCTTGCAAGTAGGTCATAGTTCGTCAGTAACAAGCTTGACTATGCAGCTGTACACTAGGTTCGATTCCTATTCTGGTACGTTTGGATTCTACATGGAAGATAGAATTCTCATGATTTTCGTGATTGTCTCCTGATTCTTACTGGCTCCTTCAAACTAGGTTTTCTGTGTTGCCCCAATTTATAAGTTGAATGCGGAATGAGGAATAGCAATAGTAAGTTGATAGCAGCTGCAACATGAATGACAACTCAATCCACCTCTCCGATAAGCTCTAAGATTGAGGCCTAGTGTAGGTGTCAGTGGGACTGTCTAAATTCCTGTGTTTTAATTCATGTTCATTAGACTTTGAATGGTGGGGCATCTCGTTCGTATCTTAGGATCGTATTCTTCGATTAACCATTTCTTTGTGGTTCGTGTATTGGCATTGTTAGGGTAGTTTATTGACTGGTCCGTCTTTCCTTGAGTGGTGCTGTAGATGGCTACTCCGAATTTGACGATTTTATCCAATTTTGGACATTTTGATCCCAATTTGACTTTATAAAGAAGTTTTTGGCGTATCTACTAGGAGGATACTTTGCATGACATGTAAAAAATATGATTTTCTGGTGAGTCGGTAGTGCTTTCTTTAGAATGATCTCCATAATTTTCATATCTATCAAATTTTACCTTTTTCTAACTGGTGTGGATGTAACTGGTGAACCTATTGTTCGCTCGTGTCTTTTTTTTTTGATTATAGCGAACGTCCGTCGGTTGCAGTCGGTTTCGGTCGGACCGACTGTTCTAGGATACACCAGCTTAAGTATATTGTAACGGACGGACGGAACAAAGAAGAGATGATCAAACATAAATCTCTGACTTCATATAGAAACTTTACACAAAAAACAAAGTGTTTTCTTTCCTAATTTCTCACTCTTTTTACCAAATTTTAGTCAAATCATAAAAGATCCTAGTTGCAATTAATTTGTTTATACGTTTCTGGCTTGAGTTTTAGGTAGCCAGGAATCGCTCTCAAAGTCCCTTTTATGTGAAATGGAAAGTGGCCCTTGCCGTACTGTTACATATACATGTATTTAATTTGAGAATTGACAAAATTTTTCCCCTTTTTTTATCGTGGTCTAAGTACTTACCTGCGCACAGCTATTTTTTTATTTCTATTTTCTTTTATAGGAAACAAATTTGGTCAATAAAATACTAGAATTCGAATAATACTATGTAAATTTTAGAAAGATGAAATAACTCAAAATAATTTCAATGTATTGATTAGTCGAATCAATATCGTACGAAAAATTTAATAATGACAATACGTAGAAAATTCAAAAAGTTAACATAGAAAATAATTCAAAATACCAATAGTAAAAATTAATTCCAAGAGAAAATTAACGCAATCTGTACAACGTTTAAAGCATTTGTTAATTTCTGAATTTTAAATAAATTAATTTTAGCTCACCAAACGTTGGGTTTGTTTATTTGTCCTGTAATCAAACATTTTGGGATCCCTTGCGACTTATAGCGTTTTTGATTCATTACTCCAGAGCACTCCCGGAGTATCTCCACCTTCTATTATTACAGAGGTTAAAATGAGATGAAATGCTCTTTAGAGCAAAGAATCGAAAACGCGATAAAATTAATTAAGGCAAATAAACAAAATACTTCGGGAAATAATTTTTCCTTTTCTTCCGAATAAAATGAAAACTGAAGTGAAAATGACTGTCTTATCAAGAAACCGAGCTTGTAGAAAAATTCGCTCCGAAAATCAAGATACCATACGAATTAAGCTCGGGAACTAACTCTTATTCTCGATCACAGTATTTAAATAATCTGTTTGGTGTAAAGTGGAGTAAAGTGACGTCACTCGAAACATTTAAATTTAATTTATTCCGGGCATAGCTGTCGAATGGGCAGGAGTTGGCATCAGATGTCATACGGTTGTCTATGCATATTATTTTTCTTTCAGCACCCATGCACGCCAAACGTATGCAGATATATTCTCTATGAGCGTTACTTGCAGCTGTGAGTATTTTCTTAGATTGATGTTGTCGCGATAAGAGTAAACATTTTCCGTTACTTGTTTACGTCAAAGCTTTGATTGTTCGAGCTAGTTTCAATTCATTGTGCAATACGACATGTTTTATTTTAACTTGATTTTGATAAATCAGACTCTTTGTTTAAGCTGATTCAGTTTTATGATTGCAACATTTTGTAATTTATTTTGAAATAATCCGCCTGGTTGGTCCGCATGGGTTCACGTGGGTTCAAATCTCCACCCGACGGTCTGTTTTTCAATTGTGGATGAAAAGCCAAAAACGTGTCTTCATTTCGGATAGAAAGTAAAACCATAAGCTCCTTGTCTATATTATTTTTGGCAAGTTAAAAATCTATCGGGGATGGAATTACTCCGGATTCGGGTAAATTCTAATAGAGTTGGCAGTTAGTACTTGGTAGTACGTGGGAGTATTCCACAACTCGATGCCTCGCCCATTAAATAAGAAAGAAGAAAAACTGTATGAACCCGTGGGTTTTCGAAGTCGCTGCGTGAAACTGAAATTTTTACTTAGATTTAAGAGGTTTCTATGTCTTCGGAATTTGAAGAGCCATTGCCTGTTCTTGCGTATGATTGAAGTACACCACCTTTATTAACAGTCTCACCTAAAACATCCCTTATCATATGTGATCCCTTAACACTAGTAATAGACTCGTTATGATTTGCTTTTTTTTTGTTCTTTTTGATCTTCTCATACGTGTACCTTGTTCGTTGTTTAGCAGTGCCCTTTGAGTTGGCCCAACTTGTTTGTTATATCTTGCAAATCCTGCGACGCCGCGGATATCAGTCTTCGTTTCTTTCAATGCTGACTATGGATGGCTAGATAGAGCTGCACCACCCATGGATAAATTAGTTAGACGATATTCCAAAGCGGTCCTAGAACGTCAGGCTTATTTCATTTAGCTGTCGTTGCTTCGCCGATTTGAATTTGAATTTAATTCAATCCAACCTCTCGACTTGTCTAAATGAATCGCCTTCAATAAAAACTGCGCCTTATTCACTCGCAGCTGTGTAAATCTCTCGCGGCGAATTTTTTTGCGCTTCCAATTAAGAGCGAAGATCTGCATCGCATTTACTTAATTAAGCGGAAAAGTAAACACGGCGGGGGATACGCGTTCACTCCCCCACCCCCAACATCCCTCTTTCCAAACGAACAAAAATCCATTACGTAAAGAGTGCGCCGCCGAATCACAATTAAAAGTTTAATTCAACAGTTTTGAATTAAAATGAATTGAATCGGAATGGACTTACCTTTCAGTTCTTCCCGTGGTTAAGTCGCCCCCATTATATTATTTTCAGTCTGGGTTCTCGTTACTTTCCCCGGTTAGCCATCGAGGCCCTTGATTTCTAAAACAAAACATTACGGACGTTCTCTTCCCCATTTAAAATTTACGAAGAAAACCGCGGTGCTTTTTGCCGTGCGTTAATTAAAAATTCAATTATCTCCGGATTTAGTTTTTCCGCCGCCTCGAGTTAAAGCTGGCTCTCCACGTGAACTTCTGTAGCGGCGAACCTCGCCGATCACGGTGGTAATTTCGGTTTATTACCGCACGCGATGCGCCACGTCTGGCACGTGTTAGCACGTCTATTAATGACGTCGTTCCTATTCAGATACACGTGCCATTAAGTTCGGAGTTATTGTTCTAATTTGGCGGGTTTAATTAGATGAGTTTTACTGCGCCGAGTTGCAAGTACGAACTAGTATGATGTTATGGAGGAATTACCTCTTCTCCCACCAGTAAAGTTTCCAAGGCCTTCTCCTTTATATTAAGAAATACCGACTTGGTTTATACAGACTGTCAACCGATTTCTGTAACATAGTATGGACAAGACAAAGGGGAAAACATACTATATTAAGACTGGGTTGCACAAAATATTTAAGCCTGGTTTAAATTAACTAACTTAGATTGTTATAACATGCAGCATATTATGTGTTACAGTCTAACTTGGGCTTAAATTTAATCCTGGTTTAAGTGTTGTGCACAGCCTAAATGTATCATGTTGTATCTCAGCGCACATGATGTAAGTATTTCCACGATTATCCCGTTGCGCGTTTCGTTAGGTTTTCTTTATAATTGTATCCTCTTTAAAATAAAAAGTTTCCCTAATAAAAAGTTAAATTGCAGTCGAATTACCGCCTGACCGCTATAACGAGTAGGCGAACAAGCAGGCAAATACGCATAAAATATTTGTCGATGTTCGCTTGGCCGCCTGCTCGTTATGGTGATCAAAATAGATCACGCATTTATATTTTATTGGGGTGGCATTATTTTTAATCCTGACGCTTTCCTTTTCCACGTCAACACCCGAAAATATGAAAATGAATGTTTTCTTTTCATCTTGAACCTAATTACCTTTAAGGCGAACTTTCTCATTATCGTCTTAGTCTAATTGCATGACTAAAGAAAACAAATGAGTAACTAGAGGTATTGTACTCCTATTCACAATTCATCTATCACATTATATAACTATTGGTTAAATTTCTTTTTCTTGGAGACGGTGGTAATGGGGGGAGATTGGCGATGGGCATGATGAAAAACTTCTTCAATGCATCACGGCAATGACGACGTTATTTATCTTTGCCATTTATTCTGATCTGAATTACTTGCCGACTTTTCTGTGGTGTGCTGTCAGTTTGTCGTGGAAACTCTCTCTGGACGTCTTAATTCTTACCCTACTCTCTTCGACGTTGTTGGTAGAGTGTGGAATACGTGGGAACTCTTTCAGGTCGATTTTATTCCTGCAGTGTTCTTCTTCTCCAATGTGTGGATTGTGTGGGAATTTTTCAGAACGAATCGAATACTGGTGTGTTCCTCTTCCCCTCTTCTATAATAACTGGCTTCGATGATGCCGATGAATATGTGAAGTGTGAGTGATCTGCACAAGAGGTGTGTATGATGGTGGAAACTCACTCTGGACATCTTGATTCTTACTTTGCTCTCTTCGGCGACGGACTTCGTCGATGTTGGTAGATTGTAGAGTGCGTGGGTACTCTTTAGGATGATTCGAGTACCTGGTGTGTTCTTCTTTTCTTCTTTTACAACAGCTGGCTACGATGACCTCGATGAATGTGGGAAGGTGTGAATATTCTCTCGACAATGACTGCACTAGGGGTATGTATGGTAGTGCACAATGGCTGCACAGAAAGCTTGTGTGTTCTTCCGGCAAAGACTGCACGGAAAGCTTTGGATAGCTCCTGACAATGTCTACGTAGGCTTGGTGTTTCCGACAATGCCTCCGGAGCGCACTGAGGCTGGGGCGCTTAGCTTTCTGGTTTTATAATTCATTGGTATAAATGTGTAATCGAATTATAGATGACCAGAGCTGTATCTCATTCATCAGGGGGCAAAATTTTTGTGTTTACTCTGGAGGTTGTCTTAACGGCCAAATTTGAGGATGCGATCCTATTTGTGGGCGAATCATGAACGAATGCGGTTTCACATTAATTCGTCGATTTTGTTTATTCGCGACGATCGCGTTGCTTTGTTATGTAAATGCCTACTTGACGCTTTGCACGTATTTGTTTATATGACCATTGGTCGCGTTTATCAGAACAAATCACCTTGTCATGCGTTTGCGATTGCTGCTGCATGTCTGGTGAACGATTACTTCGATTTGTGATTTGTTTACGTTTGCGCAAATGTCAAGCGGAAGTAAAAACTAACCTCACTCATTTGAAACGTGAGTTGAGAGCACGAAAGTACGTAAGAGAAAATCCTTTGAGTCGTTGTTGTTGTCAATCTGACGTTTCTTGATATCTGTCATTCTGACGTATACTATCATTTGTCGTCTTGACGTGGTTAACGAACAACGGTTCGCTAAGCATTATCTGAGGCCTCACAAAGGATACATTTGTAAACTTGCGGTCAAAAAACCTGACTCATTCTATTTTTTTAATTGTAAATTGTTTCTCGATCTGTCAAAGTCGTAAGTTATTGAAGCTGTCATATTGTGTCACACTTAACTTGCTGCTTTGAATAAACAAGGTGAAGGGAAGACTAGAAGAAACGTAACATGACATTTAGTATAACTTTTAAAACTGCAAGGCTAGTACTCCACAGTAAGTATAACTCGACTCATACTTCATTGTGTTACCACCATCAAAACAGAACGTCCGGTTTATAATCGTAATGCTGTTTAGCTTTGCGGAAGTTCTCGAAGACTCGTCATGTTTTGCACGCCATCCAAAAACGTTGTGAATTGTCTTGTACATACGTACACCCAAATCCAGGAGAGATGAGAGTTCGTCATCAAACGTATGACTCTAGGAATGATAAACTTATTTGTGTATGCTTATTTGTATGCATACATAAGACAGAGATAAATAGCTATTTATACTTTTACCGTATTTTGACTAGTGTAGTAGGGGCTACATTGCAATATGCCGCCCAGGCGTGTATAACAAAGATAATCTTATGAGTTGATGATGAAATAAACAAAGACAGAGTTCATTCACGTGCGCCGCGGATGCTATTTATGCGTTTCCGCTTCACGCTGTCAAAAGTTAGTTGTCACATTTCGTGTGTTTGTAAACAAATGTGGTATGCTTAATTTATGGTTTAACTGCCTTTGGTTTAAAAATAGTTCTTTTCAGGGCTTAATTTGTGATTGTAATAAGTAATAAGTATTATGTCCGTGCAGGGCAAGATACTTCGGTATCAAGTACAACAGCTTGTGCTAAATTTGCTGGATTATTTTCAAAAGGAAAAAGGCAATGGCGGTCTCTTGTTACCATTATCTTGTGTGGAAGAAGTGCAAAAAGACGTATTTTTTGATGCAAATATACACAGAAGATGTAGCAGTTCTTCACTTAAAAATTGAAATGTAATAAAGTGTCCTGGTCTTTGAATGTACATAAAACATCATGCGCCAGCAGAACGTGATAAACATAACCTTACTTTCAAGCGTCAAGTACAAATGTGTGTAGTTGCTGATTTGACTAGTATTTTTATGGTGGATTTCACAAATGTTACTTAAATTTAATCATGGATTAAAAGTAAACGTTGCTACGGTTACATGTGCTGAAGGTACAATGATTATTCTTAAGCAATGACTTTTGTGAAACCCAGTATTAATCTTACACCATACGCCTATGATTTATAACGAGCCGTCTTCTTTCCTGGATTTGATTGTACATTCTAGATCGAGCTATATATAAAATTAGAACTGAGCGCCAATTTAAAACCAATTGCAAATGCAAACTTTATCAGCGAACAAAAAATGCCAAACTATTTTAAGCGTTAATTTAAGCAAAGAGTTTTAAATGTATTCGAAAGATTAAATATTTGCAAATTATTTTAAAGAAATAGTGATTTAACTTGAACTCCGAATTTGTAATAATTTAAACAAAAAAAACAAAACCTCGTAATCTAGAAACATCAGAAATTTCTGATTGTTAAAACCAGAAAAACAAACGAACAATAAGATTTCAAAAAACTAAATTGAGAGAAGTAGTGAAGTGTATCACAATTCAGATGAGATTGAGGTATTCAGTTGTTCGTCGTCAGGTGTCGATGATCGTAGTATTTCTCTGGCAACAAGTAGTTGCAGAACTTGTGCAGAAAGGCTAGTCTTTCTTCTTGGCGGAGGTAGTCGTAAGCTTATTATGAAAGGATCGGCGAAACCAAAAGCAAGTACAACAAATCTTCATTGTCACAATTCTTGAATATTTTATTAGTCCAAATTTTTATTTACCATTACGCGCCTATTTTATACCCGAAAGGCGAAAGATAAATAAATGCGATATTACCTACCAGTTGATAAAGTTAGCACATAGACTTAACTAGTAGCAGCAAGGTACCAGAGTGCTGTTGATCCGCCGTTAGATTTGCTACCGTCTCAGTTGGATACCTACGTAACACCCTCGGCAGCTCACTATAAGCGTAGAGCAAGAGGTGGGTTGAAAGTCATATTTAAAAAAATATTAAATCGGTATCGGATGCCAACTGGAGAAATATTAAAAGCAGAGGTATTATTTTAAATCCAAAACAAAACAACTCTAGTTTCAAACAGATTGGATCTAAGATAACAAATTATCAAAAATTTGTAACTACAATAGGTAAAATTTAAATCACGACTGAAGGTCTAAAATACGTAAAGAAAATATTTCAACAAACAAAACAGAATTATTCAACCCCGAAAGCTTTCTTTGTCTCACATTAGAATTACAAGACAACCTCATAAATTTTATAAAAATATGAAACTCGATTAAAGTATTAAAAAAACTATTACACAAAATTGAATTTACGTTTAAAGTTCAAAATGAATTTAAAAAAAAAAACACTAACTCATTAGTAAAATTACGAAGACGAAGTATTAAAACCAGAAGGTGAGCTGGTTGCCTTATGTAACACTTGGGTATCGGTGAGAAGTCCACGCAGGCTTCGATACTCGGTGTATCCGTACAACGAGGTCAATAAGCTGTCGTTCGAGGTTTCGACAACAGGAGTGACAGGACCTGGATATATTCTTGGACGACTTGGAGTATCGGCGATCAGGTTAGAACTGCATTCGTAACTCAGATTCAACAAACGTCGAAGTTCTCCCAATAAACGATAAGTTAAGCCAAAAACTACTTGCCTAGGTAATAGAAAATTGTTTCAGAAAAAAAAATTATAACGAGTAAACGACTTACCGTCCCAAAGACTTACCATCCAAAAAACAGTGGGACGGCCAAGAAATTGATGCTTAAGTAAAGTTGAAAGACACTTAGGATCAAATAAAGAAACCCATACGCTAGTATAGAAAAAACAGAGATTAGATCTCCAAGGGACAAACCCAAAACACGTGCGTCTGCAATTAAGTGTGAAAAGCGACTAAATATGGTCAGAGGTCGCGATGGGTCAAGATGGGTCACAATAAATCAACAACTTTTGCGTAAATAACACGGGAAAATTCCAAGAATACGTTGCGAATAATGAAAATGTGACCAAGAGAAAGATTATTACTAAGACAGCTATTTGGACAAAAAAAGTTTTTGAAATTTTAACCCAAGAAAACTAAGCGGCGCGGTAAAAATACGAAATTGATTCAACCAATTGAGACGAATTAGGGCAACCATAATTTAACACTGAAACTGCGATTAAATTGCAAAATTGGAAAATTCTTGAAATAAGCGAAACAAAAATAGCGTGCAGGGAGGAGCGGCGTTCAATGATCTAGCGAACTCCGTACATTTCGCTAACGATTTGGCCGGTAACAAATTTCTAGTGTGTTCCCTTCTATAATGCTTGAGATCTTTATTCCTTGGTTTTTGCGCCTCCTCTAACAATTTCCTTATGGGTAGAATGGCATGAGTGATAACTGGCACTTTGTGCACATAGCTGACATATAGTATCATGGATACTCTTGCGTGTATAAAGCAAATGTTACTTTGCGATATTTTTCGAACGCTGGTGCATCTTTTTTGAAGCCAGATGAATGTGATTGCAAAATAACGTCCACGTCCTAAAAAATCTACGCGCTGTATTACTATCGTTCGATGTACCTGTTCCACCTACTTACACCTGATCCACTATGAGACCCATCATTTCCCAGAATTTTTTTTGAATTTCAGTTTTTCGGACGTTCAATCGTCGTACCCTCTCTCTTGCCATTTCTTAAAATCCAAGCGATATGATATGTGAAGAAGACATACAAAAAAGCGAATATATACGTGCAATGCGGATAAGTGGTCAAATCTGGTTGTATTTGCATAATTTGGTCAAATTTGTTCATCTGTTTTAGAGTAGTTCCACAAATGTAGCACTTTTGAGCAGAGCTCGTGAATGTTACAGAATTACATCAATTTTTATCATCAATCATGGTCAACAATAATTCATGACGGATTTTGATTTGTTTATCTTCGTTTAAGTCTACGTCAGTTTTTTCTAAGTTTGAAATTTTATCTTCTATATAGGCGATTTCTTTTCGAGACAAAGTAGATATTTCTTTGGTAAACAATATTTTTAACGGTCTACAATACCTCACTGATGATGGATATGGATTTTTCCACACATAGTATTTTTCGACGAGATTGGATATAATAACAATGGAACAAAAGACGTGATGAACATATCCGTATCAATTGTTTCTTCCTGTAATTTCTGTTTATACTGACTCTGGCTTCCATCACAGCCCCATTTAGATACCAAAACTGGCTCAGAAATAAGTTCTGCAGGTAAAGATTCAACCACTTCTTGTTAAAACTTAATTATACCAGACACAGTAAAGTCTAAAAGTGCCTGCAATTCCACCTCCATCGAAGATTCCAATAGATGTAAATGTAGGAAATTTAAAATATTCATTTAGCATTCGGCATTTTTCCAGAGAAAATATTTCTCAGTTCTTTGACTTTTTTGCCACGACCGCCTGTCGTATTTCAGTTAAATATTCTTCAGATAAATTTGGTGTCAGTTCGCTTAATACGGCATTTTGGACTTATTGACATTTGTCACTTGATGTTCTAGAGTGTTCTTTCCAAATCCGGAGTAGATCAAGCCGTGAAACACGAGTTTCAGAATCTAAAAAAGAAATGAATATTTTAGAGTGGTTCATTTATCTGTACAACGGCGTACTGTTGGGGTACAAAATGCTTTTTATTACGAATTTGAAAAGAGTATATTTTTCTAAGGCCCGGCTTTTTCACCTCCAATTATCTTTATGGGACATTTTATTCCCATAGTAACAATAGTAACGATTGTGATACTATGGGAATTAATCGCCAGATAAAGTTAATTGGAGATGAAAAAACCGGGCCTTCATACAAATTTTATGGGGTAACATACGAAATTTTTTGTACTAAACAGGGTTTGAAATTAAAAAAAAAGATAGAAAATTTTACCCCAACTGTAAAATTAAATGAACTAGTCCAAAATTGACTAGTTTTAATACTAATCGAATTATTTGTCCAGTGACGTACCATTGGGAATTTTTTTAAAATCTCTTTACATTTCAAACTACGTTTAGTTCAAAAAAATTTTTTTTTGTTGTGAAATTATCATATTTGCTTCGCTCAACGATAAAATTCACTCATGGTATAATCCTTACAATTATATTATAAACTAATTCATAAATTATTAATGTAACCCTATAAAATTTTTGTATAGGTGTACATAAAAATATGCCCTTTTTAAATTGGTAATAAAAATGGGAATTTCTATTTAATTTTTTTAAAATTTTGTACCCTAACGGTACGCCACTGTACAAACAAATGAACTACTCTAAAATATGGCAAATTTAAAGTACTAATCGACGTGTCCGGGCATTTTTGCAGAAAGAAAATGCAGTCATACGCAATTACATCCTGCTATTCTGCACATAAACCTCACTCTTAAGACATTGTGGTGCAAGGAGAGCAGAAGCATCAAAGGTAGGAGTGGTTATAATTTATTTACACTTTGAAAAATAAACATAGAGCTAGCTGAGAATGTAATAATTTTTTCCATCGATTTACAAGGTAAAGAGGGGGCACCCCTCAGCAGACACGTGTAAGGGTAACTTGCTGTAAGCGTAAATTACACTTTGCAATTGTTACCAGTGAATTAATTCATGAATTAAATTGAACCAGTAGTTGAAAAATCAATTACTAACAAAATCAGGATTTTTTTCATTTGCATCAATGTCTTCAAAACGTTATTGATTAAAAACGGCAACTACCAGCAGCTGAAATTTATAGAACATAGAGTCCACACTTGTTTCGATATAGAAAATGTAAGATCCCAGCGGAAGCTTGCGGGAGTAAAACGATAAAATTAGATTTACTTATATTTTACGACTAAAACCCTGCACCTAATGATAGGCTTTAATTTACACACCGTGCACTAAATAAAATCAATCATCTACATAAAATAAATCCCTTACCTTTTTCTATATCAGATTTCTTTGCTAAATGTTAAAGAATATTTCTCTTATGTAGGATTCGGCAAAATTAGACTTTATTATTGAACATATATATCGACTTGATACATAATTTAAATTTAATTAGACACATTTAAGAGCCAACGCTGCAGATCCACTGTCCTCGGTTACGACAAGGACTGTAAAGTTCGAAATAAGATAGCAAACGTAAATTTTTAAGCGGGCGTAGTAGTAAAAATATAGTTGACGTGTGACAAGCTAAGGCTGAAATGCTAAACGGCGAAATAGTGGGAAGTCGTGCCGATTGGAGGGGAAGTAGCGGCGGCTTTTGATATGGTTTGCTAGACGACATAGTAGCTAAGCGCTATCTCTTTTTAATACGCAAAAAGAAAGAACAACAATATGCTTCACCCTGATATGCACACTCGTCCACGACTGGGGGTTTCCCCAATAGAGAATATGCGATTTATTTCCGATTTTTACTGTGCTTGCAATAGCAACACAAACAAACGTCAACCTAGTTTTTTAATGTACTATTAAATATTTCAATTTTTTTCTTGTGGAAAAAATTGTCAGCTTTTACTAAAAACATATAAAGTTAACTTTGTAAAAGCTTTCGAAGGTAAGGTGTTTTGTAGATTTTTTAAATACAATTACGATAAAATTATTCCTGTATGTCATACTGAATTTTAAATTGATGTATAGTAGCGGACAATAAACTCCGGCCTTTAATACATATGCAATATATCACTAGTAATTTTGATATTTAATACAAATTTTATTTATTTATATTGATAGAAATATAACCTCAATAAAAGCCTAATTCACTGAATTTGTCGAAATACGTACAAGTCAAATTCTTACCCGGATCTTGTTGTCTGCTATTGTACTTACCTTACCATACGTTTGCAGAGTTGATAAAAATTTCATTGGTACATATAGAATGCTATCGAATAAGGTGACAATAATTTATTGCCTATTGAGGACATCAAAATATTACGATTTAACTTAACACATCTATATACAAAAGTTTTTCGTTTCTGAGATATAACCTCCTAGAGAGATAACTTGAGAAGTATTGTCTTAAATGTCTCTGGAACGGTTTGAAATAAAAGGTTGGAGATTGATATGCAAGACAAATTAAATGCAGGAATGGATACGACATAAGTAAAATTGAACATTCTTTATCAATAGGGTACATCCAGGGTAGTAGTAGTAGTTATCGTTCTAGTAAATTACGTTTTATTGTCACTTTTTCAAAAATGTGAAACAAAAAAGTTCAAATAAAATTGAAAAAAAAAGAATTATTTCATCTTCCCAGGATTAACTGTTTTCGAGATCTTTAGGTCGAAACATTGCTGCAGAAATTCGAAATTTGGTAAAAACCTCGAATATGTTTTCATGCTTTGAAATAAATCATTAGGTTGCTATTTTACATAACAATACACAACTGTTGCATAGTTTTTTCTAATTGTGTGAATTGAAAATGTACTCTAAGAATGATGCTCATTCTTTGGGAAAGTTGAGGACGGTTTAGCGGTAGCAACTTAGTTCATCTTTTTTTGCACATTTACAATTTTATTCGAAGTTTAAAATATTTGTAGAAATTTTTTGGAAAAAAAAATAAAAGAGTTATTTACTAAAATAATAACCTTGAATCTACATCCGTCACAGGTGAAGAATGTTCATTCTTGCCTATAGCGTATCCATCCCTGTATTTCACTTGTCTTGCATATCAATTTCAACCATATATTTTAAATCGCTCCAGAGATATTTAAGAAAATATGATTTCCAAGTTGTCTCTTTACAAGGTAATATCCCAGAAACGATAAACTTGTGTTCGTAGAGAAGTTAAGTTAAATAATAATATTTTAATATCTTCTATACGTGTTATTGTTTATAATTAATGTCATCTTATTATACAACACCTTGTATACAGTGTATAACATTTAACATTCTTCAGAAAATGGATACGGAATCGGATATGACAAAGGAAAATGATAAGAATAATCTACATTATTTGGCTACTGATTCGACATCGAATTCAGTTTTGCCAGCAGAAAAAGAAGATGGTGTAGTGTTTGCTGATAGAAATGATCGAAAAGTGAAGAAATGTAGGCCATATCCGAGTAAACGGAGAACCGTATATAACGGCTGCATTAAAAGAAAAAGAACAAGAAGGGAATCAAAACAGATTAACTACAGCGAAAATGATATTGATAATACATATTTTAAAAACCAATCTAATACATCAACAGATTCAGAATCAGAATATCTAGATTACGAAACAGTTAAATCTAATGAGAAAATTGATATTCAAATTGAAGGCCGCAAAATAATTGATTTTCAAAATTTTATTGCTCAAATTAAATTACTTAATAATCATAGTGTTTTTGGATGTAATTTTAACAACATGATAATTACGAAAGAAATTAAAAAAGGTTTTGAATCTGTAGTAAATTTTGAATGTACTATGTGTCATTTTCAAAAAAGTATACAAACAAATATAGGATGCAATCAGTCATTTGTAGTAGGCATGATGAATATTGGATCAGGATATAGCCACCTTGGACAAATTTCTGCTGCACTCAATATGCCGTGTATGTCCAATGCATTATATACTAAAATTGCAAAAGAGGTTTGTGATGCTTGGGAAATGACGGCGATGGATTGTATGTTAGAAGCCGGAACACAAGAAAAAAAAATAGCTATCGAAAGTGGTGACGTAACTGAAGATGGTACTCCAATAATAACAGTAGTTTGTGATGGTTCCTGGGCAAAAAGATCTTATCGTACTAACTATAATTCTTTATCGGGTTGCGCTGCAATTGTTGGTTTAAAAACGAGAAAAGTTCTCTATCTTGGAGTGAAAAATAAGTTTTGTATTCAGTGTAAACAGCACGAATCGAAAAGCTTTATTCCAGAACACAAGTGCTACAAAAACTGGAACGGATCATCAACAGGCATGGAGGCAGCAATTATTACTGAAGGATTTCAAAAAAGCATTGAAATGCACGGTCTTATATTTAAATTCATGGTTGCCGACGGTGACAGTAGTACATACAAAAAGATTTGCGATTTGAATCCATACAGTAGTTATAATATAAAAGTAGAAAAAATAGAATGCAAAAATCATTTACTAAGAAATTATACCAATAAAATTAGAGAAGTTTTAAAGGACCCGGAGATACCATTAATATTGAGAAAAAAAATAAAGGGACTTGAATTAAGATTTCGAACAGCAGTAAATAAAGCAATTGAATATCGCAAATTAGAATTAAATGTTCCTATACTCGAAAAAATTTCTAGGCTAAAAAATGATATTTTGAATAGTCCTAGTCACATTTTAGGTGAACATAAAAACTGTGCAAATTTAAAATACTTTTGTGAAAAAACCTACGTTTCCTCTAACACTTTAATGTCAGACATAAAATTAACTGTCTTGTACGAAAAACTCACGAATTGTGTATTTAGTTTATCAAAACATGCTCATAGTCTGATTTATAATTTAAATAACAATGACGCAGAACAATTTAACTCCATTATTTCCAAATATATAGGTGGAAAACGAGTAAATTACTGCAGTAAAGGTTCATACCAAGCACGTTGTGCTGCAGCAGTCGTTTCTTTTAACACTAAAAAATCTCTGTACTTTATCAATAAAAAATTAAATAAAAGCAGTCCAGGAAGATACACGAAATTCTGGGAAATTCGAAACAGGAGTAAAATTTTAAGAGAAAAAATATTAAGAAACAAAAGAGTGAAAAGGCGTCTTTTCTTGTTAAAAGCAGATAAAAATTATGGAGAAAATTGTGAAAAACCCGATTTAACCCCTCAAGAATATGAAGCTGCCAAGAGAATATATTTAATGTCTAATTTAAAATCTAAGGAAGAAATAGATGTAATAGAAAAACAAACACGTTTACAAAATGAATCTGTTGTATGGCATTTAGAGAGAAAAAAACGAATTACGACCTCGAAATTTTATGAAGTTTGTACTAAACGGCTTTATTCCAGTAGAAAAAAATTAGTTGAGTCTATAGTTCAGCCAAAACCAATTCGTAGTAAAGCCATAGAGCATGGTAAGCGGTTCGAAAATGTGGCTATTATGTGTTTAGGGTTAAAATTATCTGCTACAATTGAAAAATGTGGCATGTATATACATAAAGATAAGCAGTACATTGCAGCTACTCCAGATGGTACAATTGGTGACGACACAATTGTAGAAATAAAATGTCCTTTTTCTGCAAAAGATATGTCACCGGAAGATGGGATAGAGAAACGGAAAATCACAATCTGGAATCGTGATCTAAGTATTAATACTAAACATAAGTGGTACTATCAAATCCAGGGCCAATTAAACATTACAAAGAAAAGATATTGTGTACTTGCTGTTTGGACTCATTTCGGATTAAAACATGAATATATTACTTATGATGAAGATTTTTTTAATAGAAAAATGAAAGATAAATTAGAACGATTTTATTACGATTGCTTACTGCCCGAATTAGTTGACAGTAGACTCTGTCGAAATTTAGACATAAGAGACCCTGACTATGTTACTGAGGCACAACAAAATATAACGCAGATACAAACATTGAAAAAGAAAAGTAGGGGTGGGTAGTCGTAAGGATGAACTGAAAAGTAGACGCACTGAAATTAATCAATAATTATTATATATAGTTTACTGTTGCATGTAGTGCTTTTCAAATAACAATAAAATACCACGTTCGGTTATAAATATTGTCTTTTCTCTATTACGTCATAGGTTTAGTCCCAAATTCTCACAAACGTAAAAATTAAGTCTTTGGTTTTTAAGTGAATAGTAATAAAGAAAAAACATTACCTATTTGGGTCCTGTTTTGGGAACAATGGGAATAAACTAAAGATTAAAATGTGATTCAGAATGTAAATGTAATTTTCCATGCAACCATAATTTGTATTTACCAGACGATATAAAAAATTCTTTCAAAATATTCATTTCCCTTTTCTCTTTTTCTTGGCACATTTTTAAAAAGAAAAAAGAAAAAGCAAAATAAATAATTTTCATATCAGCAAATCAGAGTTTCTCATTGGTCGACTAATTTTCCAATTCCATTTTTAGGTACAATGTGAAACCAGTCTAAATTTAGGTACAAAATTATTTATTTTCCTTTTCTAATTTGACCAAATCAGAACTTCTCGTTGGTAGATTAATTATGCGTTTTCGTTTTTACCTGCAAAGTGAAACCAGTCTCAAAATTTCTTATTATTTCAGTTCAAAGAAAAGAAAAACATTATGATGCATATTTCAAATATATATAAAAATTGTTATTTCCTTCGACAAATTGCTCAGGGTTTAACCCAGACTTCTTCTATGCAAACAAATATGCAAATTTCATACAATTTTAAATTTATGATCGGTAGCAGTTTTACACAGTTTAAAAACTCTTGTCCTAGATTTTAGGATACAAATATTCCTTTTTTCGCCAACACGGGTAAAAATTCACCAGATCTGAGGAAAAATCTCCAGAACTGGCAACGCTGAATTGGTCACGGGGCGGATTTCCCTTCCCCCACTTTCTATTTCTCCTTCTACTGTTTTACTTCTCCACATATCGTGGCTTCTATCGAATTGAAGTGCCATCTATCGAGTTAAAGTTTGCTTCCAATTTTGCAAAGTTAATAACAATAATTAAATTATAATATTTGGCTGCTGTACGTATTTATAAGTTATCTATGTCTTCACGGAGAGATTTAAAAAAAAAAAAATTTTTTTCATAAAATAATTTTAGTTTCGTAATGAAAATAAATAGTTTATTTAAAAAATCAAACGCTAAAACATAGATACATATATCTATAATTAGCCTACCAAATTCCGATTCATTATGTTTAATATTAACCGAGAAATTTTGGAAGTCGGGTAAAGGCTACGCAGCGTTGCCTCTTAAGAGTATGACAACCCTAACTTGTATTTTTTAAATGGAACACCTGTTTATTATTGCACGGGGACATAGCCTATTATAAAGTTGTTGAGATATGGACAGTTAATCGTAAAAAAATGTACAATTTTGGTAAAGACATGATTATTATTGTTATTATTACTATCGATTGAGTTATTTCCTCAACTTATAATCGTATTGTTAATTTCAACAGTGACTGTTGTACGGAGCGAACAGCAAGTAAACAAGTGAGAAACAATACAATGCTGACTTGATTTGTTTCTGACTTTAAAACAATGTGTTCACGTGCCGTTTCCGGTTCTGATTTAATAAAGCTTCCCCTTGACGCCCACTCCCACACCCCCTACCCTTCACCTAGCCAACTCGGTTATTAACTTTATTAAACCGAGTACTGTCATCGCAATCATGTCGTATTTGTCGGTGCTGAACGTACTTTTTCAATAGCCCGAGCGAACGAACGAATTCATGATGTACGTTCCTGTGTAGTAACAAGCGCTCTATCAGGGCAGACTTTGTTTAACAAAACGCATTAAAGCAGCGCGTATTTCATGTGCCCCGATTGAGTTACGTTTTCGCTCTCGCTCGCACTTACCGGACGCGGGGGGATCCCCGCCGCTTGCACTGCGTAGGTAAATATTAATTTTCATTTGTATTTTGGACACACGCTCGCGATTTACGCTCGCATTTACATATTTTTCGAATGCACGTCGGCGTAAAAACGGCCGCCGCGATCCTAATCAGCCCGGTCACCTCCGGACTTGAGTTATGGAACCCCGGAGTTTGGCTCGGTTCATTTGCTCGGGACGGAAAAACCCGCGTCGACGGAATCAATGGTCAAAAACGTTCCGGATTGAAAACGAAGCCGCTCGTTACATCGCGACGTGTAATCAAAGCCAAACGAAATCGTTAGCGTTCATTTATTTTATATGCATATTTTTTTCGTTTTGCTTTGTTTCTGTAATGTTTGCAATAACGAAACGGCGTTCATTTGTTTTATATTCTGGTTTCGATAGGAATTACGAATTTATGTTTGTCATTATGTACACTGATAGAAAATATATTATTCTAATCAGGGGCGTAGCTATGTCGGTGTTAGGAGAATCAACTCAACTCTTCCTCTATTATAATAGGTTATGGTTGTTGGAGTTTAGGTAATGGGTCCAGGTGATTGCTACCATTTAAACTTACTTCTGCTCGATGGATGTACCAGGTAACAGATTGGACCTTCTTGCTCAAGTTAGTGTAGTTACGGGGTGCATTCTAGTGCAGCGATTTCAAATTGGGTTTTGCGGACGAAAGGCCCTCGCTTAATCTCATTTAAATAATAATCGCTTATTGACCCATGTAAGAGAAATTATAATGTATGTAAAATAAAACAATCACCGCCAATAATGACGCGAACATAATGTTCGTTTTTTATTACGCCTACGCAGTTAAACATGTGTTTGTCCATTTGTGTCCAGTTACAGTCTCAACAATTTTTTACTTCGCGTTTTTATAGTTGCAATTCTTGGAAAGAATACGATAAATGTAAAATACAAATATTACTTGTTCGAGTTAGTTATAAATGCAACGTGTTTCATTTTAGCTTGAATAACACATCGGTTCCTTTGTTGATATTTATTCAGACTCCTATGTTCAAATTTCTACGATTGCAACATTTTGCAATTAATTTTCTAATTTTGAAATAATACATTTTTGTACGGAATTCTAGTTTTTTTTAAAGCAAGGTTTTAAGAAAACCTTAAGCATTTGCTTGAAGTTTTAACTTACGTAAGGCGACCTTACTTGAAAACGTTTCTGAATCGTTTTGAAAGTATTCGACAGTGTTTTTAAAGGAGTACAATAACGAAGAATTATTTGCAATGACGAATAATTTTAATTTCTACTGCAGAACAGACGAGACAATTCATGTTGAAAATACTTACATTAACTTGTCAAAGTTCACTTCTATGAAACGTAGCAACTTAAAGACAATCTTAAACGTAGAAAACGAACTTACGAAAGACGGTCTTAAGCACTTGCTTAAGTCACGACTTGCTTAAGTCATGCCCTCAGATTATTTTCTGCTGACCGTCGCACATAGGAGTACTTACCATAAAAATTTGGTCAAAATTATTTTTTTATCTTAATAGCCCCTAAAACAGATTAAATGGTAATTTATGTATTTTAAACAAGTTTTCGTGCGTATACTGCGATTAAAATTGGCTCCAAATATTGATCTGTACTGAGTAAATATTTTTCTAAAAATTCTAGTTTTTCTTTCTTATTGGCTTCTTTTTGTGTTAGCATAATGTTATATAATTGCTTTCTTGTCAGCACTTTCATCCCAGACGATTCTGAGAATAAAATAGGAAAAGTTAAATATTTTTCAATAATTTCCTGAAATCATTAGCCTTATGTATATATGTATATAAAACTGGTAACCGCAAAAATCCGCAACTTTTCTGTTTTATATACTAAAATAGAACCTTTATAGTTTACAATCATGTAAGTAAGATTATCCAATAACATTAATAACGACAACAATATGACTCGTACACATTAATTTGACGTTTAAGGACATGTTTCTTTTCCTAATTTGTTAAAAATAGTGTTAGATTTAAACATATATTAATTTTAAAAATACATACCTCCTTTTGAATTATCCATAATGAATAATTCAACAGCATTCACAATAAAAACTAAAAAAGAAACTGTGTGAATTACTTGCAAAAAGAAAGTAACAGAATAAGTCAATTACGTGTTATTCACAATTGTCGCTTTTCGATTCTTTGTCACGCGTCTTGTCCCTCTAGTACAGAAAACAGATGTGGTCTCATGTTCGGCATGTATTCGGCCGCCGTAAAAACAAAAATTATGTGTACAATTTGAAACTTTAAAAAATTGACTTATGACCAAGTTTTTTTGGTAAATACTCCTATGTGTCGTGCCTTTCATGGTTAGATAAAAAGTGAACTAATTTGAATTTATTAACGTAAAGTTAAACAATAACACGGTCTATTTGCTCCAGAGACTTGAGGACAAGCTGAAAGATCAATTTCGTCGCATAACCTCATTTCATTCGACTTCTTAAATAACTGTAATATATTCATTCATGCTTGTTTTCATACTCTTGTTTATCCCACTTCTGACACTTTCTGTAAAGCAGAAGCGAAGGAATTTTTATCAGATTAATACCTTCGAAATGGAAGAGACCTCTTTTGCAGAGTGAAATCAAATACCTCTTGCCCACTCTTCTCGAGGAAAGACTCCGTTTCTATGGAAGCTGTATCGTCATTAAAGATATATCTCAAAACCAGAGAGAGGCGCGAATAAATTACATTGGTGGCGGCACATCAAAAGAACACGCGCCGTAATGCTCAGCCCCCAGAAAATTGAGTTGGGTTTTTATGCGGTGCTTTTACTCCCGGGGATGCGCGCTCAGGTGGCGCTGTCCGACTAATTCGGGCTAATTCCGACGTGAAGTTTTATATCGCTCTTAAATCGGCGCTTTTGCGGCGAGCTCGTTTAAAATTCCGACCGTAAAAGCTAAGCGGCGTCGCGACGACGACCGTCGCGCTACGTAAAATCAAAGTTTCGACGTTTACTTGCTCAGCCTAGGCACTCCAACCTTAAAGACCGCTGTTAAAATGTTTTAAACGTGGTGTACACTTAAAGTTATCTATTCAGCGTGACTCAAAACTGTTGGTAACGGGTTACAGGAGAAGTTGTCGTTGTAGCAACTACATGAAAATTGCCTACGTCATTTATATCAACATTGAGTACGTTCCACTTAACGTTCACAACGATAAAATAGTTCACTTTGATGTTCCACATAACGCTCATAATGATGCGAGTGCAAACCTGCACTCCAACCGGACACACCCTGTGCGAAGCTAGTTTAAGTGATCATAACGATCACAGTCAAGACGTGGGTCGATGTGGGCGAATTGTGGATATGTCATATTTATAACTTAAAATGGGCGACACAGGAAATGGAAAAAATTACTCTGTATGAGTAGAAAGTAATGAAGCGTACGATCTAAAGATGTTAAACTTTCACGTAAAAAATGTTGGGAACTTGTTGCGTAATAATTAAATGCCGAGGGAAACTCTTAAAAAAACTTATAAAACCATAAAGGAAGGACCACACAAAATCAGGAAACGATAGGCGATGGCAATATTTGGTTTGGAAGTAAATTGCTGTATTTTAGTATATTCTATAACCTGATAAATTAATTACCTTCTAGATTATGAATGAAATATTTTCAAAAGCAGCATGGTGTGACCAGTAATAGTGGCTTCTTCTTCGGGAATTCAGGAGCAAAACAAATAACAAATCCTCGCATAACAATTACATTCTCATCTCCTACAGGTCATCGAATAATTTTAGGTGCCAACTTAAATAAAGCTTCTGTGACTCTTCTGACGGATCCCTTTATTCTTCTAATGAGATCAGCATGTATGAGACCCAGAAGGTGGTCAAATGTTGTGTAAAATTTATAACCATCAATTACGTCTTTTAAATATTTAAACGATTTTCATGTAAGTAATACATCTTACCGAAAATGACTTTTGAATTCATAATCCAAAACTGAGAAACTACTTCACGAACATAATCTTCTACACATGGCCATAGCACATACTTCTTCATGTTTTAAAAACCAATTGCCATTCTTCATCTGAACTGGAATCACTATCTGATTAACAATTTCGGAAACGTTGGACTAAACTGCTGATCACAATGTCTGCCATTTTGCTTTATCAAATATGCAGGTGGCGTTTCATTACCCCTATCACCCGCAACGTTTAAACATAAGTGGAACGGCCGCTCATAACACCCGGAACGTGATCATTTTGGATCTTAAGTGAAACGTACCCATTGTAGATTCATTCTTTCAATGTCAATGAAATGTTTCAAAATGACTTCGTTTCCATGGCGTTTGACAATGCCACGGATACACCAATGTAGTCATCTCAGTCGATGTTTATGACTGTCCTAGCTCCTGCATAACATGAAAGGAGAAAGTCGAATTAATCTATATGGCAATGCAAACGATGATTGTCGCGGTGCCATACGGTGTTTCAAGGCCATGAATTCATCCATGGATGGGTTTGAACTGGATTTTCATGCCCAAGGATGAGTTCATGTGGCGCTTTTATACCTAATTTCGACGTGAAGTTTTTATATCGTTCTTGGGGTAAGCTCGTTAAATACTAAAACTGCACCACGACATCTATTCCTCTACGTAAAATCAAAAGTTTGTCGCTTACTTGCTTATTCTAACCTTAAGGGCTGCCGTTAAAAAAAATGTTTCAAGCGCGGTATCCACTTAAAGTTGCCCGTCCAGACGGTGATTCAATATCGAAGTGGGCGAAGGCAATGAATCAAGCGACCGGAAACAGGGAAGTTGGCAGGAAATGAAGCGGACGATGTATGCGGCGGACATGACGCCATGCGGAAAATCACCGCCGGAAAAAAACTTTAATATATTTCGCGCCGTTTCTTATGTATGACGGAGCATGTCAGGAATCTGCATCCCTCCGACATGCCGCCAGAAAAATTGCTTTCCCGCATACGTGGCAGGCGGCGCTTTTTCCGCTCGTCTGAACGCTTCCTTTGTAACTTTCTCCGCTTCTTCCCTTCACTCACTCCTCTTCTCCCCCAACCCCTAGTCCGCATTAAATGTGTTTTAACGACGTGCCATGACGAGGCGAAAGCTTTATATCGCACATGAATGACGCATTTTATTTGATCGTATATATTACAGGTAATTAAGAAGTTATGGCCAACGGTGGTGTCAGAAGCAGGATAAGGTGGAACTTTAAGGGCACTCAAACTTCAATCTCAACGAAACGCAGATCAAAATTATCCATTGTTGCGCATATGTCGAGTCTTTTATGTTTTTGTCAATGTATCAGAACTGACGTAACGCAATTTTGGCCTTTCAAAATCGATCAGGGCTGTTACTACTTCATCGAGAGGGTAATCCAGCCGACCGGATGTTGTCCGACGTAAATCAAACGCGGTGCAATTCCACCGCCAATAATGACACGCGCAACATATCGGTTTTAATTTTAATGCGCCGCCGTCGCCGCTGCCGCCATTTGATTAATGCGGACGTTAATTAAATAAATTCGTTCGTGACTGAATCACGTGTTCCTTGTGGCTGGCTGCAAATGCACACTAACAGCATTGCCGTGATTGATAACATGTGATCGGGCGCGAGGTGATTTTTAACCATGAAACAAGTTCTCATTTTCTTCCTTCGAATCATAATCATTAGATTACTGGAGTAATTTTCTGTTTTGTAACACATAGCTCGACCGTATAGATTTTACAAGAATATATTCTATGGTATACAGCTCAACCAAATTAGCGTTTACTTGGTCGGTATCATTTATTTATTTATTTTTTAAGTTTCATTCATTTTACGTATTTGAGGCTCACTCTTAGTTTCCTTCGAATCACTGGATGGTTGTGTCAATTTCAAAAACATAAGTCTCAGTTTTCTATTCTGTGGCACATAGCCTAATCATACACATTTACTTCACAATACATTACATAAGTAAATTACAGGGTTTAAAGGTGTAAAAGCAGTGGTGTAACGTCACCATGCGACAAGTGTTATTCATCATGTCAACTTATTGAAACTTCTTTCTGACTATCAGAACATAACATTTCGTGCTATCTATCACTTACCACTGAGGAAAGGGTCACTTATTACCTAAAACAAGTCCATATCTTCATAATACTACGTCCAAACGCGGTGAAAAGTAAAAAAGTGGCATCTTTAATTTCGCACTGGCCGATATATAGTTGATTGGTGCACGAGGCAGCACAAAGAAATCCAAAGCAACTTCGAGATGAGTGCCTACCATTTGACCGATGCAACTTCAGTGCCTGGCACCTGTAGGATGTGGGGTCTGGCAGACGATAACCACTAGTGGTTGACAGCGCGGATCGGTTTCGGTCTTTGGAAGTGGCTGGCAGCGTAGGACGGTATCGGCGGCCAACAGCATAGCTGAATCGGCCTCGGTCGTTGGAAATGGCTGGCGTCGGCGGCTTACAGCGTGGTTCAACCTCTGCAGTAGACATTGGCTGAAAACGTGAATCGATCTCGATGTGTGTTGTGGAGGTTCCCGAGCGATGTTAGTGCCTGGCAGCATTAATTGGTCTCGGTAGGATGTAGTGACAGGCAGACGTTCAACTATTTGCGATTGACAGCGTGAATCAGTCTCGGTAGTTGGAAGTTGCTGGCGGCAGAGGTCCGTGTCGGTAGCAGGCGGTGGCTATAGCGTGGATCGTTCTTGGAAAGAGCGAGTTAAGGGTTAGTTAGAGGTCGGAGTTCGCGAGCGCCCAGCGACCGGGCGGAGTTGCCCCGACAAGGGGGTCCTTGCTAAAGTTAAAGGAAAGACCGGAGATATCACATCCCAGATGCTTTCTTCGGAAGTTTAATAGAGACCTCATGGGTGTAATGAACCCTTCCTAACCGAGTTGTTTAACTAATGTCTGGCTTGCATGGAGCCTTATTCATATCACCAGTGATGTAGACTGAAATGGCCAGTTTTTATACAATTTGGAAATTGAATAATACCAATTATTGACGAGGGAAATATACATCATAGTTATTTAGATAAACCACTTAGGTTTTGCGATGCACCCGGTTATAACACGGAACATGGGAACTTGAGGTCTACTTCGCGTTACATATTTTGTTGCATTATGCGATATTTACAGACTTTTTCGTGATACATCTTTTATGTTGCAAACAAAAGGATGCAAAATACTCAAACTTTTTCTATAGAAATAGTATATATAGTTGTTTTGTTTGAGCGCGATTGATTTCAAATTAATTTTAAACTTATTAAAATTCAGCTTCGGGCGTGCGGTGGCTAAAATTGACCGATTTTTGAATTTTTGCTCGAGAGTGGTTTCTCCTTGGAAAAACTCCAACTTGTTGATGTTTTTCGATTGTGGGAACCGGAGGAGACTATTTTTGGCGGCAGTCGCGAAGTGATGGGTCGTAGCGCGGCGGTGGCGGTGGCGGTAGAAGTGAATGTGTGAAGAGGTTTCACTTTGTAAATCTCTTCTGGAGAATTTTTTTCAGTATCTAAACTTCATCCTCACATTATAGGGCTCGGTGTAGACATAGAGATATTTCTGCTGCGTCCGGGAATTGCCTTGATATTGACTGTGATAGCCGTACCTCACAATTCGATGAGTGCCGTGTGTACCTTACTATCAGAATGCTCTCACTGGCCAAAGAGTATATGTTGCCCCCGATCTCATTATAAAAATACTATTACCCGAAATTATTCATTTTTACTTGTAACCAACCAAAGACGCTTGATTGTATTGAAATCCGAACCCCCATATCAGGGGATTTATTTTTTGGAATACAGAAGTAATCCAACCGCTCTATTCAAGCCACGGAATTCAAACAGTGTTGGATGCACTCCACGAGTTTCGCAAGCCCCCTTTCAAGTTATGACAGCGTGCGACGCCACCTATCAGGCTACACTTGTCTCACGATGACGTCTGTACATTATTTTTGCATTTTTTAACCCCTATGTTATTTGATACGGTAAATCGATTCAGAAAACTTACTACTCCGAATATACTACTTTTGCGCCCTATTAGACTCTAGTCCTGTTTGTGGAACATTCTTTTTTCAAGCTGCAGTTCTCGGTTCTGTAGTGGGTAGCTCAACCATACCAATACAATATTGTCAAAAGTGGTGCAATATATTTCAGGTCACTTTTTGTTTTCTTTCAAACCACTTTGGTTGAAATTTTATATTAATTATAAGATTTAAGACGTAGTCCTACAATAGAGTAGTACATAGTACAACCATAATGGCACACCATCTTTTCTCTGTATAAATCCCATTTATTTTCTACTTATTGCTCTTTAATCTCTAGTACCATTATGTATCTCATATCGGGTATTAATACAAGCTTATAATCCAATCTACCATTGCAGTGTTTTTGAAGTAGTGCATGGATTAGATTTTCGCTTATTGTAATTGCCTTCTTTTCACCCGCCGCTCATTAACTGCATATCTCTCAAGCAACTACAAACGTGAGTAATTATCAACGAATTGTTTAGAAGCATTGTGACTCAGTATAGTGGCTTGCTAAAATCTCGGAGGAAATTATTATATACTCTGTATGTATAAGCTTTGGTCCGTAGCGCATAAAAACGTGCTTCATAGTACACACAGCCGGTGTTAGAACCGTAATTAGGGCTTCTTATTGCAGCAGTAGTAAAAATGAGACAGGCTAGTGTCCTTTTTGGTCCATTTTCCAAACAAACGCAGACAGGGATTGGGATTGAGCAACAAACGACCCGAATAAAAGGGCACAGGACAAAACTTGCGTCTCATAAAGACCGGAGACATCCGGAACGGGACGCGTCCCATCACTTTACCCAAAGCGTTTCATTATACCTTGTTGTCGCGCGCATAAACACGAGTTTCTCATTGTAACGGCGGAGTTAATGGCTCGAAACGTGCCGGCGTCATCTACCTCAATGTGGGGGGAGGAGGAGGCCGCAACGCGACCTATGCGTGTGAGGCGTAATTCCCGACGCCGATCACGTCCCCCCGAAAATGGGACCGTTAGGCGAAGACCCATTACGTGAGTCCCGAATTCGATGCGGGCCACCTCGATCGTGAAATACTGCAGCGCCGCGGCGCGAATAAAAAACTCATTTGCGTCGTCGGCGGCGGCGGCGCTTTGTTAGATCCGGCTGAAAATTTTAAGCTTGTTACGAACACATTTGCGCGCTGCTAGTTTTTGCCGAGAAGCGCGCTCCAAAGGAAATGAAAAACAACACGCCCGCGGCGGCTGAAATCTAAACGGAGGGTGAACGCGAGCGTTAAAAATGCCATGTTAACTCGAATTTCTGGGTAATGTGGAGGTCTTTTGTGTGAACGTACTGCTGGAAATGAGATTCATATTTTCTACTGAGTCAAGTCAGCATTGTCATGTTATGCTTCTCGGTTGTTCCGGCTCTGTATATGACTTCATTCAACAAGAGTAGGAAGGTGGAGCACATATTTTACCTTCCCCAGCACAAACAGGTGTATCAATGTTCCTTCTATTTTTTTGTTACTACTGAACATCCCACCACGCTTACTTTGTCGACATTTTTAAATTAACCACTCTTCATGAAACCCATAATAGACATTCAATTAGAAAACTACGTCTATGATTTTGAGGGTGGTAATGAAGGACTAACATCTGGGTCAACGTTAATGGCCTTATTTTAGATACCCGTAACACATTGTCACACTCACCACTGCTTCCTTTTGAACACTTGCTAGTTTTCGAGAGCTTAGACATACATTAGAAGGCAGTCGGTTGAGTGGCACGGCACGGTGGTCAAAATCATAGCAATCAGCCCGCGGTCAACTCAACTATTCATTCGCCCTGGATAATAGTTATCAAACTTGCGCAGGAAGTAAATCGACCTAGATGGAAGGACTTGACTCCCTTCAAGTCTAATGGCTGAGAAAATGAAAATGTCATGCAGGCCAAAGACCTTTTGCAGTAGTCTTTATGACATTCTACTCAATACCTAATATATAGCAACATGACCAGTCTTACAGTCAGTCCTTTTCTTTTACTCCCACTTCTACCATTTACTATTACTACTATTACCACCACCACTCCTTCCTCTACTCCTATCTCGATGTAGTGATATTTCCATTTTGTTTATTTATTAAACCAATCAAACTGGGACATTTATTGTTTGTTTTTGGCTCCCTCATTTGTATTAAACACGACGCATTCTCCGCGAATTTAATTGAAACGATATTTTCCCAATAGCGTTCGACGAGCGATTCCGGCCTCGAAACAGCGAAAAAACAATTTCGAGCCTCCCCATGTTTATCTTTCCGGCGTTAGCGCTAATTGAAGAAACAAACGCTCTGCCGAACCCGAACGTAAAACTGTGCCCCTCCTCCTCCCCGGCGACCCGCGTCGCTCAAGAAGCGATCAGATCGGGGCCGCGATGTTTTCAATTCCATTCAAATTTTTCTCCGCTTCGTCCGGAGTTTTTGTGCGCCCGGATCGTTTAATTGCCGTCTTATGTTACTTCTTTTGTTCGTGTTTTTAAGAGGTTTCAGGGACGGGATTATGTGGGCTCGCGCATCTTGAAAGCATCGTCGTTTTTTTTCGGCCTTGAATCGCGATATAATTCTGATTTCGTTTTAGAAGCGTTTCGTCAACTGAGTCACCATCAACCGAAGAACCAATCTTCATCAATGTAAGATTCGCATTCCGTGTTTATCGGAACGGGATCTACTTAAACTTATTTTCCAATATGCATCTATCTATCTGTCGGTCGGATTGTAGCACAATCGATGTTTTCCCTTGGGAAAATCATTGACGTCGCGACGTTCCATCTCATTTCGATCCGAAGCGTCACCTTCCTTGCCCAGCTCGTACGTTCATGGAAATCAATCCGGCTTACGTCTTTTCACGTTCGAGCTCATCTCCGCCCGATTTACACAAATTAACATTTTAAATCTGTTCTCGATGTGAGAGACCATTCCGTTCACTCAGAGAGAGAGAGAGAGAGTCCTAAGTCGGAGATCTTACATTTTCATAAATACCAGATGCTCCTGGGCTTCTTTTTTTTAATGAATTTGTTCGTTCGTATGTTGTTCCGGTAATTTACTCCAAAGAAAACCAGCGGCCCCCGGGGCTCACGCCGCACCGGTTTAATTGCGATTAGCGAAGTGTACGGAAAGGGATTTTTTCACCGCTGGAAAATCTGGGAATATTTTGCAGTGCCCAGAATTAATTTGCATTTACAAAGCCGAACACGAATAAGAGGAGAAAGTCTTTTTATAGTGCGCTTGGAAAAAGCTGCACACCCGGAGACCTCCAACAGGTCAAACATGACCCGTTGTAATGACTTATAACCGCCTCATAGTTCCCATTTTTGTAAGGAATATGTTCTAAAAGAATCTAGAAAAATAGTTTGAACGAGTTCCTGCTTCAACGAAAGTATAGGGGTGAGGAATTTCCACGGCGAATGATTAGTTGGGTACAAAGCGGCCAAACTAGTGTCGGCTCGCGATCAACTCAACCATTAATTCCTCCGAGACAATTACACTTGTTTGAGAAAGTAAACCGAGGGGTCTAGGTTCGTCCTGGAAATATACCTTTACGCCCAAAGGCTAATAAAATGGAAGTGGCACACAAGTTATGGACCTCCTGCGCTAGATCCAGTTTACCATACTGGTATGCAGCCGCGGCCGGTGCGTACGAATTTGGAAGGACGCTAGACATCCTCGCTAAGCGCTAACTTTGTCTAACACATATAAACAGAGAACAAACAATACGTAGCGCACATCGAGCGCCCTCCCAAATTCGTATACATCGGCCGCGGCTGGTGGTATGGTAAGTTCTAATACCGTTACTGTTGGGTGTTAACCTCGTTCGTATTCAAACCTATTACGTTTTTATTTTGAACTACAGTATGTCGACCATTTTGTTTTACTGTGGTTATGCTTGACCGCTCCCGTTTTTCTTTACTCTATGATTTCTTTGCTTGTTTTATGAAGTTGCTTTAGGTTGCTTTATATAACAGTTGGGAACATTGAATATTTCGGACAAAGGTTAGAGGAGGAGCGTGGCCTCCATTTTTTCTCAGTTTGCAAGTTAAGTGTCCATTATGGTATTCTAGAAGTATGTTACACATGCAACGATCGCCTTTTCTAGTAGCGCTTTTTGTGTCTGTGTTTTGAGAATTTTGACCAACCAGAGTTATTAGGGATTTAGTTTTACGTGTAAAGATCATCTGGAAATTCAAAATCAGCGCTTTTAACGAATAAAATAGTGTTTCAAGAATCAAGGGTTGTTAATCTGTCTTGAAAATGTAAAATAATAATCACGATCAGTTTTACAGTCAGCCCTACATGCAATTCCTGATGATGTAAAAACTTTTCTACAATCTTGCCACTCCACCCTACACCTCAAATAACGGAAATCTGCAATTTATTCCGCACATAGTTTACATGGTGGTTCAGTGTGGTTTGTTTTTTATTGAAATTGCACAGATTTTCAACGAGTGTGCAAACTGAATTAAAAAAATCGTTAATTTCTGAAGACAATGGTCCAGTCGGGTGCGCCATTAAATCCACGCTTCATTAATCGACGATTGCATTCGGTCGGGCTTCTGTATTGAAACAACCAGAAAACGAATTGCGATGGAAATAAATGCTCTTCCTGCTCGTACGCGGGCGAGCGTCCCCGTCCTTTGATGTTGCTCGCACGGAATTATGACACGCGTCGCCGATTTTCATCTGTTTATCTACCTGGGCTCCTTTTCCGCTCGCGTACGTAACCTCGAGACGACCGATTAGCCAATCATTTCGGATCTTGTAGCCACTCGTGCGAAAGTGGATTTACTGAAAATAACCAGCCTCACTGGTACCTAATTAAAGAATTAGGTGTCAGTAACAATTAATAATTGAAAGAAGGGTCGGAGTTAAAAATTTGTTACTTCCATCTGTGGTAGAAGTGACAATTACACTTCTTTTTTATAAAGGATCATGAATATTCGAAGCATGGAAATTCATTTCTTTAGACTTAATTCGAAGTAGATTTCGTGTTAACCTAGCGAATACATAGTGCTTAATTCATAATTAGGAATATAAAAAAAGGGGCGGAGCTAAAAAATCGTTACTTCCATCTATAATCAAGGCTTTTGAATTCTCGGTCCATTGGATTAAATTGTTCAGATCAAATCCTAGGTAGGTTTCGTGTTAACGAAGTAAATATCCTTATTTAATTGGTAGCTGAGAAAAGGGGCGGAGCTGATAATTCAGTGTTTCTATTGAGGGCAGAAGTTGGATTCACTTATGTAAACCTATTACGAAGTAAGTTTCACGTTAACCAAGTGTATGACATACTACTTAATTGGTAATAAAAAAAGGGGCGGAGCTAAACAATTGTTACTTGCACCTGTATTAGAGGTAATAATCACCAATTTTTACCAAGCCTCATAATGCTTGATCCATTATGTTCAGTTGTGCAGATCAAATCCGAGGTAGATTTCGTGCTAACCAAATCCCAGTACTTAATTGAAGGAGTTAATGTAATACTTCTATTGGCGTAGAAGTGATAATTATTTTTATAAAGATTCATGAATTCTCAAAGTATTATATTCACATGTTTAAATCTAAAACGAGATTTCGCGTTGACCAAGTGTATGGCTTAATTGGCAACAGAAGAAAGGGGGGAGTTAAAACTTTTTACGTTCTATTTGTGGTAGAGATAGTAATCACGAATATTATAAAAGCCCAAGTGAATAATATAATTTTTAATCGATAATAATTGGAAAAATTGGCGGAGCTTAGAATTTGTTACTTCCATCTCTAGTAGAGCTGATAATCATAATTTCAAAGGCTCATGATTGCTCAAAGCATTGAATTCATTTGTTCAAATCTAATTTGAAGTAGGTTTCATGTAAACCAAGTAAATGACGTAATATTTAATCGATAGTAATTGAAAAAAGGGGCGGAGTTAAGAATTTGATACTTCCATCTGTGATAGAGATATATGAGGGGACTCACTGTACTCTTATTTTTGTATATCTAAACCCATCTGAGAAGTTCGATAATTATTGTGTTAACAATGGTAAATCACTGGTGAGAAAAGGGGACATCACCTATTCGTTTCGTAGAGGCGGCAATCCTCCAACTGGATTGATTAGCTTAATACCAAGAGCTTCTTTTTTTTTAGCCAAAGAGTATCATCAACAGTAAGATGACGTAATACTTAACGCAAAAAGAGGGAGGGGGTTAAAATTACTAAATGCAAGAAGGGGCGGAACTAAAGAACTTAGCTCCGCCTATCGCAGGTTCCAATTTTAAATAGTGCCATTTTCATAAATACCGAAAGGTATTCATGTTTGTAAAATGTAGTATCAGTGATTAGAGAGAGAGGGTGATCTAATGCGGCCGCGTCGTTCTCGAATTAGCGTGGGCCCCCTTCCGGTATAAATCCATCGCGACCCTCGATAATTGCGACTATTTATTACACAAGGAGTTTAATTTGCACGCCGTGCAAGTACTAGAACTGACGCAAATGAGCGCCGCTAACTCATTGGGCGGCGGGGTTGGAAGGAGTTGAGGAAGTTCGCGGAAGAACGCGGTAAAGTCCGTCCGGCCAAGATGGATCTTGTCTGTCAGGGGGTGAATGCGAAACTTGATACAGCCGAGCGCGAACTCGGTACGAGATGTACTTGGAACCGCAGAGTAAACAACTGAAGGCGGTTTGCTCTGACTATCAAGAGTGACGTGGCGTTGTTGCCCGAGGATATCGACTGTACTTTAGATGTACGCCCGTAATTAAACAGTTCCAGACGTTGCGTCCGACGAAACTAATCTGGGAAGTCGCCTGTTACTTAAATAGCTTTGGCAGAGGAAAAGACGAATGTAGTCGCCTCTGATTGGCTCATTTGTAGACTAATCAGAAGAAGAACCATTTTATTATCAAACACATCTACGAATTTTCGAACCAATATAAACGTTTGGTATGGAGTTAAACTTGACGTGTACTGGGCCCAGGCACCCAGGTACAAACTGTTTTCTGTAATTATATCATTGTTTTAAGCAATTTTTCAGTCTAGATCGTTAATTTTATCGCAATTATAAGAACAGTCGAGTCGGGTTCATTACCGAGTCACCCTCTCGAAGCGCGGGCCTGGAGTCGTCACCGTTTTTAATAAAAAATTCCGGACCCTCGCCTCGTTATAAAAACATATTATTCAGGCTCATCTGAAATTCAGTCAAATTAAGCAAGTGTAAAAGAATTTCAAACAGTACGTTTGACATTTAAAGCAAATTCCTCGCATATCTCTATCGCATTTGCATATATATTGTGGGGCGCTCGCGAATTTCGCGCTCCGCCAGGGACGTTTTCCGATTCGTTTGCTGCTCGTTTTTAACGCCGTCGCATTTTTTTTTTTTTTTGGGTACGGCGACGACTGCGAAACCGCGCTGGCGGTGGTGGTGAATTATGCGGGAGCGCGCCGCTACCGCTATCTATCCGTCCGTCTTGAGTTTTATTTCGGGCGTAATTTAAGCGCGGCCCATTTGTTTTCGAGCAAAGCGGAGACGACGCGGGTTTCAATTTACCAGCGAATTGATGCCGTAATACGTTTATTGTCGGCAACCCTGTTTAAACCTGCGTTTTTCGGAATTTAATCAAGTGCGCTCGAGATCTGCATATGTCACACGAGGAAACTTCGGGGAAAGTAAAGTTGCTGCTTTTAATGTGTACCCAAATGCAATCGTGATCTGTAAATATCAATGAAGAAAATCTTTTTGTTCACTTGCTCTTGTCACGAATGGGAAGCTGCAGCATGTCACTAAAAGGCGTTTGTTTTTCCCTCGTTTGAATTCAATCAGCTCTTTTCTAACCGACTTCAAAGGTCAGTTGTAATTGGGCTGATGAAGGCACAAACGATCATCTGTTCGTGACAGACTTGCTGCAGCTTCCTGTTCGTCACAGGCTGCCAGGAACGGACGTTCGTTTGTCCGTTCGTGATAAACATCCTGCAGCCTGTCACGAACTGGAAGCATGTCTATCACACGAACGGACATTTGCTCAGCATTCCACGAGCAGGTGTTTGTTTGCCCGTCGAAGAACGGACCCGTTATGACTGAACTCGTTTGAAATCGATCAGGTTAATTTTGATGCACTTCAGATGTCAATTGACATTGGAACAAACGAATGTCCGTTCGTGACATGCTACAACTCCCTGTTCGTGATATGGTGAAGACGTCGGGCTCTTATTATTATTATATGTGGAGCATAAGTATCACTCAAGAAAAGTTTTTGTTCACTTTCTCATGTCACAAATGGGATGTTGCAGCGCGTCATGAGTAGGAGTTTTTCAAATGTAGAAAATGAATCGGTTAAAACCGACCTTGTTTGAATTCGATCAATTAGTTCTTCCTGATCGACTTCAAAAGTCAGTTGTAATCGGAACAAACGAATGTTAGTTTGTGACGTGCTACTGCCAAGGTCGAGGCGCCGCCTTTTATTATTATATGAGGGTCGTTCCGAAAAATGTGAATTTTTTTGTTCATTTCCTTTTGTCATGAATGGGAAATTTGTTACGAGTACGACTTTCTTTGTCCGACAAAAATTGACCAGTTAGGACTGACATCATTTGAATTTGATTAATAATTTTGATTGTCATCAGTTGGAATTGGGACAAACGGGTGTCCATTCGTGACCTGACACAGCTTCCAGTTAGTAATTTTGTGGAAGCGCCGGGTTATTATTAGGGAAAATATGTGTGTCGATATTATTGGTTTAATGTGAGTCACTCCTAAAACCTAGACGGACACTTAATGCAGATGCATCAAACACAATTAATTAAATCTATAAAATTCAAATTTTACAGCGCCATCTGCTTCTGACTGGTCCGAGGTTTTCGAAGCTTGTCGGAAAGGCGTGTTCGGTTAATTATTCATAATTCCAGCTCACTTACTGGATGGTTTTATTTTCTCCCTTGCCTTACAATCTGAGGAAATGCAAAAACTAGTTCAAAGAAGCCGGTATGGATCCGAACGTGAAAATTCTATCTCTCACATTATTACTCATATGCACTAAATGAGCATCGAACCCACACCTGTAGTTACCGAACCAGGTCCGTTGCCAGCGAACCCAACCAACTCGTCTATCGGCGTTAATAAGAAAATATGATCTACAGAAACATCGAACAAACACACAAAGTCAATCAAAATTCTATTATTTGTGCAACGCCGTCTACTGATTGTAAACAAAAATAAGTTGTTATTGCTTTTGATTATGACAAATAACAATTATTATTCTTATTGCCTTAATATTTCAACATTGATTTGGCAATATAATAACATTAATCGAAAGTTTGTTAAAAACTTCAACTGATTTCTGTTAGACAGTACCATCTGTCTTTTATAGAACGTTGGTTACAGTTTTATTAAATAGGGGTAGTATTATTAAACAGGGAACCAGTTTTCATTAAACAAGGAGCTAGTTTCTATAAAACAAGGAGCTAGTTTCTATAAAACAGACGAGCTGTTTTTATTAAACAGGGCCAGTTTAATAAAAACTGCTCCCTTAGATCGCGTCCGCAGCTGCCATCGTCTCCTTCGTATCTACTTCCGCATACCCCTGCGTCAGTACGCCTCCTGCACCAAGCGCCTGTCAGAGCGACGATAGGCAACCGTACATACACATATTGTTAAATTTCCATAAATAAGTGACTTGGGACCCCCCATAGCTAAACTGCTTATGAGGAACTCAGGTAGTTGTTTCCCCCCAGAAAAAATGATAATTCGCCTAACAATTTTACTACGTGTAAGGTAATGATGACGTCATAATTAAAGTTCTACAATTTACAAAAGTTAATTAACCTGTGAGATTCATTATTCATTTGATTGCCAAAAGATTATGTAGTGTTTAAGAAAATTTAGATTCTTAAATTATTTTAAGAAATTTTAAAGTAAAGCATCGTATCTTAAAATTTTCCGGTCGGTTAGTTCCGATGGATTTCAAATGATGTCAATTATAACCTCGAGAGATTAACAAACGCTTATTCGTGATATGGCGCAACGTGGTGGAGGCGCCAGGTCGATTCTGGTACAGTCGTGACACTCTTATTTTTATACAACAAAAAATAAAACTTTTCTTTTTTCTAAAAACGAAGAATTTGAACCTAATACAGTTGACCTTTAGTACTCTAACCTTATTTGAGTGTATCATGGTGCTTCATAACAACATAGGTGGAGTAACGACATCAATTAAATAATAATTATTATATTCTTCTCTCATAAGCAAGCTCTACTGATATTTAAATGGACCACAGGCATACCTTCTTTTGTTTTTCGGAAAATATTCAACGTCATTGAAGATACTTTAGAAAAGCGACGTGTAAATTTCCGTGTTCTGTGTAAAGAGGACGTGGCGATTTGCATAATAAAGTGTCAGTAAAACATATCATGATTCGGGGCGGTCACCTCTCCGCCCCCTCCGAGCAACAATAATTTACATACGACACGAGGAGCAAACCGGTAATCGAAGCGGTAACGTGTCGGCGTAATGTGCCAGGAGTTCGTATAGCGCGTTTCCGGCCTGCTGGACCGGAACCCGCGCAGATACGTAGCAACACTACGAGCGGTTTATTGTCTTTTCCTTCTATCTGCGTCGCTCGTCCGCCGCCTCCGTTGTTCTTTTGTTTGCTGTCTGTTTGCCATTATTGCTCCGAGAGCGTTTACGGTTGCGGCGCGTCTCGAAGCGTTATTATCACGGCGGTCGCGGAAACTTTACCAAGAAAACGCTCGCGTTTCCTTTGTCACTTGCTTGCGCTTAAAAACGTCACGTTTTAATTCCAACTTCGCCGATTGTCGCAGCAGAAACAAAGTTTCTTTCTTCGCAGTTCCATCGACAGTTCGTTTTCAGACAATCTTGGTTTACTTAAGATCGCCAAATACACATTGTATTAATTCTTTTTGGTTATGGAATATAAGAACAATAAAAAAAGGAGGTATTTCTACCCACACCAATACCGAGAGCCTGTTATCGTACATTGCATCATTTAATGACACCGAAGCACATGGTTACGGTATATTTTGAATAAGAGACGTAGCCAAATTACATAATACATTTATTAATATGATATTAAAAGATACGTGGTTCACGTTACACCTGGTTAGAAGGGAAGAGTATTTCACTATGACAACAAGAACTTGAATGTTTTACAGTTGAAATTGACAAGTATTTACATGCTTCAAAATGGACAGTCCGAACAGGATTGATAATACAAAGTGCTGCACCTGCAGAAGTTCTTTTCGGCGACTTTTGATGCAACTTTGTTGCAAGGTTAATCTCAGCATCATGATGGCGAAGCCGTCTTTGAAAGTGCATGCCGAGTTTATTAACCCTATTTGTTTTGTATTGCATTTCCTTGCTACAATAACACATAGACGTATAAAAGGAAGACAGGTGTAATTTCTCTTTTACACCACCTATTACATAACTAAAACTGTCTGATACAACGTGTGTGACACCCGGTGTGACATGCCACGAGGCAATTTATTAATTACGTCACTAAGGCCCAGTTGTTCCATATTAGTTTATATTTAAGCTGAAGCTTAAACCACCTACAACAACAATTATTGTTGTTAAGGGTTTAAGATTTGGTTTACAGTTAAGCCGGAAGTGTATACAGCTGGAGCTAAGACGTAATAAATAAATTGTTTCATAACTATTGAGGGTTAATTTTATATTTTTCAAGATTATGGTTAGAGGCGCATTGAATTGCGTGCGGTGGGAGAAGTGCAAGTCGTTTCCATTACCTACAAATTAGTTGCTTCTTACTCGCATGCTAATAACTATAAATAATTATTTGGAAGCCGCTGACTTACTCGATTTACATGTTGTGGTTTGCAAGAATTTCGCTCATTGATAACCTTGAAAAATATAACATTTCCTCACAGTACTCATAGCATGTTATACAATCGCGAGTAAAAAAATGATCGCCAGTGTCATTGGTTGACATAGCAACAAGTGTTCTATTGTGAAATGGCCATGGTTGTTATATCACGCGTGTTCCATTTGCCAAATCGATTAAAATTTAACACGCTCGATAAGAAGGTCCCATTAAATTCTTGAATGACATTCATTTTTTTGCCTGCCTTCTGTAGATTAAAGTCAAATTTGTGTGCAGGGAATATTCCTAATGACGTAGCGATCGAGGGTGAAGCTTAAAGGGAGTCAAAGGCCTACCTGAATGTAATACAGGTTGTCAGATTTAACATCATATTGAACATTTGCGGTCTATAGAATAAAGTAAAAAGGGCGCCACACTTCACCAACATAAATACAAAACAAAATGAATCCATATCACTGAAAACTGACTGACTACAAGAAATATTTTTCTTTTATTTTGAAATTTGTTTTGACCATGCCCATAAATAATGACGTTATTACTTTTTAAATACATTATTTCCTTGAGTACGTGCCTGGGCCCATTGGTCGTTAAATTTGGCGGCATAATTCGTTTCCATTATCTGTCAGCGACAAAGACCAAGTGACTTACCTTTTTTTTGTCATGCTGCAAACAATAACGTAACTATAAATAATGACTGCATTAATTTAGAGGATTCAGTTCTAAGCAAGTTCAAAGCTATCAGACTCATATACACAAGTCTCAATAATAGAGGTTTACCCAAACGTATAATAAATTACACAAGTGCAAGAAATATATCATACTGCATTGATATGTTGGGTTGCTGCCCCTTACATTGGGCTGCTAAATTTGTGTAACATTTTATAAATGTATTTGTTTAGAATCAATTTTCGTAATAATATAATATGTTTGATTTGGGTTTTGGGCGATGAGTTCTTTTAGCCTTGTTCTCAGATTGTTCTCTTTTTCTCTCTAGTGAATTTCTTTTTTTTTATGGTGTGTGTGTGTCCAAAAATTCGTATTAGTATTTGTGATTTTGTTCCTGCCGACTCTCACAAGTCCTACAGGGACGCAATTTTGTTTATTAATAGGAATATTTTGTGTTTTTAGTATTTTAAAGCAATTGGTACCAACAATTGTGATCTTGTTCCTATCAACCATCACAAGTCCTATCTTGTTTATTAATATTCTGTGTTTTCGATATTTGAAAATAATTCGTACCAACGCTGTGATCTTGTTCCTGTCGATCCTCACGAGTCCTACAAGGATGCAATTGTTTTAATAATTTAATTTCTTAATTTTTATGTTAAAACTATGGATGTGTAAAACACTATAAATAGCAGACTCAGACAATACAGTTGATTTTTCTTAATTCTTTTTTTGTGAGAAATCGGTATTATGAACAGAGATTTATTTAGTTTAAATAAAACGAAATTATAAACAAAACATATCGCAAGCGAGCTAATTCGCTCGACTTTTCGTCGACCGCAAAATACCTGCATCCGTCTTGGAATGTATATGCGATGAATTCAACCTATATATCTTGATCGCAATTAATCGGAGCTTTTTGGTATAATAACCAAATAAAAGATGGCTGTCGTCTCTTTGTTGAACCTCTTCATTTTCTCTGTCACAATATATAGGATGATTCTTCAATAGATCGCCAAATAATAATCCATGCAAGAATAGAAATCACAGATTATAGTTAAACTGGTAAAAAAAATTGTGTTCTTTAGTTCTCGAAAAATGATTAATCAAAAATTTTTCCGAAATACACGATACTTCACTGGTTAAGAATCAGCAGTTAAAGGAATGAAAACAAATACTGTCATGAATGTTTTATTGTTTTATGGCTGCTGCGCAAAGAAATCGAGCGAATTTGACCTTCAACGGAATTCAATATAACCAGCTGAAAGAAGAGCTTTAAAATATTTACTACAATATTGATAAAGGCATGCAAATACAAATTACCTGTAGTAAATTATTTAGTACAAGCTTGGTTTGAAGGCTTTCGCGGCCGTTGTCCATCACAATCTTGGTTTCCGGGTTGGAAACCGCGTCAATTCTTCGTCTTGCCGACGTTTCGTCCATCTCGCCGTGGACTTCTTCAGGGCTTCGTTGGAGGCTGTAGCTGCTAATGTAGTCGCTGCTGCTGCTGTGAAGACTCAGAGTCCTCACAGCAGCAGCAGTGCCCGTTTGAGTAAAAAAAATACTTTGTTATACGGCGAAGTATTAGGAAATTTACATCACGGTTGTCGTTTGTGGATCGAAAAATTTCCTTTTGCTTCGATGGTGCAGTATTTGCGTAATCACGGATATTTTCGTCCTGCATATGGTCGTGGCCCAAAGACAAGTCCACGAGTATTGAACGCTGAGATAAATATTTGAAATATTGTCGACAAAGAACCGAGTTCACTTTAACGGTGCGGTATTCGAAATTCGTATGGAGTGACGAAAATCCACACGCTACAGCGAAATTCCATCATCAGCAGCAATTTTCGGCAAATGTTTGGGCTGGTATTGTTGCTAATTGTTTGATCGGTCCTTACGTTTTACCGCAGCATTTGAATGCCATAAATTATTTAGAATTTTTAAATAATGATCTCGAGCTACTGTTAAATGATGTGTCCATAACTGTACGACGCGATATGTGGTATTTACACGATGGAGCACCCCTTCATGCAGCTCGTGTTGTGAGAAAATGGTTGAACACTAATTAAAATAATAGGTGGATTGGACGCTATGGTCCAGTGCTTTGGCCCCCGCGGTATCCAGACTTAAATCTTTTTGATTTTTTTGTGGGGGTGGATGAAACAGCTTGTCTATTCTACCCCAGTACATACTGTACAACAGGAGTTGCATAAACGCATCGAACATGCTGCTGAAGTGATTCGAAATACACCTGATATTTTCGAAAGTGTAAGGGAAAACTTGAGAAAACGGGCTATAGCTTGTATTGATAACAATGGTCTTCAGTTTGAGCATCTGCTTTGACTGGTAAAACCGGAATTTTAAAATCATTTATCACAATTACTTTTTATTTATTTCAAGTATGACAACCACAATTTAAAGCATAAATTGTTACGGGGTACTGTCTTTTGTTGAAACTGATTTTAGTCGAATCTGATTTAAATGACCCAGCGGAGTGATGTTCGCAGGTCATCGTCTTCGTGCTAATAAATTAATAAATGCTCGGATGAATTTAAACGTTTCAGCAGGTCATTACAGCGGCGTTCCCTCTATTACATAAGTCTCACGGTTAACTTTTATAGTTTTATTGCTCTGGGTAGTAAACACAATAAAACGTACGAAAACACGATATCATAAAACTTACGATTGCGACGAACTCCATACACATTGGCGTAACGTGCTTTTTGGGTCATTTTTAGTTAATTATAACTTTTGTCAAAGAATTTTTTTTTTCATAACCTATGATTTAATTCCTTTCACAGGTTTTTTTTTGGCGGTTTATTCAAGAATCATCCTGTATATTGTTATTAAACCATTGTTGGAATATAGTTAAATCTTCATGAAATCGAAGTTATATTTTCTTGAACCAAAAAATCACACTTAAAAACTTTTCCTAATTTGCAAACCACGAAACCTGTAATATACATATATTCACAACTGGTTATGCAAATTATCAAACAAAGTAAATTGCAAACTTCACTGATAACTAGCAAGCGTCGAGCTAACATTGTCTATTATAGTCGCTATTAATTTTTTACTTTGACATGAATAAATGATTTTTTTAAAGAGAAATCTTTTTTTATTAAAAAAAGATACGGAAATATGAGTAGAGTTAATTTAATTTGCTAATCGAACTTTACAAAATGAAATTTCGAACCGATCTGTATATGGCATATTTTTGATTTTATAAATTCAAAAATGTTTAACGCTGCATTTTGCTTATAATTACATTTATTTTTGCATGTTAATTTTCACATAAAAAATATTCATAAAACAGTAAAAAATAGAATAAAATAAAATCGCCAGTGCACGGAATTTGTCGTCCAAATTTGCGATAAAATTGGCAACATTAGACCCAAATGCTTAAGTACTATTTATTTACTTTTTCATCCTCAAATCCTAAATTCGTGAATTAGCATGGTTGGTTAAGAACACTTATTTCCTCAGTAGGGAATTTTCGTTCGACTTCCCGTATTGAGTATCTTTTACAAAAGCATATATGAGCACGAAGTTTAAACAGTTGTATTCGAAAACTCTAGTATGCCATTGGATACTAGGATTGCGCTTATAAAATATACCTTCAAGTGCACCTTGGGCATGTATCGTATCTTTTTCACTTATTCACTTATTTTACGTTTCGCTCATCTGTTTCAAAAAGTCTTTACATTATTTCCACGTCAACGGACGAACTTTGCACAACCCACTTTTAAGTAGGGTGTTGTTGCTAAGGAAGCCACGCCTGATTTAGTTTTTTATAATTCTTATATGGGGAATAAAATACATAAACTCATTTATGCGAGAGGGACTGCCATACCAGCCGAGAGTAACTTTACAGTGTCTTATATAAACACAGGTAAATAGGTTTCATATCATGATTAAAAAACTGGTGGTAGTAACAGCTTTAGTTAATAACAATCTAGCGAGGGCGCCATCAGAATCGGACTAATATACAGGTACGCGTTTGTTTTTATTTTCTAAATGAAATCCCTGCAAAATCTGTTTGAGTATGTCTCGAATATCTTGCAGTAATCGTCTTCGACAGACTCCTGATGTTAGCTTGCGCTCGCGGACGTGTCCTGTCAGCTCTTGTTCACTGAAGTGCATGGCGATAAATTCAATATCGATAAAGCCGGCTCCTTCCGCTCTATAATTCCCGAGTTTGAGGGTAAAACAACGAGAGCGACCGCGGAAACGGAGACTGACGGACTTATGGCGTAGAGATTATTCCACAAGAGCGATTAGATGTGCTCGCCTCCAACTGGAATCCGGGTCTGTTTACTAGTAACGGACGAAAACTCGTTCGCTTAGTTGAAGTGACTGCACTGAAATTATTTCACGGAACTCCGACAAAAAGTATCAGAAGTGTGGCAGCACGTTCAGGTGTTTTATATAGTTGCAAAACTTACGTTTCGAGCTATTGACTCTGAAGGCGTTAGCTCTCAATGATACCGCCGCAAACACAAACAAGACGTGACTTGAATAAACATAGCGCGAGCTATGTTAACACTCGGGTATATTTTGACTGTGGCGTTGAAACAAGGAAGATTGGAGGAGGATTCGTCGTCCTCAGCAACCGGGCGCAGTTTCAATTATATTTTCCGTTTAGAGATACCTTGTAAATTACGCTGCCGACGAAATTCGAGTTTAATTAAATCCGCAATTAGTCCGGCCCGCGAATTATTTCTGGTGATTTTCCTCGGCCTACCAGTGCAGATTTTCGCGTCACGTGATCGAATACCTCGATTCTCATTGGCGGCGAATTTTTGGACCGCCAAACTTTTTTTTATCTACCCTTCGAGTCTCAAATTCCATTTAAACCGGCCGACTTTGAGAGTTTTATAATTGCGTGTTAATAATTCGTGAACGTCAACCCCTGGGTCTTCCTGTTTGCGTTTTAATCAGGAAGGGGCTTTCGCCACTTTTAATTTGGCAATTCTGCTTGGGCCAGTGCTTTTCAGGTTTTAATCAAATATATTTGAGAAAGTTTCAGACTCAAGATCTATGGCATAATTCACTCATATCGTGTGTTCAGTGCTTGATTATAATACACTCGAGATCTACATATATCGCCCTACGAAAGTTATTCTCTCGTTTGCATGGGTCATGACGTAATGGCCCCACGTTGGGCGTCAACTGTGATTGTGTTACATTCGATCGCAGCTATCTCTGATTTTTCCATTCATTCCGGAAGATAGATGAGAGCTCCCCTGCGATTTATAACGATAGCGTTCACAGTGACAAACGTTCTCCGACCATAAAACACGACTTATTAATCGCAAAACACGCTCTCGTTATTAACGACCCGCATTTGTCCGCCGAGTTTTGACGCGCTGCTTCATTTCCACCGGGAATTTCGGCAAAAATATTTTGCAGGCGACTCGATTGGTTCGATGGGATCGCGGACACATGTCGGTGCTTTCGAAGTGTCACGAAACATGGACCGGACGCCAGCACGCCGCCGCCGGGTGCATATTAAAACGGCAGTTACGTGCGAAATTACGGGATTGTTAATTAACGGGAGCATGAATTGCAAGGTCACCAAGGCCTCATGAAATTTCTAAACAATTAAAATCATATATGTTCCCCATGATCCTAACTAGATTCAAAAATGATTTCTGGTAGATGCATTACTTCACTGTAGCAGTTTTGATGTAAACGTTTATGTAACTTACTTTAGTTCGTGATTTACACAGAGAAAAATATGTAGTGAAAAGAAACACAATTGTTAATCAACTAACAAATTGTAAGAGTTGTTCGACATGATAATATTCTTGTTTAATTTTACTACAACTATGTCAATATCTCCTACAATTTGTTAGTAGATTAATTTCAGCGACAATTGTGTTACCTTTCGCTACATATGTTTCTCTGTGTAGGATCATTAAGAATTAAATTGTTCTATTTCTTTTTACCACAAATTTTCTATTTTTTGTCGTTGCAAGGGTCGTTAGTAACAGTTGCAGCCGCACTTTTACCCATCCTAAGTTTTTGGTTAAAAATTATAAAGAGTTGATTTCACTTTTCATTTAGAAGAGTTCTTTTGACAACTTTAAAATTTTTAAAAATTGTAAAAGATTAAATACTTCATCAAGAGTAACATTTCGAGAATTTCAGGAAAAGAATTTTTGTTTTGTATGTCGAGTTGATTGAATTACCTAGAACTTTTTTTTTGATTAGACAAAGGATAGACAATACAGATGTTCCTTGAAACAAAATAGAGAATGTAGAGACTTTTTTCAAACTTTTCTACATCTAGAACCAGTCGTTATTTACAACCAATGACATTTTTCTTTCTCACCCTCCAGTATGTCACCAACATTAACTCTTCCATAAAAAATAAACTCCTTCGATCGGGAACACGAACTGCAACGTCACAGACGATCGGAAAATTTGTAAAAATAAAAATCGTGCAGGTTCTCTACGATTCTGATCAAAGGCGGTTCAAAAATGCATTCGGTAAGACAAAGCGTTTCGTTCAGAAATCTGCAACCTCAGTATGGTTGATAGCAACAAGATACTGCAATGCTCGGCAAAAGTGAGATACAGCGTTGTGTACCCTCGGTAGTAGCAGATACCACATTGTAACTTGCAACTGCGATTAGAATGACCCCCTTTGAATGGGGGACTAAAGAGAAGAAATGTGCGGGTCTAAAAAATAATTTTTTTTACTAGATCGGGTCTCTTCCCTGATTGTTTTAAACTTATGGACCGAAGAAGTTTTATTCTCTCTCTATTCTCCGCCTTTTCAATGTTTTTTCTTCAGACCTCAAATACTTAAGTGCTCACTATGATGTAGAATAATTTAGCGTCTCTGAGAGGTGTAAAATGACATCACCCGTAACATTGAAATTTTTAATACTTCCATCCCGTGGGCGTGGCAATTGTCCATTCCGTTTGTTTTTCCTTAAGAGGAGGAATCCTTTTTACGCTCGTAGAATTTCTAAATGATAAAGAAGTTCGTCCACCGATACGTCTAAAATCTTTTCCCGTTCACATCACTTTTTAATAATTTCTTCAATATGTCACATACTTTTCCCAAGCAATTGAAGTACTTTGTAGTGCTTCCATCCACATTGCAATGACCTTATCAACACCATATATGTCTCTGCCAAAGTGTTTATTATAATGTGTTTTAGCATGAGCTCATATCATCTCAACGGGATTAAATTCACAGTGGTATTACGGCAACCATAGAACTTCGTGTTCGTGACTCCTTAGTAACTCATCAAATACATAACGTTTATCTTTCTTGTACAATTTAGCTAGTGTGAGTAATTCAACTTTATGAAGGTTCGTTTCGAAAGTAATATTATTTGTACTTAACCAAGCTGCAATATTAGGCTTCGTCCAAGTTGAAGATGGCATCTTCTCACTTAATGTTGAATGGTATGAAGCATTATCCATAATGATTAATGATGGTTCCTGCAATTTATTTATTAAATACGTTATCAACCACTTCGTAAACATTTTCCCGTTCATTTCTTCATAATAGTCCTCTTTTTGTGATTTTGATGGAAAAAATAATGATTCGTTTTCCACAAAATCTGATTTAGCATGAACAACAATAGCACGCTTACCACCATAATCAGGTTTTCTTACACTCTGTTTATCTTCCCATCAGTCCGGGTTTCCTTTAGAAAAAAATCAAATTTTATTTAAAAAAAACTATTTGATGTTGCAGTGATGAATGGTGAATTTAAATTTTCCTTGTAACCTCTTAAAAACTTGAGTCTCAAAGCAGCAGCACTTGTTTTTTCCATTAAAGCTCTTCGGTAGATGTCCTTTTTAAATTAAAATCCAACATTATGCAAAACACGATTTAAGCTAGTATTGCTCAATAATATGTGGCTTTGTTTAAGTTCCGCATTTAGTGATGAGATCGTAACACGTATTTCTGTAAGAACATATATAATGATAATGTTGACATACATTTTAATTATTCGACATACTTTTGGATACAATGTTGTATACCGTGTCTGGTGCTATCATTTTTGAAGCATTTGGCAAATCTTCAGTTTTCATCTTCCTTCGTTGACGTTCTTTCCTGGGCTACACAATATCGGGTTGCTTTTACTGCGAGATTTTATTCTCGGCGCTGATGAAATGATAATTCCCAAAGCAATTGCTACACGCTGAAACAAATTATGCGCTTGAATAAAACTAATAATAACTAAATAAAAATAATGTAGTACTTCTTGCACACAGGCTAAAGGTAACGAGGGACCATCATTGTCTTTTTCCTTTTGAAAATAATCCAACAAATTTAGCACAAGCTGTTGTGCTTAAGAACGAAGTGTCTCGCCCTGTACAGACATAAACTTATTGTAATAAGTTATCACAATCACAAATTATTAACACAAGAAACTAAGCTCTGAAAAGAACTATGTTTATACGAAAGCAGTTAAACAATTATTAAGCACACCACGTATGTTTACAAGACACGAAATGACAACTAAGTTATGACAGCGCGAAGTGAAGACGCATAAATAACATCCAGCGCACGTGAACGAAGTCTGTCTTTGTTTATTTCACTATTAACTCATAAGATTATCTTTGTAGTACACGCCTGGGTGACATATTGTAATGCAACCCCGAGTGTCTAAATAAAAATCTGGTCAGGTAGGTTGAGGTCGAAAATTTGTTCATTGCATGCATGTCGTTTCTAAGTTCAACGGCTAACCTTTCAAGTGTAACGTCAAAGTGATTTTGCATTAAAAATAGTTTTTCTTTTCACAAACTATTAAAAAATGCCCTTTTCAATTGAAGAAAAGACATTTATGATTGAAAGTTACTTTCGAAACGGTCGCAAAATTAACGGTGTCTGGTCCTATTCAATTCAAGAGTGTTTGGAGGAATTCCTTGTCCAGTTCCCAGAAATTGTTTTTGATTATAAACAATTTCTAGAGTGTCTAAATCGAAGTGTGGCATTATTTCGACTGAATCTTGAACAAGAAAAAAAGGAAGCGGAAGGCAAAAGAAACGTACTCTGGAAATTATCAATGAAGTCAATCATATAATGGAAGATGCATTTCGAACCTCTCTTCGTCACCTATCTCAATAGTGCAGCTCTCTGTGGAAACGTGCCGTACAGTATTAAAAAAGGATTTACATCTTTATCCTTACCGGATAACTGTGCTTCCTGAATTGTTACAAATCGACTTTCCACAAAGACTTAAGTTTTGTCACTGGTTTTTAGAAGTGTTACAAAATGATGACGCAACTTTAAATAGAACATTCTTCACCGATGAGGCCTGGTTTTATAGAATGGGTACGTCAATTCACAAAACATTTGAAGGTGGCCTTAATTAATTAAACGGCAGAATTTAAAAAGAAAACCTAACTTAAAAGCTGCTTTTAAGTTAGGTTTTCTTTTTAAATTCTGTCGTTTAATTTCAGGTAACATAAACTCAATTCGTTACCGAACTGAAATTTTACTACCATTCTTCCAACAATTACATGATGGCGAATTACAAGGAGGATATTTTCAACAAGATGGTGCAAACCTCACTGTACTAGGGAGACTGTAGCACTAATACGAGAATTTTACGATAATCGTATTATTAGTCGGAATACGGAAATTCCCTGGCCTCCACGTTCCTGTGATTTAACTCCTTGTGACTTTTTCTATGGCCCTACATCAAAAATAACATTTACTCAGCACCTATAAATAATTTGAACGATCTTAGAGAACGTATATTTGATAAGTTTCAAGAAATCAACAACTCTCGGGATTTACTGCAAAATATTGTTAATGGAATTAAAAACAGAATTATTAAATGTTACCAAGAAGGGGATGGGCATATTCAGCATATTTTATAATAAACGTTTTTAAATTTCACGTTTTCACGTCTTTTACGGCAAAATCACTTTTAACAAGGAAATGATAATTCAGTATCAATTTTAACGTTACACTTGAAAGATTAGCCGTTGAACTTAGAAGCGACATACATGCAGTGGATCGATTCTCGACCACAACCTACTTGACCAGATTTTTATTTAGACACTTTAGACATTATGCTAGTCAAAATCCGGTAGAAGTGTAAATAGGGTTTTATCTCTTCCTTATGTATGCATACAATTAAGCATACACAATTAATTTGTCTTTCCTAGCGTCATAGGTTTGCTGACGAGCCTTCACCTCTCCTGGATTTGAGTGTACGTTTTAATTTTATTACTGCAACATCTTGCGATTTATTTTCAAATTTTGAAATAATTCATTTTTGTACAGAATTTCGGTTTCTTACACAGTCGAGCCCCGGCGTCAACATTATCTGGAGCTCAAATCAAATCAAAATGCGGAGAAGAAATGTTCGCTACCTCTCCCGATTTAAAACAATGTAAATACCTTAAAATCTTGAACCGCTATTTTATATTATCAGAGCGCAGACAATTCCTCACCATCAAAATCACTCGATCAATTGTTCTTCCATCGATGCTTATCCCTGGTATATTCAGCCCTGAGTATATGCATAACCATGGTATACTCGAAATCGCTCGATCAATTGTTCTTCCACTGATGCATAGCCCTGGTATATTCAGGGCTTCCATTGATACATAGTTCTCGTATACTCAGGGCTTCCACTTATGCATAGCCCTGGTACACTCAAGGCTTCCACTGATGCATAGCCCCGAGTATACCAGGGCTATACATAACCCTGATATACTCGAAATCGCTCGAACAATAATTGTTCTTCCACTGATGCATAGCCTTGGTATTCGTAGGGCATCAGTGGAAGAACAATTGACCGAGCGATTTCGAGTATACCAGAGTTATGCAACAGCGAAGGAACGAGCGACCCTCCTACAAAAATTACAGTCAGACTTGTTAAGGCTATACATTGCATAACGAGGTCATTTAAAGTACGTTGTTGGTCGACTATACGATGATTTTGGGATAATCCAATATATTAACCTGTCTCGTCGTTGTTTTAACGGTTTTACTAATATACACTAAATACTAATTCGCCAGGAATTATCCTTGCTTTGGTTAGGATTATTAGTAAAAAGAAATATTCAAGCTAAGCTCTTGGAGAGGAACTACGAAATCACTTGAAATCTACATAACATACAAAAGGCCCTTTCGGCTATTATGCGGTCATTGTGTGGTCGTGACGAATTAGAGATAAAATATCTCAAATCCAACGAGGCCGCCACTGTTATCTGTTGCGCCCGATTCAATCGACCCCAGTTCAATTCGACGCACATAAAAAGCGTGGGCCTTTTCATAATTCAAACGTATCTGGCCGCCGCGCCGCTCACAGAATATATTTGCGTCGTATATATGTATATAGGTTTTCGCGAGTCAATATTGAATAAGTGTCGACCGATATCGTACATACATCGCGCGCATGGGAAACAAAGAGTGAATATAAATTTTCATTTAAATATTATGGCGTGGGTGGCGTCGTTGCCACACACACGCGCGCGTCCGGCCTTATCTGGCCGGCCGCCGCCGGTTTATGGCGCTATGAATACCGACGATATTCAATATGTGTCAGCGCCATCTACTCCGTGATATACGACGCGTATTGATAGCGCTGTAAACAGCGGTAATTAGCGGCCAAAACGATCCGAGCAGTGTATGAGGGTTGCGGCACAACGTATTATGCCCGCGTGCGACATCCGCCCTACGCCAAGCTAATAATCATCCCGCGCGTTTAAGTCGGGGGGTCGGTTATTGGAAGCTTTGCAAATACTACTTCCTGATCAATTCCGGCACTTGTTTATAATGCAGCCCCGAAGTGGCGGATAAATACTGCGGTCGCCGTAAATTTTCCGCTCGAAACTCACGAAGAGCTTGGAATATTTGAAATGCCGTCAGTTATGTTTATGTATGCTTTTTTTATTTATTAAATTCCTTCATCTCGTCGTTACTACCAAACATTTATCGTTTCAAATCCTCCTTTTGTGATACACTTTATAAAAGGTTTGTTACATAAAACGTAATACAGTGAGATTTTAAAACACTTATATTGGCGCCATTGAGATAACCTCACTATGAACCACCCATATAGCGCATCACATTGTTCAGCAGTGCTTCGAACCAATTCAGTGCGATAAGAATCTTAGTAACAAAGTTTGTTAAGACTGAAAGTTTCGGGAATTGAATGATTCTAAAACAAAACATGTTGCTGTGATATCCACCTCGACGAAAAACAAAAGTTATTCTCTGTACTGATAAGGGAAGATCATCGAAGTACATATCAACGATGTAGAGAGAGTGGATAGACGTCGTCCTACAGGTTGTATAGAATTCTGCAGGGAGACTTAACCCACGAAAAAGAAAGGATATCGAATTATTTCTAACAAACAGAGGTTTTGCCTAAGATTTGATACACATGAGAAAAAAATTAAAAAATCGGATAACACTGGAAAACGGAGGGAGCGCGATATCGTCTCGAAGAAGAAGACGAGTTGGAGCCACTTCGAGAAAAATTAGCAGTTATTTTTTATATATATATATTATTGCAATGATTTTTACTAAAATATGAATTATTCGCTTGTTTCATTTAGTTCTGAACATACCCCGACGTGTCTTTACACTTCGAGAAGTTGTTGGTAATATAAATAAAGTTTTTTTTTGTATCACCAGCAGCTTTCTAAAGTGAATCCGACACGTCTTCGCGCTTCGAAAAGTTACTAATAATATAAAAACAAAATAAATATATATAATAATAATAATTTGGACAAATTATTAATAATGAAAATTTTAAATATATATGTATAAATTTTAAATGTAACTGAAGATTACGATATCATACAAAACAATTCAAAATAATTTTATAAGGAGAAGAAACGACATTCTGTCCATCAAATAAAGCAGTCGTTGGTTTTTAATAACATAAATAAATATGGAAATAAACTAAAGCATGATACTGGACACAGAGAGCTAGAGACAGGATTTTCGGAACTTGATCACACACTATAACATTATTCGAATGTTAATTACGCTTTCGGACTGTGATTACGCGTTCGGACTCTGAGTGATGCGTGTCAAATCCCGGTAACAGCCGTCTTTTAATTGGTTCAAAAACCGAAAAACTCTGACTAACTACGAAAGAAATCTACATGTTGGATCAAGTTGTAACTTGATGCACACGTGTTCCATGCTCTTCAGGATCGATCGCTTTTCGTCATGTTTTGTTTATAATTGTATTTTTTTAAAATAAACAAACTTCTTTAGAGAATACGGGCTTCTTAAGCAAAATGCAGGTGTTTATGTTGTCACATCAGCGACTGTTTGGTGATGCAATGTGCAGATGTTCTTTACGGCATTCTTTGATTAATCTCAGTACCAAGATGGCGAAACCGTTTTTGAAGAGACAGACCGCTGTGTACATTTGTTTATATTACTTCCAGGTAGGTGTGACGTCCAAGGTCGTGCGCTGGCGATGTTCTGCCGAGTATTTGTTTATCTTAACTTACGAAATAGACGTAATGATTTACTCCTTGACAAAATGCCGGTTTCTTACATAAATAACACAATGGAGTTACCACGAGAACACTTTCGAACTATGATGTGGTACGATTTTTGAAGTGGTTTAACTCAAGAATGGATTTCTGCTTTTGACAAGCCCCATCAAAAACAACCATACACGTCACTGGTTTCAAAAATTCAAGTTCAGGGTGCTAATTTGAGGAATAAGTTGATACTGTGCTGTCACATAGTACCAAATTGAGAATTGTGCGATTTTTAAGCCTGTTGTGATAAGATTATAATGAAATTGTTATGAAATAAAACAGTCGAAAATTCGACGGATATGACAGTACCTTAAAATAAATTCGGGTTAATTCCCCCTGTGCCGACTGTAACATCAAAGCGAAGCTCCCGAGAAAGGAGACAATGGCAGCAATGCCTCTAATGACTTCCGAGCAGATATCACCGTCAAGTTCTGCAGACACTTCATTATCTTCGTCGCTTCGCTGGGGATGATTCTAAGTGAATCGTAAATTAATACGCCAAGCGCCGTTTTCAAATCTACTTCCGGCGGTTGTGCTACTCGTAAATTAGAGGAGACTTGGAGGTGCTTGTGTGATGTCATGAGAAGATCGATTCCTGTAGCTTTTATGACAAACGTTGTCACAACTAGTGACTCGCTCGGCATCGCAAATAACCTTGGTGAGTTTCTCGTTTCTCTCACGCAAGAGATGTGGCGTCGTTTACGCGCCGCGTATCGTTTGATAACAAACGAATAAAAATGTGAATTAGCGAATCCCAAACTTCTGATAAAGTAAGCGGGATGGGCGGCTTTAATCTTCGCCGGGAGACTTGCCCACCCGGTCTTGCAGTTATTGTTATTATTAAGTACTGAGAAGTTGGTAATCCGGAAAGATAACATGTCGGAAACGGGCGATCCTGCTAAACTGCTGCGAGCCGGCGGCGTTTAAGCCGATTTTTGCGCTTAATGCCGTTTGATGTAGAACAAATACAGTTGCGAAAGCCGGACGGATTTGTTTGTATCGTTTTGTTTATGTTTGCCGTGCGCGTTGCATTACTGCTGAAATCACAGGTGGTATTCGATCGATAGTTGACGTGAGGCAGATTCGTGCTTTTAAAATAGTTCGACCACAGTGTAGCAGAAACTTCTACGAGTAATGGGTAGTACGAAAATAGACCGAGTGTGTTAGGATCTTTTCTTTTGTTTTCTTCTTCACGAATGAGCGGTTGATAACAATCCTACGATCATATCTTTGCCTTCAAACTTAGGTAATTCAAAGTATTCCCTCAGGGGCTCAATTTTATCTTTGTTTTTGGTTTCCTAATGCCTAGGACTGTTTGTTTTTGTTGGAATGATATCCCTTTTTGGATTACTACACCCTCCTCACTCGAACTCTTTCTACTCTTGAGCTCGAGGTACAAAATTACTCTAGAACCTATGGAGAACCTTGATTTTCTTCCAAAATACATTGATCGGATAATGCCACCGATATCCAATTAAATCCAATCCCAATTGTCGCCTACTGTACTCTTTCCTGCTGTACTCTTAGGCAAATTTACTCAGGTTAACATTGACACCAAGACATATTACATACACATTTTGCTCTAGAGCCCACGGAGGGTCTCGACCTTTTTCAGGATTGCTTTCCATTACGACTTGCGGATCACTAAAGGTACTCAAATTGTAGTAACCTCTTCAGGTAACATCCATCCGAGATTTGCATCAATGCTATTCTTCCTATCATCATCCAATATGTCAACGTCCTCCATAAACATACGTTAATCGTTAACTCTACCATGAATAGAACTCTTGAAGGACGTCAACCTTCTTGACAATTACTTACAGATCATTAGTGCCACTGAAAATATACTAACTTTTTCAATTGACATGATTCCGGGGTGGTATTAGTGTTTTTTTCTTCACATGCCTTACATAACATCCTTCTTGTCATTAATAGAACCCACGGAGAGCATCGGTCTTCTTCACACTAGGTCCCATCAACATTCACAGATCATTAATCGAACTAAAGCTAATTTTCTTCTTCAGATTCTTTCTTAATTGATATTCTTTATCGATAGAGTCCACGGAGGGTCTAGATATTCTTCTTAATTATTTCCATCAACTCCTATGGATCATTAATACCACTGGAACGGCGGTAATTTTTTCTTTTTTATTGATGTCCTTCCAGGGTTTGTATCGTCTTTTTTCTGAGTTAACTTAAACCTTGTTGTTAATATAACCTTGGAGAACCTTGGCCTTCTTCACAGTAGCTTCCCATGCACCCTTACAGATGACTAATCGAACTGAATCTGCGGCAACTTCTTTAATTGATATCCTCTGGAGCTCTTGTCAATGTTTTCTTCCTCGGGTGTTCTATTTCTCAATTATCTGAAACCCCATTGTCAGTGGAACCAATTGCTTCCCACCAACTCTTCCAGATAAGTAATCGCACTGTAACTAATTGCATTAGCTTCAGTTTTAGCCTTAGTTTGCGTCTGTGATTTCTTTTTCAGATCTCCTATTTCTCACTTATTTAAACCCCCATCAACATCTTAGTTTCACATTTACCAAGCACACTAGTGCCAAATCAAGAATATAATCCTGAAGAGTTTATTATAGACCTCTAATTTTATATTTACCAAAACCAAAGATAATTTTATTGTTATTAGTATAGGTTTCCTCCCGTGTTGTACTCGTTTGGTACCCTCCAACCCCTTTCCACTTCCTAGACAGTTTTATATAGAGTAATCTTTAGTTTTACAGGCGCACATTGGTTTAAAAACTGCCTTCCGCCAGTTAAATCCGAACCATAATTCCAATCTAGGATTCGAAAATTTTGAAAGTATAACGGATGGAATTGAAAAAAGGAAGTATTTTAAAGCAATCTTTACTTTCAAGGGTACCAATTTCACAAGGACTCGCCGAGACACTCTTTTTTGTATAAAAGTTTACAGAATCTTCGAAAGATGCCCCAAGGTTGTGGTGCAATGCTAAGAGGTGTGTTGGATTCATACCGGTGACCGTCCAAGCCAGGATACCGACTTGACGGCAACCCAACCCAGCCAATCACCTACCAACTAAACTGTTTTCCTCTTAGACCCCGAATATGTTGCGGTATGACCTACAGGTATTCCATCGCGTCAGTAGTCGAACCCTTGAACTATGTGTCGTTCATCTATTTTTTTTTCTTTTTAACCTTCAGAATATTTTCGGCCATCTTGGTAATCGTTTCCCAGTTTTTGTCTCGCCCTAGTATAAGCCCAACAATATTGTACGAGATTAACGGGCGCTCTTTGTGATTTGCGGCATCATTTCTAAATATTTCCCAACGAGTACTTTCAAAAATGGTATGTTCTACCGTGTCCAAACGATAATTACAATATTGGCAAGATGGCAAATCAATTTTTTTAAATTCAGTGCCTGTAGTATTCTAAAGAGCTATCCATGTATGGTGAACAGTTGAATCAAATGGTACAACAATTCTCCGTAAGGCTTCAAATACCAGGTATCAAAATCTTGGATCCATTTCCTCTTCTACTGTGCCTTACTTGTGTCCATCCATCTCTTTTTCCAATCTCTCAAGGTTTCCTCTCTGAGCCTCTTTTTACTTCTGAACTTGCGCCATACGATTTTTCTCTTTCTATTACCAATAGATCAATAGGGATCACACGTGCCAGGACTAATGCTGCCTCAGTTGAAACAGTATTGGACGCCCTATGTACTGTTATTGCATATATCCGTTGGAATTTCAGGAGCTGATCTTTATTTTTGTTGACTTTATAGGTCCCTGCCCAAAATGGCGCAACATAGAGGACAATGGACTCCGCCACGGAACCCAATGTTCTCCGTGGCGAAAACACTCAGAGTGTCGAGCAAGTCAGTCGATAACGCTATATTTCCTACCAAAATAAAAATAAGACTAAGGAGAAAATCAATTAATTTCACGAAACCTAGCCGTAAAAAAATCGCGACGAAAATGAAAAACGTAAATAGAAAATGGAAACTCGCCTCACATGAACTAAGATAGGAATTGATTTTCTTTGAGATCAAAGTACTTAAATAATATATCCGGTGTCTCTAAAAAGGGTAAAATGGCATCACCCATAACATTTAAATTCAAAATATATCCAATCAACGTATAGCTTTCGATTGAAAATATATTTACAGGTAGAGTACATATAATTGTTCACCCCGTTTGTTTTTTCTTAGTACGCCCACTCAAGTCAATGCAGCGGATATGGACACACGTCATTAGCTGATATCAGTATTTTCCTCATGTTTTGAAATTCGTATATATTCTTCGAATCGTTTATCTACTCTAACCAAAGGATTTGATTGTAATAATTTATACTCATTGCGCGCAAAATGACGTGTTTAGTTTTAATTTGAATAATAAATCAGTGCATTTATATGCATATGTTTAAATTTTATTATTGCGACATTTTGTAATTTATATTCTATTTTTAAATAATTTTTGTGCAAAATTCTGGTTTCTTATAAAAGTTATTCTGGTATTGCTATTCTTTCTACTACCTGGAACTCTCGATACATACACATCCACCCTCACTCGGACACTCATACCCCCACACGTTAGTTTACATCAAGTCTTGCACATCACTAACCATATTTAAATTGTAAGGAACGTAATACGTAATTTATATTCGTCTTAGGAACTTCGCCTACTAGACTTGACCGTAATAGGACCGTGCTAGAACCGTAACGCATGCAAAAAAAAAACTTTCTCTCCACGCCCAATAGCTCGTATTACATCCTTCAGACACCGAACTGTACCATACCGAGTGTTATCTCATATAAAACTATGGAGAGCATGTTTTTTTTTTGGGTATGTCGGCCTGGTTACGGTCCTATTACGGTCAGGTCTAGTGCTCGGAGTCCTTTGGTCCTTTGGGGTTAATAATAACTGTTCTTATTAACCCTTCTCAATCTCTTAATTGAGGTGGCTCAAGGCTCTTAATAGCTGATATTATGATAGCATCATTTCGAATCCCAGATACAACGGAACATTACTAGTTCCTAAGGACCATATCAAATCAATGATTATAACTTAAGTTGATCGTTGACAGCTCCAGCAAATTAGTAAAGCTTTTGTTCTTTGAAATCTCCGAACACAATTGTATGTGTTTTCGGAAATTGATTGTTTAATAAATTTTCCGCTTCCTCGACGAACGCACGCGTTTACGGCGGAACCGACGCCGAATAAATCACCTCGCCTATCGGAGGGAAGGAAGGGGTCCCGAAGCAAAAAAAAAGAAACGCACCGATACATCACGCCCTGTTCGCAGCACGCGCTAACAAATCGCCGCGATAACGCGTGAAAAATCGGGCTAATGAAGACGCGCGACGTTTCGAAAAGCCCGCGCTTAGCAAAGGGCCGAAACGCATCAATCATAAGCGCTGCTCCCCCGTCGTCGTCGCGAAGCCATCCGTCGGATAACACGTATTTCGCACCCCATCCATCAGCCTTAACGCGGCGGTTTAGTTTAAATATGATGGAAGTCGCCTTAAATTGGATCAGGAATTGCCTCCTGGCCGTTCGCGCGCGAACGTAGTGCTCCCGGGGGCGCCGACTTTGCACCGAATCGATCACGATCTCACAGCCTTTTGTCATTTCCTCCTCCGATCGAGATATTCTTGAGGAGCCATTACGTCGGAGATGAGAAGAACAATGCGGAAGTTTTAAGCGATAAACATCCAAAACGACTTACACGTAATCAACAATTTTGTTCCCTATTGTTTTTGTTTATATAACATCATAGTAGGTTTCATTTCTCCTCGATTTCCCAATATGGGGATCGGATGTAGCTCTATTTTCTGTTTCTTCCATTTGAATTTGTTAAAAACGAATTGTTCAGGTGATCAAAATATCCGCCATTCAACAAAGACCAAAAACAAACTTAATAGGAACGAGTCAATTACCTTATTACAAAAAAAGCAAAAAGGGTCCTAACACTCTCCAGATTGGGGCGGGGCCACCGTCTATCGTGGTCTTCAAACCGCTGATGCGTCAGTCAACCTCTTACTGTAGCATATGAGAATTTTAGCGGTGTATTAAATGCGAAGCTATCGAGCTTGAATATCAACGTGTAATCAAGTATTGAAAACGTTGCGAACATGTCATTTGAGATAACTAACCCGAAAGCGATCGTAAAGAGTTGACGATCTATGAACCCCCCACCTTAATAACAATAACAGTGATAATTCTGCGACGTGAGGGTGATGGCCCATTCGGCGATTTACGGCGTTTCGGTAATAATTTTCGGCTCGTAACGTTTTACGAGTGTCGAGGCCCTTGCAGACCTGATTATATCGAGAGGTCGTAGATCATCGGAGCTGTCAACGCGTTACAGTAAACCTCGGTTTAATGAGAGTTTCGATTCAATAATAAAATCAGGAGAAGAATAATATTTTTGAATCGGAGTTAATGTATTAAAAAATCGTGTCAGAAGTGGGATAAAGAAAATCGAACCGACGTGTTGTTTTGTTCTATCTAATTAACACCAGGAATGAGAAGAGGGTGCAATTCTGTAGCGCGGTCGTTTCATTCAACATTTATTTACAATGAATAAGAGAGGAACTGGACTATGTTTAGGTATGCATTTCAAGGTCGATACTCTGACCTACATTGCTAGAGCATCGCAGAAAATAGAGCGTAGTAGCTGATGTGCATCGCTGGAGCCAAATAAAAATGTTTGTATCAGAAATTATTACTGCCAAACTTGATGTCAGTATTGATATTATGTATAGCGTCTAGACAGTCCCTTCACTATTGTATTGTACGTACTTTCTCTCTGCGTTACAGATTATAATTTTAGTACTAAATTTGATATGTGCTGGGCCTAGGCGGTCCCATCGGTCCAAGAGGTGTTCACACTAGAGTTTATACTATCGAATACACGTTAACATGTTGTACCTATCTTCTCTCTAGGTTACGGATTGTAACTTTGATGCACAATTTGATAATGCATGCCGGGACTAGGCGCTTTCTTCGGTCCAAGAAACGAAAGGATATAAAATTCTTCCAGAACTGCAATATTGGAGGTAAGACAACATCTCACGCCCCCTTCTTGTGGTACAGATTACAACCATGAGCTTTGGTGCCAAACTTCATTGTACTCGCTAGACCTTATCGGTCTCTCTCATGGAGGAGAGGTGGAGATTCAAGCTGTCTCTATGTCTGTGCAGCTGGACGTAACTCTTCCTCTCTTAACTACAAGTTGTAATCGTTGCGTTTGATATAAATTTGATATGTTCTGGGTCCAAGCACTCACGTAAACTCAGGAGGTGTTCGAACGCCACCTTTTTCTAGGTCTGAGAGTGTATGTTGTAACCGCTGAATTTGGTACCAAATTTGATGCGTTCTGGGTCCAGGCGCCCGTGTAGACTCAGGAGATATTCGGACGTGAACTATTTCTGGCCCTGTCTCCACGCTACAGATTATAATGTGTGGTATTAAATTTGATGTGTTTTTCGCTTAGATGCTCGCTTTGAGAAGGTCTTCGAATGCGAACGCTGCAGGTTGTAATTGCCGAGTTTGACATGTTCTGGACACAGATGCTCGCATAGACTCAGGAGGTGTCTAAACGTGAGCTGTTTCTGGCCTGTCTCTATGCTACAGGTTGTAATCGCTGAATTTGGTGCCAAATTTGCTATGTTTAGGGCCCAGGCGCTCACTTTGACTCTTCACTAGAGACAAATGCACCAGTTAATAAGTTAAAATTGATCCATAACTAAGAATAATATATTCAATAGTATCAACGTCATTTCGTTGCATCTATAACTATACCCTTTATCGTAAAATATTTGAGTGCTATGAAATACATGAGTAAGATAGGCTAAAGTTCAGTTATGTTGAAACAATCACAAAAAATATACTTGGTGAGAAATTTGACATACTCCATTTGGATGAGCTGCTTCACGTAGTTATACAAATTACAAGTGCAACTAGTTTGGTACCACTGAAGACAATCAATGTATTCTATTAATTTTCCTGTGATATAACATGTGAGCACTCGAAATAGCATTAAATTTGATATGTTTTGGGCCCAGGCATCGGGGCTCAGGCTGTTTCCGCTGCTTCTCGTATTATGCTTTTCGCCACATGCAATGATTATCGCTTTCTCAATGCTGCGTTCAATAATGAATGTCAGAAGAGGATGAGTTGCAAAACCAAACTAAACTGTATGACAAATCGCTTTGTTTTGTCTCGTTTAATTAACGTCAGGCACGGAATTACTGCAAACCTGTACACTCAAACCATTTATCTTTTTTTTTTATTAACGATTAATCTGCGTCGCGTTGAAAACTTGCGATCTTCATAAACACCGGCGGCAGCAAAACACCGTTCTCGATGGCACCAGATAAAACGCATGTACGTCCTTAATTGTTGTTGTTTGGCGTATCTGAAGCACGCATCCGGGAGGAGGGCGACCCTAATTAAGGGAGCCGGGGTCGCGCGAAATGGGGTGTAACCGACGAGATTTTCCACGGTAACGAGGCCCGAACTGCCCCGGCCTCGACGCCAACGTGCTTTTTTGCTCAGCGTTACGCGCTTGTAATTGCGGCTTAATGGGCTCTCGACGCAAAAGCGGAAGGAAATTTAATTTTCCTCCTTCTTTCGACGTTCGATCCCACTTCTGACGTCGGTTATCGGAGCCGAATCGGAATTTTGCTCGCTTTCATTTTTTGTGTTTAACGTCGTTTAATTCTTGTGCTGCAGATATTTTCATAAAAATCAAGCAATCAATGTTTTATTCTAGGCACATTCTTCAATTTTGCCTCAGAAATGCTTCGACTGGAATTCTCACTTTACATGTCAAAATCTATTGCCTATAAGAACAATGTTATTTTATATTTTAATTTTTAATTGACGTGATAAGATTCCTCCTCTGGTAAACCAAAAGATATCATTCTGTTCCTATAGGGCGCAGACATTGGTTCCGCTTATCTCAAACGGAAGTCTATTTAAAATAAAGTACAAGGAAACCACACTTGACGAACACCCCGTATAGAGCATTGTGGACCTTCTAGCCTTCGGCTTCGATTCTTTTCGAACTTCTCTACATTTCCGCTCTTCGTACTTACTCTCCAATTTCCTACTCCAAGTTACTTCAACGTTGCCCTTTGAAGATGAAATACGTATTCTTCAGACAATGCTTCGTCAGATTTATTGTATCTTCTGTGATCTGATACTTGCGTTGTATGATATCGACTGCCTCTTCTGTAGATACGTTAGTAAAAAGTGGTACAACGTCGAAACTTATTAACGGATGCCCTGGTTCAATGGTGATGTTCCTTACACGTTCGATGAAGTAGCTTGCGTTCTTCACGAAAGAGTCCCTTCTTCGGCGTAGGGTTGTAGCTGTTTTGCCAGGAACTTAGCCTAGCTGTTGCAACGGTGATCCGATGATTTTTGTGTATTTTCGGCAGTCCATATAGTTTTGGACACTTGGACGACTTCTCTCTTGGAATCAATTGGCGTTGTTGTTCTTCGCTGATGGTGCTGACTTTGATTTTGGCTTCTCCAGATATGTCGCTGGCTCCGTAGCGATAGGTTTGTACGCTGGATCTTCTAAAAGCACTTTTATCTTTTCTTCGTAGTCTGTGATGTCCATTACTATGGTTGCGTTTCCCTTGTCTGCTGGTAGGACAATAATATCTTCGTTTTCCTTTAATGAAAGTAGAGCTTGGATTTCTTCTTGTGACAAGTTCTTCGGTGGTCTTGCTGTGCGTAGTATTCTCGACACATCTTGTCGTATGATTTCGGCAGTATTTTCTGGTAGCTCGGCGATTGATGCTTCTACGTTGCATATAATGTTTTCCACTGGTATAGGAGAAGGTACCACTGCATAGTTCAATCCTTTGGCTAAGACACTTCTAGTTGCTTCATCTAGCGGCAATCTAGATAGATTGTGGACTACTTTCTCCGGCTTTATCAGTATCATTATCTTCTTAGGTCTCTGCTTGCAGACGCTGGAACTTCTTCTTCTGCTTCTCTCTTGTTACTTTCGAATCCGTTTCTGCTCGGAACTCCATAAGTTGATCCAGTTTTGTCCATAATATTGGGTGCAGTTGCTTAACTCAAGATGTAGTTTCAGGATTTCGGTGTTGATTTTATCCAATTGTCTTCTGGTATCGTGGATAACTTCTCGTACTAAGGCTGAGCTTGCTCTTCTGAGGATGTTCCTTGTTTAGTTGCTCTTTTTGTGGAATGCCAGCCTCATGCTCTTCGGTATGGTGTTCTCATCTCGGCAGCGCTCCAGGAATGTTTACTCCTTTTTATGCGTAGTTTCTCCATCTTCTTGGTTTCTTGTAGCTTCTCCCCGTAGAGATCGATAATGTTAGATTTCCGCGGGTGTTGTATGTTGTAGTGTTCTTCCGGATCTTCCTCCGCGTAGGGTTCTCAAGAGAACCGTTTTTTCTTGACGACGTTTCGGCAGAATCACATCTGCCATCTTCAGGTCTTCTTTGGTGCTTGCTTGGTTCTGCTCCTTATTGTTATGCGAGTCGAACTGACCCGAAGTAGAGAAACATCCGAGAAATCTAAATACCAGAGATGACACTCAACATTTACCAACAACATGGAAACCAACGTTACAAGCACATCCGAGATCGTCAAGAGGAGGAGCCAGTCCACCGGCACGACCAATAACGAGAAAACAGGTCAGAAAAGCATCGAGCGTAACGACGCGTGACCGCAACTCGGTATATAAACTACCACCGGCACCGACGAAAGTCAGTTCGACTCGCATAACAACGAGAAGCAGCAAAAAAGACCTGAAGATAGTGAAGATGTGATTTTGCCGAAACGTCGTCATGACTTAAAGGGTTTTTTTGACAACCCTACGCGAAGGAAGATCCGGAAGAACACTACAACATACAACACCCGCGGAAACCTACGATGTAACATATATGTATATATAGGGTGTCGGTCAGAGGCAGTTAACTTAGAACTCCTTTATTTTGTTCGATATTTCGTGTAACATTGCACACTTCATCAGGAACTAAAATAATTGGTGTTTTTAGAAATTGGTGAACATTTATTGCAAAATACTATATATTGTGTATACTGTGTATTGGCGTTTTAACTTAAACAAACTAAATGGTGAGATCCATCATGCTGTTGCAGATCAGGAATGATTGAAATCAAAAACTGTCAATCCGCATAATACATTTATTAATTTGCACGACCGGTTTCGTCCGTAAACATTTTAAGTGCACAATGACCATGCGTTTGTAATCACCCCATTGTGCACTTGAAAATGTCTACGGACGAAACCGGTCGTGCAAACTAATAAATGTATCGTGCGGATTGATCGTTTTTGATTTCAATTAAACAACACTATTTCTTATTAGTTACTAGCACTGATTGATTACATATACTAACAATACTTTAAAATTAATTTAAAACATTATTATTAAAAAAATGGTATAAAAAAGTGGCTGGCGTTATCGACGCGGTTCTTCACACCACTGCGCCTCGCTCCGGCCCGGGACGGCACCCTCTGACGGATCGCGCGTGAATTCAGGCAATCTCGACGCCAATTCGACCGAAACAAAGCCCGTAATCGAAAATTGCCATTTCACCGCCAGAACGAAACTCGCACTGAATCCCACTTCTGACACCAATCATCGGGGTCTCATTTTTTTCATTTCTTCTCTTTGTTATATTGTCACAATGTTATCACGTTATTTACGTGTATTTAAGTATCAAAATCAGTGTCAAATAAGCTCGAATATACAGACCGATCATTATTGATTGTCCTGATCCTACACTGCTTTCCACGAGCTTGATATCGATATTTACGTCCAATTATTAAATGAAGTTAGCAACATAGGGAGATATGGGGAAGTTACCAGATATCCTACGATTTTATTGACAGTTCATTGCCGTGCGTTGCTTTTTATTTTCGTTAATTTCCATACCTTTGTTCTTTGATTATTTCTTCATAAAAGAGCCTTTGAAGCCTACAATTTTGCATCATATTAAATAGCAGGTAAATAAAACACCTATTATATAATATTTATGTAAGAACTTGAATTATATCAACAGATATACCAATTCCTACCAAAACTATTGATCAAGAGAAATTTATTTTGGAAGCTTATTTTCGAAATGTAAACGAGATGCTAACGGAGAATGGAAGTATTCTCCAGCGCTTTGTGCTGAAGATTTTACAAATCGATTCCCTGACATGGAAGGCAATGAAAAAACGTTAACCAAACATATACGTAGAATTGTACATCGTTTTCGTGAAACAAGCAGTGTTACTAAGGGAAAATCAAGTGGACGTAAAACTTTACTTACCGAAGAGGTAGTTACAGATGTACGCACATAGAACATAGTCCAAAGAAACCATTACGCCAACTTGCTCAACAAACAGGTAAACATAATTTATAAGGAAATTAAATTTAATTATTAAAAGGAAATTATTCTAGGTTTATTATACGGTACAGCTCACAAAGTAGTATGCAAAATATTACATTTCCATCCATAAAAAATTACTGGCGTGCAAGAATTATTGGCCCCCGACTATGACAGACGAATCGAATATTGTCAATGGTTTAATGAAATTTTACGAAATGATGATGTACTAAATTTCACATTCTTTACTGTCGAATGCTGGTTTCATTTGTCATGTTACGTCAATTCACAAAATTATCGAATATAGTCTTCAGAAAATCCACACTTTTTCAAGAAATACAGCTTCATCCATTAAAAATTGGGATATGGATAGCTGTATCCCGACGACGAATAATTGATCCAATTTTCTTCGAAGATACAGTAATAGCACCACGTTATCAAGAAATATTAGAACCATTTATAAATCAGTTTGATGATGAAGAACTGCAATGTGGATACTTTCAACATGATAATGCTCCTGCTCACGTGGCTCGAACAACTCTTCAGTTTTTGCAACAGTTTTATGGCGACAGAATAATTGGTGAGGGACGCTGGCCTGCGAGATCACCTGATCTCACAACACCAGATTTCTGTTTGTTTGGCTGCTTAAAGAATAAAGTTTAGCAAACACGTTTACATACATTGGATGAATTAAAAGATGCTATTACCTTGGCAATACGAAGCATTACGCCTGAACAATTAGTAAATATATTCGAAAATATGAAGAGACGAATAGATGCCTGTCTGGCTGTTAATGGAGGTCATTTTGAGATATGCTGTAAATTTATTTTGACTGTTTTGATTGCGGATGTTTGTCCAGCTGTTAATCTATTTTGATTTTTTAATTCTGTAATCTATGTAATATTAAATATTTCATCCCTCTTATTTTTAATTTTATTTAATATAAATTATAGAATTTGGTATTAGTTCGCATGGACACTAGGTAAAAATTTTAAATAATACAAAATTCTATAATAATTTTCATCGGACAAGAAAGTGCTTCAAGTATTCATATAAATTGTTACTTTGTAATTCCAATGCCATATTAGACAGAAATGACTTCAAAATCTTGGTTTCCGGGTTGGGAACCGCGTCAATTCTTCGTCTTGCCGACGTTTTGTCCATCTCGCCGTGGACTTCTTCAGGGCTTCGTTGGAGGCTGTAGCTACTATTAGAGTCTTCACAGCAGCAGCAGCGACTACATCAGCAGCTACAGCCTCCAACCAAGCCCAGAAGAAGTCCACGGCGAGATGGACGAAACGTCGGCAAGACGAAGAATTGACGCGGTTCCCAACCCGGAAACCAAGATTGTGATGGACAACAGCCGCGGAAGCCTTCAAACCAAGAAATAACGTTTTGCTTTCATTTAATTTTTGCATTTTTATAATCTGTAATTTTTAAGTGCTTAGGTTATCCATATAAAAACAAAAAATAATGGTTGACTTCCAAAATAATAAAAAGACAGACCGATATCTACTAACAATATTTGATTGAATTTGAGATAACTGCTCAGAAGATAATTCATTAGTAAATTACGTGTTTTAAGAAATAATTACAATTTTGGTACAGATACACAAAATTTAGCTTGAAGCGACAGAAAAACTTCAAATATTCCTTAACTAACTCAAAGCATCTGGAAAATTTCAAACCCTTATTGCCAAATAAAACTTAACAGTATGAAAAATGGTTTATTTCATTGTAATAGCATCTAAATAAACAATAATTGTTTTCTTATTAGTTAGGTTAAGTTTGGATGTAAATTTTTTGAATGTTTTCGGCACGCCACTGCTTTTCGTTCTAACCTTCATTTAGTAGACGTAAATATTGATATCAAACTCATGGAAACTAGTGTAGGATTAAGACAATTAATTTCGATCGCCCTGTACTGATTTGCAATTATTACGTCCTACTTCTGACGCCACTTAATATCTGAGTGGAATTTTCTACTGTATTCTTTTTTTTATAAATCACATCCTTCCACAGAATTTAAAGCGGAAATATCCGAAATTCTTGCGACGCATCGGAATCTTTGCGTCGCGCGAGTAAATTCCGGGACAGTTTCGGAAATCCAATATCGGCTTTTTTGCGTCGCCGCCGGAAACTGCGGATACTTCCGGCCAGTTTCCGCGTGCGTAAACACGTGATGCGATCCGCCGACGTAAAAAAATAAATAAATTTCGGCTAACTAAGCCGGAACGGGCCGGCCCAGACATAAATATTCACGGGATCAAGTGGAATGGGCCGTTAGTGCGTCGATGTCGATGAACTAAGCCCGTTAGAGTCAAAAACGAGCATAAACATGATGTAGGGGTGCGTTTGGGGTCCGGGTTGCTAACGGTTATTGCGGTCGGCGATCATCGTGAATGTAGGAGTACAGAATGCCTAAGAATCGCACTCAAATTTATTATTAATAAATATTTATGAAAACCTTATCCCACTTCTGATACCAAATACAAAATTTAACTTTGCAAAAATACTTGCGATCTGATCAAGTAGTTCTGTATCTTGATGAAACCGCAATGGGACCAAAATCGAATTTGCAAATGCAGAAAGCTCGATCGTCAATTGTTTCACGTCCCCACAGTGTGGAGCTTAATTGGAGGCGGGCAATCAGAGTGACTACTCGTTATGGTGCCGCAACCCACTAGCCTCTCACTTTGAATAGATTGTACACATCCCATTTTATGGTATCTTCTACCTCCTCGAAGTCTTCCTTCAAGGATTTTTTTATATATTGCTATACGTTATAATCCATCCGTGCCAAGTGGCCTTGACTTACGAATTATATTTAAAATAATTGAAGCGCTTTCTTGTCCGTTGAAAATACTTTGCAAAAGACATATGATTAGACTTTGCCAAAGACATATGATTAGATCTTTTCTCATGCGTTTAAGCTACTTTGCTAACCACACGTTGATTAGCCTGTTTTCTTTTTCTTTAATCTCTTACTAATTACGCGCCACTATAGTGGCCTCCAAGATATTTTCACTCGATATGTCTGAGCCTACTTTGCCAAAGATACGAAAAGTGACTTTTTTCTCCCAGCTACTACGCCACTACAGAGGCTTACCTCCAGACATTCTGGTTCTTAATTTCGATTTATATGAATACATAATTCTGTTATATCTCCTCTTTAAACCTCTAATTGTCACTCTAGGGGCTTACCTCTATTTTTTAATTTTTCAAACGATTTATCCTATTTCTCGAGCCATTTATTTCTAAATGAATATTTCCAAACTCACGATATATTAGTCTGGCTCTTTGCTACTACACGACAATATAGAAGCTTCCTCCTAGATATTATAATTATTAGAAACTACTGATTTTTCTCTCTTACATTTTAAGTCTTTACCTACCGTGGCACTAAGTGACTCTCTGATTCTGAACTACGATTTAATCGAATCCACCATTCTCTTGTGTCTAAGTGTACACATGATGAGTAGTCTGTTCCCTTCTTCTTTAATGTCTTTACTCTCCTCTCTAGGCGTCTTAATTGTTCGATACGTCTGACCCTACTTTGTTTAACATACAATATATGGCTTTTCTTTCCTCTATAATTTAATCCTTTAGCACTGCTACCATAACTGCACCTTTATAGCGTTATCCGAAACCGCAACACTTTTGTGTCTAAACCTACTTCACTAAACAATGATTAGTTTATTAACTGCTTTAATCCCTTAGGTTCTACACGCCATTACAGTGGCTTAATGGATGAGATATCGGGTTGTGAAATACTCATTGTACCTTTAGACGTCAACTGCTTTGGTTACATTGCCAACCCCACTGGAATTTAACCGAACCTGGAGAAATTTCACCTCCAGTAGGAATTTTTAACGTGCTAAACATCGTATTGACACGGGACATACGGTTTTACTTCTTATTCGAGAAAAATGCATATTTTCTGAGCCACTGTAGTGACTCACCTAGAGTCCAAACTACGATTTATCCAAATCCATGATTCTCTTATGTCTAAGTGTACTTTACCAAACACATTCTTCTTGAATTCTTGGCTTCCGGTTGGAACCGCGTGTCTCGGATTTCTTCACTGCCGACGTTTCGTTCTCCATTGCAGAAGAACTTCTTCAGGGCTGCTGTTGGTGGTGATGCTGCTACTGCTGCTGGTGTTGGTCTTGCTGCTGCTTCGCGTTTGTCGTTGAGACTGACTTTAATGTCTTTGTTACTACGTGCCACTTTAGTGGGTTCTCTCTGGATCTTTTAATTCTTAACTTTTAGTGACTTACGTCAAAGCTTTCAGATACTTGAACTCCGGATTCACGACCCTTTCGTGTCTGAGCCTGCTTTACTAGACACACAATTATTAACTTTTCTTTGCTCTGTTATAATCCTATATCAATTATGCGCCACTATAATATTTACCCTCGAGATTATTCAAATTCTTATCTTTGGTATATCTTAACCTACTTTCCTAAATACGATAATTAACTTTAGCTCTTATTCTTTAATCTTTTATTTACTATATAATCCAGACCACGTTTTAAGGCGTACAGACACTACTATAGTGATGATGTTCATTTGAAATAGCAGCTTTCTTCTAAATGATATTTAGTAGTATAATATCGTAGTTAGTGACTTCGCTGTAACAAAATTTTAAAGGCTATTACAGTGACTTGTCTTTACCACGCATGTGCAAGCCATATGCCTAGCTCATTGCTATATATAATCGTGTTCACTTGCGATTGCAGCGACCTCCAAGCTCAGACATGGCAAACTACTGTAGAATACATTATATAACTGACACCTCTTATACTCTAACGAAGTAAAGAACGTAGAAGTAGATTGCACCATTGTAAATGCGAGACAGCTGACTTTCAACATGTTTCAAGTGCGTTCTATTCCACTTTTGTCGTCAAGTGTTACTTAGACATCTCTAGAGAATAAGCGCACACGCCAGCTGCCTTGATCGTAATACAATTTTTTTATGGAACGCTTTTAACTTCAACTTCTACATTTTAGAGTTTTTTTTTTTAATTTCTACGAGAATAGAAGTTCTACGCCATCGTACACCAAATACTTAATATCGAGTTTGTGCTTCTGGGAACCACTGTGACAAAAAAGGCAGTTAATTGCGTCTTGTCACTTTTCGTTTTTTGACGTGAAGAATCAATCGTAATTACATGCAGCAATAAATTTTGACGTTATGCAACTGTTCTAGATGGTACAGACTTCTGCAAGTGGCGCTGCTTAACACGTCTATGCAGTGACTGCACTTAACGTACCTTAAGAATTAAGTTTTCACTCAGCGTCATCTCATCAGCGTTTATTAAGCAACTAAAACGCTAATGAGATGGCGTAAGTGGTTGACGCAATTGACACGGCTAAGAACGATAACACAAATAATAGTAAGTGACATTTGATAATTGTTTGAAAGCTAAGTGTGTGGTTTAATTTTATAATAATTTTTATAATCTGGTTTTCCTTTCGCAAAGCCGATTGAGACATTCACGCAATAATATAACTCTCCTTTTGTTTCACTGCGGATATTACGATAACAAATAAGTGTCGAACTGTCGTTTTGTGCTATAAATTGACGGAAACTCTTTATTTTTGATGTCGTCCTTTTGTTTTTCGCCTGCGCTAGTTAGGAATAGTTCACAAAGTTGCTCTTCCTCCTCGAAAATTACAATTCCATTGTGGATATCACGGAGACACGTCTCCCAGATTGCATTGTAGCCGTTGTAAAAACCGCGCGCCTGCAACTCGCGATTGTTTTACGTTCTTATCTGCAAGAAAGCTCGTTCCGCGGAGCGAGCGCGCCGCCGGAAATTTCGAGACGCTCGCATAATGCCAACAAAACTAAATACTAATGAACTTCGGCATTAAGATAATGCCTCCTTTACGTCGCCGGGGAACTCCTCAGGTCGGCGCGTAATTAAATCAAAGCCGCGGTGTACGTAACAAATTTTGATGTAATTAGAAACTAATTGGAAAGCGAACGGCTGCCATGCCTCGGGACTGATTTATCTGAACCGAATTCACGTTTCGCCCCATTAATCGTCTAGGATGAAGTAGCTGAACAGTAAATGTACCGGAATAAATAGCGTGTGTAATGAAACAGAACCAGTACGGTGCTTGAAAAGAAGAAAATACGCCTTGGTGACAAGCATCAGAAGCGGGATAATCACCATCACGCCTTGATGATACACATCATTAAATAAAAAGAAATTACATCTTAGCAACAAGCATCAGAAACTGAGATAATCATCCGCGCCATGATACGTCGTTAAATCAAAAGAGAATTCGAGTATCAGCAGTAGGATTAAATAACGATTTATGTAATTTTAAAATCTGGTATGCATTTTTTTATTTAGTTACGACATTTCGAGGTGACGCGAGATGTCATAAAACGGGTAAATCTTATAGTGCCTCGGCGTCGCCTCAGAGGCAAGGCGAAGAGCGTCGGCTAAGATCCAATCTTTCCATTTCGCCGCGACGACTGCGATCCAATTTCTTCTGTATTGGAAATTTTATTATTCGCGCGACAAAACGCCTCTGCCCCCAACGTTCCTCTCACGCCCCAGTTCGTTTAGTCATTTACAGAGTACGTAAGTGAGGCCATGAAACATTTATTATTAGTGTATGTCACTACTTCACTTTTTCTTAAGTAGTTTGTTTTTCTACGTTGTTTGTACTTTACTCATATCTAGAAAAATATTAGACTCAATTTGAGTTGGTTGTGGTTTAGAAAGCGTGATGCAGTTGTTATTTACCTTTTAGTAATTTTACTTTTGATGTAGTTCAGTGAAGTTGTTATATGCTATACAGGCTGTCTCAAAGTGCTTGTGGGATTCGATTCAGAAAGCCGAAACAAATCGAAACGAAACAATTATAAAAGTTCCAATGCGCCCTCTACTCTGCCGTAGAGATGAATAAAGGATGGCAAATAACTCACTGTTTTAGTTAATTAATTAATATACTTTACGCAGGGTTAATAATTTTAATAAATATTTTTAATCAAAATAGAAGCAGTTGGACAAAGTTAAAGTTGGGTATGACTCATGGTGCTTCACCGTACAACTTAATCCACAGGAACTATCAGATTTCAGTACATATTTGGGAAAAGTTTAACTTGACATCTTGCTATTATGCGTGCGATAAGGAAATAATTAGAAAAGATGGAGAGAATTACATACGACAGGGAACGCGCTACAAAAATAAAGAAATTTGACTAATCACGCCCACTTGTATTCGATGCCGGCCAGGTCGTTGGCAACACGAACCATAAACCATAGGCCCGAATGTTTACGACGCGTATCGAAGCAAACTTGGCTATGTACAGTATCCAAATTTCCGATTCTGTATATTAATATCATCAGGTTCGAAATTTGCATTTATATTACTTAAATACTTACGTATCATTAATTGCTAATCTCCATATTCTTTCGTACGAAAATCATAAATGACCTATCTCAACATTGATCGTATTACATCTCCTATTATTTATTGCACATAAGAGTAAACTTTAATCACATCCAGTGCTTCTCAAACGTTGTCTTTGTAAAAAGTGAACTTAGATTTTTCCGAAGTTATTATTGACGTTTGCCTTCATCTATATGACGTAGGTCATTCATAATTTCACTTCTTGTGTGTTAATAGTGGTTACAGTAAGTGAAACTTATTCGATTACGCACTGTATAATGAATTTCCTTCATATGAAAGGGAGTTGCTGAAATTAGCCGTCAGCTGCCAAATAAGATTTTTAAACGCCAAATGTGTTAAAAAGGAAACCCAAGTGGCAGAATTTCTCCCAATCTGACAATACTGCGATAACAAATGACCATCAAACCTGTCACGGTTTAATATTCGTCACTTTTTAATTATCACACTTTTGACGATAGACATTTTACTATCCTCAAGAAATCACTGCGAAAACAAAATGACTATCAAATTGCGCACCTACTCTATTCACGCTTCGCTTCGTCGATAACGACGAGCGCTCTTAGCATCCATCCGTGCGGCGGCAATCAGCGCCACCTTCGATTATTAGCTCCGTCGTCTTTTGTTTGCCGGCGCTTAAGTTTTATTAAGCAAATTTTCCGACGACCATAAAAATCGTCTTTCCCGTCGTCGGCCATAAAAGTAATGTCCGCAGTAAAACGAGACGGTCGCACTGATTCGCCTTAACGGCCGCTTGGGCTTTATAAAAACTGAACGGCGACTTGACGTCACTCTGCTAATTTCCCACGTCATGAATAAACAATGTTATATCAAAGACGACCCTGCACATTAACTTTAAAAGTCAAAGACCTTGAAGATTGTCAGTTAAGATTAGTCATTTACTTTCATACAATCGTACGGTCGATCTTTACAGTTACGTCATTTTTTCTTAATCGAATAAACAATCAGCACATTTTTTTATCCTTATCCAACACACACAGGGTGATTTCGATAACTACAGAGAACTTTTTTAACATTTTTCCCATATTCTCGGATATCGCTTCTTTTCGTGGAACAATTGTCACTCACCCTGTACATTAGAAAAATGAAAAAAATTTATACGTTTTTCATTTTTATTTACGACATACGTTTTGCTACGCTGCATATAGGATGATATGAAGTGGGATATGAATATTCTTATGTTCTTATCAGCTGCCTTAACATTCGATTTCAGGTTTTAAAACTGACAGAGAGGTTTCGATTTCTGTGTTTATTTTACATAAAATAACGCGTAAAAATACTAAACTTAAGTAATTTATAATAATACCTAGCAAATTATACATTTTAAAATAACTTTTATACTAAATTAAGTATAAAATCAAATAAAGCTTATCATTAACGAATTTGAACACGCAGTAATTTTTAGATTATGGAACTGACATATGTCGCAGTACAAACAACTTCAAGTTGAAGTTTTGATAGATGAACATTTGATCTTATGAAAAAATTATGGCGTAACGGAAAAGAAACAACGGTTGAAGAGTACATAACCATATTCAAGGATTGCAGGAAAATAAATTCCAAGCTCGGGTTACAGATGTCGCTCCGTCGTTTTCTCGTTTTCCCTGTGTTGACTAGCAGTTAAGTGGAAAACGTGTCTCGCTTTTTGCCGGCGAAGAAAGGACTTCGAATTAAATTTTCAGCGCCCTCCGACGAAGGCGACAAACGAGCGCGCGAGCCGGAAGCGACGGCCCGGAAACTGAACGCGACGGCGAACGTGCGCCGAGATGTATGGGCCGTCGCCCGGCCTGTAATTTACAACGAATGAACGTCGAATTGAAGTCGAAGGGCGATAAAAAATAGCCGGCGGGGCACACGTGAACATCGAAACGAAACGGGTCGCATCGACTCGCTTATCCCACTTCTGACACTAATTGTCATTCAGATTTCACTACATAAAATCGGATTTACAACTAAATTGAACAGTCCTATGGTATAATATTGTTACGGTTTTTTCTGTAAGGTGTTGGCGCAGACCAAAATCTAATGGTAGAGCTAAAATATTTATTACAATTAAAGTAAACATATTATCGGACTTTATGTCAAGGTAGGTTTTGTCTACCGAAAGCGTTAACTCGTACCACGTAAGAAATAAGATTAACTCTATTTAAAAATACGTAGTGCAGAGCAATCATAAAATGTCCCGTGGTAGAGGAATTAAAGTGAAAAAACATCTTTCAGTTTAACTGTGTAAAAAGCAAAGTACATGGATCGTGTCTGCATAATCCTACTTCTGACATCACTTACAAAAACGACTTTATTATTAGTCATAAATAATTAACTAGGCGTAACTAAATAGTCGTAGTTGACGTACACAAAAACAATCTAAAACGCCCTTTCATAAATTTCGCCGAACCGAATAGAATTCTCAAGGTCAGCCGGAGTTCGACCAGTCGAAGGCAGAAACGGCGGAAATTGAAAATTAAATAACCATCTCTCCGGCTCGGCCGTAATTCGATATTGTTATATGCTCGGTATCGATTCTCGGCCTCCATCCTTTGTAGACACGCGCTTACAGAGGAAGACGACCTTGAACTTCCAAATTTTGGCAAGTTAAGGTCTCCAGAATCCTGCAAGATGGTCCTGACCTTAAAATTACGTAAGAATAGTAAGGTGGAGGTAAAAGCGAAAGCCACCCCTAAGATTAATGTGCAGGGCGAACCAATTTGGACTTCAAAATTACCAGTAATTCCAAAGAGGATTGTTGAATGAAAGCCTCAAGAGATCTGATCCAAAATAGAGACGAATTTACAAAGTAACAATTTTGGAAAAGGTGACTGTGAAGTACAAATTTTTCGCACATGGTAATATCTAGTTTATTGGAAGAAGCTTTTACTTTAAATTAATTTGAACCTGTGGTGAAGATGACTGCAGAAGCCAAGAGGTGAGTCCACTTCGTAAGAGAGGGGTTAAGTTGGGAGATCTTCGAGATCATTTACAACTATCGAATTGGACACCACTTGTTCAATAAAATAATAAACTTTTTCAGGATATAAAAAATAGAAATATAAAATCAAAAAAATATTGATTCCGTAAATATCAATTAAGAATAGCAAAGAAGACAGAGCTTTAGAAATACTAAATAAAAAAAAGGACCTCTTACCACAAGATACGTATTGCGACAGCTACGGTGTTATTTTCATACACACACACTCACAACTTCAAAACATTTCATAAAATTTTTGCAAATTTGGTGTGGAGATTTTCCTTTGGTTTATATCAACCAAAGATTTCATGAAGTGCAAAATTTGGCTACAAGTCCCCTGGATTGCAATGAGGTCCCCTAGCATCCTCTGTATAGCTATTTCGGCCATAATTAGGACAGAAGAGTACCTCGAGAACTCCATCGCACCAGAAAAATGTTGAAAAATGTTTAGCTCAAATTTTACAAAATGCAAAAAGTCAAAGTTTTATTTTAACATATTAGAATTCACAGAAGAGTTTGAATAATAAACTTCTATGTAAAGTTTGTTGCATTTATTTGTTCTATACAAAATTAATCAAATTATGAACTCAATGGAAAATTAAAGTTGCAAAAATTGCTCATAACTGAACTAGAAAAAAAATTGATCTCGCAAAAGTGTATTTTTAACATTTTTTCCACTTTCTACTATTACTATTTCCCAGCGTAGTGAAGAATTTAGGTGCCATTGATGAATCACCTTGTATAAAGAAAAATTGGAATATAATTATTCATAAGTATTTAAGATGCTAATCTGAAGAAAAATAAAGTAAACATAAGAAAAAATTATTCAAAAAACGTATTCAAATTATGAAAAGTATTTCGGAGAGACAAGGAACGGTGTTCTGAACATTTAAAGCGCATGTTAATCGCTCATACTTTCTTGGCATTTATTAATTAATTTCTCCTCATGAAAAGCGGGTTCTGTGAATTCTTCCCGTATTCCAAAATTTTGGTTGCTTTCGATAATGACTTGTTCACGACTTACCTACTTAAACAAAAGAACAAAGCACTCGCGGAAATGAATTCTTTCTTTCATTCCAAACAAAAAAATCAATCTGAGAAGATACTGATAGTTTTTTCAAGAAACCAAACTTGTAAAGAAATCGCGTCGACAATTAGAAAAGATCATTTTATCTTAAATTAACCTGGATGTGTGGTGGAGATTTAGAAACGATCGCGGAAGTCAAGAAACGCATCCTTTTCGTAAGAGTAATGTTACAAAGATGTGTAGCAAGATATTCAAGGTCATCAATAACTTCCGTACAGGATTGCAAGGCTCTAGATGAATGATTAGAAAATTTGAGTATTGACAGGGACAGTATTATTAATGATATATTTCAAAATTTGTGCTGCGGAGCAAAAAGCGTTTCGGAGAAAACGTCCTTGAACTATCAACATTTGACATGTAATTTTCTGTCTTCTACATTAAAATAACTCAAATTACAATAAAAATTGTAAGACGACCGTGTTTAACACTAAAATGAAGCGTGATTTCGTAAGAAACTCATATGACTGGTGCATACGGAGAATCGTTGAAAATGATCTTCAAGTGGTGATCTTAATCAGTCAAGTAATATTTGGTTGCACAAATGACCTGGCAATCGACGAACTGCGTATTTAAGCAACAATAAAATTCTCACTCTATAACTCTTGTGAAATTTACAACAATAACAAACACAAAAACAAATAAAATTAAGTTTAAAGATATTTTTGAAGATCAAGTTACAAACATTATCGATTCTATTACTTGTCATTTAACCGGTCGAAATGCTACTTCCATTGGTATGATCAAACTCCGTTGCCCTTATTTGCTGCCAATTTTTACTCATATTTTTAATTATTGTTTGATGGAGGACAATTTCCTTAATCAAAGGAAATATGCAAAAGTTATTTTTATGCCGAGGACAGAAAAGTTATTATAAGTATATCCACGATATTTGCCAAACCAGCGGCGTGACCATACGTATGACTTCTCACATAAGAGAACATAGAAAATAAAACTGATCATGTCGACGCGCGGCCAAGTCGTAGGTGGTAGCGCCAGCCAATGTTTCCTATGAAGCAGGCAACGTATGCGGCCATTACAAGGTACTGCTATGGAAATTATTTTAATTTTCTTAGGAGAGTCTATGGCTAACGCGTGTGGCCACCGCCTCGAAGGAAACGTTCCAATATAATTTTCATAGAAGCAATACCTTACCCTTAAGGACACGTACCTTAAAGATATGTTTCCTATGAAGTCGCCATTGAATATTTGAACGTTTCCTTAGATGCGGCGACTGCACACGTCAGTCGTAGACGACTGCTAAACGCTGCGGCCGTACTCCTCTCGAGGCAAGGACCACTGTCGCTGAGATTTATTAAGAACGTTTCCTTAAGGGTAGTGGCCCACGTGTTAAGGTACGGGTGCTATGAAGCTATTGACGCATGAGGCCGTCGCACTGTAACTATCGCAATACTCGCAATATAGGCACTGCTTCTATAGGAATCATATTGGAATGTGGCCTTTGCAGCTTACATATGCAGCTTCCGCCCTAAAGGAAACATTCCAATATGATTTCTATAGAAGCAGTACATTGCGACGTCACTGTGCGATGGCTGCATGCGTCAACGTTTCATAGGATTCGTAGCTTAAGCCATATATGATTACTAAACGCTGGGGACGTACTCTTCTCGTTGCCATGAAGTCTCAGCTGCCGATATGTATTAAGATACGTTTCCTTTTAAGCGGCCAACGTATGTAGCCATCGCAGTGTATTACTTTTACAGAAGCACGCATCAGCCGTAGACGACTGCTAAACGCTGCGATCGTACTCTTCTCGAGGCTATAGAGTGTCAGCCGCTAAGATTTATTAAGATACGTATCTTTGAAGCAATCTATACATGTTGCCGTTGCACTGCAGCTGTCGCAAGGTACTACTTCTATTGAAATTATATTGAAATATTTCCTTAGGAGTGGCGGCCGCATGCGTCAGTCGCAGACACTCCTAAGGAAACGCAGTGCGACGGCCACATATGTTGGGTGCTTCATAGGAAACATTTTTTAAGGTGGGCGCTACACCTCCAATATAATTTCCATAGAAGTACCTTGCGACAGCTTCAGTGTAACGCCCGCATGCGTTTGGCCGCTTCATAGGAAACGCACCTTTACAAGTACATATTTTCCTAAAGAATAGAGATTCTTGGCGATAACAAAAGTGTTATTTACAGTCGTGGAGGTTGAGAAACTGGTAGAATGAGTAGCGAAATACCCTTCCCTATATACATCCTCACGTCTTGTTTTAAATAAAGCAAATACCGGAACATTTTCTTGGTGTATGTGTTAGTGTAAAACCTCATCGTCTGGATTTTCTTCTAACAGCAGCTGCAGTATAACTTAATTTTTATTTTCGCACATCGCATGGAGAATATAACGTCATCTCAAGTGACTAATGCTTCGAAGGAAACGGTGGCTTATGCATTTATCGCTTCCGACAACCGCAGTGCGAGGTCGCATACGTCGGCCGCTTCACACGAGACGTTTCTTTAAAGGACTTGTACTTCTGAAGAGTATTAGAAAGTCGCCAGAGGTAAATGTCCAAATAAAAAATTAAAAGATCTGTGTTATCACGTGTACAAACAAATTGGGATAACATTAAAAAATGTGTCACGAAGGGTTCAGAAAAAGCAACTTCGTTTTCAAATTACATAAAGCAGACGGTATATGGGAATAGCATCGCTGTAAAATATGCAAGTGGATGAAATGTATTCGTTTATCGCCTCCCTCAGAATCTGCCAGGCACTTTCACGCACACACTCGCTTGCGCCAACTAGATCTTTTATGTATTCGGAAAATCCTCTTAGCATATAAATACGGGCGGTGAAGCGCGTCGCCGTCAGCTGCCTGTCGACAAGTGAACGCGGCCCGCTCTGCGGCACCGCCTCCATCTATCATCTCGTCCGCGTGTCACTTGCACCGACGGCGATTTATGCGGGGCCCGGGGCCTTCAAGAAAACGGACCGAGCCTTCAAAGGTGACGGAATTCGCCGGCGGCCATTAATTTTTATCGGGGGATTTTTATGTGTGAGACACGTGCGCGACCATACGTCAACGTCCGCCCGGTATTAAAGTTTTCGGGACCATTCATCACCGGCCGTTATTGACGGGCGCGAGTTCGCCGCCGCCTCCGGGGCGTCGACGGCTCATATTGAAGTTTTATTGCGCTTGTTTATTTAAATACTTGCACGACGACTTCTTACCGCCGAAACTTCCACCCTCCTAACTTTGGTGTTTAATTAGCGGAAACCGACATGATTGACGCGATGACAAGGCGCAAGTGTATAAGAAACACCCCACGAAGGCGGCTGGTAAGGAAGATCAAAACACGATAATTCACCAGAAATCGTTGTTTCGTGTTCCTAATTAACTAATATGATTAGTGGTCGATCAAAAGAAAATCTAGATACACTCACCGAATATGATGAAGTGATGGGGATCATCACTATACCGTATGCTCAAACAAGCGTTCTTCACAGTGATTTAAAAATATTGTAACAAGTGTTTGAAGTTGGCATGTATCATTAGCGAGACACAGGCGAACACGGCGAAGAAGCAATAGGTACTCTCGGCGGCGTGAATACTCAATGTTAAGTCATACGATATGCCTATGGCGATGAACGGTATACATTATTTGCTTCATGTGACTCATGGGCCCATTTCGGCCAATTCGTTTTCCTGGAAAACGTTCATCGAGCCAGATTCTACCAGGAACAGATACACTGTGATAAACCAACTTTCGTAATCCATTTAACGATTGCATCCAAAAAATCTTTAAAGATGTTTCATAAAATATGTAAATAATCTTGACTCGTTAAACGGGGTGGTAAAATAAAAGGCCCAACAAACTGATCACCCACAATTCCTGTCCGTATATTAAAGCGCTGTTGTGAATGAGCTCCATGTAACTGCGTGCAGATTCTTTTCATTTAACTACACAGGGGTAGGTATTATGCGTATTAAAAACGCCGTCATGGGTAAATATTTCCAGAAAACTTAGCCTTGTTTATGTCCTCAGACAACTTTAGTTGAAAAAATCATACTGGCTGACAAACGACGTATATGCATACAAGGATTTTTCACAATAAAGTCCAAAATTTTTCAGATCCACAGCAGTTGCAATTCCTGCCCGTACATACATTAAAGAGCTGTTGTGAATGGGTTTCATGTAACTGCGTGCAGATTCTTTTCATCTGACCACATAGGGATAGATATTATGCGTATTAAAAACGCCGTCATGGGTAAATATTTCCAGAAAACTTAGCTATTGTTTATGTCCTCCAGACAACTTTAGTTGAAAAAATCATACTGGCTGACAAGCGACGTACATGCATACAAGGATTTTTCGCAATAAAGTCCAAAATTTTTCAGATCCACAGCTGTTGCATCATTGTCGCGTTTACACCTTGCGACAAAACATGTAATCGTATAAATGCTGGATATTAGCTGTAAATATTCTGTAAGAAAGTGGTATTTTGTGCAAAAATTTGTTTATTAGTAATAGAACAAGCAAATCGCGCTCGAATTTTAAATGCACCGCTATGATCATGAAAACATCTGCCTCTGTTTTGGGACGTGTGCGTTGATTCAACCTGTAGATTTTGATCGTAATTAATCGGAGTTTTTCTTTTGTCTAGTAACTAAGTAAAATACGATTGTTATCATACATTGAATACCACACAATCACAAGACGTATGAATGTAAATACATTGGTAGAATTAACATTAAAAAGATGTCATGGTGTGATCGTGACAAGTTCCAAGTTCTGTTTCTCATTCTGCATCCCATAATATGGTTTGGTGAGCAAAAATTAATTTATTTGCCAATTAGTTATTGCGACGTCAAAACAAATGCTTTCATTGCCTTCCGACGTCGGGAAAGGACATCGTTCATGCCGATTTATACGCGTCCAGGTTGCGGCTGCATTTTAAATTCAAATCTGAATGAAACTCTCTACGTACGAATCCTTAAGTTCGCTATTGCAGCTGTAAAACGCTTCATTTTTATTGCAGTGCGATTTTTTATGTAAACAGATATTTTACTAATACGACTGCCGTAATGAGACCTATCTCAATTCATAAAAAAAGCACGTTCAAAATTTGATTATAGATGTTTTAGTTGAGATTCTTTAATAGATTGTCAGGGAGGAATTCCTCTGAGAAAAGAAACCCCTTTGGAAAAATAATGTTAGATTTTGACGAGTTTAATTTCAATAATGTATGAAATAATCATTTTGCAAGCTAATCGTAGTGTATTATAGAAATCTATAAAATTACTATAGTTTTGGCTATTGCCCAAGTGAGGAGGCTATAGCGAGTGAATTAGAATTTTGATGCATTTACATTTTAATCACTTGGAAAAACTCGACTTATTTGAATTTCAGCACTTCATAGCGTGTTACAGAAATCTGTAAAATTGCTGAAGCTTCGATTGTTACCCAAAAGAGGGCGCTGCCGTTGGCGAATTGCAAATCTTTAAGCGTTTAGGCCCGATGCACACACAATTAATTCTTGCCCGATTTTCAACAGCGTTTTTCTCGATTGTAAATTCGAAGTGCTTCCGGAAAATGTAGCATTATATTCCACATCATTGTGTATTCCACATATCATTGTGGAATATAATGCTGCATTTTCCGGAAGAACTTCGAATTTACAATTGAGAAAAACGCTGCTGAAAATCGGGCAAGAATTAATTGTGTGTGCATCGGGCCTAAACGCTTAAAGATTTGCAATTCGCCAACAGTAGCAACGGTAGCGCCCTCTTTTGGGTAATTCATCATTATATTCCACAATGATATATGGAATATAATGTGTACGGCCCCAAATTTTTGCACACCTAATATATGTATGTGCTCAGACACTTAAACACTTGAACAAAAGAGAAGAATAAGTGAAAATTTCGTCAATCTCGAATTATATGTAGGGGCACGGAAAGACCAAGTGTCATTCCAAGGGAAAAGGGACTTGAAACAGAGCCTACAAAGGAATATCAACTCGGATCTTGCACACGGTTTGACTAAAACGAATTTAGGAAAAAGGCAAGAAAAAAAAAGAGTTAACGTTTTTGAAAAGTTTCGTAATTAAAGCTCAAAATTTTGAGCGAAGAAAATTAATATCTTTCTCGTTTTCGTTGCGTCATCTATAGGAGTCCTTGTGAAAGCGATAATCGTTCGTTACACCTTGAAAAGATTCTCTGCTTCTCCGTTTCCTCCGCTTCCGCCGCTTGTCATTTATAATTAGATAATGGTTCTATTGGAGAATTGTTACTGTTCGACCAGTGTCGTCTAACACTTAAATGGTTTGGTTGTGACATTTCTCATAACTTTGGCGTTCACAAGAATTTTAATTCTTTTCAAACAGTTACCTACCAATCGCTTAGTCTATGGTTCTAGTTCTTGCTAAAATATTTTTTTTTCATCTGCATATTACAACATGCTTTAATTATGAATCTTGGAGAGTACGGTGCATGTGGTCAACTGTCTTTCTTTTATGAAAAGATCAAAGCTCGTTAGAAAGCGTTTTTTTTGTTAAATTTATTAGCGATCTGGGGTGAGTGGGTTCTGTGCGGTAAAAATGTTTCGTTTAAAATTAAAAGTATATAACACGTCCTCCCCCCCCCCCCCTTCCCTCGTGCAAAACCCTCATCCATTTCACGTTTTACAACTTTTTTTATGATTCGAGCAGATAAAGTGGGTCCGCCGAAGTTCCGTTGACAAGCCGGAGGCGGCGGCGACGTTAAATTCACAACTCCATCGCCCCCTTCGGAAGCGGAACCGTAATTGTGTTTTTTTTTCTGGCGCGCGTCCCCGGCCCGTTCTTATCTAAATGTAAATTATCCGACGAGAAAAATTCGCCGTAAATTAGGGCATTATGTGGGGCGTCAGTTGCGCGAAGCGCCGCGTGTAAAAAACGAGCGCTTCGCGAAGTTTTATATAAGGAAAGTTGGAGCGTGACCGTCATTTTTTGGCCCCAACTTTGCCGATATTAATTCATTGTCCCTCAGACTGTTCATAAAGTTTCGTCATCATGATCTGTTATCACTGGCACGCGCATTCGAAGTATCAATATAAAAGGCGGACGTTAAAAGAGGACAAAGAACCCAAAGAGCGTCGTCGATTATAACGGTAACGTTTTAATAAATTCTTCGGCGTAGCCCCCTCGATTCTATGAACTTACTGAAATAAACATAGACTCACGCCACACCGGCCGTAGTCGAGCAATCACGGAATATTAATCGCAGATTCGAGGGGTCCCTGTGCGTTTCAAAATGATTGCTTTTTTTCCGTTGCTCGATTCAACGAAGCGTTGGACGAAAGGAATATTAACGATAATTATGCGAGCCGTCGTAAAACTCGTTCGGGGACGCCGGTATTCCCCCAAGTATGATGTTTCTCTTTATGTCGGTTTCATGTAAATTTTTATCGCGGCTCTGATTAATGGCCGCACTCAAATTGATTAAACGTCCGACACAAAATATCGAATCGGAAAATATGATATTACGTTTCGCTTTACGCTTTTTACGATTGTTTTTTTTTTTCTTTTGATGTACAGTGTGACAACGCACTTACCTCTCTTAGTAATTAGTTACAGATACTCCTTCAAATACTTTTAAAACCGAAACAAATACATGTAAACTAAAATTACATATTTTAATGAAACACTATACAGGCTGATTCTTGAATACACCGACAAAAATACTGACGGAAAAAGGAACTCCCCAAAACATGGGAAAATGTAAAAAAAAATCTATATAACAAAATTTATCCAAAATGCACGTTACGCCCATGGATAACACGAGAAACAAAAGTTTACAACTTTAAAAACATGCAAAATACGTTTATGAATGAATCAAAGTTGTTCAGTCGTAAAATTTGACCGTGAACTAATAATATACAGTTGCATAAATGATGATGAATGCGTCGTACTAGTGTATTAACTACTACGAGATTAATTAAAATCAATTACGTCTTCAAAGATGTATAAAAGATAATTTATCTCTCGTAAATTATTGTTCGCTCCGATGTACACTTTTATAAAATAAAAATAACACATTGAACGCACATATTCAATTTTGTTAGACTTTGCACAATTTTGTGTTAATAATTTTGTGCTTATAACAATAAAAGTTGTGTTTCATTTGAAGAACGCCGTACATAAAACAAATAGAAGTATTATATATGACACTAAAGTTTGACGTTGAAGGAATTATGAATGCGCAATAAAGTTTTATATTACTGTTTTGGCCACTATAAGATAATAAAATGAAAATGCTTCCTTTATTTTACCTGTTAAAGCAGATATTTTAAACTGATGGCCGTTGTTCTTAAAGCAAACGTAACCCGCTTCGCATATTTTTTTACACTCGCCCGAAAATACGAGAGTTATTGCGAATTACTGCGGCGGCGATTTCAATTCGTCCATGCAACTCCTGTTGAGTATTCACTGGGGTGAAATAAACAAAGCTGTATTAACCATCCCCACAAAAAAAAAACATGATTAAGGGCCAGTTTTACAATAGTTGGATAAACTAAGTATAACTCTGTTCTTGGTATATCTGTAGTTAAAACTGCTGGTTCTTGGTATAAGTATAGTTTTAACTGTGGATATACCAAGTATAGTGTATTCTTAGTTTATCCAGCCATTGTAAAACTGGTCCTAAGTCTGGCGATCCTGAGGTCAATATAAAGAATATCGAATTTTTGTAAGATTATTGGGATCTTAAACTAAACGAATAAAATAAATTTCCTAATGTAAACGTCAATTTAATACTTAGAACCTGTATGAGTCCTATAATCAAGTTTGTGTTTAAAATGCATTTGCAGTGCCCTGAATAATAAAGACGATTCGATACGTACATATTAAACTAATTATTGAATTCTATAAGAGCAAGGGCACTAGGCATCTGAATAATGGAGATTTTATCCTGTATATCATAAAATTTATAAATACCTTACGTCATGTAAACATCGACAAGTACGTTTGTGAAAACTCTCATATTTACAATACGGTTGTAAAACTTTATAATATATTTTTATAAGTGTATTTATTTCGTTCATCGCTGTTGGAAATGCGTTAATATAATCAGATCGAATGCATGTTCTCGAAGGATGACTAAATGTATCTGAAAATATGCGGTGACAAATATTCTTAGAAAAAGGGTCCAGGAAGCGTTACAAGAACAGATCGTTAGTTGTTAGTTCAGTTCTCTCTCCGTAGCTGTGCCGTAATGACACAGATGCTTAACTCATGTATTCTTTTATATATTGCTACTTTTAATAAATAATTACGTTAAATTAATCTGATCTGCTGAATTATTAAACCAAAATTCCTGTCAATCGCCTTACTACTTGTTCGAGATGGAAGTATCGTCGTTTGGGGTACAATATTTCATTATTTCTCAAAAACTAAATACATAACATTTTCTAACATTTTTCTTAACATGTTCTGTGAGGTCTATTCAATTCAATATGTTTTATTTGTCAATGTTTTCAAGAATTACTATACCATTTTGCCAAGTTTTCCAAAGCTACGAAAAAGCGTTAAACGATCTAATTCTTCCTTTCCTTGGAAAAAGCAAAGCCTTCCATAATTTCCTTAATATGAATTCAGAAAAACAGATCTTCAATACAAGCAGTAAGTACGAGTAAATGATCCATTCTAGTGTACCTCAAGGAAGCACACTAGGACCCGTTTTATTTATTCTACACATAAATGATTTACTTTTGAATACTTCCAGCAATAATGTTACAATTGTACAGTTGCGTCTTTTTGTTTAAATCAAATGGTATATTATTCGATGACTGTATGTATTAAGCTGGCTACTCACAATCCAGCAGTGCACTACGACAATGTTGGATGAGACTGTTGAAGAAGTCCATTCATGATGCGTTGTCACTTTTTCTTTAAATTTATTAAACTTTTTAAGTCTTTTAACTTTCAATAAACGCACATAAAAACAATTATTCTGGACAGGTTTTTGTATAATTTTGTTTCAAATATCCACAGACTATCCAAGTTCTGACATGGTTCAACAAGATCGTACTGGTGCAGTCACCTAGTTCTCTCTTCCGTCAAAATCGATCAAATTCTTACCAATTTCGTTGTATTTAAGAAAAGCGTACTGCACTGCTAAATCGCGAGTGGCCGGCTTTGTATTTTGCTGAAAGCTGGTTTGTTTCATAATATTGACCAGTTAAATCGCAAATTATCTGCAAATATCTACCTAAAAGAATACAAGATTTGACAGATAAAGATACGACATTTTTGTTATATTATTTACTTTTGTAAAGATTGCTGGAATATGGTTTCTAAATTTAAGGATTTCGATATATTGCTACGATATCCACCGGAAAAAGAAAAGAAAATGTTTCAAAAAGCAGATAAGCAGAGTATAAACGAGAAGTGATTCAAATATTACATACAACTGATACCGTGAAATTTTGGTTGACGAGGTAGTAGAAGCCAGACATTAAGCCAATACGAGGTACCAACCGTTGCGTCGGTAGGAGCCAGAACGGAATATGCGGGAGGTGAAATAAGTGTTCAATGAAGTGCATTGTGCGGTTGCAAAGTATCGTTATGCAATTAGATGGATTTACAGGGTATTAATAAAAAAGACCCTATACACGTTGACAGGTGATAATAGAAACCAATATAAGAAAAAAATTCTAATAAACTCAGATCCAATTCTCAATGGTTTTCGAAATATGGGATTTAAATTTTGAATTTGGATGAATCTATTAAAATCAAAATATCGTAAAACAAAAGTTGTCCTGTTGTGACAAATATTGATAGTAAAATTACTTACTAGTAAGCAAGTTTAGTTTCGTAATGGTGATATTTACTTCGGCAAAATATGCCGATATCCATTTGCGTTAAGACGAAACTCGCGCGAAGCTAGACGAATTTACCAGCGAAGATATCCTTTGAGGCATATTGCATCTCATGAAACTCCATAAGCTCGGAGAAAAAGGGTGCTTTAAGTCGCGAAAATCAGACAGTGGCAGAGTTCGTAGAGAGAGACTGTCGTCCGCGCATACAATGTTTCCAATGGCTGTTATAAGGAACATAACTTAAATCCAGATATTCTTAAAATAATTATGTTTACAGACAAAGCCTGCTTTACTCGTTATGGAGTAAAAATTTTGATAAGAAGGACTATGCCTCAAAGGATATACCTGCGAATTTTTGCCGTAACACAAAATGCATATCGGTGTATTCTGCTAAAGTAAATGTAATCAGTGTGAAACTAAACTCGTTTTAGTAAACGAGTTTAAATTACTCATTAGTATGAGTAATTTTACTGTCGATATTTGCCACAACGTGTTTTGTTTTACGATATTTTGAGTTCAATAGATTCATTCAAATTAAAAATTTCAAAATTCCAAATTTCGAAAACCATTGAGAATTGGTTCTGGATTTATTAGAATTTTTTTCTTATTTTGGTCTCTATTATCACCTGTCAATACCATGAATACTACATACAATCTCAAAACCATTAAAAGGGAGTCAAAAATTTCGATTGATTTACTCTATAGTAGACTTTTAATTAGAAAATGAAGAAAATAAAAAATAATTTTAGGAAGTTTGGTAAAGAAAGAGTATTAATAGTTAATAAAAACACAGAGGAGATGTTTAGTCAAGACAAAATTTAATTTAGCAATTATTTTGAAATTCAAGAGAATTTAAGTTAAATTTGAGGATACGAACTTAAAAAGTTAGGTTAGGCAAAAGAACATTTATGAAAGAAATTATTTCACTTACGGATTATGTGTGTCTTAAAAATTGAAAAACAAGTATTTCCAAATTACTTACTTTCAATTTTGGTAGACGAAAATACGAACATTTGGAAGAATTGTTCAAGTTTCAACAGGGTAGTGGTAACATAACAAAAACAAATTAACGCGGGTTGCACTGTTATTCCAAACGGCTGCAGTCGTGGTTGCTTCGGATATATCAGAAAGTGGCGGGCAAAATCAAATTCCAGATTCATTTGTTTTCCCATATAAATATCGGTGTAAAGCATGTCCAGTTCACTTTTTAATTCGACTGTGAATAATTCCCGCAATCCTGTGGGAGCCTTTAAGGGCGAATCGTAAAGTAGTTTAATGCACAAGCTCATCATAAGCCAATTTTGAAAAAATTTAAAGTGTACCACTACCGAATGTATACATATTTCATAATTTACTTATTAACGTACGAAAACCTCCAAATATCACGATAAAATCTGCCCTTTATTCATATGATGTCCGCAACACCAATAAAATTTAGGAAACAGGACAAAGTGGCACGCGTTAGGGGTTGTACTAAGTAATAAACAATAACGTAATAGGTCCGAGATAAGTGGTTTTAGAATACACTTACCTATTTATTTTTTCCTCCTTCTCCTACCCTTCTATGCGTTAAGTATAACACAACTGAACAACTACCTACCCTTTTGTTACTGACATCGTAGGTTCGATATGATTGGTTTGCAACTTAAGGCAGGGGTCCGCTTTGAAGGTAACTCGTATATATTCTGTAAAAAAAAGAAATAAGATGCTACTCGGTGTCCATGTACAATAGATGAGCCTATAAGAAAATGAAACGCATACTTCTGTAGATAAAACTGTTAACCATTGAAGGCATCTTTGAAAACTACATGAAATCTTATTGGGCGTAAGAGCTCCATCATTCTCCCATACAGTTTAAAATTTAACATATCAGTGAATAAAAAAATTATCGAAGGGGCAACGCAATTAAACCGCCACGTTAGTCATTTCAAGTCATTGTGTGGGAGTACTATAGAGGACATTTAAAGCCGTCTTATCAAAATTAATCATTTAAAAATATATGACAATATTCCTTAAATACATAACACCTAACTCCGTCCATTCCTCCAACTAGTGTTCTAGTTCCAAAACAACAGAGGCTGTATGATTGGATAAGAAAGCTATCGGGTGGGCGGTGCTTATCTGTAACCAACATAAAAAAATTATACATGAATATATAAAAAATCGAAATGAGGGCACAGAAATTTTTCCCATAAATACATAACACATCAACTCCATCCACCTATCCCTGCATCCATATTTATGATCGTAATATAAAATGGCTTAGTCATCAATAAGAAAATTATCCGAGCGGGAGGGATGCGAGGAGGGGAGGGGGTGATAAACACTCGCTGCTATTTAGTTATGTAATGTATTTCTTTTAAATTACATGATTGAATGAGAAAGTTATAGAGTTTAGAGGCGGTACCTTTAAAACCTACTTAGCAAAATTAGTCCGGAAATACGCTCTGTAAATACAAATTCAGGACCTTTCCCTGTGCAGATTTGATAATCCCGCTGCGCCCTAAAACACCCGGCATTCGAGCGAAATATTAATCCGGAAACTAAGTTTTTAAATTACCCGGATTTGTCCGATGTGGAAAGAGAACGAGAGAAAAGAGCACTTCCGGTCTTAAAAATTTTAAGCCATCCACAATCCGGCTTGGGCTTTCCGAGGCCGCGCGACACATGCCACATCAGAGAGAACTTTCCTGCGATGTGCAGTTGTTTTATTTTGTAATTTCGAGTGAGCTGCGGCTTTTGGGTACTTTCTTGCACAACGGTGACGTTGCACACTTTAATTAGAAAAAAGCGCAGACACTGCGGTTACTTCCCAAAACAAAACAGATTTGTTGCCGGGCGTCAAATAAAAAAAGGGATCTGACCCGAATTAATGATTACTTTAGGAAACATATAACTGACCTTGAAAATAACAAAATACTTCGAGCCAATCCAATTACTGGCTTTGTGTGGCTGAAATCGGATGATAAAAGGCGAAACTGAATTACGTACGAGCTCGTGTACTTGGCATTATCAATAACTGCACCGTCGCCGGCTAGATCTAGCGTAGATACGGGCTTAGAGAGGGTGTATTATCGACGTGGAATATTTATTGCGACATAAAGTAATCGGGTAAATGGATTGCAGCAGCCCCGGAGATGGCACCCCAACTGGATGTTCGCCGATGTAATCCGCACCGAATAAGGTTTCATTTTTCGCGTAAATCTCACCCATTCCATTCATACCCGAATAACTTTAGTGACCCCACACTTTGAACTTATGAATCAACCGTCAATCAGATAATGGGATTTCAGGATGAGGTTACAACTATTTCAACTCGCCTTTTTTTTGCTTTCAGGCTGCAGATCGTCAATCGTCGACGTTAACCCTCGAGAAACCACAGTCCTTCCCGATCAGAACGCCACGTTTCTATGCCGGATGGGAGTGCCCCTACAATACTGCAGGGTGGAAATACCTGGAATAGGCACTCTCAATTTGAACCATAAGCTCGAACCTACGAAAGGGGTACGTAGAAGCTACAACTATAAGATTTACGACCTGAAACCAACTTATATTATAGGTTGCATACTACGGTGCTGGCCTCAGTGCAGGACAGTGTGGTTTCACCATACTCAGAGTGAACGAGGCAAATAATGGCCAGATCATTTGCTACTTGGGAATCGAAACCCAGACGGACGAAGCAACCGGCAGGATGCATCTGACCGTTGCAAGTAAGTAAATGCTCGCTTTTGATGATTGTTTTAACCCCTACAATAATGTGTTAGGGGCCCCAAAAGCTCCGGAATTAGACCTGAGCAAAGGAACAGATTCTCTGCGCGTCTACAGAATAAACGACATGCTACAGGCCTCGTGTATTGTAAAAGACGGAAGGCCAGTCGCTAATATCAGTTGGTTCATGGGTAAGTAAATTACCCTCATGGGTTATAAACGTAAAAACAACTTTATCTCTTTGCAGATGATGAACCCATACATGAAGGCCTGAGCATGCCGACGGTGTTGGACTTCGCCAAGGAAGATCTCCACTCCAAAATCCAAAACCTGACGAGACAACTCCAAGCGAGTGATAACGGACGCCACCTTAGGTGCGTCGCATCGCATCCCGCGTTGTCTGGCGAAAGTGGAAACGTCGCAATGAGATTGTTAGACGTTAAATGTAAGCAAGCAAAAATCGGTTTTTTTTTTATAAGTTTGCTCATGTGGTATTCCCGCAGATCCTCCTTTACCGTTAGGTAACCCCATAGACAAATTTGGGTATGAAATCGGAAAACCAGGTATCATCAGCGTCGAAATAAACGCGAATCCTAAGCCGAGGCTCGAATGGACCGTGCGAGAGTATAAAATCAGAGAAGGCGCTGTGGATGGCACTGGAAGAATCGAAGCTGAAATTGCACAAGAACTGGTATGTTATCTGTAATTAGGTCAAGCTTTAGTCCTCATGAGTGGAGATTTGCATTTTGAACACTTTCATTTCTCCCACAGGGAAGGGGACGCTACGCGGCCAATTTAAGGATAGCAGCGATTAACAAGCAAGACACGGAGACGCAGTTCCTCCTGACGGCTTATAACGATCAGGGCAGTCAAGATTATACCGTCCTTATTTCGACGAGCCCCGAGCCAGAAGGTAAGGATCTCAACTTATCGTCTAATGTGTCACGTACGCCGAACTGAGTGAGCACTTTGAATGGCGCTTGCAATTAACAAAAATCACTCGCTCTAATTGTATCAAAGTACACATATTTTTAAGTGCCCATTCATAATGGACGTGAGCGTAAGAAATATATAAAGATTGTAGACATATAAATGTAAATTTTCGGTGTGTGTGTGACAATTTATACGTCAATCAGTATTCTTGTAATCGATAATAAACCAACAAAGTATCTAACCTCCTGGGTGACCACATGTGCGAATTTGTACGCCACATAGATACTTCGGGCACATCCTGCGGACTACTCGTATCTGATTGCTACCTTTTAAGGATGGAATTCACATGCGAATATGAGCGGCGAGTCTATCTGCAGACAGATCCCTCGTTGACACACATTTGTCGGATTTGTCTATCATTAATTTCTTTATATGAACAAATGTCAACAGAACTGCAGGCATTCGATTTAGATCGAAATTTTTAAAGGCTACATTGTTTTATGGCTGCATAATTATTATGAATAAAAAGGAACTTATAATTAAAATAGAAGAATATATAAATATATTTGAAGGTAAAAAAGAGAAAAGACTCTCACAAAATATTCTATTATCAGCGAAAGCTAATTTCATATGAAAAGTGCCCAATTCGTAAGTCAACTAAAATTGACGGATGCGTTGCCGCGGATGGTGAACACATTTATCGCAGAAGGCCACCTTTTACGCTTACGATCATTGTGAATGGGCACTAACTCACAATTTCTCCACCTACTATACAGGGTTACTTTAATAGTTGTTCAAAGCCGTAATATTTCATAAATGGTAACGATTGAGCTTAATACGTAATAAGCTAACGTCGGCCGCGGTCGGTTTCGGCCAGCCGACGTCAATGGGATGTGGTGTTTTGCCTAACTTCCTTGTGGAGACTTAACGTTATGTATCAATTGTATACGTATGGTTCTCTAGCGTCATGACACGCTCAGTGCGGGAAGCTCTCTGTACGGGAGGAGAATAGTATTGTTATGGGGATTCGGACTCATTTTCTTATGGAGAATTAACATATGTATGAAATGTGATGCCTACCGTCGATGGCGTCGCGTGCTCGGTACAGAAGGTGCTCGGTACAGAAGGCGCTCTGTGCGGGAAGTATAGAGGCAACGACGTGAATGATGCACGTCACTACGTTGGATGGATGTTACGGAATGTTTTTCTCGTTCTGGAGAGACTCGAAATCGGATCCCGGTGTTAGTGAATTGTTCGTCCTAGGTATTTGACTGTGAAACTATTTGCAACCTGCGGTTCAAGATGTGTCATAATAAGGCCATTTGTGAATTCATCGAAGGATAACGCAGAGCTTCGCCCTTAAGAGAGATAGCCTGAGAAAGCACGAATGAAATAAATATAGGCACAAATTATGCGACATGTATAGAGAGATAAGCGAAAGCGCGAAATAATTTGTCGATAATGATGAGCGGAGACGTGTGTAAAAAAGGAGATAACGCATCGTGTGGTGATATTGTGGCAATTTTCTTATATTATTAGGCGCTTAGAAAATTCCGCAACGATCACTCAGCGCAGTGACGTCACATCATACGCACCAGGGAATCTTCTACTACCACCCTCCGTTCCCTTTCACACACGCTGTGCTTGCACACGATCGCATCGCGTCGGCAGGCAACCATACGTTCACATTTTATACATAATGTTACATTTGATAATGTCACATTTGATACATAATGCTAATTCTAATTCATGTCTATACTACTGATGTCCTAACTAGACATATATCGAGTTTCTTTTTGTACAACCTTTAATTACTCCCTGTATATAATACAATCGATCAAACTCAATTAAAATAAAGTGACGTCGTTAATGCGTCATATGAGTCCGTTCATTTAACGCAAACATCTTGCACTTGCCTTTCACGCTTGCACAGGACTTCAAAAGTTCATTCATAGATACCACATATACGGTGAGTGAACGTCATGAATAGGGCGCCGTCTTAAAAGTCGTTACTGTTTCAGGCCTGGATCTGGGAGTGGGCTCGATAATAGGAGTCGTCATCGCCATCTTGACCCTGCTTCTGATCGTATTCATCGTCGTAATCGCCAGAGTGAAAGGACGATGGTGTTTCTCCGGTAAGTCCTTCGAGTTATCCTCGTTTCTTTTTATTGTTTGATCAAGTAGACTGCGTATGGTTAAAGATGGGTGTACATTGCATACTTTTGATACTGCACAGTAGTCAAATATTAACCATTAATTTTAAGTAAGCAGCTTGACTCACACGCCGCCGATTCGTGTTAATATTTGACGTACGACTGACTCTGAATTTGTAAGCATGCGCATATTTGATTACGTTTTGTACAATGGTAGGTATAAGTGAGCCCTAAAACAAATAAAAGCTAATTGGCGAAGGCAAGTTTGGGTTTTGTTTTTCGTTGGTAATACCTAAGGCATGGGTTCGTAGGTGTTGCATTGGTGTTGACGTACCCCCCTGTGTAGAACTGTAGCCTGTATTGAGAGGTGTTAGATTTAGTTGGTGCCGCCTAGACGGCACTGTTTAATGTAACTACATGTTAGATTAGATTGCATGATAACTACCACAACAACAATATTTAATATGATACGGAAGTGATTCATATGATGGGAAATGTCCTCGAAACCGGGTGATTTACATTGGTCTCGCAGATGACTTACAACCATGATTTAGGTAGCAAAATACTCGAGCAGATTTGTTTGCGGATAACGCATAGGTGAACGGTGGGGAAGCTTTTGCTTAGGCTTAGTCAATTTTGAACCAAAAGCATCATTTAATCACGTCTATCGCCGCATTAATATTATTTTTGAATGATGGATGTTGTTATTTCCGGAACGTTCTCGACATACTTTGTTTCGCACACTGAATATATCTTTTGCACACTTTAGATAAACTATTTGGTTTATTTGATCACTTGATCTTCCACAATGTTCTTTACATGTGAGCTTAAAGTGACTTTCAAGAAAGATCTAAAATCTACGATTAACTTATGTCAAGTTGTTTTCCGCAAAAATCAAGTATTTGATTTGATTTGTTATCCTAAGCATCTCCGGAAACTAATTCAATCAATTTGATATGGTATATCTATGTGCATGTCCGAACGATCATTTAACCAATTTATACGGTTAGGCCAAGTGCATTGTCAAATGCTCACTCACAATTAATTTGTAGGTTAGGCCAGTTGCATCTCCGAACGCTCATTCAACCAATTTGTACGGTTACACCATATGCAACTCCCTTCGGAGTTGATCTTCAACCAATTTGTACAATTAGGCCATGTGCGTATCCCTTCAGAGATGAGTTTTCGTTCACTCAACCAATTTGTACGGTTAAGCCATGTCGTCTTGAACATCTTGGGTAACCCCTTACAAATATTTGAATAATGTTTTTAATGGCACTATACTACTTTTAACTCATTCAGCGCTTCTTCACTGACTCATTCAAGGTTCTATAGAAATTTGAACTACCTGTACGTTTGGATCACGCCATTATTGGCATCTTAAGTATCTCCATAAGTTCTGAACTATTTAAATGGTTGAGTTACATGACCCTGGATATCTTGATTGCCAAATTTTAAATATGTAGAGAAGCCTTTTCATTTTTACTACATTAAATGATTCGTTCGACCCTGAGCTATCGGTATAATTAGATTATCTCCTCCTAGCATTTTAAACCGCCTTAAACAGAGAACACTATTTGTAAAGTAGGATTATGCCATCCTTGGCATTTCGAAGCAATTATCTACGAAAATCCGAACTGTTTGTATGGTTGGAAAGTCTTCGTAAGTATGATGATTCATTATCTATTTCTCGGTACAATGACCTAAATTATTATATGGTTGAATTATGTCATAAAAAGCTCTTGTTGGATTTTCTACAAAGTATTTTGAACAACTGTCTAATAATTGGATTGGGTAATCCTTTACACCTCAAGTGATTTTGTTGACCCAGTACAATAATCTGTATTATTTGTGTGGTTAGACTATCTCATCTAGAGCAACTTGGTTGGCTCTGTATATAGACCTAAACTATTGTATAGTTGAGTTATATGATCTTTGGCACTTCGAGTGATTCGGTCAACCTGTACAGTGATCTGTTTGGTTGAATTACGCCATCGAAAGCTCCTTGTGCAGTGTCCTGAACTATTTGTACGGTTGGATTCATCGAGAGTATCTGGATCGAGTCTCTACAAAGATCTGAGCTATTATATAATTGAGTTATATAATTCTTGTACTTCACATGATTTGGTTGTTGCTATACGATCACCTGAACTATTAGCGATAATTAAATTATGTCAACGAGAGCATCTTTACAGAGGCCTAACCTGAACAATTGTATTATAATTGAACTATGTAATCTACAGCACCTCGAGTAATTCGGTCGACTTCTATGTTTGATTCATGTCATCGAGAGCATCTGACTCTTTACAAAAATCTGAGCTATTGTATAGTTATGTAATTCTTGTACCTCAAGTGATAACCTTATACGATGACCTCAAATGTTTGTGATGATTTAATTATGTCGTCAAGAGCTTCTTGAATGACTCTCTACAGAAACCTGAACTATTGTATCATCATCTTCAGTATTTCTACAATCACCTGTATGTTTGAGTCATCAAGAGCATCTTGAGTGACTCTACAAAGATATGATTGGTCACTTGATTGATTGATCACTTCAAGTTATCCGCTCGACCTTAGACAATAACTTAAATCAAACCACTTGTATGGTAAATATGAATATTTATAAAAGATATGACCGCATCATCATGATATCTTGAGTGATTCTTTATGAAGATCCGGGCTATTTGTATGTTTGGGTCGTGCCTCTTCTGACATCGAAGTTGACCTACCGACTTTCTAGTTATCTCAAAACAATGATTCGGACATTAACCTGTTGATTGGTGGACGTAATACGATTGAACAGAAACATACGTCACTCTTAGTAGGGGACCAGCGTTTGACTTGCAGAATTCACCTAATTCAGACTAAGCAAGGACGTCGCTGAGCTCCGGGGAATATTGCTTTGGTTCTACATTAAGATAACATAACCGCCACTGAATTGAAAGTTGAGCAACTCACCAAACTGCCTTTCCATCAACACTATTTTGGGAAAAACAGAGACACACCTCGGTCTTGCTTGGCTACACCCAAAATAGCGTGCTACATTAGCTTTTATTTGTTGTAGGCGGTGCTCGGGTGATCGACTACACGGGAGGTGACGGTGGTGACCACCACCGTACGGGCGCAGCAAGCCCCGGCGACGGTGTCGACAACCCTCACCACCACAACTCGCAGGAATATATCAACGGAAGCGAGCACATTAAGGAGAAAGAGAAGAAAATCGACACCGCAGTTTAAGAGCGCCACTGCTTCTAGACTAAGCTAGAGGATGTTTTCAATATAAATAATTCTATGTGTAAAACGACGACGTGTTGTAATGATTTCTTTCATTCTTTTTTGACGCTCAATTTTGCCAAGGACGACTGTTTTTTACTCGACTCCTCGATCGTTCTTCCTTGACCCACATCGACGTTCAGTCGCTTCCATTACTAAATACTCAGATTCATTATTGTGTAAAGACTTATAAAATTAAGTATATCTATACGTTGAGAGATACATATTTAGACGCTGATAATTATTGTGATTTTTATATGTCCAAGATCTTCTTTTCTTGTTGTAGTTGTAATAGAAGCACGCGGTTGAATCGAAACCAATAGGCCTTAACTCTAATGATAGCGGTGAACGTACTTTGTAAGACCTACTGCACTTTCGTAATTTGAACCGCGTGCAATTCATCCAACAGAAACGCCAAGCTCTTCTTAACTTGCGCGCTTCTGAACCGGAAGTAGTTTCATCGAACCAAAAGCATCCGCCGTAGAGATTTTAACATATGTGTACGTAAGACGAAGATCATCCTTGTGATTTACTGTTACACGTTTTACCGACCGTAGGTTGTATTTATGTGTTTTAGGTTAACCTAGTGTTTAAGTTTCGATTAAGTTTTTGAAAAATCTACTGCCATAGGTTACGTTGAAGCCGCGAACACCATTCCACGAGGAATGGGTGCACAGGTCCGCTCAATTTTAGAAAAACAAATGAATTATGCACGTCTGATCTTGAGTGGAACTGCGGGACCACCTCAGACTCTCGTTCTCACATCTAACGTCTACATTCCATTTTGCGTGATATTCAACTGTTGTTATTTTAAGAGCCAAATTGCGATTAAGAAGAATCTCCCCCTCGTTGTTTCTGATATATTTTGACAATAATTGAGTTCAAATTTTGCACACGTACTTAATTAACGGCAACCTTGATGTGCAGCACACTAGAACAATGGTCGTTTTGAGTTCAGTGCGTGGGACTGTTTACGGTTGTGTTATATCGGACGCGTGCAGGACGCCAGCGCGTCGATTTTAATAGATTTTACTTCGTTATGATGACAAGGTCCCTTGGTTTAGTTACCCATAGTAAAACGCGTTGACGTCCTCTAGGTAATTCCGTATCGAGTCTTGTCGTCGTTACATAATTTGTATGGATGGGCAATGTGCGCAAGCTAAAGCAGCTCAAGTTTTCCGATTGCAACTTGCCACACCTATCAAATATTTAACCACAGACGAGTCATGTGCATATTACATGAAATAATCAAAGATAACCTTCTTCGATACGACTGATACTCGCACGCCTCCGAACTCATTATTCTAGGTACTTATTGAAACTCTATTGAAAAAAGAGACAAAAAACAAATCAAAAATCAATTTTTATATGTTATTATATATATACTTAAATATTTAGGATAAGTTATGGAGATAATTCTAATAGAAATTGTTTTATAAATAAAAACTATTCAAACAAGCGCGGGGCATTTTCTCTATTCAACATTACACTCACTTGTTTACAGGGCACAGCCAGGAAACCAGGAGGCCCGTCACCGAAAAGTAAGTAAACAAGAAACTATCGCATACCTGTTAATGCATGAGTTACCTCCAGTAGCGATACGGAAAGCGCAGATGTTCGACCCAGAGAGACGAAACGTAAACTCCCGCCGCTGAAGCTACCCGGCATCTTCAAGAAGAAAACCGACAAAATCGTACAGCCTCAAGAGGATGAAACTACGGATGAAACTAAGGTATCCCCTGACGAACAACCCAAAGACAAACGAGAAGGCTTAGTATACGCGGAATTAGACCTCGTTAGCCCAAATCTGAGGCCTGTCTTGAAGAACGATGACGATAAAACCGAGTATGCAGAGATTGTCTACACGAAGGAAGGCGAAGGCAAAACGACGGCGACGTCATAGTAGCACCAGATCTGATTCACTGCGTCCAAGTTTGTTTCAAAAACAAAAGATATTGATTAACACGTGCGTAGCTGTTGAGCATGATTCTGTTTATAGTTTTTGTTTTATAGTTTTATGTACCTAGGTAAAACCGAGAGTATTATTTTTATATTGTAGTCAGTGGGGTAGAAACGCGGGGATTCACTCGAATTTTCAGGGACGTCTCTCTTTCCGTTATTCTCTATTTCGTCCTCTTCCTCTCTATCAACAAAACCTTTCAACAGTATTCGAGTTCCCGCTGTTTGTAAAACCTGCACATACTACATGAAGAGCTATGTTAACATCCAGTGATGCAACTTTTCAAATTGAGTCCTCCACTTAGCGCTTTTTTCTCAATAACATATTGTTAATGAGTTAATGAGATGGCAGGTTCATTTGAAATGGTCGGGGATGCTAACGTAGTTCGCTGTATTTTAATATAGTTAGTTTAAGCTACGCTCAAGGTCATTGCGCCATTCTTTTATAAATAGCATTGACGTCGAACATTTCGTGCCTTCTTCGACACCTCACAATGCGTGACGCAATTTGGTAGCTCGTGGGCGTAACCAACGAGATTAAACGACAATTTAAGACTCACTTTTTGTACTTAGTAGTTGTCACTGTATTTTTAAATAAATAAAATTAAAAAACTTGTAATTTTTGCTTATATTATAAATAGATCCAAATATTTACGTTGGATTATAAAAATTTCAACGATTTGTATTATGGCTGTGCTATGTCATCCTTGGCATTTCGATTGACTGTGAAGGTCTACCCTCTACAAAGACTACTTCGACTCTCAATAACAGGTTTAAACTATTTATAAAAGTAACAGTGTATGGACATACATGTAATTGTATTAAAGTATGAATATACATAATGTATCAGAAAGAAAGTGGTATAACTTTCAATCTTGAAAATTTGGTCCATAAAACCAGAGTGAATATAGAAGACCTAAAAACACTCATAACCATTAATACAATATATACAAAAACAAACATACCAATTCCGACAAGGCAACTGTCTTATTTGGTTTATCTAGACTATGGTTGTTCTGTGATTCACCTACCACTATTAACTGACAATACCAGACGAAAGTGGTCTAGTTCCTTTTAGCGCTAGGTGAAATCGTTCGGTAAGAGACGAACCGTCTAGGTACACTTTTCAGAAAACGAAATTTATTTAGATGATCAACGCCGTCGACATCTCACGTTCAAGAACAGAAACGCGACTTCGGACAAACACTGAAAATGTAACATATTTCAAATTTCTTGAATCGAATATAATTATTAAACGACGACGATGATTACAATAAATAAACATTGCTTTTAATCGAGATTTCTTAGCTTATGAGGTTATAGGTTAGTCAAACGAAAGAAAGCACCCCCACAGTGAGAATAACTAAAATTTGACGTCATAATAGCCCTCTGAAGAAACTGCGCTCCCTCTGTTTACCAATGTGGAGAACCCTGGTTGCAAAAAAAATCAATAACGACACGGCCGCCTGGATTAAGGAAGCGCGAGTGCTTTATCCGGCCGGTCGAGTTTGTAAAAACTTGTTCCATAACAGTTAGTGTGGCTCCTTCTTCACAGTTTTGACTCAAAGATTTACCGTTGTCATCACTTTGACATTTAAATTAAATATGAATTTGTAATTCTCAATTTGAATAATAAATCATAAATAATTATATAATTCTATCTTCCAAAAATCCCAAAGTATTATGCGTTTAATTGCAATCCAGAAGGTACTATTTCCTATCACTATTTACGTGCAGACTTTGATTTAAATTGAAATGGAGAGATTTTGGCAAATTACACTGGCCTAATAGTATCATGTGTTCATTATTGAATCTGGTCAACTCACCTATGAAAATCATTTGTTTTCGAAAAGGCATGTCTTTACTTAATATAACCACTGACAGTTCTGTAACCTTACTTTTAATTTAAAACATCGCAATTTATTAAACACAAATTAAAATTAAAATATTTCCTACACTAAGTGCTGGACATGTCCACCACGTTCTTTATAACACTTTAATATACGTCGTCTAACTGCATTTATAACATTATTTAAAATATGCGGTTGTTGACAGTTGTGGAACGTCAAAAGAGATGTCAGGCGCAAGCGTAAGTTACGACATACGTTTTTTTATAGCTAAGCCTACTGGGACCGGATTCTTTTATGAACACATGTTACTTTAAAGTGGTAAGGCGCGTTCAAAAAAATCTGTTATCAAGAAGGCTCTGAACTTGCTTTTTTATGACGGAACGTCATAGTTTACTACGTATGTTGATACCTTGAATTATTGTGTGCTATCAACAGCCTCACCTGTCAAAGAATTTGTTTACATCTTCTAGGTATTTGTAATAAATGTTTTATTTCATTAATTGTGTTTTATTACCCACTTTGTAGAAAATCGTAATTAAATGGATATAAAAAGTTAGGTTATATTTATAAAATCGTATAGTTACGATGTGGCTTTGCAAAATTTGCATTTGACATAAACCTACTTGATAATGGTTTTTATTGAACGCACTTTATAAGTAAACCTGTTCACCTCTAGATACTACACTTTTCACAGATTATTATTCGCTGGTTTGTAGCATTCACACTTCTCAAGATAGCTCTTTCTTCACGCAAAAGTCGAAAAATGTTAACTGCAGGAGCTATACTTACCTTCTTTATTTAATGTTCAATAATTATATACACAACTATAATATTCAATACTAATATTAACTACTACATCACAAATGACTTTAGCTTCCTAGTGGTACAAAACAACACCTAGGTTTGAAAAGAACTTGAAAATTTTAATATTGTTATTATTCACTTATGATTATTCATTCTGTGTCAGTAAATTTTAATTATTTTAATACAAAAATAAAGGACCAACATCTTGACATTTGTGAATGAAGTTTTTTTACAGATGACTGTAGTGTGGCTCCCTCTTCGGAACGGAAAAAAGGCTCTGAACTGAGAACGCGACCGGCCGGATAAAACACTGGTGCTTTATTAATCCAGGCGGCCGTGAATAACGACTAATTATGTACTCATACTGTCAATAAATGGTGCACGTGCTCATTGTACCTAATTGTACCATCGACTGCTTAAGCCCGCTATTTCAGTCACAAATTAACTTTAAGCTTCGTTTTATTCCCATAGCAATAATTGTAAGGATAATTGTTTGAGTAGAAATAAAACGAAGCTTAAAGTTAAACTCCCAATGTAAAGCTAGGCCATAGAAAACTAAGGCAGTGGAAAAACGCAGTTATCCAAATTTTTGAAAATTTTAGTGTTGTAAGTAATGAAGGTTTGCGTCTTAACTGCAGTATCAGTAGAACGTGCTGATATATTGAAAATTTAAACAATAATTTTATTAAAATTAACTAAAATTGTGTAACTGGCAATATAGAAAGTGTTAGGAAAAAGTTTATATATGTATTTCGGCCTTATTGGGCCTCATCAGAACTCTGTACCTTAAAATAATTTGATTTATTGAGAAATTTAGAATAAACTTACCCCTTTTTTGAATTTCTAAAATCCCCAAAAATAAGAACCAAAATTTAATGATAATTTTATTTACGAAAAATTATGCTAACCATATCGTGCAGTCTCGTTTGAATGATAGCTTTTTGAGCATCGTTTAGCTGTGGCATTTTGACTTGAAATTAGAAAGTGACAAAGTCATAATGACAGGAGTTTGTTTGAAGTTGTCATGTTGCAAATTAATTCGTGTAAAAACTGATTGTACCAGATTTCTATGCAAGCGATGGTACAATAAAGTTCCTAGATAATATAACTATCGCAATGTGGAAGTCATTTTCTGGCGGGAATTTCTTGTACAAGATTTTACAGAGTATATATACCCGCTCGTGTTTACGTACCGGTCAGCTACATTAACACATGCTGCCATCTTTATAGAGTAGTAAGAAACTAATGCTATTCATACAGTTTCCTGTAATTGAATTCATTTGATGATTTCTTCTTGTGGCCTTGTTTAAAATAAACAATTCATTAGACTATTTTCCGCGATTTGATGTTTTGAGAGAACTATTACGTCTAAAATGTTAAGCAATGTTCGTAGAAGCTTGTAGGACAAGTTGGCCGCGAACGCGAATTATTTGAACATTTGGAGTAGTACCTATTAATTTATAAATCAATATTTTTCAATACAAATATGTTACAAGTCTCTATTTTTATTACAAACTTTTAAAAATCAACAAAACTTGTCAATTAGAAACTTCCAGCTTGATTAAAACTGTAGAATAAAAAAATATCTGCTTATTTAAATTTTTTCTTTTTTAATTTTGAAAGCCTACGCATTTTAAAAACATACTAAACGTAGCCGAAAGGAATGATGAAGTTCCATTAGCACCCCAAATATAACTATCCAATTTTTTATGAGGGCAATGGCGACAGTTGTTACTTCCTGATTAGGTAGCGCCTAACCTGGCCAGTTAGTAATTGGTTACTACCATGATTATTATTTCCACGCTCGGTTTGTCGAAACAGGCCGGCTATGTTAATGACAATTCCCTCGAAGGGTACACCGACGTTGTAATGATTCCTTTCTTTCTTTCGCTTTGCGCAGCTGCATTAACCATATCAGACAGTCACTTTTTAAGTTTTGTAGCTGGATCTTAAATTTGTACAACATAAACAACCATGGCTAATGGTAGGATTCAAACCTATGCACCGAGCGACACGACTTCCAAAGTCGACCATGCTAACCGTTAAGCCACTCGGCGACTCTTTGTAACGATTCATTGTCATCATAGTGGCTAGATCGCAGGTGACATTGCTGTCATTATTCGCTTGGCATTGCAACTAATGACTTGGTTGTGGTTTTCCTTTCTTCTAAGTGTTTTAGTCTATCCAAAATATCTGTCAATGCATTCTCGTCAGCAGCTTTCACCTAACGCACTCTTACTAAGCTTCTAGAGGTTTACTTGACTGCCTCGAATTATAGAGCACGGGTCAGTATTTCTGTGCATTTGGAGAAGTTACCCAATCGCAAAGCTTTGCTGCATCTTTTAGTCTCTAATACCGTCAATGAATGCTTGTATGGTCCGCCGGTTGAAAAACAGGTTCAGACAAGCAGTCCGTCGTACGCCAATCTCTCAATGTTGAATTCAATTCTTGAAGTTACTTACCATTCTTCTGGGTACGAGTTTTCAGTTGGATGGTATGGAGCTGCTTCGTGTGCGCATCACCAAAACCCATATCTAAATGTTCTACGAGTTGAACAAAGTCGTTCTGAATTTCTGCGGAAATTGATTGTAATGCACTTAAAGCCAACACAATCATTTACGTCTGCAGCAATTTTGAATTGTCTGTTCAGAGGTCTGATCATTAAAATGGAGAGCGCTTCTTTTTCTATCCGACACTAATTATCATTTAATAGAGAAAACATTAATAATTTACTTCATTTACTTAATACTTCGTTACATACTCATTACATAGATCAGAAGAAGATATTTTTAAATCTAAGTTACTTCAGGGTTATCCACGGAAGTATTTCACGCTTTAATAGTTAACCTAAACAGTTTCCAGGTCCGAGCGACAAATATTAGCCAAAATACAGACCTCCTTAAGATAAGGGCCATTTAGATATGCTAAAACAAATAAACCAGCGATAAAGAAAACCTGAGCACGTGAGGAAGACGCGAGACGCGAAGCGATTAATCAAAATTAAATAACATTATCCTTAAAGGTAGGCAATTCAAGTCACGTCAGTGGTCTAAATAAACTGAACCGAGGGAGGATCCCACTGGGGGGTTGCACCTCTCGGAAAGAATTGTTTAAGAGAGGGAAATTTTGAAAATGTAAACAATATATTTCGCAGGAAGAGGAAATAAAAAATTAATTAATGTTTGCCGAACATTAACATAGATTTACGAGAATAATATGCTCTTCGGTATATCTGTCAATATTTAATAAGAAAACGCAGACGATAGCATGTGACCTCAACATGTCGTTAGTAAAGAGATAATAAAGAGAATCAAATTATCTTGGTATCATGATGTATTCGATGCGTCTTAGGCGAGACGATAGTAAACAAAATCTCCATACGGATGTAAACAGTCAGAAAATTTTAAACTCTGAAATAAAAATTTCAAACTCTAATTTTAAATGTAAACATTCTCTGGCGATAACGGACGAGACGAACTGGCTCGGTCTAAACATAAGACCCCCTTCAGAGAAGCGACCATTAAGATATGTTAAAATAAAGAATCCAGCTCTTAATACACGAGAAGAGTAATTTGCACCCAAGCACGGCGAGAAGCGATGGATTGAATTAACTGATACTTCCCTGGAGAGTAGGCAACTTAAATCACCCCATGACCTATTTGGACAAACCCCCAGAGGAAAACGCTAAAAAGCACATCTCGAGGGAGGTGCGGCATCCTGCTTTTTGAATATAAATAATAAGCAGAAAAGACTTGTTAAAAATTGAAAAGATGCGCCTCTGTGTGACAGTAAAAAAGTTTTAGAAAAATTTTCAAGTTAATTTTCAATTTATTCAATACTAACTTTTACTGAATTGTATGTTCCTGAAATAAACTGCACAAAAGGTTATGGGTCCAGATCTAGCGTGATTCTAAGGAGTATTGAATAAATTTTGTGAAAAACTAAAAGTCTACGACGTCTTGTTCTGGTTGTTGTTTGTGTTTACTCTAAATCATCAGAGATGACAACACATGGAGAACAACTCCGTGTTCCTCTATTGACAAAGTCAAATTGTCCTAATGGAAATTTGAAGTGACTGCTTGTTTGGAAAGAGTCGGAGTCTACGATGTTGTGTCGGGAAAAGAATTATGTCCAGAAAAAATAAAGAAAGACGAATTTAAAACATGGCGAAAGTTAGATGCAAAAGCAAAGCGCGTACTGTCAGGGGGTCTTAACGATAATGATCACGCAAGCATTCGTGATTGTTTGTCTTCAAATGAAATTTGGTTAAAAATAAAATCACTTTAGGAACCAAAAAATGAAGCGAACTAGTATGTATTAGCACAAGCTTTACACTATTTGAAATTTAATGATGGTCAGTCAGTGTCAAGTTACTGTGCTGAGCTTTCGGTTATTGTTGAACGTCTGAAGGCAGCTGGTGAAAAGATCGCAGATACATTGCTTGTATCAAAGCTCATAACAGATTTACCATTAAAATTCAATTCGTTTCGTGAGCAGTATCTCCTATAGGCAGCCCAAGGAGCTACGTTCATATGCAATGAATTACGGAAGCAATTGAAGCTTCGCGAAATAATACGACCGAAGATGATGTGAAGAAGGATAAAAAGCTGTACACTAAGGCAAAAGGCGGTCAAACAAAAAAAAATAAATTCTAAAAGAAATTCTCGCTGCTACAACTGTGATGAACTTGGCCACTTCAGTCGTGATTGTCAAGAAAAAGGATCGACGTGAAAAATCAAAGCCAAGAGACGATTAAAATACAAATACAGGTAGCTCGTTGAAGTTTGCAAGTGAAAAAAGCTTGTCAGTTTGTTGTGACAAAGACGTTTGGATTGGTGACAGTGGTGCGACACATCACATGAAATTTGATCATTTCTTATTTTTATCAAGGGATGAAATCGAAGATGGCACTACTCCGATTACTGTCGGCAATGAGGACACGATTTACGCAAGAGGTCGAGGATTGTAAAAGTCAATTCGTTATCTGGAGGACCAGTTACCTTGACAGATGTTCTTTTCGTTCCGAAGTTGAGTCGAAATTTATTGTCACTAGGCTCCGCAACTACGAAGAATGTTGAAATTAAATTTGTAAAGAATTCGCTGACGATGTTCCAGAAAGGTAGGAAAATTGCAAAAGGTCAAAGACAGTCAAATAATCTTTATGAGATGGATTTTATAAAGAATATTGACACTAGTGAATATGCAAATAATGTCACTTCTGAATTAACTTTACAAACATGGCATGAATGTCTTGGACATGTGAATTATCGTTCGGTACGTGAATTGGCAAAAGGAACAGCAGTTACTGGAATGAATGTTGTGAAGCAATTGAGCGGTGAAACTGATAATTGTTGGTGTGAAGTTTGTATTCGAGCAAAAATGTCACATCCATCTTTTAACAAGAATGAAAAACGTACAACGAAACCTGGAGAATTGATCCACTACGATATTTGCAGTTCAATGAAAGTGGAATCGGTGCGAGAGTAATGGTAGTCTTTGTTGATGATTACTCTGGAATGTTGCATATTAAACCACTGAAGCTAAAATCACAAATTCTGGAAGCTGTTCATGACGTCATCACGGATTAAAAGTCAGGAGCTCACGAAATTCTTCATCTTTGATCAGATAATGCAAAAGAATTTAAATCTGCGACAATGGTTGATCTTATGCGGAGAAATATGATCAAGCATGTGTTCAGTGCACCATATACACCTCAATAAATGGGTCGAGTAGAGCGACAGAATCGAACAATTGCCTCGAGGTTTATGGGCAGAAGCTTGTTCAACAGCAGCACAGATTCGAAATGCAATTCCATTAAAAAGGCTCAATGATCGAACTCCATATGAGATGTTTTATGGAAATAAGCTGGATCTCAGACACTTAAGAATTTATGGGAGCAAAGCATTTGTTCTGGCTGATAGTTCAAAACGCCATAAATTTGAACCGAAATCTGAAAAATTTGTTGTTGTTGGATACGACGGTGCTGGCTACAGATTATGGCCACTGTAAACATGACGTTTTGTAATAAGTAGAAACGTTGTAATTCAAGAATCAATACCATTGAGAATGATTAGAATTGTCACTTCTAGTAATGAAGCAGAGAAAAATCTGATGGATGATAAGGTATCTAAAGAAATTAGCAGTGATGCCAAAAATTATACTTCTTATTGAGTCCCAAGATGATTTGCGAAATAAAAATTCAGAAGTATTGCTCAACGAACGAGATCAAAACAGCAAGCTGGATTAATTGTCAATGGTAGTGCATTTATTGCCAATGTCAGCTTTCGATGATGCTAATCAATGGGAGTATGCCATGGAAATCACTTGCTTGTAATAACACTTGGACTTTGATGGATCGTCCGAAAAACCGGATATTATTCATAATAAATGGATGTTTCGTCTTAAAATAAAACATGATGGTACGATTGACTGATATAAGGCACGATTAGTCGTCAAGGGATGTTCTCAGAAGTTCGGAGTTGATTATTCTGAAACGTTTTCGCCTGTTGCCAGGTTTGGTTCAGTTCGAACATTGTTAGCAGTGGCAGTCGTAACGGTTTATGAAATTTTTCAATTAGATGTAAAAACTGCCTTCCTTTATGGTAATCTTGATGAGATAATTTATACGGAACAGCCTGAAAGTTTTAGTGATCACAGGTCGGGTATGTCACTTGAATAAAAGTCTTTCTGGTCTTAAGCAAGCTCCTCAACTGTGGAATTCAAAAATCGATGCATTTATGCAAAAATTTGGCTTAACACCGTCGAAAGCTGATCCTTGTATTTATACATCGAAAAAAGGAAAGCTGATGATGGGATTGTATGTTGACGATGGATTAGTCATTGGTGAATCAAAAGAAGATATCCAACAATTGATTGACACAATGCGTAAGAAATTTGAAATTACAAGTTATAAAGCAACATGTTATCTTGGCATAGAAATCATTCGAAATCGCAAGAATAAAACAATTCGACTTGTACAGAACGCATATGTAAAAATTATTCTTGAGAAGTTTGGTATGTCTGAAGAACATTCAGTTGCAACACCCTCAGTACCTGGAATAACTTTAGTTAGAGAAGGAAAGAGAGTTGATGTTCCTTACAGATAACTTGTTGAGTCTCTAATGTATTTGGCAGTAGCTACACGACCTGAGTTGGCATATTCAGTTGCACAGTTATCCAAATACTTGGCTACACCAACAGCATTGGAAAGCTGGCAAACGTGTTCTGTGTTACCTAGTGGGTACTGCAGACATTGGAATTATGTATGGTTGTGAAACTACAAATAAATTAGTAGCATATTCCGATACTGATCATGCATCGATCGTGCCAAGATACTAGACGAAGTATCAGAGATGCTGTGATCATCCTGAATGGAGGACCTGTATCATGGTGGTCACGCAAACAAGGAGTAATTGCTGAGTACCTACTAACATTTTTTGGCAGACATTTTTACCAAAGCTCTTCCAAAAGAAAAATTTGAAGTTTTTCGAACAGCTAAGGAACTTTCAGCAACCAAAGAGTCGAGGGGAGTATTAAAAACTGAAAAGATGCACCTCTTTGTGTAAGAAATCAAGTGCGTAAAATAAAAAAGTTTGTATCCTCCACTGTATGGTATTTATTAATTAACATACTCGACTATTATCCTTACTGTCGTTCTTTTAACTTTAGATATATTTCTGCACTTTCTACAGCTTTTGAGTCCAAGTACTACGTCCTCCGACAATGAATTCATAATTAAATAAGGAAATAATTAAATAGTAAATGTCCCTAAAACTCCGGTGATGGTAGCGTCATTATTTTAAATTTAATAAATTCTTCGTTGCTACACAGATCTACTGAGCAAAAATAGAAAACATATTCTGTAATTCCAAAATACTGCAATTTAGAGCTATTATTAGATATTATCATAATCATTTCATAATCAATAATGGTTTTAATTTTTCGTAATTTCCGTAACTAAATCGGTGGCGGTAGTACGGCTTTGTAGTATTGCGGCAACGCTGTTATTAAGAATAATTAAGCACGTTATGCACAGTTTAGTCTTGGATGGATGGCAATCAAGTATAGCTACCACAGGACGGCTATGGTCGGCAGCCTTACATTGAAAGGTAGAATTGATTACAGATTACAGATTACATACGTATGATTTTCATAACTAAATGAATACAATATCCAAAAGCAAACAAATTGCTCAAATGCTTTAGCTTGCGAGTTTCTGCAATATTGACATTCAACTTCCCCTTCATACAATCACAGGCATGCGGCGATAACAAAAATCATTCTTCCAATTCGCCGAATATCTCCATCGTTATAAATGCTCCGAATGTATGGCGAGCTGGTTCAGTTATCTTTCGCGATGCTTCACACTAGGCACTTCGTTGCAGCGATTGCATTTATTACGCTTTGTGCATTTCAACCTGGTAAGTATGAAATGTTTTATGTTATCATCTACAGTTAAAAACTGATTACAGAAGGTCTACAGAATCGAGATGCTGAGGTTTCTAACTCATCCTTCATCACATTTTACCCGATTCTTCCTCCTCCAATATTGAGACCTCCCCGAAATTTTACCCTTGGAGTCGCTGTAACAGTGGCACTAAACATTCAGGGCTCATTATCGAATCGGCTAATTTCAGTTATATCCCAAGAACTCTTAAACCCTCAAATCGATGGACTTGGCGCTTACTACAATATTCTCAATGAAAACACTTGGGTTAATGTGACTCCGGATCTCAGAAATTTGGTCAATAAAAGTACATTAGATATACAAGACCTAAAAACACTCCTTAGGAACCACTCATGTACATTGGTATACGACTCAATTCCGGCGAAGAAAGTCTATTATTTGGTTCTTCGACTTTCGTACTTGTACTTGAAAAGATCCAGCATAAAGCTAGACTACTACAACGGCTGTTTTGTGATTGACCCACCCGTATTCACTGAGTCAACAACACCAGACGGAAGCAGTCCAATTCCTTTTAAAATCACAGGTAAAATCGTTCGTTGAAACACGAATAACCTAAGTGCACATTCTTTTTTTTCAGAAAGCAAAAGTCGTCGACAACATCAGGTTCACGAGCAGAAACGCGACTTTGATAGTGGTCCTTACGATAAACACTGAGAATACTGTACATTTCAGATTCGTAAATAAAATATGACTATTTCAGTAAACCATAATGATTACAAAAAATAAATATTACTTTTACCCGAGTTTTCCTTAGTTTGTGAGGTAAACCCTGACGTAAAATGACCAGATTCTTCGATGACCAATGCTGATCGTGAACCATACGTACTAAAGGGTGATAGGCTTCATCGTAATCAACTACATTAAACGTCTACAATGATTACATAACCGTTTCGATATCCTCTACTTAGTGCGTTTTCTTTAGACCAGACTAACATTCGTTATTCTCGTCCAACGATTATAATCGTTACATAAAACGTTAATGAGTGTGAGATCTATTAGTCAAATTGTAAACTCTGACGTAGAGGGACCAGATTTTTCGATATCCAATGACGATCGTGAGCCATACGTACTAAAGGGTGAAAGGGTTCATCGAAGCCAACTACATTAAACGTCTGCAATATCTACGTAACCATTTCAATATCCTCTATTTAGTGATTTTTCTTTAGAACAGACTAACATTATTGTCGTCTAATGATTATAATCGTTACATAAAACGTTAATGAATATCAGATCTATTAGTCAAATTGTTTAACAAGAAACAATTAAAGAACCTAACAATATTTGACCTACTTTTCAAATGCACTGTATTTATTTTTGGAAGTCGCTAGTCGATGTAAATGAAATGTGGTGCTAAAATTACATCACACTGATCACTGGCCCTTGAAAATACAAAATCGAAGAAAATATTATCCAATCTGCATTTTAATGATGAAGTTGTCTTTAGTACAGTTCTTGATCGTGATATTATAATATGGAAAAGAAAATAATTTTAGATCGAGATTTACTTTAATGAACTTACTTCAAGTAAATATTTTAATATACCTTTGATCTATCTAAAGTTGTCTTTTTTTTTCGATATGTTACAATTATCCTACGCACTTCTTAAGAATTAGAATCCTTGCCGTTTACTACAAATTGCAAACAGGCCACATTGTTTTATGGTTATCTCGTAATAGTCTAGGAGTTAGCAACGTTGAAACCTACAGAATTTTTTATGAAAAATTCGAGTACCTCCATGCTACAAAATCGGTCTGTTACTGATGTGAGAGTCTGGCTGACGAACCCAGTTGCGTGTCTAAGGGACAGGTGGCGAAACCTCCCTTGAAGTAGGATAATAAACATCACAATATCAAAGATATTTCTTTTTTAATTCAATATCTATTGCCATTGGTAATATTGTAATCATACTGCCGGACCATTAGCTCTCTTTTACTATAAATTTGAATACAAAGGATGCGACAATAACCGATAAATTAATTTATCCTAAAGTGAATTAAATGTATAAACCGATTTAATATTTCCCCATGTGACGCTCATGAAATCTTCTGTGAACTGAATTTATTTATTTTTTTCATTTTTACGACCGAATGAAAGCAATCACTCAGAAATATATCACGTATATTTAATTTAATTGAGAGCCTCACTTCCATTGCTCTGCAATAGTCATTTTTTTTTTTTTGACAAGCATTATCTAGTAATTGATGCCAGTATTCAGAAAAGTCGGCAAAAATTCAACTGCAAACGTGTATTTTATTAGAATTAACGTGTGCACTCAATTGCCACATCTTTCCTAAAAATCATATACTTTTTAAGAAAGTCCGGAATTTCCCTGGGTCTCGTAATAATAGGTTTGTTTGTTCTGCACTTTCTACACTTTCGATACCTTTACTCTATTTTTCTCACTCCTACTTATATTATATACATCTCACTCTCTCAGGAGCGGGACTGTGAGCCAAAATGTTTATGACGAACACGTTGCTTGTTGAGGAATAAGTTTATTTACAACACTACTTTAAATTAAAATCAAAGAAAAACACCATGAATCCTTAATTTGGAGATCTGAATTGTTTTCGTTTTGTATTGCTTTATTTGTATACCTGTCAAAGCAGCTATTAAAAGAGGGCTGTTGTTTCCTTATTTTATATAATTTGTACGAAATAATTTATTTCAGGTGATTTGCATGCATTTCTCAAGTAATATTTTGGACCTCATTTTTCAGCTGATCACATCAATTCCGTTTAAAGCTTGATTCACATTATCAGGCAACGAACATTTCAAGTAAGTTACGTTTCGATCTTCAACAACTTCATAACTTTCTTATGCATTTCAATGTATGTATTTGTATGTAGCGGAACGTATCCGTTTAGGCGTTCAATACGTAGTGCATAACGTATGCAGCCGCGTGTTGCCGGCGGCTGGTGGTCGCAGCAGCGAGAGCTAACCGTGCACCGCAACCACCAGCCGCCGGCAACACGCGGCACCGCCGCCGTTTCGTATCAGTCATTCAAGTTAGAGATGGGGTATTCGAATACCCCAGTCTCATATTACATTACAAGCAGCAAAGTTCTAAAATTAACCTTTAAGTGAATCGTATTAACGGTATACAGTGAGATCGAAATTGCTTGTCCTGATCCTACACTACTTTCCGTGAGCTTGGTATCTATATTTACATCTATCACATGAAAGTTAGAACGAAAAACACTGACGTGCATAAAACGTTCTTGAAATTTACATCCAAACCTAACTTAATTAATAAAGATTTTATTTACATAATTATTGTTTGAAATGAACCATTTTTCAAGAAAGAACAGCAATGAACTTTCAACAAAATCTTGAGATATCTAGTAACTTCCCCAGATCTCCCTATGTTGCTAACTTCATTTTAATAATTGGATGTAAATATCGATTTTAAGCTCGTGGAAAGCAGTATAGGATCAGGACAATCAATTTTGATCTCTCTGTATTAGTTCGAGACGTTCGACATCAAAGACGTATCCTCATCCTTCTCGGTCGTCGATACTTATATTTGTACTCGAATACTTGTATTCAGATCAGTATTCGATTTTTGAAAGTGTTCGAATACCGAGTATTCGATTCTTAAAAGAACTCGATTCTGCCCAACACTAATTCAAGTGAAGGGTCTGGTAGGAACTGTGACCATTTGGCTCTTATGCAGGTGAAAAACGAAATCGTCGTAAAAGAAAACGCAGATACGGGATTCATCCTCTATTACAAACAAGAAGTACTGCCGGAGCCTTCGCACTGATGACAGATATTTAAGAAAATATGAAGATAATTTTTCCAACTATACAGTAATGTCAATATGTTCATTCGATGAACTACTAAGAAAAATCGAAGAACAAATAACACCAGTAACTACAAACATGCGATCTTGAATATGCCTTGACGAAAAGCTCTTAGCTTTCAACTATTTCCTCCCAAGTTTTAATTTTTAACTTGCGATCACTGTACTCATTACATTGCATATTTCATAGTGCAGGTCGGTTGTCCATTTCATATATAAACTGCTCCGTATCAAAATTCATTTTTTCTCATGACTTTCGTCCATCTTAAAGAGAACCATTCCAGGAATGCGGCACCGTCTGGTGTCTCTCATACAAGTCTGTACAGGTGGCCCAACGATGTGTACTTCTTCTGTAAGGCCTATGGCAAAAAATTAAGAAAAAATCGATAAAGAAAATCTTTTTTGCATTATAACGAGCGATCGATACTTAGGAAACATTCGGTATCTCACTTTTTTTAATGGAACGAGCTACTTTTTATTTCAGAAATAGATAGCACTTAAATCAGCTTTCCGCTAATATAAGGTTATATATCTTTATTTTTAACAGTTTCGTTTTGAATAAAGCGGTAGTGCTCATTACAAAAAGATAACCGTTAATCAACCTAACAAAACACATCAGGATAATCAGTTTTCAGTCCTGGCAACAAAAACAGAAAATCCGAATATATCTCTTTACATCAAGATTTACTTGCAACCAAATTTTAAGAAAAATAAGTGATGATCCTGATATGTTCAACGTATATTATCCAAAAACAAATCGACATTCAAAAGTAATAGGCTAGTGAACAGACATTATTAATATGCATTATGATATATCGAAAAATTTACGCAGCTCTAATCATAGATTAAAAAATACTTACAATAATGAAGACAAAAACTCAACTGAATAACATTAATTTAAATTTCTTAAAAAAGAATTTGAAAGTTTGAGAAACCCTTAATAACTACAGCTTTAAAACTCGTCAAAAGTAAGTAAATTAAGAAATAATAATAAGAAAATCTTAATGGCTATCTTACAACAAAAATTTTAAATTAAATATTCGAACGGTCTGCCTTCGTATTCCCCACACTTTTACAAAACTTAATTTAACTCTTTGTAATGTATCTCTCGAAATATTTTCAAATGCATGCTTTATTCTTTGTTTCATGTCATCTTTAGTAGTTGGAACGTTTTTATAAACTTGATCTTTCACATAACCCTAAAGGAAAAAATCAAGAGGAGTCAGGTCAGGGGAACGTGGTGGCCATTGTAGGAATTCTCCTCTGCCAATCCATTGGTTTGGACGCCAATGATTTAAATAATCTCTTACGTTTCGTTACGTGGAGGAGCGCCGTCTTGTTGAAACCATAAACTTGCAAGTACATCTGCAAGAGACCTGAAAGTTCTTCTCTCAAAAAATCAAGATAAGTTGCGCCTGTTAAGTAACCTTCGAAAATATATGGTCCAATCACTTGCAAATTTATTATTCTTCCTCAGACGTTCAATGACAAGTGATTTTGGTGAACTACTGCCCTAAATCCAATGAGGATTATCTGTATCTATCTATTATTATGTTTGTTCACTAGTCTATTACTTTTGAATGTCGATTCATCTGTGAATAATATGTCGTTGAGCATATCAGGGTCACCATTTATTATTCTTAAAATTTGGTTGCAAAACATTGTTCTATTTTGAAAGTCGTCGCCATGTAAATCTTGATGTAAAGAAATATGGCAGGGGTGATATTTATGTTCTTTTTATAATTCTTTAGACACTGGTCTTACTGATACCTGTTATCTTGCTTATTTCGCGTAAACTTATATTTGGATTTTCTGTTATTGTTGCCAGGACTATAAACTGATTATTCTCATGTGTTGTGTTTGGATGATTAACGGTTTTCTTCTTGTAGTGAACACTCCCGCTTTATTCAAAACGTCTCTTTAGAGTTTTCATTTTACTTGAATAGGGTGACGGTCTTTCACTATAAATTTTGGAGGCAAGAACACAATTTCTATTATATTCTCCTAACACGTAAATCATATCAACCATTTCTTCTTTGGATAAACTCATCTTTCTATTAATAATAATAATAATAATAATAATAATAATATATATATATATATATATATATATACCTTAAGATCATATTACATGTAAATAACGTAAAAAAAATAACAAACATCACAAATTTATAAAAAATAATAAGAATATTTAAATTTTACACAATCGTTAAAACATGTAGATCAAAATATTTAGGTATTGAATAAAAATTCTTATCAATGAGCCACGATTTTAAGCGGACTTTGAACGTGGACAACATATTGATAGATTTCAACTCGGAGGGTAGCTGATTAAAAATTCGTATGCATATATAGAGAGGGCTTCTTTGAAAAACAGTTAAGCTGTGTGTTGGGAAATTTAAGGTTTGTGCATTTCGAGTACTGTAACGCTGTTGTATATCGGAATTTCGTTTAAATGAGCCCGGATTTTTCTTAACATAGACGCAGCATTCATAGATCATTAACGAGTAAATGGTTAATATCTTAAAACATTGGAAAAAGGGCCTACAGTGAGTTTATGAATTTAGCTTTAACATTGTTCTAAGAATTCTTTTCTGAAGTAGAAAAACTCTCGATATCATAGTAGTTACTCCCCAAAACATTATACAATATCTAATACGAGATTCAATATTCCCGTAATAAAAGAGTTTTACATTTTGTAAATCAACAATTGATCTAAGCTTAAATAATAAAAAATTTAATGAGGTAAGTTTATTACATAACTGATCAATATAAGTAGTCCATTTAAGATATTCGTCAACATGCAAATCTAGAAACTTGAAACAGTCAACTTGATGTATGGATTTGCCCATAAGGCGAATTAGCATACTACAGTCATCGTTTTCTGGTTTTCTTTTCATTAATAATTAGATTGTTTTTAGTACTATATTTTACTACTTCGTCAACACTAGTATTTATTTCCTTAGACAGTGATTGTATTGATTTTGAACTAACAATAATTGATGTGTCATCGGCAAATTGACAAACAGTTCCATTTGAAACGTGTGATGGAAGATCAGTCACGAATATAATATATAATAAGGGTCCTAAAATCGAACCTTGAGGAACACCATTTATTATAGGACAGACGGATGATTTAGCAAATTCGACATATACAATTTGAGACCTACCAGATAGGTAGGAGCTAATCCATTTGTAGGCAAGACCTCGAATTCCAGAGCCATGTAACTTTTTAAGCAAACTGTTATGGCAAATGGTGTCAAAAGCTTTACTATTGTCAAAGAAAATACCTATTGTAGATTCTTTCTGATCAAGACTATTATATATATGTTGAGATATTTAAAAATAGCATCCCCAGTTGCTTTACCAGGTAAAAACCCAAATTGACTCTTCGGAAGAAGATTGTATTTAAGGAAATATTTTAATAATCTATTGAACATACATTTTTCATAAATTTTAGAAAAAGCTGGTAGGATTGATATAGGTCTGTAATTAGAGACTTCACTACTATCACCTTTTTTAAAGATAGGGGTCACTCTTGCAGTCTTCAGTTCAGAAGGAAAATATCCAGATTTGAAGCTTTCATTTATTAAACAACAACGAACGCAGTCAAGAATTACATTTGTCAAATTTTTAAAATTTTGTTTTCATGACATACTTTTTAAAATATATTTTACTAAGGGCCAGTTTCATAATGGAATTTAAAGGAGATTTTAAAATTAAAGTTATTTTCTGATGTGAAAACAAATATGAAAACACATTTGTTTACATATCTGATTGTGACTTTAGTTGAAACCTCCTTTAAATTCCAGTATGAAACTAGCCTTTACTTAAGGCGATAATTTTAGGAAATTTTAATTGAAACTTAATATTACCGAACTTTCGGATTTTTTTTTCGAGATTTTACAAAACAGTAGACTTAATTAACAGACATAAATTCTAAATTTGTAGCAAAAATACATATTCCGACTGGTGGCGACATTGGGTGTGTAGTTTAAAAAGCTGACCATTCAAATACTAATAAAAAGAACATTTCTAGTGACGAAACTGTTAAAAATAAAGGTACATAACCTTACACCAGCTGCATTTAAGTGATAACCATTTCTAAAATAAAATGTAGGCTCTTCCATTTAAAAAGAATGAGATACCGAATATTTCGTAAATATCAATCGCTCGGTATAATGTAGAAAGATATCTTAATTTTGTTCGTATTTTCATTGAGGCCAAAGTCCTAAAAATATCACTTTAGATTTTCGTTGATCTGTGTAATCTCAGTAATCATAAATTGATATTCAAACTGACTGAATTTTTTGAAGAATTTTTCAAGAAAAAAAAATGTTTACGAAAGTAGTTCAACGAAATCAATACAGAGTGTTTCACTTCGTGATAACGCATTGACAAATGTTTAGAATCGTGTTGATTTCTTCTTCGTATACCAACGCTTTTACGTGTCCTCACAGATAATAATCTAGCGGATTTAGATCAGGTGAACGTGAGGCCACCTGATCGGCCCGTTTTTTCCAATCCATCTACCAGGAAAAATTTCGTCGAGGTGAGCACGTACTTCTCGTCGAAAATGAGGTGGAGTCCCATTGTGCATAAACCACATCGTTGCTCTAAGATTTAAGTTCACATTCTCGAGAAGTTCCGGTAGATTAGTTCGTAGAAAATTTAAGTATTGGACCGTTGGGCCACCTGTAGAAATCGGGAAACGGTCTTTTAGTTCGCTGCACACGATTTGGTCGGCCGCCAAACCGCGCGGCTATGCTATGGCCAGTGAATTGTATCTAAATCGAGTGATTTTTAAAATTTGTCCAGTAACTTGGACGGCATGTAAAACAGCATCAACAAGTGCAATGACATAATTTTCACTTAAGCTAAAACATGCCGTCCAGATTTCACCACAAGAGTTGATAAAACATTAAAAATCACCCTGTATATTACCATACACATTTACAATCGCATATCCCTTAAGACGTATTCTCACGATTCGATTTTAGTTGATCAACTTTAGTGGATCAACTAAAATCGAATGAAAATTGCTGTGAGAACATTTGTTTCAACTTTTATCGGTCAACTTAAGTTGATTCCACAAAAGATTGACCCATTCAAACTTTATCGTTCAAGTTATGAGTCATCCATTATTTTTAAAACGAGTTGACACACAATTGAAGCGTGTGAACATTTGACAGGCAACTTGAATCATTCGATTGTTGCATTTTGCAGTCTGCTTATTATTTTTATTTATTTTCTTTTTTGAGCTTACAGTTACAGTTTTAGTTTGTAATAAGGCAAAATGAGTTTAAAATGGTCAGAATGTACCATGTCAAAATTTATAGAACTGTATCATAATCATGACTGTCTTTGGAACCATAGACTGGACAGTTATAAAAATAAAGATGCCAGAGGAAATGCTGTATTCTCCACAGCGAGTTCTCGTAAGAGAGTTTCTGAAACACCATACTGATTTCTTCTTTTAATCCAATTGCGTATTCAAAAACGGCGTTTTTTTATGTTGTCTACCTCATCCTAGTAAGATAATTTTCCTTAATTCTTGAATCAGTAAGCCAGTAATAACTTCTACACCTGCACGGACAACTGCTCTAGTTGGCGCCATTTTATTTTACTGGTCGAGTCAATTTTTATGCTTGAAATGTGTTTAATGTGTGAACCAAAAACTTGAGCGATTTTAGTATATCCACTAAAGTTGATCAACTAAAATCAAATTGTGAATTCTCACAATTCTCACGGTGGTGCACGGCTAGTGCGTTAAAAAAATGTCGGCATTGAAACGTACCGTATTTGAAACATTTATTGCCTGTTAATGTGAATCCAGCTTTAAGGTAAGTTTACGCTCGATGCCCCGCTGTAACAATCATATAACTATAAAACACTTTTTTCGTTCATCTACTGCTCTTTCTTAATCAGGGACGTATCGACGTTTTGGCTATAATTTTTGATTAATTATTTCTCGAAAACTACAATGCATAGTGTGACGAACGAATTGCGACGTGTGATGCACTCAGCGACGCGTCATGCATGACTCACGATTCGCCGACGTTCTATCGCCGAGAATAGAATAGAATAGAATAGAATAGCGTAGAATAGTTCTGGAAAGCCTCCCCGGGATATAAATGTACGCGTACGAGGACGGTGGGGCAGTCTTAGTCAGTTCAACGTAGAGTTACTTACTGTGTAATTGCTCGGCTTGTAAAAATAAATTAGTCTTAGTCCGTTATAAATAAATTAGTGTTAAGTCTTGTGTAAATAAATTAGTTATTAGTTTCATCAAGTGTTTCATTTAAAAACAAATAAAAATAAATTAAACCTAAAAACATTACAGTGGTGTCCGGTGTGCGGTTCGTGAAAATAAATAAACAATTAAATTTAAATAAATTAATAAATAAAGTGTAGTGCTCGAAAAAACAATGGCTACAAAGAAAGTGCTGTTGAAAGACTTAAAAGTGGCCGAATTAAAAATAGAATTAGAAGAACGAGAGCTGGAAACTTCCGGTTTGAAAGCTGCACTTCAACAGCGTCTTCGAGAAGCTCTCCAGGCAGCTGGGGATGATCCAGAAACATTCTTGTTCGAAATTACGTGTGGTTCCGCCGATATATCGAGAATTTTAGACGAGAAGTTTCGAGAACAATCTGGAAACTTCAAGGACGAACTTCGGGAACAATCCAGAAATTTGGACGAGAAACTTCTAGAACAATCTGGAAATTTCAAGGAATTACAAAATGAATTAACGGAACAATCTAGAAAGTTAGACGAGAAATTTCAAGAACAATCTGGAAACTTAGACCAGAAACTTCGAGAACAATCTGGAAATCTCAAGGACGAACTTCGGGAACATTCCAGAAATTTGGACGAGAAACTTCTAGAACAATCTGGAAATTTCAAGGAATTACAAAATGAATTAACGGAACAATCTAGAAAGTTAGACGAGAAATTTCAAGAACAATCTGGAAACTTAGACCAGAAACTTCGAGAACAATCTGGAAATCTCAAGGGCGAACTTCGGGAACAATCCAGAAATTTGGACGAGAAACTTCTAGAACAATCCAGAAATTTAGAAGAGAAGCTTCGAGAACAATCTGGAAATTTCAATGAATTGCAGAAGAAATTGCTGGAACAATCCAGAAACATAGACGAGAAACTTCGAGAACAGTCTGAAAATTTGAAGGACGAATTTCTAGAGCAGTCGAAAGGACTCGAAGAAAAACTAGTAGTAAAAATATCAGAAGAGACAAGGAACCTGCAAGAAAATGTGGAAGAAATAATATTCCAGCAGGATAACAAAATCAAGAATCTAGAACAAATCATAGCAGTGATGCGAATATTCGGGGATCGGTTACCATCAGAAGTGCTAGAGAGTAATGAGGCCCGAACTTTGGAAGGACCAGCGGGAACTTCAAATTTAAAAATAAAACCACCGACGTTCGATGGGAAGTCTTCTTGGCCAAATTACTTCAAACAATTTGAAGCAGCAGCAAAGGCGAATGGATGGACGACCAGTGAGAAAGCCACTTCGTTAATTGTGGCCTTGAGGGGAGAGGCTATCGATGTGCTGCAAACGATGCCGCCAGAGGAACAAGAAGATTTCAACAAGCTGGTGAACAGGCTGGAAATGCGTTATGGTCAGGCGCATCTGACAGAGGTGTACCATGCGCAGCTGAGGAATCGTTGTCAGAAGTCCGGAGAGAGTCTTCAGGAATTTGAAGCCGACGTACCGCGCCTAGCCCAGTTGGCGTATCCTGCAGCTCCTGTAGAATTCCTGCAATGTTTGACGGTGCAGACATTTATAGATGGAATTCGTGACCCGGACAACCAGCAGGCATTGAGAATGGCTCACCCAAAGACATCCAAGAACGCATTGGCCTACGCCTTGGAATACGAGGCAGCGAAGAGAGTCTCAAGAGGACAGGTCAAGGTGCGAGCTGCTATGGACTTCCAAGAAGAGGAAAACGTCAAACTGCGACCTGCTGCAGAGGAGCGACCCAAGGAGTGTGCCACTGTCGAGGATATCCGCCGCATTGTGGAGCAGGTCTTGAAACAGAAGAATCGGCTTGTATGCTGGAATTGCCAGGAGGAGGGACATGTTCGCAGGCGGTGTCCCAAGCCCAGGCAGGATCCTCCACGAAGGAAGCCACAGGGAAACTAAGTCGGGTCGGTGCAGTGGGGCAAACGTCGACCCGTATTCAAAAGCCCCTAAAGACGAAAGCCAGGCAAGTGATATCCCTGCGACAATTAACCAGCAGTGTCTTCGTGGATGCAACCATTGACGACATCCCTCACACCATGTTGCTGGATACGGGTGCGACGAAGACTATCTTGAGGCCCGACGTCATCAAGTCATCAAAACGCACCGAGCCGACTAAGTGGAGACTGAGGACAGCAACTGGAACATCAGCAACTGTCCATGGTGAAGTAGAAGTGATTATTACCATTGGAACGACTCCCATCAAACACCGTGCGCTGATAGCAGAAGTAGAGGACGAGGCGATTCTGGGAATGGACGTCATGTGTGCCCACGGGTTTCAATTGGATCTGAAGCGTGGTGTCATGGGTGTCAATAACGAGGAATTGATTCTACACCAACGAGGAGACATGGCCGCTCGAGTTATCCTCGCCGAAGACGTTGTGCTACCCAGCAGGACCGAGGTCATCGTCGACGCCAATCTGAACGGCGTTTTCCAAGATGGACAAATTATTATGGTTGAACCCAATACTGACGATCTGAAGATTGGAAGAGGAGTTCTCGTTGGGAAAGCACTGCTAACGGCGAGAAAGGAAGTACCAGTCCGCCTGATGAACGTCAACTGTTTCCCCGTCAACATCAAGAAGGGGACAATCTTGGGAAGCTGCGCCATGGTGTCCTCCATTTCACGCCAACTTGAAGTAAAGGTGCAAGAGAGGAAGGTCCCAAAGAAGTTGTTGGATATGGTCATGCCGTCAGCCCAGGAGTTGACTCCAGAGCAGAAGATAAAAGCAAGGCACCTGATCGGTCGCTTTCAGGACGTGTTCGAAGTAGAAAACGGATCTAAGGGAAGAACCGACGTCGTCAAACACAAGATAGAGACCGGAGAAGAAAGACCCATCCGTCAAGCTCCAAGGAGGTTGCCGTTGGTGAAACGTGAGGAAGCGGAACGCATTATTCGCGATATGGAAAAGGACAATGTAATAGAACCCTCAAGCAGCCCGTGGGCGTCACCAGTAGTGCTTGTGAAGAAGAAGGACGGATCCACGAGGTTCTGCGTAGACTACCGGTTACTCAACCATGTCACCAAGAAGGACAGCTATCCTCTGCCACGGATTGATGATACCTTGGACACTCTGGCCGGTTCGAAGATCTTCTCGACTTTAGACTTAAAGAGTGGATATTGGCAAGTGGAGCTAGCGCCCGAAGACCGAGAAAAGACAGCGTTTTCCATTGGTATGGGACTATGGCAATTAACGGTGATGCCGTTCGGGTTATGTAATGCCCCAACGACATTCGAGAGGCTAATGGAGACGGTTCTGAAGGGTCTGTCCTGGACAACGTGCATGGTGTACCTGGACGACATAATTGTGGTGGGAAAAACGTTCGACGACCACCTGAAGAATCTGGAAGGAGTGTTCCAGCGGCTTCGCGGAGCTGGGCTAAAGCTTAGCCCTAAGAAGTGCCATCTGTTCCAGAAGGAAGTGAATTATCTGGGCCACATTGTTAACGGAAATGGAATCGCCGTGGACCCAGTGAAGATTCAGGTGGTGAGAGACTGGCCAACACCCAAAAATAAACACCACATAAGGAGTTTCCTAGGCCTGTGTACTTACTATCGGCGCTATGTTCCCGGATTTGCAGACATCGCTAAGCCGTTGACAAAACTCACCGAAGAAGGTCGCCCGTTTGAATGGGACCAGCATTGCCAAATTAGCTTTGAACGCCTAAAGCAGTACTTGATAAGTGCTCCTATTCTGAGTTACCCTCTCCCGGAAGGCAAGTTCGTCGTGGACACAGACGCTAGTAACGTTGGTATTGGTGGCGTACTTTCCCAGATACAAGATGGGCAAGAAAAGGTGATCGGCTATTTCAGCAAAGTCCTGTCAAAACCGGAACGTAATTATTGCGTCACGAGGAGAGAATTGTTAGCCGTCGTAAAGACGATAGAACATTTCTACAAGTACTTATATGGTAGACACTTCCTCCTGAGGACGGACCATGCCGCCTTAAATGGCTCCTCCGATTTAAGAATCCTGAAGGACAAGTTGCACGATGGATCGAACGACTTCAGGAATACAATTTTGAAATTCAGCATCGGGCAGGAACAAGCCACAGAAATGCCGATGCTTTGTCTAGAAGACCCTGTGCTGAAGACTGCAAGCACTGTAGTCGTCTGGAGGAGAAAGTAGCCATGACTGCAACGGCCATTCTTGACGACAAATGGCAAGGCGAAGAATTGCAGCGAGACCAGGAAAACGACCCGGACTTGAAATTGGTGCTGGAATGGAAAAGTAGGAAGGCAAGGCCTACTTGGGAAGAGATAGCACCTTGTGCACCATCCGTAAAATCATACTGGGCGCAGTGGGACTCCATAGTGCTGGATCATGGTCTTCTCAAACGGAGCATAGAGAACCATGAAGGCACGGAACAGAAGACACAGTTACTAATTCCGATTCTACTGGGTGAATTGCAAAGAAGACGTAAAGAATTGGTGCAGGAAATGTGTAGTATGCGCAGCCAGTAACGGTCCCCACAGGCGAGGCAAGGCTCCCATGAAGCAGTATAACGTGGGAAGTCCTTTTGAGAGAGTTGCCATCGATGTAGCAGGTCCATTTCCAGAAACAAATAGTGGAAATAAATACATCGTCGTGGTAATGGATTATTTCAGCAAGTGGGTTGAAGCATACGCCCTACCTAACCAAGAGGCGGTCACTGTTGCCGAAATCCTTGTCAAGGAATGGATCAGTCGGTATGGTGCACCCATGGAACTGCATTCGGATCAAGGAAGGAACTTTGAATCGACCTTATTCAAGAATGTGTGTACTCTGCTCGGCGTACGGAAAACTAGGACCACTGCGCTTCATCCATCGGACGGAATGGTGGAAAGGTTCAACAGGACCATCAACCGACATTTGTCCAAGGTCGTCTCCAATCATCAGAGAGACTGGGACACATATATTCCCCTGTTTCTAATGGCATACCGCTCGTCCGTTCATGAGACCACAGGAGAGACCCCAGCGAAAGTCGTATTTGGGCGAGAGCCAAGACTGCCCTGCGACTTGAAATTCGGCGTGAAGCCTGGCGAAGTCCCTACCGACGAAGACTACGTGAGCGGTTTACGCAGGAAAATGGACAACATTCACAATCAAGTGCGTCACAATATACAGACCGCCAGCGACCGAATGAAGGAGCATTATGACATCAACGCTCAGAATGGGGGATACGAACCCGGAGCACTGGTCTGGCTTTATAATCCTCAAAGACGTCGAGGTCTGTCCCCAAAGTTGCAGACATCTTGGGAAGGTCCTTACAAGGTGATAAAACGGATCAACGACGTTATATACCGCATCAAAAAGATTCCGAATGGCAAGCCCAAAGTGATCCACTTCAACCGAATGGCTCCTTACAACGGAGAAGAAAATGAAGGGACAGTACAAAGGACGCAAGGTTCCGAAGTAAACTTCGAAACCTTTATGTCTCATCACGCCGCAGGGAGTAAGGCACGATTTGGAGTAACCACGGAGAGACAGCAAGATCTTTTTCAAGTGCCACCAGAGTACAGTCTGGCCCACTGTGTGGCAGAAGACCTAAGAATGTCCAAGGGGATAGCCCAGGTCTTCCGGAATAAATTTGGTCAAGTCGAGGTACTCCGAAGACAGCATCCCATAGTGGGCAAGAGCCTGCAGATCATCGACACGAGAGCTGATCAGAGACGACGCGTATACTACTTAGTCACTAAGAAGACATCAAGCGGTAAACCTGACTATCACAGTATGTGGAGAGCTCTTTGTAGCCTGAAGAGGCAGCTGATAGAAGGCAAAGAGACTAAATTGGCCATCCCCAAGTTGGGCTGCGGACTTGACGGGCTGGACTGGAGGGTCATCCGAAGCATGATAGAAGTCATCTTCAACGGAACGGGGATCGAAGTTCTGGTCTGCAGTCACCACCCACAGGCAGCTGTTGGAAAAGAGAAAACTGTGGACTGCTACTTTTTCCAAATCGGAAGTTGCAGAAAGGGGCCAGCATGTCGTTTTCGACACCCTCCTTCAAGACTATCACGAGGAAGTTCCGGGACGAAACGTTTTTAAGAAGGGGGCAATGTGACGAACGAATTGCGACGTGTGATGCACTCAGCGACGTGTCATGCATGACTCACGATTCGCCGACGTTCTATCGCCGAGAATAGAATAGAATAGAATAGAATAGAATAGAATAGCGTAGAATAGTTCTGGAAAGCCTCCCCGGGATATAAATGTACGCGTACGAGGACGGTGGGGCAGTCTTAGTCAGTTCAACGTAGAGTTACTTACTGTGTAATTGCTCGGCTTGTAAAAATAAATTAGTCTTAGTCCGTTATAAATAAATTAGTGTTAAGTCTTGTGTAAATAAATTAGTTATTAGTTTCATCAAGTGTTTCATTTAAAAACAAATAAAAATAAATTAAACCTAAAAACATTACAATAGAATAAAAAAAAATTCCATACTCTCGTTTCTTTTCTTCCGGCATGCATTTGATATTGTGATAGTGAAAAATATTAGACAAAGTGTGTTTTGGAGGGTTGTTGATACGTAAATAAAAAGAGAAGTTGTTAGTTTTATTTACGAAGAGAAATAATTTAATTATAATATATAATATATAATTACAAATTTCCTACAATATGAACATTCCGATGATAGGTAGTAATATTATTATAACTAAAAGATTACAGATTAACATCCAAGAACTCCAAGAGTATAGATAAAGTTACGAAACGATCTTCGACCTCTCGGAAAAAACAGGTGTGACTCATTCGGTGAAAATTTTGTTTTTTGCAAACATCAAATGTAATAATTTGTACAAAGTTAGACTACACTCACACTGACAAACAAAAACGTTTTCAGATAAAACATTTCACTTTAGGCTGCGTTCACACTGATGAAACAAAAACGTTTTCAGATAAAACATTTCACTTTAGGCTGCGTTCACACTGATGAAACAAAAACGTTTTTGATTACTTTTGTTAGAAAGCGTTTTTTCAATGTTAGAAATAAGATCAAAAAGTAGTTTAAAACATGTTGAAACAGTTGCGGTCAGAACGCTTTTACCTATAACGTTTTATATAACAAATTATTTTAAGAAGAATCTACTTTAATTAAAACGTTTTGATTTAATGACTGTGGTTTTAACGTGAAACGAAAATGTTACATCACCCAAAAAAAAAACGATTTATGCTAAAGTAGACGTTTTTTCCTTGTAAACTGTCTCTTTGGCAGAGAGAGAGAGAGCACTTATCTTCTTTCGATGAAACAAAAAAGGAGAGGAAAAAGTGAAAAATCGCAACGTGCAGGTTCCACAAGCCGATTATTTCGTTCCATTAAAAAGCATTGTCAAAAAAAGCAGCGAAGCTTACGCTAGGTCTTATTTTCTTATCAATGAGAATCTGAATAAATGAACAAAACATTTCGATTTGTGTCTTCTTGTCAGATGTGCAAACAAGGGCGGAGTTAGGCATGGTTTTTAGGAGCTGCAGCCTAATCAAAGGTTCTCTTTCGCTGTAAAATAAAAATAAAACAATTTAAATAAAAAATTTGCAACACTCTTGTGCTTATTAAATAAAATATTAAATATCAATGTTTTAAATGTCCGTAAACAGTAAATACTTTATAGCTATACTTTTTAATATTTTTGTTTTGTCTTTTTTCTCTTAGTCGTTATTCTTGATACAAGAATTTGTTGTTTGAGTTTCTGGTTTGCCACTAAAAGTAATACCTAATACATTTTATTTTTTATTTATGTTTGACGTTTGTTATGTATACAAAACCTTTTTTAGTAGAACTGTATACTATAAAATTGTGTATCACATCCGTTCACGATATTTTTAGATTCAGAGTAGGCCATGTTAGGGTAACATTTTTGTTGGTACCCTCAAGTGGATATGTTCTATTTTAATTTGATGATTATATTTTTGAAAACTGACGCCGAAAATCATTGATGATTTTTAGCATTTTGGCTTAGTATTAAAAAGTCATAAGTAAGTATTTGTTTTTGTTATTCTTTTACTTTCTTCATGCCATCGTAGGGTATAAGAAGCAATATAGTCGATGAGACTGACATTAAAGTGTCAGAATTTTACATTTTGACTTCAAGCAAAATACATGCACGTAACTTAACGAAAAAAAAGCATAGTCCTCTAGAGTCTAAAAAGATCGTGAATGGAATATATCTGAGTGCATCAAATAAAATAAAAAAAGTTTTTCAAGGTCAATATTGCCTATTTAAAAGAAAGTAAACAAATAATATTTTGTCAAAATAGCGAATGAGACGTTAAAACTAACCCAAACTTGGATTAATTGAGTTCCAATCAGTGTTAGCCCCCAAAGTTAACGGTCCGCTCCTGTGTGCAAGCAACCCGCTCCTTTATTTGAAAGTATTCCAAACCATTTTGTAATTACTTATTTTATTTAGTAATTAAATAGGTTTAAAAAAGGCACGTTTTTAAAAAATCCACGTTCAATGTAGTCAAAAAAATGCTCGCGGTTATGCAGATACTCATAGACGCCGAAAAGTTAATAGTACGTATGAATAGAAGTACGTTTCTGTCTCTTTAATATACGTCACACTATTTTATAATGCATTAAAATGTTTTTTTTCGAAAACCTTTTCGTTTCTTCAATGTGTGACTAGCCAAAACGTTTTACGATACTGATGTTATTATTTAATTAAAAATTTAAGAAAGCTTATACATTCTCAGTGTATACGTAAATCACGAGCACGTTTGTTTACTTTGTCTATGGTTTGGTAATATGACAGGCAGAGGGATGTAAGAAAAAGAGAAGATAAAGCGGGCAGTCTCCTGGTGGGCTTTGAGTGGTATACGTGTTGTAAACGAAAAATACTCTCGTCCGCAAGTATTTTTAATAAAATGTATTAGATGTTTGATAAGGGTTTTCTGTGGAATATTGGCATTGAGAAGGCGATAACTTGCCAGATATAATATCGGCCTCGAGATGGCGATATTTTAGTAAAGATAATTTCGCAATACTTCGACCTAGACTTGGCGAAGTGAAGGGACCGTCGGTGTGGCGGAGTCTTGGACACTCGTCGAGGATGGTGTTGTAATGTCACCAGCAGTACGACTTCGCCGGGGGACAGTCACAGTGTGGCAATATTGTTAGATGATCGGTGATGTCGGAAAACAGCTAGCTGAATACCTGACCTCGTGAATTGCATTGTATTTCCCAAGAACGGTCTTGCCTTGGTGTTGAGTGTGCTCAGACCACTTTGGCTAACACTGTAGGAGGCAGCAGCACCAATGATTCTGAGAACATGCACTCAGAAGACAAGGTATACTAATACACACCTGGGGTTCGTCTTTATGCACGCGTAGTATGAAGATGGGCATTCGAGGACACCTTCTTCGTGAGTTTCTATATCTACAGAGAGATGCTGCGTTTAGATTCGTCGGTGGGGTAGGCGGGACCGGCAAAGGGCCCCAGTAAGTAAAATGTACCACATTGTTGAATAGATGCTCGTAAATGGTAACTTGTAATTTTGCATGACACCCTTATCATATCGAAAAGCGGCGCCCGGATGTTAAGATGTTTACCCTCAGTTCGGAAGTGGTCGAGAAAAAGAGAAAGGAAGCAGGGAAAGAGAGATCTAACCAAAGGGTAAGTGAATGTTTATTGTAACTCCGTCCTCTGTCAGCAATACTTGCCAATAATATTTTAACAAAAAAAAATATAGCCAACAATACAGTAAAACGATTTGTGCGAAAATGTTTTTGCTTTATCAGTATGAACACAGCCTTATTATGAAACATTTTGAGTAAAAACCTTTTGATTAGGTGCCTGGTCCTATTTAAACCATTGAAAAAACGCTCTCTAACAAAATGTTTTGCCTGAAAACGTTTTTGCTTCATCAGTGTGAACGCAGCCTTATGTGCAAATCTTCGCGCAAGCAAAACTGACTCGCTATGACAAATTGCAAACGACCTCAACATATGCACATGCCTATGCGAATTCCATTCTACACTTGTGAGTTTGCGAATTTGCGCAAATGTCTGCGTCTGGAAGCGGCATTACACGAGCACGTTACAATGCCGTAGGTACAAAGTGCCGGCGTTATCTTTCCTGTTAACCTTGTTGACTAACACTTTTCTTGCACCTAGTTTTCTCGAAAACCAGATGAAGAGTGATTCACTCGATTTTCAAAGAAAACAGCGGACCTTTGACTTAATTTGATTACTACCGCGGAAACAATCGCCAAAGTTCTTACTTTCTGTGTAAGCATGTGAAACCCGAGGTCTACGCAACTGGCTGACTGCAAGATGACCCGCAGCAAAGTCGTCCAGTTTAATCGAGCGCGCGATCGTCAACCTTTTTCCTCCTATTTTGGCCCGGCTGGTCTTGGTCAATCACAACGTATTTACACGCATATAAGCTGACGATTAGATTAACTCGCACTTGTGAAATCACAGTTGGCTTTGAACAGTGAAGACTTCAACATGCACAGTTTAATTTTGTTGGTAATTTTTGGGTGCGTGTGGTACGCCGATGGGCACTCGTACAATTTGGGCCAGTGTCCCGACAACGTCGTGCCGATGGGCGATTTTGAAATGAACCAGGTAAGCAAATATTTCTGCAATTCTTAAGCGAACATGAAACAAATTAATGACGAGACAAAGTGCAATGACATAGGCCCTTTAAATTGGAACAGAAATCGTAGAAGTTGAGCTTGAAGTTCAAATGTTTTCATTAATTTTTAAAGAAAGAATTGAGAATCGCACTAAGTTTCGTTTGAATCTTGTACTGTAATATTGAACCTTCTACGCCGAAACACCGAACACTCCACATTAGGCCGTATCTCTTAGTTTTTTTTATTAGAAGAAAATTTGTAAAGATTTTTCTAGCGCAAACGTCGTTGTCGTTCACAAAAAAAATTAACATCCCGTCATCGAATATTTTCATTTGTTCGAATTTTGTTCTTGTTTTAATATTGAATCAATACAGATCTTTTCTCCCTCATGTTTCTGTGTCGTAAATGCTGCTGTTCGTTAAGAAAAACAATATTAATCGATTCTTTCAAATCTTGCTCTTGTTTAATGTTCAGCGTGCTTTGATTGACATTTTTCATTTCATTTCTTCCATTATTAAAGTACAAGAAAAGTTGTGGATATTTCTTGGAATGCGGTTAGATCTTTCTCGTTCATTTTTTTATTTAGAAAAAAAAATAATTTCTGGCTGTTCACGAAAAAAAAACAAACATCTTATAATTTTTTTGATTTGTTATTCTAGTTTAACTACGTAGATTTTGTTTCTTATTTAATTAAAAGAAACGTTGCAAATGTTTTCATACAGATTTAAACATCGTTCACGAAAATACAATAATTTTTAATTACTATTATTATTTTTAAATTAATTTTTAATTATTTCTTAAACCACGGTCTTCTTTACTATTCCTTACCTTGTTTCTCTTCCATTTATTAAGTTAGCACATCATTTACAAAGAAGAGAAAACGATTGAGCACCGCGTCATTCATTCTCAAGAAAATAAAAGACAAATCTAGTCCTTTTAAACACTTGATTTCTCTCTCATTTTTTTAAATTAGATGTCATAGATACCGTTTATAAACAAAACAATCGCGTTAGCAAAATATTTTGATTAGTTGAAATCTTGTTTAGTTTTCTCTGTTGAACAAACAATGTTCTCTCTCATTTCTTAAGTTGTTCTCTCTCTCTCTCTCTCTGTCTCTCTCTCCCTCTCTCCTCTTAAATTAGAAGAAATGCAAATGTTTGCCGTATGTCAATCTCGTGATTGATTGATTGATCATCATATTGTCGAATGGTTAAATGGTTCTTAGATGAATTAAAAAGAAATTGCTCCAATTTTGAACAGGCTTCACGAAAAAATCTGATAATCGTCAAGTCTGTTGAACGTACTCTTTTTAAATCTGATGAATTCTAATTAATGTGGCTAACATACCTGTTCACGAAGACAATTCAACATCGCATTATCTATATATTTTGATTCTTAACTTCAACCACTTCTTATTCTTCTTCTCAGCCTCCTTTGTTGAACATACAACAATTAACCTTCTCTCTTCATTTTTTTTTGAAGTCGGACGAAACATAAGAAGAAGTGCTCATGTTTTAAACGTTGTTCACCAAAAAACAATTGACCAGCGCATCAGCGAAACATTCTAATTTTAAAGTTTAGTAACGTTTAGTAATTGCGACTCATTTAATTCTGGGCTCTTTCTGTTGAAAATACTCTTTTAAATCAGAGAAACAGTAGATATTCGGATGAACTTGGCAAACACATCTGTTCACGAAAACAATTGAACTTTTTCTTTTCACCTGCCTTTGCTAAACACAGGATGATTAGCCTTATCTTTCCATTTTTATTAAGTTGAACAGAAAAATTGCTCATGTTTTGAACGCTGTTCACAATAAAGAAAACGAACGAACATCGCATGAACGAAACACTAAAACATTCTGATTGTAGAGTCTGAAATCTTTCAAAACTGTGACTCATTTAATTCAGAGCATTTTCTGTTGAACGTACTCTTTTGAAATTGGAAAAATAACATTTCCACAGTAGCTAACTAACTCTTCATAAGTATAATTTTTTAAGGCATATAAGAAAATTCTTATAAAAGTTTTGAACTTGTTCATTAAGAAACAACGAAACATTCTGATGCTAATAACCTTCAAATATGCGACGCTTTTAATTCTGATTTCCTTTAAAGGGAAAAAATTGTACATTTTCGTATCCGTTACCGGAAAATTGATAATCGCGTTATTACATTCACAATAATTGTCAACTTCCATTGAACATTTGATGTTTTCAACGTTACTCACGATATTCTGATTCGTCAAACTAATGACTTGTTTAAACTGCTTGGTCTGTTTGTCTGTCGCTTGCAAAATTACTTCGGAAATTATAAAAATAATATTACGCTTTATTTCCGGCACAAATTACAAAAAAAAAATATTGAAAACGTAATGCATCAGGAATATCTCGAGGGGAGTTCAGAATATATTCCAAGGCACAAATTTGCTTTTACACTCAAATCTAAATGCTTCACTTAAGTTGACAGCACAGAATTATGACAATTGTTCCGCTAAAAAAAACACGAAATGTAACTGACTGTAATGGTGTAATGCAAAATGATACTGTAATATAACACTATCACAGTTGACTCCTAACGTGGAGCTATTACGTCAAGACCCATCTAAATAAAAATAATTTTCGTAGAACGAATATACATAACTCGAGTCTATTCAATTAAATATTATCAAGAACTGAACACACGCTATGAGTGAATTATGCCATATGTAAGAAGCTTGAGTATTGATATTTACTGACATTTGCTATTTCATCATCCAAAAACTGAGCTGTCATAATCGGATATTTTGGGAATTGCCAAGGTTACGCACACAATTCATTGGTCCTCGTATTGCGTAACCATGGCGACGCCAGAAATGTCTGAATAACCCAACAATTATTTTTGAGTCTGACAGAATGCTTCAAACTCTGACCAATTTTTTGACAGCTCAATGATTAAACAAAATTTGCGCTCCCTAATTTTAATATTTTTCCTGGTCTTCTGTTATGTAAGTCGCAATGGTTCCGAATTCATCTTGGGCGAGTGCCCCCACATTGATCCAAAGCCTAATTTTAACATGAACAAGGTCAGCGCGAGTCCTTTCACTAGGGGAAGAAGGGCTTGCATTAACTTGTACTAATCGATTCTATTACTTTGAAATTTTTAACAAGTAACTTTTGCAGATGTTAGGGATTTGGTTCGTCATTAAGAAGACAAGCACCTCGAGCTCTTGCATCTACTATAACTTCACCAGGGCCGACGAACCGTACGAGTATCATCTGGAACAGGTCAGCCAAAACTACTTTTTATCTCCCATCGATCATAAGTATCGGTACACCGGACGCCTTACAGTTCCAGATCCGGCAGTTCCAGGCAAAATGACTGTGAAATTTCCTCTAAGTAAGTTCGTGCACCTTGAAAAGCCCCTCATCTCCAATAATGTACTATTCCAGATTTCGGTTCTGCCTCTTTCATTGTCTTCATGACCGACTACGAGGAATACGCCGCTCTATTCTCCTGTCAAAAAATCGCCTTCGGAAACAGACAGAGTGTGTCGATCCTATCCAGGCGAAGAACTTTAGATAAGATGTACATCGACAAGATCCATCAAAGACTGTCCAGCTACAGCATCAACCCCTATGACCTATCCAACGTTTCGCAAAGGAACTGCCCCCGAGTGAACGATACCACCAAGTATAACATCGGGGTAGACGACGATACATTCTCAGCGCAATCGGTGGCAGGAGTATTCCGAAAGGTCGGCGAGAAAATAGGGGATGGTGTTGAATACATCGCAGGTGGCGTGAAGAAACTCACCACTCACAACGACTCGAATGAGAGAGAGGGCGAGCAGAACAGGAATCAGAAATACTCTCACGGGGACAACCCCGACGCAGAGTGGCTCCCTTAAATCTTCCACATTTGTTTCTTCTTTGTTCCTTATAATAGAGTTACCAAAATCATAAACATGTAATACATTTGTATATAAGTAAGCACATTGTGACTGATGTTGTCATCCACAACAATAAACAAAGGTTTCCTAAATTATAATTGCAACAAATTACAAGATTCCATCCTCGCCTCCTGCTCCATTTTTGTACATCTTTAACCAGGAGTTTGAGCGAGCTGGGCCCAAGTGAGCGTAACAAACTTCTAACTTGTTATGCATCTGTTTTCAACAATGTAAAACAAATTATCATCGCTTTCTGCAATATATCATAACTTTATATAGTTGTCTTCAACTGATGAGTTACTTTCGAAACTCAGAAAGATATATAAGGTTTAAATAAATCTACAAGGTCATTTTTAAAATCGGATAGCAATTATTTCACGGGTTTAATCGTTGAAGTGAGTGATGTCATTCTGGGAATTGCTTTTTATTTTAATACATAGAAACACTTGAAAGTCGATTAAACATTTGTTTTCCAATTTTAAATGACTGTCAAATCAGGTAGTTTTATATAAACTATAAAAACAATATATAAATAGAAATATAATATAAAAACAATTGAATATCAAAGATGTCGATATGAAAAACAATTGCATGGTGACTTTTCCCAATTTTTAACAAAATAAAATCAAGTTTTCTTGCCAGATGAAAACTATGAAAATTAACTAAAATTGTGTAACTGGAATATGGAAAGTGTTAGGAAAGAGTTTATGCACGCATTTCGGCTTTATTGGGCCTCATCAGAACTCTGTACCTTAAAAAATGTTGGTTTATTGAAAAATTTAGAAAAACTTACGCCTTTTTAAAATTTCTAAAATCCCAAAAAACAAAAACAGGAATTAATGACAGAAATAAGATAATCTTTTGCAAAATATACAAGGAAGCGATTGCATTCTCTAATAAAATTACAAAAGTGACATTTTTAAATTATTTGTTTTTTGAGATTTTAGAAATTGAAAAAAGGGGTAAGTTTTTCTAAATTTTTCAATAAACCAAAATTTTTTTAAGGTACAGAGTTCTGATGAGGCCCAATAAGGCCGAAATACATGTATAAACTCTTTCCTAACACTTTCCATATACCAATTACACAATTTTAGTTAATTTTCCAATTTTTAACATAGAAACTATTAACTGTCAAACGTCATACCATACGGCGTGATGATTCTAAAAATAGATTTGTACCAGTACTGAAATTTTTTAAAATTGAGTTTGTGTTGTATATAGTCTTCAAAGAAAATCTAACGACTTCAGTGTGCTCAATTTAATACTCTTATACTCAGAAACAGTTCAATGTCGGATAAATAACGATCGTTTTCTCGATGTCAACAATTGAATGCCAAATTATATCTCTTTGGGAAATAGAAACAGTTGAATAACAAACGATACCAATTTAAAAAACAAAAATATGGTGATTTTCTTTTCAATTTTTAATGTACAAACAATTATTGAAATTGAAATTTCTTAAAATGCAGCTTCATTTTGCAAAACAAATGAGGATAGATTCTAAAATCTGATCAAACGAAGTCTGCACAAATCAAATAACATTCTCTTGAAAAAGAACTACATCGAATTGTCATTCTGGAAAGCAAACACACTAAATCTGTTTTTGTTTCGTATTGAACTTGGAAACAATTGAATATTATAGCTAGGTTTTTTTTAATCACGTTCGATGTAACCGAAGCGAAATCGAATTTCCATTTTTAAAAACAAATGACAATAGATCTTCACGACACATCAGCTTAGAAACTCAAAAGAGAAAGAACAAACGAAGTGTGGCTGTTTGCTAGTGGAATAACGACATTTTGAAAACAAACAAACAAATCTTCTACGACCTCAAAGCATAAAAGCAATTAAAAACAAATGAATGTCAGCTAAAGTTTGTAGGAGCTACATACTGCCAATCAAATTATGCCATTGTGAAATAAAATAAACGAAGATCGACTAGCCAATCTCATAAGCAATTGAAATCTATTTACGAGAAGAGATATTTAATCACTTCCGGTGTAACACGAACGAACTTCAAAATCAATGTTTCATTTTGTAAAATAAACGATAGCTTTTCACATATGTCTCGAAAGCAAATCAAATAATACTGCTAGTCTGGAAAACAAACGTGTTCTCTACCATACCGGGTGTTTCTGCTTGGTCTTCGCACTCCTGTAAGTTTTTAATTTTTATTTTTAGGCAAGTGACATTTGATGTAAATAATATAGGCGTATATCACTTCTAGTTTAAGCGGAAGTAATTTTTAGTAAAAAAATGTAAACGGGACATCCTGTACATTTTTGTATTTTGGAACGTAAAATATTCCATATACAGGAGATTGAAATTGAAGCATGGGAATCTCACTTATTATAGTAGATAGAGATTTGGTTAAATATAGGCAAAGTTTCCACATTTCTTGCTGATTAATCATCTGTTAAGAAATTTTAAATATTTCGAACGGTTTCTTCGCAATCGGAGAAAAACTAAAAATTACGATTTTTAAAAATTCGAAAGTGGTAGGTATTGTTTCACGCAGTCAAATAAACTATTGGTACGCTTATATTATTTATACCAAATACCATTTGCCTAAAATAGAAATAAAAAAGTTACACGGGTGTTAATATCAAACTGAAGCACATAAAAATAAAAACAATTGAATATCAATGTATAGAAAGAGATAAATTTTTAATTTCCAGAACTGGAGGAAAACAAATATCAAATATTCATAATGTATGCCATACTGAAAAACAAAATTTTCTGATTCTAAACAAAAAATAGATGAATGTCAAGTGAATTTCCCAATCTGTGTAATCGTTTTCTCGATTTTCAAAACAGAAACATTTCAACATCAAGTTCTTTTAAAATAATTTCAAGTAAAATTGGTTTCATTTTTACGCGATCGTGAAATTAGATGACGTCCTTGTATGAAAAACACATGATAATCGCCTTCTTGACTTCAAAGTGAGTTCAGAAAAAGAGATTTTTTTTATAGCGAACGTTAAAGTGTGCTTTGTCCAACTCAAAACAGTGGATAAAACGGAATTTGGACAGCAATGATAGATAATGTACTTTAATTTTGTTATTTGAATAAATATTACAACTTAACCATAGCAACAACCCACATTAGTTACTGAGATCATGATCATACATCGCGATTTTGACATATGATTGCTCTTTTTATTTTTCTGCGAAATTGTTTAAATTTGTCTTTAACGTTCGCTACACGATGGTAAAATTTAATTATCGACTCGTTTTCACTCATTGATAAAAATCAATTTTACTGTCTTGTATAACAAATAACTATTTTTGTAATATCTTCTGGCATTTTGAAAAATAATGACGGTTCCGAAACTCAAATGAAGAGAAATACACTAAGCCTACTTTAAGCGATGACACACTGAAAAAGAAATGACAATCGTTTTCTTGATTTCAAGCGCTGAAACAACTGAACGTCAATGACATCGATTTGAACAATATACGGCCATTATTTTCACAACTTTTAACACACTTTAAAAAATGAGACTTCATTTTGAGAAACAAACTATGCCCGACTGGAAGTCAATCGACGATCGTTTTTCCGATTTTAATTTAAAGAAACAAATGGACGTCAATTCCACAGAAAAAGGTAAAGTTTTTTTTTTAAAAGCACATCTAAATTCCTTAAACAGTTTCCATAAACTGTTAGCTCCGAAACCCAATGCTCAAGTCTGCTCAAATGACGTCGGTCTGCAAAACAAACGACTGTTGTCTTCGCCGACCTTAAAAAATAGAAACAAATGAATGTCACTTCACACAAATAGATAAAGTTTTTTCTAAAATCCATCTGGCATTAAAAAAAAGACAAATGTTTGTAGTTTTTCTTATAGTGCCAGCTTTGAAACTCAAACTAAAAAAATACACTGGAAAACAAATAACGAACGCTATCTCGATTTCTTACGTAGAACAATTGAATGTCAATGCCATCAATTTGAGTAATACAGAACTGGTTTTATTTTCTGAATTTTTACTATACTAAAAATTAAAATTCATTTTAAAAACAAATTACAATGTGTCTATCCGACTGCGAATCAAGCGATACCAATCTGGAAACGTCAACTGAATGTCAGTCAAAAAATTCTTTTTTAAAAATTTCCGGTATTTAAGATAAAGATCTGACAGTTAAATTTCTGAGTCTCCCCAATTACCAAATCAAATAATCTCACTCTGGAAAATAAACGACAATCTTCTTGACTTCAAAGTATTGAAACAATTGAACATAAGAATAAGAAAGGAATATAAGTATTCGAAAATCATTTCTGACAGTTTAAAAAATAAATAAATTTCTATTTTCCACATTACCTTACAAAAAAAATAAGAACAAACGGAGTTTGTGTGACAGCCAATCAAATTCTATAAAACAGATAACATAGTTTTGAACACAGAAACATTTGAAGTGCGAAATGTTAAAAACTGACGAATAATTTTTATTATGAAAAATAATTTTTGGCATTTTGAAAAGCGAATGACAACATTTGTCCATCAGCTTCGAAATCCAAAAGGACAAAAGTAAACCAAGCCTGCGTTAAACAATGATAACATGCGTTCAATAAGAGAAACGGTCAAGTAGGCTTTTGTTGTTATGAACGTGTGTCGTGATTGACTTCATTTTTGTTTCAACTTTGACAAGTTGACGGCACTTAATCATAGCTGCGTTCGATTATTCAACTCCGTTCACTCTTGGAGTGTATAATCGCATCTTTTCACTCACAATTTTTTACCTATTTTGCATCTCGCTCATCCGTTGGAAAAATCTTGTGTTTATATTAGTTCCATGACAACAGGCGATCTTTTCACGTTCCACATTTAAGTAAAGAGTGAATAAATCGTGAATAAACGAACGCAGTTATTATCTCAACAAAACTCGAAAGCTGTTCCAAAGTTTTGTGGGTATTTTGTAAATTTCTATGCAAACATTATTAATAGCAGAATCCCTAGAAGAGGGTTTCGTTGTTTTGTTCACTGATTGAAATTGTTTTGTAAAAATGGTTGGTTACTTTACTCTTCATTAAAAAATAAATTTACGTTAAATTGAATAAAATACGGTGATCAAATCAAAAGGTTTGGAAAGCTAACGACGATCGTTTTGTTGACTTGAATATATACAAACAAGTCGGAAAAATAAATGAAGTTTTTTTAAGTTTTTCTCTCATTTTCTTTCGTCAATTCTTACTTCAGTTTTATTTTACAACATTCTTTCGTTCTATTTTATAAACGATTTTCAATTTTTTCTTCTCGCGAATGATTGCCAATTGTTTTCCTTCATCAATCATTTTCAATTAATTTTCTTCATGAGTGGCTGATTGTCGATTATTTCTTTTCAATGTGAGTTGTTTTTTCGTCAACTTTTCACTGTTTCACTTCAGTATTATTTCACAATTCTTTTTTGTTCTGTATGTTCTTTTTTTGTGAACAGTTTTCAAGTATTTCTTTTCGCGATTGATTGTGAATTGTGCACTTCAAGATCTTTCTTATACTGACCTTTCTATGAATTACCCTCATATCAAAAATATTTTCAGGTCATTTTTACGCAGAATCGTTCAAGGTCGTTTTGATACTGAATTATTCCATGAATAACATAGCAAAACAATTTTCAGTCCTATGCTGAATCATGACAAAGGAAAAATATTTTCAGGTCATTCTTGTGCTGAGTCATTCCATGGATCATACTATCTATAACAATGTAGAATTATTTTTAAGTCATTCCTATGCGGAATAGTTTCATCATGGTCACTTTTATGTTGAATCAATACATTAATCGCCCTCTAAAGCACAGGGAAATATTCTCAGGTCACTTCTATCTTAGCTGCGATAAGGTCATTCTTATGCCAAATATAACGTGCGTTCAATAAAATCCGTTATCGAGAAAACTCTGAACTTTCTTTTATTTTATGACGGCATGTCCTAGCTTAGTACACATATTATAATCTTGAATAACTGCGAGCAGTCAACAGCGTCAACTTAGTTAAGTTATGTTTATAATAATCGTATAGTTACGACGTGACTTTGCGAACTTTGCATTTGACATAAGCCTACTTAATAACGGTTTTTCTGAACGCACTTTATTTTCATTTTGTTCCACCAATGTCACTTTTACACTGAACGTCATTTTTGTGCTGAATGAAGGCCATTTCTTTGCTGAATAATTCTGTGAAGCCCCCTCTATAACACAGGAAATATATTTTCAGCTCATTCTTATGCTGAATCGTTCCACTAAGGTCATTTTTATGCTGAATCGTTTTAAAAAGGTCGTCCTTCTTCTAAATCATTCCATGTATAACTGAGGAAAAACATTTTATACTGGATCGTTTCACTAAGATCAAATTTAGAGTATTGTTTATGAATAAAAATGTATAGAGCCTCCCCTGCATTACGATAAGCCTCCCCTGAGTATTTAGTCTGGCTACGGCCCTGACAATCACGCAGAACTGTAATCACTGTTACATGATTAGTAATCACAGGTATAAACGAAAGCACCTATTTAATATTGTCATCCAACAATAAAAATCGGTAGTGTTATAAATTAAGCTACAGGGAAATCAGAAATGATTTCAATACACGTGGCCAATTTGAATTAGGTTTTGTCTTCTAGAAGCAGTAACACTGACAAATGTCGTTGTTTCAAATTTCTGCATTTGTTATTGACTTTCGTGTTCTCTTGTGTTAAACCATGCATTCCCAGATGTTGATGCATAAATTACGATGCCTTTGTAAATCGCAGGCATGACGTCCTCCAACAATTTAACACAAAACAGAGTACAATGTGTTGCCTATACGGCGGGGTCACGTGAGTTAAAATTATTTCTGATTTCCCGTTATAAGGAGTATAAATTATTTTAATTTTATTTGTTTTTTCAAATGTCCAAGCTTATGCAATTGTCAGACTTTCAAACTACTATTATTCAATTTTTTAAATCAATACCCCCTATCACTTTTCACCAATTGATAGGGTTCATGTTAGTCTTTAATTCTATTATACTTATGTTTTCTGCATCTAATTCTTACAGTCTTTCAGTACCTAATTATAAATTTTACATTTTTACCATAGAATCAACAATTTATCGAAGAAGGCGCGCTTGGTCACTTTCCTGTATAAATAAAATATCCTAACGTGTGTCAAAAATCCCGTAATCTAGGCGCCCGTGACTGATAAAACGTATGTCAAATATTAATATTACCTAGTGATTTTTTTTTAATTTGACCTCTAGTCGGCTCTGAGTTTTAAAGAGACAAATTCAAGCAAAACATAGTGCGCAACTTATTACAGATAATGCCGTTTATGAATTTTGATACATTTAATTTAACTAAAGCTCAATATAAAGCGTTTTCAGCAAAAGTTTGATTAAATTACAAACGTAATTTTAGTTTTGAAAAAGGTTAATTTTTGTTAACAACTGATAATATAATTAGCGAAACGAAGTTAAAAAACAATACGACAACAGGCAGCAAAAATATGACCAAATTCTTGTTTTAACCAATGTTAGACGTTCTAGGTATATAATATATAATAGAGGGCGGGAGGCTTCACCAAGACTTCGGAAAAGCGCTCCAAACCATAACTCCGTTATTTATAGACTAATTTTAACAGAAAAAATGTATTATAGAAATTACATATATGAGAAGAGTCCTGGGTTACAAATTATAAGCGTCTGGTGTTAATTCATCAGTTATAAAAAGCATAACTCAATCCTTTTCTTATTCACCGTTGATAAGAAAACAATACTAAAATATTTGTCGGTTTTAACTTCGATCATTGATGATGCAGAGCTTGGTTTGCAGTGGTCTCGAGCTAGGCTTCTGCTGACGAGGCCCCATATAGGGCCGAAACATCTGTACAGAAGATAATGAGGTATGCACTGCAATCAAAACCGATTTACGATAAAATTTTTAAAACTTTCAATATGCTTTGACAGCACGTTTGGCCGCCTTGCATGGAATGGCTTATTAAGTAGTGAACTAGCTGCAATTTGTCATTCCTAATGCAACGTTGTGTCAAAAAGTGATCGCAGAATGTCGCGATTCAAGGTATTCAGTAAAAATATACATAACCAGGTTGACAGCAGCTTCTCCTTGATGTCAATTTCCAGAAAATTCAAAACTAAACAGTTTATAGTATTTTTGGAATAATTTCATTTATTTTCTTGTTTATTAAATAATGGAAATATGACTACGGGTGTGCTATATCACATTTCAATAGGTATCGGTTATCGATAACTTAAAAATATCGATATTTTAATAATAATAATGGTCTTTATTATAGAAAAAGCAACGTATAAATTTCAACGAAGTAATTATGAAATGTAGGCAAAGTCAGTTGACCTGTTCTTCCACTTAACCTACAACTTAAAAAAAAAACAAATACAAATACCTACATCTTGCCGAGATGAAATTAACAAAGAAAAGTATAATTAGTATTAAATATTTTCATATACAAAAGTTGAACAATATACATAATCAAGCATTATAATATCATCACAAATTATAATTAACGAAACTAAAGCAAAAACCACTGATATTTATAGGGCAAGTTTATCTGAGACTTTTAGTTTGTCGATCAACAATTTTTTAAATTTCGATTTGAATTTGAACCTAGGTAATAACTTTAGATTCGCTGGAAGCATATTATATACAGAAGCAATGTTGTATGAAAAGGACCGTTCAAAAAGAGTAGTTTTATGCAGAGGTGGAGTTATCACATTTTTATTCCTGATGTTAATATTATGTACAGGGTGGGCCAAATTCGACACTTTTAGGAAACTCCTATTTTTAGACGAGTTAGACAAAAACTGACCTCGGTCTATAGATCTCGATTTTTAAGACAAAATTAATGGTGAAGACCGCATTTCGATATCTTGTACCGTTTAGGAGCTACAGGGCGTTTTTCAAAATTCTACGATTTATTTTATTTATGGAAATTTTTGATTTCTGTAAAAACTTCTTTAAGGCACTTTTTCATGTAGAATTCATTGCTCCAAGTTATTTTTTTCCAAAGTGCTCGATATTTGACATATTAACTAGAACTTTGATTTTTTATATGGAACACCCTATATATTTTTACATTTCTGAAAAGAGCATAAAATTCTGTTTACAAAAATATAAAACACTTGATATTTTATTCAAAAGATTTTTGAGTTTAGAGCTTTCATGTTTTAATTAAAATTTTGATGGTTATTGCAGCATTCAAGTAGGCTGTGGATGATGATAGCTAAATATTTTTTGAAGATTCAATGAGCCATAAAAATATTACTTTATTTTTGAAAATATAACGAAGTTATAACGAATAAATACTAATGTAATCGAAATTGCGCAAAAATTACATAAGTATCAAATTGTCGGCCATTTTGTACTAAACATAAACGGTTTCGTTTTGTTATGGTTAGAGCTGACATCACCAATTCCAGGACTGGTAGTGATGAGTTTTTTTTATTCAATAAGGTCAGAATCTTTATTTCTTTAAAATTCGTATTGCAGAAGTTCTTGCTAAGATGTTTGCTCCAACTGGCGTCGGTCGTCGGTCATTTTCAATTTCTCCCAAAACTATGGTCTCCTCTAATTCTTTATTTCCGTTTTGAGATTCATAATTTTTAGTTTTTATCAGTTTAAATGACTAAAAATGTATTAAATTGTTTTTAAATCTCAAGAATATATCTCTGAAGGATTGCCACTCGTGGCAAAGATTAATCGCTGCTTCTGAATTTTTGCCAATTTCTATAAAACACTTTAACATTTAATATTGGTAAAGAAGACAGTGGTTTAGAAATAACAAATCAAAAAAGTAAATATATATATATAGTTTATATCCTTAAATATAAATCAAAATAGATTGTATCCGTAGATACGTATTTCGGCAGCTAAGCTGTCACCTTCAGTACACACATACAGTTACAAGTTAAAGGCACTTCATGATCTTGAGTTGGTATAAATATTATAACATATCGCATTTCTCGTAGTTTTCGTACAAGTTTAATTATCTCCCTAAGTCTATTTTATAGAGATAGTAAAATTCAAGAGAAATGCAAATACTTTAAGAGATTGTGTCAAATTTTGACAGCGACATACCAAGAAGTTACAAAAACTTAAATCTCTTAGTTATCGTCATCCATAGCCTACTTCAATGTTGTAAAAACAATGAAATTTTTGATTAAAATTTTGAAACTCTATATTTCACAAACTGTTTGAATAAAATATCAAGTGTTTTATATTTATATGAATGAAATTTTATACTCCTTTCAAAAACTTAAAAATATATAAGGTGTTCCATATAAGAAATCAAAGCTCTTGCTAATATCTCAAATATTGAATAGTTTAGAAAAAAATAATTTGGAGTAATGAATTCTTCACGAAAAAGTGTCTTAAAGAAGTTTTTACAGAAATCAAAAATTTTCATAAACAAAAAAGTTATGAAGGTTTTTAGAAATCGTAGAATTTTGAGAAACGCCCTGTAGCTCCTAAGCGGTACAAGATATCGAAATGCGGTTTTCATCATTAACTTTGTCTTAAAAATCGAGTTCCAGGTACCAAGGTCAGTTTTTGTGTAACTCTTCTAAAAATAGGTGTTTCCTATTAAAAGTGTCGAATTTGGCACACCCTGTACATCGGTTCTATAACGTATTTTGTTGTACAGATATGCCGGTGTTTCCATGGTTAAAATCTTCATAAATAAAGAAGCAGAGTTTAACAATCTACGGTTCGCCATATTCAGCCAGTTAATGTCCAAAAGCACATGAGATACATGTTCATATTTACGTATACCCGAAATAAGCCTGAGACAGCAATTCTGTATTCTTTATATTCGCTTAGATGTAGAAGCATCAAGGCAAGGGTCGTATACAGAGTCAGCAAAAAAAAAATGAGAAAGTACTAAAGATTCACATAAATGTATTTTCAATTTTTTACTAAGAAGCAATCGATTGGAGTAAATTAATTTTAGATTTGTAAACGCTCTAGCAATACAGTTGTTAATGTGTTTCTGAAACCGCAGATTTACATCCATATGCAAACCTAGATTCCTAGAAGAAGTCACACAAGCTATGTCTAAACCTTCAACTACAACTTTTAATTCTGAAGCAAAGCGAGTATTTAACGAAGGTTTTCCAAACAACATAATTACAGTTTTCTTAGAATTTAAGACTAAACTGTGATTTTTGGAGGCTGCTACAAGCGCACCGATATCTTCATTAATGTAATCATTAGCTAAACCTATATCAATAGGTGAAAACGAAAAATACAGCTGTGTATCATCAGCATAGTAGTGAGCGGAAAGATATTTAAAGCATGATCCTATAAAAATTAATTAAAATTGAGTAACTGGCAATATAGAAAGTCTGCAAGTGTAAATCGTAAACAATAAAGGCCCTAAGATTGAACCCTATGGTACACTAGAATGCAAATCTCTAGGCAAAGAGAAAGTATTATTTAAAGTAACAACCTGGGACCTACCTAGTTGGTACATGATACATTAAAGAACAAGCTTCACTTGTAAAACCAATAAAATGTAAGATGCTAAGAAGTAAAGTGTGATTCAAGGTATCAAATGCTCTGGAATAATCCAGAAGAATAAGAGCGGTTACATTATTTTGATCTGCCTGAATAAGAATATCATCAACTACCTGAAGTAGTGCAGTTGTACAGCTGTGATTTACACGAAAACCTGATTGGGTATATGGAAGAATGTTATACATGTTTAAGTGACAAATAATTTGATTATACATGATTCTTTCTAGAATTTTCAATAAAGTAGGAAGGATACTAGTGGGTCTAAAATCTTTCAACTCATCTGGGATGGATTTTTTTGGTACAGGGATAACAAACGCTAATTTCCAAAAGCTCGGAAATACATGATAATTTAATTCTTAAATTATATATTAATAATAATAATAATTATTATTATTCTTAAATTGATAAAATCTGCACCAGTAACATTAGTTTTAAATGACAAAAGGATTCTATACACTTCATCTTCATTAGTTTCAGAGAAATTAAACTTGGAAGGAAAATTAAAAAATGAATTATCATTATAAAAATCAAGTGTAGCAGCATCAACAATAATATTGGAAGGAATAGAATCAACGAAGTAGTCATTTATACGATCAGGATCAGCTAGATGATCAGGAATAGGATTATGTTGAGTTTTATTAGAAATATTTAAAGCTTTAAGGGCTTTCCATAACATCTTAGTGTCAGTACTTTTCAGTCTTGAAGTTGCATAAGCTGCTTTTTTAGCTTTGACTGTTGAATTCGTTAAATTCCTTAAATTTTTGTAATATTCAAAGTCACTCATACTTTTTGTATGCTTATAGAGCTTAAGAAACATCATTAATCGCAGATTATCTGTCAACCAGGGAGCTTTGGGTTTAGTAGTCTTTACAGTTTTTAATGGAGATCCAATAAACAAATAATCAAATCGTTAACGTAATTTACAATTTCATCAATATTGTCAAAGTAAAATATAACGTCAAAAGGCGCCAATTGTAAATCGCTCCTAAACGACTATAGATCAAAATTTTTAAAATTACGGTATGTTCTAGTTGTAGGACCAGTTTTAGCTATATGATTAAATAGAATACATGACACTACTTCATGATCTGTGACAAGAGGTGACGAAAGAACTGTAGAATTAAGAACGTCATGCACATTACTACATATATTGAGATCTTATTGATCTCATAGACGAGTTCAGTATTAATCTTGTCGGTTCTGTAATAAGTTGACATAAGCTCTATGATGCTAAAAAACAATTAAATTTACCAATATTGGAACTATCAAGTTGCAACATATTAATATTAAAATCACCACTATATAGTTCATCACATTCACACAAGAGTGACGATATTGTATTCTCAAAGACATCAAGAAATGCATCAAAATTAAAGTTCGGAGGACGGTAAACATCTATATAATACTGCTTATTAACAACTTTAGTTCTAATCCAAAGCTGTTCAACTGTGCCGCCTTTAACTGCATCAACATATTTAATGGAATTCTTAATATAAAACGCAACTCCACCACCTCTGCCATTACGATCAGATTTATTTAATTTAAAACCAGGAATATCTATTAAATCATTCAAAATATTAGAATTCAGCCAAAAAGTAAGGGCAATAACATCAAAATCAGAAGTTAGAATAAAATTCTTAAACTCAGAAAAACCTGCTAGCAACGATCTTATATTGACATGAACAATTTTTAGTTTCATTAATTAATTAATATAAAGAAGTAATAATTTTACAAATTAAATTAAATCGTCAATTTAGAAAAACTTAATGTACTAATAAGAAGAACTCAAGTACGCAACAGCAAAATAATATCCATATATCGATAATATTGTGTAAAACGGACACAAGTCACAAGATTTAAAGAGGTGAATGACACAATATATCGATAATAACGATATATCGATATTTAGGAAATATAGGAAACGGAAATATGGTTATTCATTATGTATCGATATTATCTATAAATTTTCGCAGCCCTAGTTACGACCTGGGAATTTTTGTAAGACCCCCATATTAAGTGAAACAATTTTCCCATAGCAGATTCAGTTTGTCCACATCAGTTTGTAAGCATCTGGCGTTGAAGAGACATACATACAGTTTGAATTTTACAACTAGGTGGATAGAAGTAAATTCGGACGAAGTCGTATAGGAGTAGGAGGGGTTCTTGCGCTAGCGTGTATCAGTTCACGCCTCGAGTTCGAAGTGTGCAGAACTGTTTTTGAGCTACAAATATATTTTTTATTATAATATTTATTTTAATTGTTCTTTATTTTTCTTTAGTACAAAAATTCAGTATGAATTATAGTGTACAAATTATAAAGTGGTATTACCGTTTTACAAATTTTTCGAAGTCCGAAGCGTGCAGAGTTGTTTTTAAGTTACAAATATATTTTTTATTATAATATAATATTTATTTTAATTGTTCTTTATTTTTCTTTACTACAAAAATTCAGTATGAATTATAGTGTACCTGAGAAAGTACAAATTATAAAGTGTGGTATTAACGAATTAATTTATTCAGAGAAAAATTTGTAAAACGTCCAATTCCTTCTGCTACAACCATCCACAGAATTAATAAAAATTTTGAAAGATATGGATGTGTAAATCCAATGAAACATAAAAAATAGCAATTAAATGATAATATAAACGAGGTAAGAGGCGGGATGACATGTGCTGCTGTTGAGGAAAATCCTCGTTCTTCAAGTAAAGATGTTGCTGAAGCACTGGATATTTCTCAAAGCACAGTTTGCAAAACTTAAAAAATATAAATATAAATCATATAAAATTCATAAGAATAATGAGATTTTTCCTGTAGACAGAAGAAATTGGACGATTTACAAATTTTTCTCTGAATAAATTAATTATTAGTTCGACTGAAAAACCCCGGTAATACCACTTTATAATTTGTACACTATAATTCATACTGAATTTTTGTACTAAAGAAAAATAAAGAACAATTAAAATAAATATTATAATAAAAAATATATTTGTAGCTCAAAAACAGTTCTGCACACTTCGAACTCGAGGCATAAACTGATACACGCTAGCGCAAGAATCCCCTCTACTCCTATACGACTTCGTCCGAATTTACTTCTATTCACCTAGATGCAAAATTCAACTCTATCTTTTTCTTACTCGCCATTGAAAAAAGAATAATACTGAAAATATTTGTCGATTTTAACTTCGGTGATTGATGACACAGGGCTCATATCTAGTGAGTTTGATAATACTTGTTATTTTTAATGTTAATGAGCTGAAGTTGAATGGATGGAAGACCTGAAATTCTGTATTATGTGTAGTGATACCGATAAACTTAAAGCAAGTTTATGGCTTAATTATAATAGTTCAAAATTGGTTTTGTGACGATAGTTTCCAAGCGACGTGATGTCATTTCTCCTATTCGACAAAATATTGCGTGTGTTGGAGCGTTTTTTTTTTTGTCTTATTTGGGTCAAATGATAATAACATTAAACAGGGCATACCTAGTTCTGATAAACACTCGTTCGCTGGTTAGTCCCTTCTAGTCATCTCTCTCTCTCTCCTCGTCTCGCTTAGCGTGCATACGATGCGTCGTGAGAAACGATACACATACAACAAACAATGCGACTTACATCGGATGTCCGAAAATACATCAAATACTACTCACCGGGGGGCATTGCGCGCCCCCGCGGGATCCAACGGCGAATCTAGTAGCAGCGGTTCCCTCATATTGATAATTGACACTACGGAAGTTATCCACGGACGTTGTCTTCTTATCTTCGCATGCATTAACCCCACATTCACCTGTTAATATAAAAACCCACCCTCCCGATGGATATTAGCATACCTTGCCTCCTAAGCTTACGTTCTTAGGATCAATTGATGCCACCGATCGCGTAAGTGTCAGCACACTCCGTTTTCCGATCCAGTGAACATCATGTCATGTTAGACCTCTCTGGAGCACAATGCTACCACCAGGTCAGGAACACAACCAGCTGAATTCCCATTCACAATGAATACAGAATACCAGCTGATCGTCTTGCCGATATTGTGCACTTCATCAGCGTTACTGACCACTGCGGCAAGTCACACGAATATCGTATACTGGTGCACGGTAACATCCCTGGCCAACGCCCCGGATCACTGCCACCAGGACGTTATTCATCTATACGAATAACTCCACACCACTGCACGATCCTCATCCCGCATTGCCAATAATGGGATGTACCGCGATACTACCTCTATCAGAACATCGTCTCCTCAAGACAATATTCTGCAACCACCCCCGAGGTCACACTCGGTAACACCCCTCGCCGTTTTTTACGCGTAACACCAGGCCAATTCTTTAGGCCGTATCCCGAGACGTTTCTCACTCTGCTTTCACACGAAGACTGCCCTTGGTTTCGTCCTAATACTTTACACGCCTTCGACTAGCTTATCGTCAAAACATAAACAAACATTCCCTGATATACAGATATTTATTAGGCATTTTAAATTATAGACTAATTTATTTCTTAAAAATAATTTTGGCTACGACATTCGGCCAACCTGCGAAAATTCTCGCCCTCGAGAATGAACAATTAAAAGGAGTTAATATTACGAAGACAAATTAAATTTAGGAGAAAACTAGTAAAATATAAAGAGGATAATAGTATTTAAAAATATGAAATTTGAATTTAGACTTATACCTATCAATAAATATACCTCAACCCTATAAATTAATTTACTTCTACATTCTATTTGTTTTTATTCTTTATCACTATAATATGGCACACCGTCACTGTTATTATCGCTACTGTCACTGGTGTCCGAAATATTCCGTGAAGATGGCCAAGGTTTCATCCTATCTACCGCTACAATGTTATCATACTGTTTTTGTTTACGCACTGCTCCCGGCATGTCTACAACCCGGTAACGATCATTAAGAAGCACTTCTTTTATCTGCATTGGCCCTTCATATTTAGGCAACAACTTACGGCTCGTCCCTTCGCTGTGTGTGGCTTTGCGTATCATCACGAGTTCATTGACTTTATATTTAAGGGGTGCTTTCCTTTTTGCATCGTACGCCTGTTTTTGGAATTCTTGGGCCTGTTTTATTTTCGCATGAGCTTCGTCCCGTATAGTTTTCAAATCTGTCATCGCTTCGCTTAATTGAATTTCTGCGAGAAGTACGGCATCACTTGGCGGACGCGGCTTGTAACCCATCAACATTTCGCTCGCGGTTCGCCCTGTAATGCGATGAACGGTATTGTTTATTGCGAATTGTACTTCGGCAACATGTTTATCCCAAACATTAGATTCTCCTTTCGCGCGCAAACTGTCTGTAATTGTTTTGTTGAAGCGTTCAACTTGACCATTTGCGCGAGGCGTTGCGACAGCGTTTAATACATGTTTTATGCCAAATTCTTTACAGAACTTTCCAAATGATTTAGACGTGAATGCCGTTCCACGATCGCTTATAATTCGTGTCGGGACTCCATACGTGTTGATTAAAGTCGATAATGATCTGGTGACGTATTTGGTTTTGGTAGATCGGACTGCATTCAATATTAAGTATTTTGTAAAGGCGTCCACGATTACTAGCAAATAAACATTCTTTTTGGGTGTTTTCTCAAATGGTCCAAGATGATCAATATGTACTGTGTGAAACGGAATAGGTATTTTCTCAATCGGATTTAGAAAACCAGGCTTTTTCCCGGATGGCGTTTTGTTATATAAACATGGCACGCAACACGAGATGTACTTCTCTACGTAATGGCGCATATTCGGGAACCAATAATTTTCGCATAATTTTTGTAATGTTCTTTCGACCGAAAAATGTCCCATTGCATCATGTGCACTGTGCAATACATTTCGACGCATACCCTTCGGAACAACCCACTGTACTCCGTTGACAGTGATTCTATAAATTCTTCCGTTGCGTAAAGCATAATGTTTGTAAACATTTCGCTCGTATTCATTTACGGGAGGCTTTGTAAGAATTTTCCGAATTTCTGATAGTTTTAAGTCTGTTAGCTGGGCAGATAAAACCCAGTCGGCCGGTTCTATTCGCAATACATTAGCACTCTTGGCATCGCTTGTACAAGGGTTACGACTCAGCGCATCTACATGATCCATTCTTTTACCTGATCGATATTCTATTTCGAAGTCGTATTCTTGTAGCGTTAGCCACCATCGCGCTATTCGCGGTATTAGTTCTTTTTTCGTCGCGGATTGTTTTAACGCGTTACAGTCGGTCACTACTTTGAACTTAAGTCCAATTAAATACACCCGAAACTTTTTCAAGCTCTCGACTACAGCTAGTGTTTCTAGTTCATAGGAATGATATCTAGATTCGCAGTTTGAAGTCTGTCTACTGTAATAAGCGACTGGGTGTAATTGTGTATCTACTTTTTGTAATAAAATTCCCGCAAGACCGTCTTTACTAGCGTCCGTATGCACTTCGGTTTCCGCGTTAGGATTATAAATTGACAGAGTCGGTCGCGTCACCAAAGCATTTTTCAATTTTTCTAATGCGTGCTGTTGACTTGCATCCCATGACCATTTTTTGTCCTTTTTAGTCAACACGGTTAACGGTCGGGCGATCACTGCGTAATCTTTAATAAATTGACGGAAATAGCTTGTTAAGCCAAGGAATTGTCTCACCTGCCGGACACTACTGGGCGTCGGGAATTCACTGACACACTTTGTCTTATCCACACCAGGTCGTACACCTTTGTCGGTCACTTCAAAACCTAAATAATTAACACTATTAACTAAGAAAATACACATTTTTTTTTTTTAATATTTTTTATATTAAGAGTGAGTCCTTCTTGTCTCAATGTTTAATGGTACCGGGGTACTCTCGCGCAGTTATAGTGTCACTATCACATAACAATGCTACCTTACGCAGTTTCTTTTGGGGCTGATCCGCACACAAAAAGGTCAGTGCTTCACTGTCTTTGATAATGAAAATATCCGGTAGCTCAGTAAACGGCTGTCCAAGCAACAAGGGCATATCTTGCATGTCATCAGACACGACATATGCTGAAATATTCCTTACGATGTCATCGATTTTTAATTTGAATGTTACGCATCCTTCAGTGTTAACTTGTGCATCTCCATAACCCCTTACACATATTTTATTACTTGTATCAATGGGCAGGCGCAATTTAGTAGCAACTTTATTTTGAATTAAATTACATTGACTTCCCATGTCAACAAATGCTACAGATTCTTGCGTGTCTATCATTATTTTCTTAAAATATTTATCATTACTGGATTTCTGAAGTAGTCATAAACGTTTTTCTTGAGGTTTCGGTTTTGTTTTTGTAGGACAAGCATTTGAGAAATGACCTACTTTCCCACAGGTATAACATGTGCCTGCTTTACTTTGAGGGCAGCTCCGGCACTTATGTCCGAATTTGTTACAAACATAACATCTCATCTTTTCTGAATATAAGTGCGGTCGTCGACTACCTGATTTTACGACCGGCCCTTGAATTGTATTTGAATGTGAATAATCGCAAGTTTTTTAAAAAGTTCAGAAGGCTTTCTGTTTCCTTATAATTACTTGCATTAGCAGCTGCCTTGATTGACGGATCCTTAATTCCACCGATAATGCATGTCACGGCTTGCTCTCCATATATTTTACAAGTATTTAGTAAAATTAGCATATCGTAATAATATTTTAGGTAAGTTTCAGTCGGTTGCTTTTGACGCTTAGATAACTTTAACATCTCGCTGTGAAAATTTGATACTGGCGGAAATGCGGCAATCAGTTTTTCTTTCCATTCATTCCAGGTAAATTGAAGAGTTGATAATGAGCGATACCATCTTTTTGCAAGTCCTTGTAGTTTTGCTACTGCGTGGTAAACAGTTGTTTCGTCGGTCCACAGAAACATTTCTTTCAGTCCATCAATCACTTGACACCAATGATGTATGTCATGCTCCGGATTTTCTGGATCAAAATCCAGTACAATATCTGGTCGATGATGTTGTGACGCCAATGCCCTGGGTGCATCTTGTGCAATTGTCGTTTGCACAACAGCACTAAGCTGCTGTATTACATTATTTAATGTATTTAACTGTTCGGAAGGCACAACACTGTTTGAAACATTAGAATTGTCGTCGCATTGTACTAATTGCGCGTTTTCTTCACCCGATTCGCTATCACTACTTATTACGCGACGCCTTTTCGTTGTTCGGAACATTTTTAATTGATTCATTGATTAATAAAAATTAAAATTAAAACACAAAGCTGATCAATACCGATTGTTTGCCTTACGATGTGACTTCAATTACGCGTCGAGGTAAACTAAAAGATCAAAATTTCTCTCACCCAAACATACAAATTCGAAACTTCGATTTCTGATTATTATTTTTCTTTTAGTGTCTCTTTTTAAGCATAAGGAAAGAATGAGATAGCTCAAATTTCAACCTAATAAATTGTTTGTTTATGTTATATCATAGCCTGGCTCAAATAAGCAAAGGAATTCGTTCCCACACCAACCATTCCTTGCCGCTAAGGCCCCATCGATAAAGCTAGCTCATTAAAAAAAATAAATAAATTACGGGCGACAGTCTCCTGTGAACTCAAACTCAATACTTAAGAGTTTCATAAACATTGGAACGAACGTTTATCAGATTCAATGCCGAAGTTTCTAAAATTGCGTCCAATTTCGAATCCCCGGCAATGCGGCAAAACAAATTGTTTGCAGACCCCACACCTGACTTATGTTGGAGCGTTTTTTTTTTTGTCTTATTTGGGTCAAATGATAATAACATTAAACAGGGCATACCTAGTTCTGATAAACACTCGTTCGCTGGTTAGTCCCTTCTAGTCATCTCTCTCTCTCTCCTCGTCTCGCTTAGCGTGCATACGATGCGTCGTGAGAAACGATACACATACAACAAACAATGCGACTTACATCGGATGTCCGAAAATACATCAAATACTACTCACCGGGGGGCATTGCGCGCCCCCGCGGGATCCAACGGCGAATCTAGTAGCAGCGGTTCCCTCATATTGATAATTGACACTACGGAAGTTATCCACGGACGTTGTCTTCTTATCTTCGCATGCATTAACCCCACATTCACCTGTTAATATAAAAACCCACCCTCCCGATGGATATTAGCATACCTTGCCTCCTAAGCTTACGTTCTTAGGATCAATTGATGCCACCGATCGCGTAAGTGTCAGCACACTCCGTTTTCCGATCCAGTGAACATCATGTCATGTTAGACCTCTCTGGAGCACAATGCTACCACCAGGTCAGGAACACAACCAGCTGAATTCCCATTCACAATGAATACAGAATACCAGCTGATCGTCTTGCCGATATTGTGCACTTCATCAGCGTTACTGACCACTGCGGCAAGTCACACGAATATCGTATACTGGTGCACGGTAACATCCCTGGCCAACGCCCCGGATCACTGCCACCAGGACGTTATTCATCTATACGAATAACTCCACACCACTGCACGATCCTCATCCCGCATTGCCAATAATGGGATGTACCGCGATACTACCTCTATCAGAACATCGTCTCCTCAAGACAATATTCTGCAACCACCCCCGAGGTCACACTCGGTAACACCCCTCGCCGTTTTTTACGCGTAACACCAGGCCAATTCTTTAGGCCGTATCCCGAGACGTTTCTCACTCTGCTTTCACACGAAGACTGCCCTTGGTTTCGTCCTAATACTTTACACGCCTTCGACTAGCTTATCGTCAAAACATAAACAAACATTCCCTGATATACAGATATTTATTAGGCATTTTAAATTATAGACTAATTTATTTCTTAAAAATAATTTTGGCTACGACACGTGTCAAATTGAATGAATGTTAACTTTAGGCAGTTGTGTAAAACTGCAAGTTCATTTGACAGTAAATATTGACGAGTAGTTCTCGAAAGCTGTTGATAGTACTCTCAGACGTGTTCATCGTCAATGGACAAACTTCTGAGAGCCCTATAGATAGCATCTCGAAAGCTACTCGTCAATATTTACTGTCAAATGGACTGGCACCTTAAGAGAGTAGCCGCTTTCGACAATGCGAGAAGCGACGTCATAAGCGAGTCATTCCTGCTTGAAACATGTCATTTTGAAAAGCTTATTTCTCCGTTATTGATGAATTTAAAAAAGAATTTCACCATTTTAGTATATATTGTACTATTATTTAAGAAAATATTCTATTCTCTATTTAAGACGAGTAAATTTCTCCGTTCTACATATAAAAATACAGTCACTTTACAAAAATTTACTCACTAGCATTTACAGGGTGTAATCGAATAAATTTCACTTATTAAACACTGTAAGTTCTTCATCACTTAAGGAATTAATTCTGCAAATATAAATAGTTTATCAAAAATAAAAGAAAACTGACATCACAAGAGCGTATCGTTTTTTGTTTGGAAACCTCTGTTCGTTCTTCAGTGTGTCGTCTGCGATTTTTATAAACACATCATAAAATAATAAAAACTTCAACAAAATTCGGGGTCACTGGGTCAGTATCGCCTGTAATAAAATTCAACAACAGAATCTTCAACCATCTGTTTCATTCATCGACAATAAATACCTCATGATATTCCAAATCTTTGTAAACAAATGACACACTATGTGATTTAATTTATTGATAATTAGTTTGAATTATTACATTTAGTGATCTGCACACTCGGAAAACAAATGAATTAAATATATCAATGCATTTATTTATTTCTTGAATGAATACGTAATAATCGTTTTCGAAGCCTGAACGTAATAAAGTAATTTATTTTATTACTTCCAATTTAGAGGTGACGAGATGCCGTAGTTTTTTCCTTTGTTTGCTCAGCGCTCGGGGGTCCCCCGACGTGTTTTTACGCTGTTTTGTCAACGCATTGACATGTCACAGATGACGAAGGGATACTTTCGACGCAGCGCCCACATACTTTTAGAATGTAGCCATAACTCTAGCCTCTGTTGAATTAATTAATGAAATTATGTTTCTTTTTATTGTTAGGTATGATTCATGAGTATTGTTTTAATTTCAATTTAAGAAATACGTTGATATTACGAATGAATTTGTGAAAAATCTCCGTTCCTATTATGTACTTAAATATTAATAAAAAATTGCTCTATCATTTATTATTACACATAATATACCTGACACAGTCAGGGTATTTAATTCGTAACCAGCGATTCTCAAACATGTAAAAAGTAAATGTATATTTTTCCAGAGTTGTTATTGGCAATTTTCTTATACGTATGTAATAACTTCGCTTCCTTCCATGTATATTAATAGTGGTTACAGTCTGTAACTTAATCGATTACACCCTGTACGTAAGAAAATATAAAAAAAATATTTTTATTTAGAAAGAGACCAAGGTACTCCAATCAACTACAAATATAAAAAGAATTGTTTCCTTGAAATTCAGAAAAAAAATATATAATTTTTGACAAGTGTAGCTCTGTGTAAAAAGTAACTGGCTGGAACGGGTTAATCCAAATGCCAAAATCTGTCAAGAAGAAGAAGAAGAATGGAAAGATTGATGTGAAATCTTTATGCGCATTCTGTATAAGTGTTGTCTTTATTTTAATACTTTTAATACAGGTGAGCAAGAATGAATGATATGCACCTCAGTTAACTTATACTCAAAAATATAATCCACTTCCCAATATTTATTTCCAAGAATTGTCAAAGTCCACGTATATAAGTTGCACGTTACTTGACAACATTGACGTTGACAATTTTTGCAATCTAGTGTTACTGTGATAGAAGGTATGCCGTTGAATAAAATAGAGCTTCAGCCCCCTTACCCCCCCCCCCTCCCCGTGAATGCGCTACTGCAACGACGAAAGTTCACTATATTGAGGTGTTTCGCAATAGGGTCGTGACATGTTCTGTATAGCGAACAAGTGATTGAAGGTTTCATTCACATGGTATTCTACCTAAGGGCGATTTCAAAACCACGTGATCTTGTGTTTTAATGTCATCTATAAATCGTTTATAAAACAGAAAAAATGTTTTTTATTGTAATTGGTATAAAGAAACTGTTACTTTGATTTCTTTATGCGCACCTGTATAAGCCGTATTTTTTAATCGTTTGAGCTGTTTAGTTAAATAATTCAATGGTTTTCGTATGTGCCCCAAAAGAAAAAGAACTTATTTCTAACCTGCGCCGTGTCGTTTCAATTCTCGTTCCTCGTTTCGTAAATGGTGATAATTAAAGTTGAAGCGTCGACGTACGTGTGATGGCGCTGCGCACGTTCCTAACAAAGATGGGCCGACACTGCGCTGGTCGCGACTAACTTCATGCCGGTGTGCGCATTTTTAGTAGCGGCCCTGCCTTTGATAGTGTTGGACGTTTCGTTCCGTTTCGCGTCGAATATCGCGTCGAAATCACGTAAATTACGAGAAGAACGGCCGGAAATGTCTCAGGCGTCGCCGCACAGCAAGCGGCAGTCCGCCAGGCAGCTCGTAAGTATCAGATTTGACGTTTTTCGGTCCGGAAGAGGGTCGCCATGATGTGGGATTTATTCATCACGTAAACCGAGAGCGTTTTGTTTCTCCGCCATCGCTGCTGCGGAGGCGTGTGCGTGTGTGCGTATTGTTGTTTCCGATTCATCGAACTGTCAAAGTTTTGACGTAATTACGTTCGTATCAAAGTCAAAGCTTCGCGACCAGCCTCCAGGTGCAAATCATTAATTTAATTTTCACCTGAAACCGAACGCATGACACGTCTCTCCTTGCTTCCACATTGAAACTTATTAGTAGCACGCGTCGGGATGCCTCGTCAAACAAGCGAAATTTTATAGTTTCACGTGCTTCATATTCGTAAGGCCCGCCACAGATTGACGTGCATGTTCGCAGGTCACGCTTGATCATTCAAAAAAAAAACATCTCGTTTGATCTATGGCGAGTAGGTACAGGTAGGCGATGTTGACTCTTATTAAATTTTATTTTTTCACTTGCCTCAAATTCATAAGGCCCGCTACAAACAGACGCATATGTTGGCAAAGATCGTGGGTAGGCATAATTGATCGTTTAAAGCGGTGTCTAGTGTGGCAAGTGTAGTTTCATGTGTTCAAACGTTTCAAATTTATAAGACTCGGAGCATGCTCGCGGACATCACAGGCAGACATACTTTAGCGTTTAGAAAAAAAATTATTACCTCGCTGCACTATGACACCTTAGTTAAGCTCTCATTACGTTAAACCTGCCACAAACCGACGTTCATGCTCGTAGAGATGACAAGCAGGCATATTTCATAGTAAAAAGAGACAACCAAGGAGAACAAAAGGTTGTACTAAAAAAAGGAGCGTCTGTCTTTGTCGTACTCGTAATTTATTTGAATGACTTTAAGAAATTGAAAGAGAGAGATCAACTTCAACAATTAAGTAGTCGCACTAAGATAATTGATTTCTTCATCAGGAAGAATTATTTTTGCGGACAGATTGTAAAACGCATTTCAATTTTAAACTATTTGAGTGTTCGTGTTATTTTTTTTTGTTTATTTGTGTAATTTATTTTTAAATAAATGCTTCGATTTTGATGCATAATAAATAAGTTCATCCACAGCCGGCACAGGTTTCTATTTAATAGGTGTAACTTACGGCGACCAGTACCCGGATACCCATTTATTTACATAAATGGAACCGCTTCTTCTGTATAAATACCCAACAATTACCCGTCACCCAATACTCAGTAAGTTAGGTAGTTATCGTGTATTGGGTCATTGTCAGGTACCGAGATAGAAAAATTATCGTATTGATATCCCAAATTGTAACTTTACGATCTAATAGCAAAGCGCATTTAAACTTTAAAACATTGAAGAGTTCGTGTTATTATTTTTGTTCGTTTATGAAATTTATCTTTAAATAAGTGCTTTGATGCATAATAAACAAGGAAGGACGTCCGTTTATTTAAATGGAACCGGTTCTACTTTATCAAAACCCGATAGTCATCGAGTATCGGCTTTTTGTCAGGTAGCTGGTAATACCCGGATACCCGGGTAGCAAAATTATCGGGTATTAGTATCCCTAATTGTAACTAGGGATATGTAATGCAAACAGATTTTAAAACGTATTTAAACATTTGAGTGTTCGTGTTATTCTTTTTATTATTTAATTGTGAAATTTATCTTTAAATAAATGCTTTGATGCAAAATAGGAAGTTTATTTAAATGAAACAGATTCCCCTTTATGAATACCTAATACCCAATAATTACCGGATACTTGGTAAATTTTCAGGTAGTTATCGCATATTGGATACTTGTCGGGTACCAATCACGCGAACCCGCATAGTAAAATTATTGGGCATCTGTGTTCCTAGTTACGATTAGGGATATCGATACCCGATAATATCTATTACAATATCGGACACCCGGGTAGCAAAATTATCGGGTATCGGTATCCCTAATCGCTACAATTAAGGATGCTAATGCTTGATAATTTTGATACCCAGGGACTCATTATTGGAATAACAAAATTATCGGGTATCGGTTTTCTTAATTACAATTAAGGATACCCACACCCGATAATTTTGCTACTTGATTAGTACCGGATATCTGACAACTACCAGAATACCCGAAAGCCATCGAATAACAATTTGACAATTTTGAAAATCTATCATAGAAATATCCGAAGTAACTGATACTCCAAATAAATTACCCTTAATAGTTAATAAAAAAAACTTCTGACAGTTTAAGTTTCAAAAAGTGTAAAGTTATCTTAACCTGATGAAAAGTTATCTTCTCAAAATAAAGAGCAATATTTCACAAAAGCAAGCAGTATTAAACTGATTCAGATTAGATGTGATTCAGAAAAATTTGAACACGTAAAGATCGAAAGACGCGATATTTAACATCAGAAGGTTACTCGGTGTTATCATCATCAAGTATCGGGTAGTTATTGGGTTTGGGGTATTCACAAAGGAGAACCGGTGCCATTTAAATAAGAGGGTACGTGGGTATCTGTCGTCATTCGTGATTGTAACCGGCGCTGGTTTCTTTCATATATGTATATTGTTGCCAGAAATATGAAAAGTGCAGTAATAATCAATTGAAATTATCAATCGTATATGTGGTAGGGATGTCATACCCACATGTTTGAACTACCCGTATACCCGAATGAAATACTCGGATGTCCACATCAAGTTCGAGTATATTATATGAGCTCGGGTATCCGTACAAAACTAAAGTTTGAATCAGTGTTGCCAAACTGTAAACCCGAAAAATCCCTTTTGTTCTGACAAAAAGGTTTTTTTTATAGGTGAAAATCCCTTTCTGCATTCAAAACATTTATCAGATCAAACACTAAATTATTAAATAAAACAAAAAAAAAACTTTCCATCAAACAAAACAAAATTAATTAATTAATTTCATTATACAGTCGCGAACGGGACACTATTTTACAGTATGCAGCTGTCAACGACAGTACTAAACGTTGTACATCCTACAGCTTCGGTTATAATGTCATAATAGGATAATACGAGGATAGATCGGAAAGTTTCTACAACGAACCAGAAGAAAGCCCTTCGTGCGTATCCTACTCACTAGTTTTGAAAGCTCCATTGTTCGTACAACTACTGTCAAATTTTCAGAGCGATCACGAATAAACTAAAGTCGTTACTGTCGATCAAATTAAACAATTCATGCATTTTGTAAATCACGAATAAAAACGAGTTCCACGCAGTGGTAAAGCATTTATTTTTGAAAGGCTTAAAAGCTAAAGAAATATAAAAACGGAATTAGACGATGTTCATGGTGAGTCTTCTCCTTTATATGCAACGGTTGCAAACTGGATTGCTGAATTTAAACGGGGTCGAATAAGCATAGAGGATGCACCGTGCTCTGGCACGCCAAAAACGACCACCGATTAACAAATTATTGGAAATGTCGAAAAAGTTGTGATGAATGATCGGCGAGTAAAGTTGAGAGAGATAGCAGAGGCAATAGACATTTCATGCGACAGCGTACATTGCATCTTACATCAACATTTGGACATGAGAAAGCTTACTGCTAGATGGGTGCCACGTATGCTGACAATCGATCAAAAGCGAGTTCGAATGACCATTTCTCAGCAATGTCTAGACTTGTTTAAACGTAATCCAAAAGATTTTTTGCGATGTTTTATAACTGTCGATGAAACATGGATACATCACTACACTCCGTAGACCAAAGAGCAATCAAAGCAGTGGACAGCACGTGGTGAATCAACTCCAACACGGGAGAACAATAACAGGCGAATACTATGCGTCGTTATTAGATAGATTGAACAAAGAATTTCGCAAAGAAAAAGTTTCAGTAGCACCCGGATAATGCCCCGAGCCACAAGTCGGCAATTGCGATGGCGACAGTACACCAATTACGATTCCAATTAATAGATCATCACTACTCGCCAGTTTTGGCTCCGTCGGATTTCTTCCTGTTTCCAAATCTTAAGAAATGGTTGACCGGAAAGAAAATCTCATCGAATACTGAAATCATCGAAGCTGTAAATGGATATTTCGAAGGCTTAGATGGTTCCTATTTTCGTGAAGGGTTGAAAGGTCTTGGAAAGCGTTTGACTAAATGTGTAGGGCTGAAAAGAGACTATGTAGAAAAATAAGTACGATTTTCCCCAAAAAGTTGTTTTCTTCCATCTCGTTCTAGTCACTTGCCAATCTATTCTCGTAATGGTATTTCACCGAATATTACATTTTCCTGAAGTCGAAAAGTACGACCACACGGCTAGATTTTGAGCATTCTAGCTTCAAGATATGGCCCGTTTTCTATGTTCGCCACTGTCTATCGTAATCGGAGAAACCGACTATACTCTAAATTTTAATTAATTGAAGCTTGCTTCAAAATGAACTTTTGTCATTTGGACATTAATGTCACAAAACAAATAAAAATATCTCAAATAAATGCAATTCAGATGACAATAATTCAAACGCGATTGAAAGACGGAATCAGCATTTAAGCATTTGCAACTGAATTCATTCATTTCGTTTGAAATATGAACCAGATTTTTCTCACAAAAGTTTTGACATTACGTAAATATCAATAATTATTTAATTATAAAGTACCCCTGAAAGCGTGTGCGCCTGTAAAAATTATTCTTTTTAAAGGAATCATTTACGCTTTTTGTTATTAAAAAAATCGAAAAAGAGTAAAACGGCCCCATCTGTTAACACTAACAAAGTGAAACAAATGTCATAATATAGAAAAAATTCGTGAAATTGATTTTTTTATTGATGATATAATGAAAAATGTTTTACCGATCATTTGATAATTCCTCTTTTCCAAAAAGTAAAATAACAAAGACAGATCTAATGGTTGGCGCTACAAAGAAGAAATACAAGGCTTCAAACTCTTTAAAAGTTCCTCAAAATAATCGCTTTCAATAAAAAATCCTTTTGTCTCTTTTGGATATAAAAAATCTTCAAAAAACGATATAAATTCCTCAAGTTGGCAACTCTGACACGAGGCTCGAACCTATGCGAGTACAATGGCGTAGCGATCGGGGGTACAGGGAATCCAATTGTACCAGGGCGCAACATAAGTCAAATTTAACGTCATATTCAACAATCGTAGTATGTAGAATAAAGTAAAAGGGGCGCTATATTCCAACAATAAAGACCAACTTTGTATTAATGTTCCATTTTCTTTTGAAATTTCTTTTAATCATGCCCATGAAAAGGAGGAAAGCAATGCCTGGGCCCAGTACTTGTTAAGAATGGCGTCTTTTTATTCTCCACAGTCTGTGGCACAAATATACAGGAATGCTACTCTTCAGGTGACAAAGACCAAATGACTTTAAAGAAAACATGCTACGAACTGAAGTGTAACTATGAGAAACCATTGGAGATTTGGAGATTCATCGCAATTTTGGCGGTCCTCTGTTTGGTAGACAAATTCTGTCTCTGGTGTTTCTAGAGATTTTTGTGTAGTAGTTGTCTTTATTTTCTTTTTAAGTTTCATGGGTAATTTTTACAAGAAGAATAAAATAACTAACGTAACTAAACATCTAACTAAAATATACCATGTTGTGTTCCGTGAGGTGGGTTCTATTTTTAGATTGATCACGCCATCTATAGAGCCAGCCATTATTTACCAGACTTGCCGTAGATGGGGATAAATTCTGCCAGAATATTCACTACTTCTTCCACGCTATTCTCGAAAAAGTGAAGTTGTATACTATAAGGAGGAGCGGCGGGCTTTTTAAATCAGTTTTATTTAGTGAAATGTTTGTGCGAATATACCGAATTAGTAGAACGATTAAGGCCCGGTTTTTTCATCTCCAATTAACTTTATCTAGCGATTAATTCCCATAGTAACGATTGTGATCACAATTGTTACTATGGGAATAAACCGTCACATAAAGATAACTGGAGGTGAAAAAACCGGGCCTAAGTTATAGAAACATTATTTGATAGACAAGTGTTGCAGTTCATTATTATAGTACTTGTATTGTATTAAGCGATCGTCAACATTAGAGTGCTTTTAAAATTCACCGACGATTATATTGTGAAGTCTTAACAATAGTTTCATTTTGAGTTGCATATTTTGCGCGTTCTTGACTAAAATCTTTTGATTTGTGTATGAACCTTGTATCTAGAATATAGAGCACAATAGATGTAGCATAATGATCAAGCGAACGTTTTGTGTTTTATCTTTTACTTTATAATATAGCTTACCCTATATCTGTCGTTTTTCAAGTTTCAGTGAAACAAATGCTTGTTTTAATTCAGGGAGTTCTCTCAAGTGATAGGCGAAATTCTGTTTTAATTTTGAACAATGGCATAACTAGAAATCAAACCGCCGGGTTGCTAAATTTTTAGTGGTGCTTTTATTATACAGGGGTGAATCACTAAACGCCCCTTCTTCGTAAGCTAGTCAAACCGACGCACCTTGGGGGGTATTTCGAAAAACTAGTCACAACTTTTATTTTAAAATTTTGAATTAAGCTCAAAAATTATATTGAATAATTTAACCCAACCTAACCCATGTGGACTACGTAGTTGATTACCTACTAAGGTGTTTTCTTTTTCTGCCCATTCGTTCAGAGTAGTTTATGGAGTTTAAGTTTAATTTTAAATATGAGTCTTATTTTCTCATAAAAAAATGGGTGCTACAGTCTATTACTACTCATGGATTTACAAAGGTTTATGTTCTGATTAAAAAAAAACTTATAAATTACCTTTTTATAATCAATGGACCATTTTGTATCTATTAGCGTACAAAGTTTAAAAAAAGATACTGATGTAAATTTAGATGTAAAATGTTTTTGGTCAACTTTTCAAACTTTTAAATTACTATGAAACAGCGATTCTTAACCTGTGGGGCGGGGACCATGGGGGTTCGTCATCTTCTCCCAGGGGGGCCGCAATTTTTCGAAGAAAGTCATGGTGACCACCTGAAAATACCGATAAATAATAATTAGAAAATAATAAAAGCACGGTCATTTCAAGTACGATAACAATAATGAAAACTAAAATTTTTTATTGTAAATCGGTTTTGATCGCAGGACGTCACGATTCAAACTATTAATAATGAAAACGTTAAGTTAACTGTACCTATAACTCCAAGTAAATTTCTGGAGGTCCGCCGCAACAAAAAATAATATTGAAAGGGATCCGTCTGCCTAATTTAACATTTTATCGAGGAGACATTATTTTAGATTCTGAGTGTACAAATGAATGTATAAAAATAAATAAAATATGTGTTTTGCAATGACGTTTTTGTGTAATGTTTCTATCAATGAAGTATTTTTTGTTAACTTTTTCCATTTGCAATTAATTATTCCAAATACCTCTGGACCAAGTATATATTTATTGTACGTATCACATAGATTTTTACTAAATTTTCTTAATCGAATTTAATTAGGTATTAGGTAAAATACGTCAAAAAGTAAGTAATGTAATATATTTTTATAAATGATAATATACAGGGTTACAACTAATTAAAGGGGCACTATTGGAATAAAACATACAAAGACGGTTAAATTACAAAAAGAGTTGTGCTATTTTGGGCTCTATTAAATTACTTCAATATCTCTTTTAGATTACGAATTAATTTAAGTTAATTTAATTAGTTGTAATCCTGTATATTAAATTATTTACATAATATTATATTATTTACTTAATCACGCAATTTAATATAATTTTCCTATTTTCATAATTTCAAGTCAAATAAAACTAATAACGTTAATTTGATAATATTTATTTAATGAATCATTTTCCTATGTATGAAGATGATATGTAGGCGAAACAATTGTTATGGTGCCATCTAATAAAAATTATTAATAATTAAATATGGTGGTATAAATAATTAATGTTGCTAACAATTAAGAAGTTCAATGCTTTAATATTAATTCGAATTCTTTAATATTTTGTGCATGTAAACACAAAACGTCCTTCATCTTAATATATAGGGTATTTTTCAACTTGATGCAAAAAAATTAATGGCGTATGTGGTACGAGATATTCTCACAAATGCATCAAAATTAAAAGGAAAAAAAATTTTAAAAATCATACCGACATCCGGCGAAATGTTTAGAACCGCTGGACATAACGGACGGTGACCTTCACTCACAATAAGTGTTCGAAATTCCCCCCCTGCACGAGACGTAAACATACGTCGGCTCGACAAAGCAGGGATTCACATGCGTTACGGAATTGGTTCTGTTTTCGGATATTTTCCACTGCGTGCGTTGAGTTGTATTTACTTCTTCGGCGTACGCTAGATTTTTTTAAATGTCCCCACAGATAGAAATCTAATGGATTAAGGTCTAATATTTACTAATATTTAAATTTACATCCTCTAGGAGTCCCGGCAAATTAGTTTGCAAGAAACGTAAATACACCATTTCGTCCAAGTGATTAAGTAAAACAAATAGACTAATTAAAGTGCCGTTTAACATTGTCGAAAACTACGGCGCCGCATTGTATGAGGATTTTTTTTGCCCGCACTGCATCCCTTGTAAACACTGATTCGTCATAACGCTGTGCATACAAATGTCTTGCAGCCGACGCATATTGACCACATTCGCCGTAAATTAAAATAATGTCCACAAGAACAGTATTGGAAAATTCGGCCATGTTTTCAACGCGACAAAGTACAGCTGACAACTGACCCACTTAACAGCCGATGCTGACATCAACAACTTTCTCCGAAGACGTAATTACGTCATAAAAATAAACCAGGGACTATCAAACTGTTTCATGGTTCGCCAAAACCATTTATTATCTCTAATATTTATTAATCAATTGTTATAGAAAAACTGCTTCATTCTATCACTTTTAATGTAAGCGTTAACTGGTTTCAATTTTTGTATAAAGTTAAGAGACACCCAGTATTAGGATAAGTAAATGACATGCTTATAGTTTTAAAATAACCTATATAATAATTTTTTTGATACATTATTAAATAAGAATATTACAGAATGTTAAAACTGTGCAACGCATTGTAGGCACTTTTTTATTGCTGTGAAAATAGAGTGTAAATTCACTCCAAAAGATCGTGAATAATTTGCACAGGAAACATCTTTGTCTCTAATAGGGACGGTTAAAGTATTTATTTCTAAATAATGGGTGTAACCTGTAATAGTAATTTACAAACAACAGTTATATTTAATAGGTTGCAAATAATAGTTTCGGAGACCACATTTCTGGCAGCATAAACGCAACCTGTAACTTGACAGTTCTTTCTATCGGAGAGTAGCACAAACCCAAAACAGCAAATTACAGAGACTCAATTTTTTTCGCCGTTTAGGCGGGAATCCATTCGTTTTTATATAGTTGTCACAAACAGCGCTTTATATGTAAGAGTACTTACATAAATATGTACTAATTAATGAGAATTTATGTTTTTGTATATTTATATTTTCTGTAGAGATTTTTAATTTCTGTTGAATATTTTCATATTTTATTCACGCTTGTTTGAAACGTTTTTTTATTTATGAATTTTATGTTTGTTATGTGTCGTGTGTTCATTTAATGTATTTAATATTCTGGTAGTATTAGCTATGGAAGTATTTTGTTTTGTATTATTTTCGTAATAGTTAAAAAATCGATGGAGCATGAAAGAACTAAGTACGAAACTGTTCAGAGTCAGAGTTGAATTTCCCCCTGTTATTAATAACCACTAAACTCTCAAAAACAACCTGCATATGTGTACAGTTGTTTCGTGACACTGGAGGTTCCTAAATAAAACAGTACAATACAACAGGTCAACCTCAAAAACGTACTCTCGAGGTTATCGAAACTGGAAGACACAATGAAGAATGCTCCTCTCACACCTCTATCCACCAATTATCACAACAGATTGAGCTTTCTGTGTGAACGTGCCATAAAATGTTACGTAAAAATGTTTAGCTGTATCCTTGCACGTCAAGATATTTTTTACGGAATTCATTCAGAATTGTTATGAGATCTCAAATATGAAATCATGGCTGCATACGATAAAAAAACACATTTTTTCAATTTTTCTGTCATCAATGTGTGTATCGTAGATCTTTGAATGTATAGAATTGGATGTCCCTTTAGGTGTGACATGAAGGTACTCTGTGATTGTTTTTCGCTCGTCTACTAACTAGAAATTATGATCAACAACATTGGTACCATAAAAATGTCACTTTTTGTGTTCAAAAAAAGTATTTCACCCTAGATAGTCATGATTACACATTTGAGATGGAGGTATTCAAATTTTAATATGTGTTTCGAATCTGGGAAGATATAGGAGCTTCATAAAGAATAAAATCTTCTGAGAAATTAATAATAAAAATTTCTGCCTGTCATTGTATATTCATTATGAAATTTTTATTTTATTCTTTTACGTTACATGATAACTAATTAGCACGCTTATCGATTATCATAGTTGTTCCTGCCCTTCCTGTAACATTGAGTTACAATGCTTACCTAAATAACGAAACAGTTATTTTCCGCAACTGTTATTACCGACAATACAGTGTCAGATATGAGACAGTTACGAGTTCTATACTCAGAATTAAGGCTAAGAATAAACATACTACTTATTTAGGTAACTCCACTAGTGGTCTATATATCTATCCATGTCGCACAATTTACTTTTATCTAGGGATGAAAAACAGTCGAAAATTTTGTTGTTGTTTGAAGTGACGTTTATAAAGGTTAGAAGATAACTGACAAAAGAAAATGAACTAAATGTTCAGCTGTGATAATTTATTTAGAGCATACTTCTATATAGGATTTTCAAATTTAATACTTATCGAGTACCCAGGTAGTTATCCGGGTAACAAATACTTATCGGGTAGCGGGTAATTACCTGAGTACCAATAACGCGCACCCGGGTTGTAAAATTATCGGCTATCGATTCTCTACTTGTTACGTGAGAGTAGTCTTCGTAATGCTGGTCTTAGATATGTGTGAAAATTCGCAAACTCACAAGTGTAGGACAGCACTTGCATAGGCATTTTCAATTGTTTGGGATCATTTGCAGTTTGTCAAAACATTGTGAGTTTTGCGTGCGTGAAGGCTTGCACATAACTTTGTACAAACGTTTGCGCACAAGTGTGGGAGTACCATAAGAGTAAGTTAAAATTCGAATTTCGGCACCTGTATACTTTAGGGGGTACGTTTGTACCAATCACTTATTGTCAGTGAACCAGGCCTGATGCATTGTGGAATTGTTAGTTCAAATGTGGCAGCATTTCTACGATTTACACATACCAAAAACCCTTCTTTCGTCTCCATGTTATATCCTCCGAATATCCACTATTCGCGGACCATACGTCCTGGTGGTATTTCCTTCTCTTCCTTCTGACGAAACAACATTCATTGATTTCCACAGTTCTTCCAACACCACCGATTTGTATCTGATTTGCCACAAAATATTCGTGACAAATATCCTTGCAAAACTGTTTCCAGTCCGCTACAGTTTTCCAACCCAACCGACATGAAGTTAGCCATAATTATTTAATTAAAATCCGTATGGTCCCCGAACTGTATATTTGTCTCAGATTTTTGACGTCACTCTTCAGTATATATTGTGTCACTGAAATTAATGTCAAATTAATGATGAAAATTCTTATAAATATTGTCCGGAAATGATTCTTTAAAAAAATATGGTCCTCGCAATTAAAAAAAATGGTAAAGTGTGAAAATGTTTTTTAAATATTTTTTAATAGCAGATGCCTTGAATATTTGATAGAATAATAAGTGACATTACTAAGCAACATTCAGTATATTTGCAATTATTTTTTAAAAACTCATTTTCAAATGACCATACAATGACTTTTTAAAGAATCATTTCCGAGCAATGTTTATAAGAATTTTTATTATTAATATGAAGAATACAATATATCGCTAAAGTTTGATCAAGTCATTCAGTGATTTAGATCAATTTATCTTAGTACAAATTTGCTTCATTAATAAGCCTTTCAAAGATATTTTTTTTAATTTCAATTTTTTAGAAAAACTCGCTAATTTTTTGAGATACTATAACAAAAACGTAAGTATAAAAATAATTTTCAAAATGACTGCCAAGTGTTTCAATACATTTCCGGCCATTTTTCTCAAAATTGGTGTACTTTAGCGACATGTAACAAGTTTGCGTTTTTTAAAACAAATGAATTATCGTTTCAAGAAAATGAATAATTTTTCCAAAATATTCACGTAAAAAAAGTACGACAATAAACAAAAGAATGGTCAGGGTTTCTAGAGCGCCGCGTATACGTTCCGATGAGAATAAGCAGATATTCAGATTCAGTAATAAAGAAACTCCAAAATATGAAATTTCAATTAAATAGCTCAAAAAATTAGTAAGTTTTCCTAAAAAAAAAATTGAAATAAAAAAATTATCTTTGAAAAGCTATAACTTATTATTGAAATAAATAATAAATTGATCTAAATCGATTTATTTTGATCCAAAGGAGCCACCCTTGAAGTGTGTCCCATTATTGAATAGGCTTCCGGTTGGAACCGCGTCACGATTTTTCTACTGCCGACGTTTCGTTCTCCCATTCTTTACCGGACACTCAGTATGTATGAGTCGTACAAAGTGAATTTGTGACTGTATTAGTTTTAAATACAGATTGATTCAGGGAAATAGGTAGATGGAAGTAAATTCGAAAGAAATCGTTTAAAGTAGGGGGGTTCCTAGCACACGCACAGCTGACACCCCCGTTCATGTTCAGTTCGAAACGTGAAGTTATAAGTATAATTTCGTTCTCATATGAATTACAAAGATTGATCTACAAATAATATTCTCTTATTATTCTTTCGCTTTCTTATATTGTTTTCGTTTGAATTTGGTTTCAATTATTGTCATTTACTTTTATTTGTTTATTTATCCCAAGAATTATTTTTTTTTAGTTATTCCAAGAATTCCAATAAATTCGTATACCATACCTGAGAAAGAACAAATTATAAAATTGTATTACCAGGGTTTCTCAATTGAAAGAATTATTAATGGCCATTTGCACCAAGCAATTGAAGCTCAACTTAACTTAAGCGTCACTTAGAATATCACTAAAATATCACTTTATAAAGACCAATTAAATTTAAGCTCAGCTTAAGAGTTCGATGCAAATGGCCATAATTCTTTTAGAGAAACATGAAAATCGTCCTACTCCATCTGCGACAAGTATTCGTAGAATTAATAAAAATTTTGAAAAATATGAATGTGTAATTCCAATGAAACATAAAAAAACAGAAATTAAATAATGCAAATGAGGTACAAGATGGTTAGTTAGGTATGTACTTAGCAGAAGCCGGGGCCGATTTGAGCATCTGTTTTATAACCTAAATCTATACCTCACCATTCTTTTTTTACTAGAATTTGAGTTCAATTTACTTTCGTTTTATAAAAAATCATTCACGTTTTATAACCGAAATGAGATTTTGAGAAATTGTTTTTTCTGTTATTTTAGAATCTTTCGTTATATTAAATTCAAAGATTTATCAAACTAAAAAAACCGTGAAACTTATTGTGAATTTTACTACTATTGGAGTAATTCTTTATTTATTTATTTTTATAATGTATGTAGAACTGTTTTATAATTAGAAATATAAATGTAAACATAAATGTTTTGCAAACGCATTTAGAACCATCTTTATAGTTTATCTGCTTCACTGTTAGTAAACAATATTGTAAATTAAGTATTTTTTAAAATCCTATACAGAACAGGTAATAATTCTTTTTGATGCAATTTATAAATATTTATATTGAAACATTTTGTTGAAAATAATTTTATTGACACTATAAATACTTTTACTTTATTATTAAAACTTGTACTAGTAGTACATTTTAAGAATTATTAATTTATTAAATATGCGTTCTTTGCTACTTAATGCTTGGCACTGCTCACGGTCGTCCCGAATATACTTGAGGTACGCGCCCGCCAGCCTATTTGGCTGAATCAATCTGTATGTATTCTTTCGAAAAAATGCCGAATAATTGTCGTAACCGTTTCAGTTTCTTTGTTTTTTTTTGCAATACACTTTTAGTTCTTATTTTGTATTTAAATTACAAATCAATACGTATACCTATTATAAATAATAAAATATTGTATTGTTCATAAATAAAAGTTGAATAAAGTAAATATATTTGCTACTTTCTTGAATTTTATTTAATGTTAAATACGTTAAATAGGTAGCCATAAATATGCTTTGTCCATGAATTTTTATTATGCAATGACAATTAGGCGACTTTATTTCACTTTAGGTGGTTGGTGACACTGAGTATAGGGAACACCATATCCCTTACTTTTGTCAGAAACCAGTGCGGCCCGCTGATATTTCATACAACTTTTAATTGTATCTTTCGCATGAACTTGGAATAAGCACCCGATGAAGTAGGAAAAACATTGGGTACTCGAGTACTACCCGTATAATTGTTACCTGGGTGTCCTTTTTTTTCTCGTTATTACCCAAGTATAAACTTGGTATAACTATATTTAAAACTATACTTATACCAATAATTAATAGTTTTAACTATAGTTATGTTAATACTTAGTTTATCCAATCATTGTAAAACTGGCCCTAAGTTAAAATAACCAAATTTATACGAGTTTCTAACTTACAATGTACCCGAATTTATATAGGTACCAATACACGATGAATTTTGTTTCATGATACAATATTTCAGCAAAACTTAAATTTTGAGCGTGTTTCCATTTAAATTTTAAGTGGAAACAGTCGCGAGACACAAAATTTAAGTTTTGCTGAGATTTTGTATCGTGAAACAAAATTCTCATGTAAATATCTCATCGTGTATTGGTACTTTATAGGTCGGTACTTGAATTTATACGGATACCTGTGTCAAAACCTGGTACGAGTATCCGAAATCATATGATATACGTGAGCACGATATGGGAATCCGGGTTATTCATTCGGGTACCCGGTTAGCTCAAACATACGGGTCTGGTATGGACATTGCTTTGCAATCCTTGCAAACCCTAGAACTACGCCACTGATTTTGAAGTGTTTCGTATCGCCTTGTGAAGTCGTATATAATCACCAAAGGAAATAAATATAAACGTCGAAGTGTGTCAGAAATAACTGTTATTAATAAATAACATGTGGCCTAATTGATTTGTTAATTGTACAAGTGAGGCGCTGTCGAACAACGAAAATTAATTGTGTCCTTGTGTGTTTTTGTAGGTGTTGTAAGTTAGGCGCTCGTAAAAAGACGAAAGCAGAGAGTGATAGATTCCCTATTCGATGAACGCCTTCTGATCCTCCAGCGAGCGCTTAAAGAGCCGTCGGCGCGTATCCACGGCGCAGGTCCGATCTCACCCCGTCGCCACTGCATCGCTCCGTTCCCGATCTGCGGCCAGTACCGCAAAATGGCGTATAGGGGTAAAAAGCTGCTGCCTCCATCGGAGCGAGAAAATTACGTATCCCGAATGGTACGTAAAAAATTGCTTTTGATTGCACGCCTCTGTGTGTTTATTGTCAATGGCAGAGCGTTCGGTTCTGTGCTCGAGGCATACACGGCCACTTATACAAAGCAGCTATCGATTTATCGGACACCGGCATCGTAATTTTCTTCTCGCCTCCGCGGCCGGAAACTTTCGTCAGACTCCACCATCTATAATAATCTAGATGTAACAACATTAAAATTTACAAACAAGTGCAAGTTCACGGCAGACAAAGCCACGACGTCATTTATTTATTCCGAGTTGAACCAACTGCAAAGACACGATGCGACCGACTCTCACAAATACGTAAAGTCTGCGCCGCGTAGCGTGAAGAAAGGCGTACTCGCGCACCGTGAATAATTTACGTGATCATTAAACTTGCGTGACAATGTCATTAAAGTCGCGATTATTTTATGGAACACCCCGTAGATTACTACATTTTTGGATTCGGTACCGAATTCTTACCCCACATCGTGATTAGTTGTCGAGTTATAGTTGTCACGAAACGTCTCAAGAAGTCATTGGCTCATTTGAACATTCAAATAAAAATCGACTAAGCATTGGTATGATTAACCAATCAAAATGAAGCGCGTTGTTAACGAACATTTTATTAGTGAAGTGCAAATCACTCATTGGGCATCTAAACCTTACAGGAGTGGCGTATTATTAAAAACCAATCGTGTTACTACCACTTAACGTCTTATTGGTCAAATTAGAAATCAACCAATAAACATTTAAACGTTGGGGGCGTCATTAATTTGTGAAACAATGATTTTTCTGTGACAACTTAGCCACGAATTCGTTGTCGATATTGTTTTTTTTTTCTCTTTTTTCTTTTGTTTATTACATTATACGAAGTTAATAAATTTTGAAAGAGGCTTCGTTTCTCTTGCAAGTATGACACGTTTTCCAGTTTTTTTTCATGATGACAGGGCATATCTTATTGACCAAGTTAGAAATTCAAATAAAACTTGATCAACGAACGTCTGCAGTAAAAAAACATAGCTAATACTGTAAATCAACAATTTTTAACGTGGCAACCTCTGCATCGTGTAGATTAAATATGAAGTAATAAGTTTCATAACGACATAAAATATATTTCGTTCTCATATTGTTAGAAGACTTGATTGGTAGTCTAACATGATTGGTTTTCGAGTTACAGTCGTTGAAAGATTTCATTGGCTGATTTATATATTTAAATAATAATGAATACCTAAACGTTGGCGTAATTAAAATAATCGAAAGCGCGTTGTTAATCAATATTTTATTGGTTAATATTAAATGCAAATAAAAACCGAACGATTGACATGTGAACTTTGGAGAAAGGGCTTATATCTAAAAATCCATCAAAACGAATCGCCTCGCTACGATAGTCAACATGTCATTGGCTAAATTAAAAATTGACCAATAAACATTGGGTGCGTGCCTAATATTGTGACCCAATGACTTCCTATCCCAGTATCCTGTGTATATTGCTTCATCTTGGCGCCTCTTTTGTTCACTTGTTAAAACGAAGGTGTTTGTTTCTCAATAATTTAAAAATAAATTAAAAGTCGATCAATGAATGTCTAAAGTGCAAAGCAGATAACCAATAAACCAAGCCAATGACTTAACGTCAACCCGAAGTTACTACGCATCTTGAACATGGTGATCTCTTATATCGTGTAGAGTAATTAAAAAGCAAAGAAACACAATATCTTCCGCTAGAGTCGCAGTATTTGACGAGATTGATTTTTAAGTTGTTCGTGATGACAAGGTCGCAATTGGAAGCGTAACTTCATCGTTACTTCCATTGGTTCATTTAAAGATTCAAATAAAAATCGACCGATGAACGTCTGAATTTCAAAGGCGTGAGTAACACTGCAAGCCAATAGCTTTCGACGTGGCCCGCCTCCGAAATTGTGGTCGAATTTTTACATATTTTTTTTCATTTTCAGTTCAGACAAGTACAAGTGAAAAAGTGGGTTTACATATTCACAAAACTTCTAAATATTTAGACATTTCCATAATGACTTCCGCAATAATATGTAACACGATTGGTTTTCAAATTAATCATGAACTTTCGAATGCTAGTAGTAGTGTAACTACTACCAAACAACAACTTTCGACACAGATTGTCTTTCTATTCTTTTATATTTTGTCAGTATGCCGTCATGTTAGTACATTCTTTGTATCTCTCTGAAATAAAAGCAGTTTGTTTTGGCATCTGTTGTTACAACAGATACTGAAAGTAGAAAGAAAATAGTTTCACTTCTTATCTACGAGGCGTACTAAATACACTAATCTAAAAATTGGATGGTTTTATGTGTTCTGTATTGTTCCCTGTTCTTTTCAGCGTGAACGTAAACAAAAGAAGCTCTACTCGGAGGATTGGGCGTTGGGCGACGACGAAATCGAGGGTAAACACACATTTTCAATCCAGCTGAAGCTCGAAGACCCCGAGTTTGCCTCGCACAACATGGTGAGGGAAATGCACGGCACCGAACTGAACGTCGCCTACTTCCAAAGAAACGGTTTCAATACGCCCTTGCTCTTCAAAGATAAGACGGGGCTAGGTGAGGCTGGCCCTGACCGATCAATTATTTTCTCGGTATTAACTTGAAAATTTCCGCCAGGCTTACGAGTACCTACCTCAAACTTCACGATAAATGATGTGAGGATGTGCGTCGGCTCGCGCAGAGTTCTCGACGTGATGGACGTAAACACGCAGAAAAACAGCGAAATGACCATGAAGGAATGGCAGAAGTACTACGAAGATCCTGATAAAGATAAGTTATTGAATGTTATTTCGTTGGAGTTTTCGCACACCAAGCTGGAGAACTATGTCCAGAGTCCCACGGTCGTAAGGTAAGAGCTTCTCTGACTGTGTTTATTGGTTTGCAAGCAATGGTTTTCGCAGACAAGTCGATTGGGTTGACTGCGTTTGGCCGCGTCATCTCAAGGAGAGCCAGACGGAGGCGACGAATCTGTTGGAGGACATGAAATACCCGAAAGTTCAAAAATACTGCCTTATGTCTGTGAAGGGGTGTTACACGGATTTCCATGTGGATTTCGGCGGCACTTCTGTTTGGTATCATATATTGAAAGGTAAGACGTTTGTATGGAGAGGATGAATTCAAGCAGCTTTGTTAACTTGGTAGGAAGCAAGGTGTTCTGGTTAATTCCTCCAACCGAACATAACGTGGGTTTATATGAGCGTTGGGTCTTATCTGGTAAGCAGCAAGACATCTTCTTTGGTGACACGGTCGAAAAATGCGCTCGCATAACGTTAACGGAAGGTAATACGTTTTTCATCCCAACCGGCTGGATACACGCGGTTTACACCCCCGTGGACTCACTTGTTTTCGGCGGGAATTTTCTGCATTCCTTCGGTATTGATAAGCAGTTGAAAATCGCTCAAGTCGAAGACACGACGAAGGTTTGTGATGTGGCGCCTACTCTGGGCGGTCATCATTGACGTAATAGTTGACTTTCAGGTACCTCAAAAATTCCGCTACCCCTTCTTTACCGAGATGTTATGGTACGTATTGGAACGCTACGTACATTGTCTTCTCGGACGATCTCACTTGACCACGGGGTCGGACATGCACATACCTCCGGATCGCTCACACGTACACTTAACGCAAGCTGAGTTGCACGGGTTAAAAGTACGTAATACGTCAAGGTTATTGTTAAGGTGCTAATGCCGGCTCTTTTACAGGAAATAGTTTTATACTTGCACATGCTTCCCGCGAATAAAAAAAACGTGCCCGAACTACTCAAGGACCCCGTCGCTTTAATACAGGACGTGCGTACCCTTATCGGACTCCACAGACAGGACGTTCAAGAACTTGCCGTGACAGGCAGACCCATCCTTACAGGTACGCACGCCTACTTACATGAGAGGTAGGAAGTTGAAACATGCCATTGTTTTCTAGTTCCAGAGGATCTTGATGTTAAGCCCAACAAGTTAGGGTATTCCAGGGGACCATATAACAAATCCAACTTCGGTTTCAAAGGACCTAAAGGTGGGCTGAAAGGTACGAAGGGATCGCCCGGAAGTGATAAAGGTGGACCTCGGAGAAGACGTACAAGGTGAGGAAACAATTCAATCGATAAAACAGTACCGGGTCAAACCGGCTTCTTCAGATCTGTAAACAGATTCCCGAATAAATTAATAACGAACATACGACAAAACCCGGCTGTGAATTTCCGGATTTATCAACGTTATTATTTTTGCACGAACCCTTGTAATCTTTCTTGAAGGTGTAAAAAGTGCGAGGCATGTCAACGTAGCGACTGTGGAGAGTGCAGTTTCTGTCTGGATATGGTGAAATTCGGTGGACCGGGTCGTGCAAAGCAGACGTGCAACATGCGACAGTGTCTTCAGCCCATGTTGCCAGTCACGGCTGCCTGTGCACACTGCGGTCTTGACGGATGGGGCCAGACCCCAGTAGTTCCCCTGCAGAAGGGTCCTCAACGTTGCGAAAGTGCCAGCACCCTTATGGAATGTTCTGTACGCAATTTCTTAGGGTAAGCTCTTTTTTCTTTCTCTAATGCGAAAGTATTTCAGGTGTGTTACGAAATCGCTCACCCAGCGTGTGTCCAAAGACTGTGCCCCCAGTTCACCGGCTACATCAATGAAGACATGCCGAACTCGTGGGAATGTCCCGTCTGCTGCAAATCCGGCAAGAACACGGATTACAGGCCGAGGCATTTCCGGGCGCGTCAGAAATCATCCGACATGCGCAGGATGTCGATAAGTTCAGACGCATCGAGCGCCTTCGAAATTAAAACCCAGCAAGAACAACAGAGTGATTCCGGCGGCGAAAACGACAAAGACAACAATGTTGTTAAAGATACGGTGCCTGTAAAGAAAATACGCGGAGGTGAGTGCGAAATAGAGACCAAAGTGCAGGTGAGCGAAGCCCCGCGCAAGCAAGCCCTTCGCATGCAACTCGCGCACCAACTCAGCAGCAATTCCAGTAAGATCCTCAAGAAGCCGATGTATGTGGTTCGGCCTGCGCCCATAATCATGATGAATACACTACCCTCGAGTAACATCGCGTTGGACAAACGATGTGTGCTCAACGTATTCAAGTACCTAACTCCCAAAGACCTATTCGTGTGTTCTTTAGTGTGCAAAACATGGGCGCAATACAGCATAGACCCTAGCTTGTGGAAGAAAATGGATTTCACCCAGAAGCACATATCATCAGAACACCTCAAAGGCATCGTGAGGAGACAACCGGAAGTCCTAATTTTGGATTGGTGCCACATCAATAAGTATCAACTCCCATGGTTGATACAGAGACTGACAGGTTTACGTGAGCTCTCATTGGTGAGTGTTAACGTGAAATCCGTCATCGCGCTGCGCAGTTGTTACTGCGCCCAACTGCAAAGTCTAGATGTGAGTTACGTGTCAGGCTTCAACGATTTGGCCTTGAGGGAAATTCTTGGGCCAAACAACGATTCGAGGCGCGGCCTAACCGATGAAAAGATCCGTTTTCGCAACTTGCGCTCGCTCCGACTAGCCGGTACAGACATCACCGATATTGCGATGCGTTATGTGACACAGTACTTACCCAATTTAATGCATTTAAGCCTCAGTTCGTGCGCGAGGATTACAGATGCTGGAATCGCGCAGCTCAGCACCAAACCCGCAAGTACCGTCGCCAATCTAATCAGCTTGGACTTGAGCCATGCGAAGCTAGTAACTGAACTGAGTTTAGAACATTTATCAAAGTGCGAGAGCCTCGTTCGCTTAGACCTCAGACATTCTACACAGGTTTCCACCCAGGCCTTAATCAAGTTCGCCGCCAAGAGCGAACATAACCTGCAAGTGCGCGACATCAAACTCGTCGACAGACGACAATCGAAAAGTTAATGTAATTTTGTTTTTATTGTTATATAGGTGGGCCGAAAGTGCATGCTTTTTTTATTAAACGGTACATCATTTAATGATTTAATCCAGTGGCTCATATCTTAGGTAAAGGTTACAAAAGCGGCAGAAAGTTGTAGAGGGAGACTGGACCACTGGATACACCAGTCCTCTTTATGCCACAGATTAAGGACGATCATTTTGCAGTCGAGCTTGAGGCGCTAAGCCCACGCGTCTCTTTTGACTTAGGCAGTGTGTGAATTAAACGTATTTAGTTTGTCATGATTAATTAAATAAATGAACTAAGTGAATATTCTTAGTGCAAGTAGGTGTGACATCAATGATAAATATTGTGACACTTTCGGACCATCTGTACATATGTATATGAGAGGCTTTCTTCTATAATTATTTGTTATGTATTATGCCAGAATATTTTAGTTGTTTTCTAGGATTTGAAGACGTAATAGGTTACATGGAGGTTTTTGAAGTAATTTTACTGTAACTATCATCCAGGGCCGGATTTAAATCTCGCTTATTTTTCTTGATTCTTTTTTTTTGGAAGTTCTAAATCTAGCCCTGTTCGGTCACAGGTGAGCCTAGTTTACTGCAACAAAATCACTGAGAAAAGTTTTCCAAAAATCTAGTGAAGCTACCTATCAGACAATAAACATTTTTCGGCGCGTTGTAGAAAACCCTCCTGCCCTTTGTGATAGAGAGAATGTCGAAAAGAGACATCACTGCCTTAGTATAATAATTATTTGGTTCTGTAAAGTTTCTTTACAAAACTTCCATCCTAGTTACTTTCGTGAGTAATCAAAGTGAGTGATCTCGACGTTGAAACCGTTTAAGCAAGTAATGCATTGCTGTAGTGACTGTACAACCTTTGACGTAGTGAATTGGTCGTCGTGTCTTGTGAACGTTCCGTGCAGAAAATAACGCTAGTGACTTACATAACACCAACGTTACTTTTTTATCTTAACAATAAGGAGCACTGTATTACTTGTCGACGTGTATTGTCACAAAAGAAAAAAAAACAGGAGTCCTGTACATATATAAACTTGCATAAACTGGTATGGAATAGTTTACACAGAGCCGCTCTATAAAAATCTAAATCTACCAAAGATAGATTTTTCGATTTAAGTATTGTGATGTTTGTTATAAATACATAAGAGTGTACATAAAGTTTATAAACGGCGTACTGTATTTGAGAACTTACTGTTCGTTATCATTTCACACGGTTTCTGCCGTTCTTAGCTTACACTCGTAGTGCAATCGTTTCTCGTTTTATTCTGTAATATGTCTTGTCTGTCTTTCTTTTTAATTATTGTTCGTAACCGGAAACCGCCTTCATTGTTTTTAGTTTAATAAATTTTCTGTAAGTCTATCTTTTGTGGTAATTGCATCCCCGAATTCAAATTTTTGGCGCTTAAAATTCGGAAGAACGCCAACGTAATTACAATGTACAACAGTCTTTTAATAATTATAATATTACAATAAATTATCATCCTGTAATCAACAATGTTTGAATGTGCCGCTCTACAATATTTTTTTATTGTCCGCACCGTATTGTGTAGTAATTATTACTGATATAATTAATGTAGATTCTTATCCGGTGCAAATTGTATAATAAATTATTTTAACGGACGCATAAAAATGGCACTATCGCTCTACGTGACTATCGATTGATGGCTTCACTATAATTATAATTATTTTCACTTCTGACGAAGCTATCAATCAGTAGTGACACAGAGCGATAGTGCAATTTTTAAATGTCCATTAAAACAATATATTATACGATATACTTATAGATTATGTTGCAAAATGAAAGATTGACAATATTTCAGACGCAAACCTTCGTTCATTGTTGATCACAGTGTATAAGAAATAATAAGATACATGACGCAACCCCAATAAACTAGTAAATTAATTTACAGCGATGTGTGGAAGTTATTAATGACTTTCCAGTAGTTAACACCCTTTGTGGATTAAAATATTGACAACATTTTTGAAATATTTTAGACGTAAATCTTCAAGTCATTGTTGATCACATTATAAATGATTAAAAGACATTGATACGCTCTTTGACATTTGAAGAGAATACATCAAATCTTACGAATTTATGTTTTTGCAAAATATTAAAAATTATCTCACTATATGTATAGTAGGCTGCTAAGTTCACCCCTTGATTAAGCCATAATGTTTGTTTTTGTTTGTGTTTTACAAAGGAACGCACTTAGAAGTAACTCTTAAAATTTGAATTTGGCGCCTGTCATTGCTACTTGGAAAAGTTTGATTATATGGACAGATTGAAATTTGTGCTCTACAGTTTGCATGCTTAGTTAATATTCATATTTTATATCTTTTCTGTCTTTTCAAAAATTAAATTACCTAGTACGTGTTTGTACCACGCTATTATTTAAATTTATACTTAGAGTGGTTGTTACCGAAAGACAAAAATGCAGCATTGCTGCGCGAAGTAAACAAACGTGGTATATTAAACACTTATTAAAATGCCATTCACTATGCAACACCACATAATTGTCGTAATGCCAAACTTCCAGAGGTTATTGCTTATTAACTTGCGTTCACGATCTACTAGATTTCACAAGACAAATCCCTTAACCGGCCTAGGCAATATTTCATTTCACGCAAATTTTCCAAATTTGTTGCTGTTTATCTAAATAACAAACACCAGAAATAGCGAAAGAAGGAAACTACATTTCAGCAAGAAAATACAACTGCACTTGGCATAAACTGCTTGAGCTTGACATTAATTGAAAATGACGTTTTGAATATAATTTGCGATTTTATTGGTAAGTGTCGCCAACGGAACTAATAAATTACGCAGGACGGATAAAGACACGCTGCTTCGTGAAATCTAATAGGTCGTGGTTGCGTTGACACAACCAGGACGAGCACAATAAACCTAATTGACTGTGGTCAAGAGTTCTGGTAAAAAAAGATTCATACCACAGGGAGGGGCGGATTAGGTTGTTAACAACTAATTGTAATAGTAAACCATAGAACGGCGAACAACGCCCTTAAACTATGATTTAACCTATTAACATTTGCCATGACAGTTGAGGTTAAAGCGATCAGTTAAATAATGATGATAATTGCTTATGTTTAACGTTATTTCCTGATAAGTACATAAACTACGTTCACTTTGTTGTGAGAGTAGAATAGGTTGGTAGGCCCGGAGGGGAAGAACAGCTTAGCAGCTGAGGTGAAACAGCGTGTGTTGTGAGCTGGATGTAAAAAGCAAATTAAATAAAACTACAAGAACTTTGGGCATGATAAATTTTGTCGGCAAGTTGATTCCAAATAAGTCACTCATTTTAGAACCCCTTACTTCATTATTAAAGAATAACGTTTCGTTTGTTTAGGATGTATATCAAAAAGACGCCTTACTACAAATCAAGAAACATTTAGAAAATAGCCCATCACTTTCTTTTTATGATCCAACAAAACAAATAATCATTAGTGCAGATGCTTCCTCTTACGGTTTAAGAGCAGCATTAATGCAACAAAATAAAGATACTCTTGAAATTGTTGCTTATACATCGCGTATGTTATCTCCAGCTGAACGTAGATATGCACAGATCGAAAAAGAAACGTTAGCTTTGACATGGGCAGCAGAGAATACATTATTGGTGTTCCAATTATTCTAGAAACGGATCACAAACGTTTGTTACAAATCTTACAAACAAAACTGTTAGACGAACTATCTCCCAGATTGCAGCGTTTTCGAATTTGACTAATGAGCTATAATTTATAAGATATTTTCACCAGGTAAACAATTAGTTGTAGCCGATGCACTATCTAGAAACCCGTTAGAAAGAAAAAGCAATAATGAAACTGAAGAATTATCTAGTGAAGTTGACGCCTATGTTCGTTCGATGATTTATAATTTGCCTATAAAAGAAAATTTTTTATCTAAAATCAGTTATGAATAAGAAATTTGCAAAAAATTGAAACAATATTCTTGGCCAAATAAAAATAAAATTTCTGACTCATTATTACCATATTATCAACACCGACACGATATTTCAATTGATGAAGATTTGTTGTTAAAAAGTTCAAGAATTATAATACCATTCTCATTACAATTAAAATGCTTAGAATTCATCCACATGGGCCATCAAGGTGTAACAAAATGTCGTGAAAGAGCGAAAATGTCCGTTTGGTGGTTAGGTCTTTCAACGCAAATTAAAGTTCTAATAAGAAATTGTCCGAAATGTGTAGAATTTAGAATTAATCCTAAAGAAACCTTTATTAAAGATGACTTACCTACACGTCCATGGCAAAAACTCGCTCTAGATTTATTCAAACATAGAAATTGGTTTCTCATAGTTACTGATTACTTTTCAAGATTTTTTGAAATATTTAAATTATCTTGTTTAACTGAAAATACAGTAATTTGTCACGTGAAATCCTTATTTGCCAGGTACGGTATTTCAGAAATAGTGAGGTCAGATAATGGGCCACAGTTTCAAACAGAATTTAAAAAGTTTGCCAAAAGTTACGATTTTAAACACATTTGCAGTAGACCATATTTTTCACAATCGAATGGTTGCGTAGAAGCAGCGGTCAAAACAGCTAAATCATTATTAAAAAAGAATGAGGATATAGATTTGGCATTATTAGCATACCGAACAAGTTCTTTAGAATCTGGCTTTAGTCCTGCGGAATTATTGATGAACCGGAAATTGCGTTCTCATCTTTCAATTTTACCGAGCAAACTTGGTACACAGGTGGATAAGAGAGAAATTTTTGGTAAAAATGAAAAAAGGAAAGAAAATCAAGAATTCAATTTAATAAAAGACATAAAGCCAGAGATCTAAAAGATCTTAACACAAATGATCATATTTGGATAGCAGACTTGCGTTGTTAAGGTACAGTTGTAGAAAAAGCTGAAGAACCGCGTTCATATATTATTAAAACCGATAAAGGAAAGTATTTGGCATTTAGTCCCGGACCATACATGCAGGATCAACCCCGATTCCAACCGGTTATCCAAACAAGATTAAGTGAAAATGTAGGTAATACCGAAGTCCGGAAATAGAGTCAAGTGACCTGAAAGAAGTAACGGAAGAAAATGTGTTAAGTGAAAAAACAATGGAGATTAAAAAGCAGTCGCCAGAACTACTCAGTGCTAGGCCTTCTCGAATCATTAAAAAGCCTTCTTGGTTAAAAGACTATGTTATTAAAATGTAATACTAATAAAAAGAGGGATGTTGTGAGAGTAGAAAAGGTTGGTAGGCCTGGAGGGGAAGAACAGCTTAGCGGCTGAGGTGAAACAGCGTGTGTTGTGAGCTGGATGTAAAAAGCAAATTAAATAAAACTACAAGAACTTTAATTGTCTTTGTTGCAACCCTATTACAACACACTTTTGTAATGAGTAACCAAATGTGATTCTTTTGTTCTTATGTTGTTTTAGAAAAGCGATTGGTATTGCATTTAATGTTTTGTTAATCAAATTATCGTTTGTCATAATTAAATTGGCAATTTTTCAAAAATTACCCGGAAATTTATTACGAAACAAACAAAGAACCACATTTAGGAATAATGCATTCAATATAATGTTGGAAAAACATAAAGCAATGATCTAAAATAACAACACAAAATAGAAACCAACATACCCTAAAAATAAAAGTCCCATTTACAAGATACTCAGGTTTCAACGGTAAAAGTTACTAAATCATGTAACTTTAGTTGCTCTTTACAAAAGCGAATTTACTTTAGTTTAATCCATAGACTGAATTGTAAACGAATTGTTTGTTGAGTAATCTCTACAAACCGAAAATGTTCGCCGTTCATACTTTACACTTTAATTTTTGGCGACCAACATGCGCAATTAATAAAAAGAAGAAACTAAATAAAAAGATCTTTCCAACATTCTTCCTAATCCAAAAACAAAAATGCAACTGGAAAGTCAAGGAGTATAAAAATCCCTTGCCAAGATTGTGACAGAGTCTACATAGGACAGACGAACAGAAAAATAAGTGTGAGAAGAGAAGAATACCGGAATGCCGTCGAGAAGAACGAAAGAACATCTTAATTCGCATAGCACTTACCATCCACCTCACATAAGATAGATTTCGACAATACAAAAACTATAACCAACTTACAGCACTTATCATCGAAAAGAATCATACGAGAAGCCATAGAAATAGAGAAACATCCGAGAAATCTAAATACTAGAGACGATACTCAACGTTTACGTTTATCATCAAGAGGAGAAGCCAGTCCACTAGCACGACCAATAACGAGAAGTCAAGCCAAAAAGCCATCGAGCGTAACGACAAGTGACCGCAGCTCGGTATATAAACCACCACCGGCACCGACAAAAGTCAGTTCATCTCGCATAACAACGAGAAGCAGAACTAAGCAAGCAGCAGAGAGGACCTGAAGATGGTAGATGTGATTCTGTCGAAACGTCGTCAAGACACAAACGGTTCTTTTGAGAACCCTAGGCGGAGGAAAACCCGGAAGAACACTACAACATATTGTGACGAGCTAAAGCGACAAATTAATCATACACTCGCCTAGCCGGCAGCGACTCGCCGAAATGTCTGGACCTGTTCGAGATAATTCCGCCGCCGAAATACTCTAGAGGAGAAGCTGCTGGAAAAGCTGCTCCGGTATAAATACACGCGCACGGGGGAACAAAGAGAGACTTCCTTAGTTCGACGTAGAGTTTAGTTACTGTTTAATCGCTCGGCTTGTGAAAATAAATTATTCATAGTCTGTTTTAAATAAAATCAGTGTTAAGTTTTGTTAATAAATTAGTTATTAGTCATCGAGTATTTTATTTAAAAATAAATCAAAACGAACCCTAAATTCACTACAATATATATATGTTACTTCGTAGGTTTCCGCGGATGTATGTTGTAATGTTCTTCTGGGTTTACATAGGGAACCACTGGATACATAGTTGCAACATCCTTCCAGATTATAAAATGCAAAGAATTTACTTTAGTAAAATATATATTAGAAGTAAACTGGAGGAAGAAAGGTATAAATATTGCTTAGTTGGCTAATACTTCTTTTACTGTCAAATATTGTAATTAAATTGAAAAAAAAAATGTGTTAATAACGTATAATTAACAGAATCCTCAAAAAAAAAAAATAAAATCATTTTATACTTGTTGAAACTGGACTGTCCTTTTAAAAGAACAGTGAGTATATATCCTTACCTTAACAAAATTTAAAAGTTTTACTTTAGGAGTCTTCCCCTCCACGAATTACTTGCTAGCTTAGAAGAAAGTGATTCTGAACATGGTCATGAAATAACTATAAATATTATGCCTCCTATTAACGCAAATGAGGATATAAGAGATGAAGACTCTGGTGATGAGGGTCAAATATCAATAAACAATTTTCCAGGTAATCAACTACTAGCCGAAGCTGAAATAAATGATATACCTTCAGACAATAAAGAAGATAGTATTCCGCTAAAAATTTTACAATTGGTATGGACAAAATCTACAAAACGAAATTATAAATGGCAAAATGCGGATTTGAAATCTGATATAGTAGAATGGCTTACGATGTCTACCGCAGTCAACAATAACTCTCCAACAGCGTTGTTCTGCCAGTTTTTTGACGAACAAATGGTTGATATGTTTGTTACTAAAACAAATTTATATGCTGTAAAACGTAATTAAATTAGTAATATGAGAGCGTTTTTTGGAGTGCTCATTTTAAGTGGTTATGTGTGTACTAGCGATACGCATAATACTATCATAGCTAATGCTTTATCGAGGAATCGTTTTGAATACAGCGTGTTTCATTGAAGATGCATCAAACTTGAGGGACATGTTTCTGACATTATTTCAAACAAAATATCTTAATCAAAAATTTTAATCGGAGCAAGTTGAAATTGCATAATTTGGAGTCGATGTCTTTTGAAATACTGTAGCGCGCGGAATCGTGAAACAAAACCTGCGATCTAGATTGCATTTATGAATGGCACACAGCTGCAAGGGGGTAATAAATCCATAAACAGCGAAGAAATTTATGACTAGATTTTATTTTGCCTTTTGACCGAAAACTCGGTGTATTCAACTTTGCCACACGTCGAAAGCAGCAGCGATGTAAAATCGCGTGGATATTTAAACTTATTTAATTTAATAATAAATTATTAATTATTAAAGTATTAAATCTAATACCATAAAGTCCTTAATTGGGGTAGTACGGTGAGCGAAATGTTTTGGGTAAAACCAGATACTTGGGCGCTAAATTTCTACGAACGATTTCATGAAACGGTGAATGTAAATAATAAATTCTTAAATAAGCGCAAACTACTAAATGTTTGAACAATCCTAAAATTCTTCAACTAACAATTAGAAAATTCGTATTAAATGGAGAACAGAAAATAAACGACTAATTATTATTTTTATTGATTGATTGATGTTTTAAATGTGTTTTGCCGAATCGACTGGGCGACATTCTAGAGGCAATTAAGCAATAAACCGATTTCGTATGTGAATGAGTAACAATCCATTCATTGTCATTTAAAGTCCATCCTAAAAATATGCGACATTGCTTTCCCTTCGATTTTCTCTAAATTTATTCATTACAGAGAAAATTTTACAAAGAAACTTTTCTTTCTTTTCCCGACATCTACCTGCATACCAAGTTTGATGCATCTTCAATGAAAAACCAGTATATTATTTCAAATCTGCACTACTGCGGTAATGACTCATTAGATAAACACGACCGTTTTGCTAAAGTTAGGCCGCTTTTTGAAATGATGAAATATTCACGGCAAAAAAGGTACTTTTGTCTCATTTCTTATTGTTTGGATTTAATGATTCAAAATTAGATCAGTTTGAATTTAGAAGAAGAATAGCAGTATCAATTTGAGAAACACATACAGAGACCAGAAAGAGAGGTATGCCATCCAGCTTAGAGAACATCGATTCAAGATTTGACAAGAACCACTTTGTAGCATCACAGGAAAAGCAAACTAGGTGCAGAGTATCCCGTAAAAGTTAAAAGTGTGAAGTGGCTCTACATATTTACTGCTTTATTCCGTATCATACTAGTGCTTGATGTATTTTCCTTTAAGCTTGATATATTTTCCTTTACACATACATTTTTTAAAATGTTATTTACAAATATAAAAATTCCTAATACGTATTAAATAGTTTCACAAAGTTACTTTATGTGCCCATTGTCCTTTTAAAAGTACACCCAATTTTAGATACTTTTAGATAATTCGGGCATATCTGGGTTAATAAAATTAAATTTCGCAGTAAATAAGAAAAAATAGCATCTGCAATCTAGTTAGAAACTCGTATGGCTCTTTAAATTAAACTCGTATGGCTCTTTAAATTACTCGCTCGCTATGCTCGCTCCTATTCAAACAAGCAAAACTCGCTTAGTAAAACTTCACTTTTCTATATTCGTTGCGTAATATACCAATTTAATTTATTGACATTTATTATTGCTGAAACTGTTTGAAATATTGTTGAAAACTCTGAAAAATATGATTAAAGGATATTAATCTGAAATACTTCTTTTAGGATTATAAAACAAAGTTATTTAAAACGTTACTAAAATCCTGAATGATATGATTCTGGTTCGTAAGTCATATACATGTAAACGACGTCAATTGCACGAACCGCAAGAAACGAAGAAGTTGCCTTATCGAGATTGTTAGTCACATTTGCAAAAATATTTTCTTCTGCTTATGCGATGCGTGTGACGTGTACGATACGGAGCCTGTGAACGCTTGCCTTAAGACGTGCCGCTTGCCGGCGTAGGTTGGAATCCTACCAGAGCCATGAATGTCTGTGCTGTTTAAACGTCTCAAACCCAGCTAACATTTATCTAAGTGACTGTATATAATGAGCTTCAATTAGCTCGACCATCATATTTGGCGGGTACTGTGCAAAACAAAAATAGCAAGCAAGATACTAAGATACTGGAGTTTGGAATTAAAAAAAATCAGGATTCAACGGTAAAAGTTACTAAGTAAATCGTATAACTAGTTACTCATTACTTATTTCATATTTTTTAACATCTTTAGTGTTGGGAAAAATTGGCGCTTTTTAGGCGAAACAAGTTGGTGACAATACTTAAGAAAAATTTGGCAACCCTGACCGCCCTAACCAATACAAACAAAACAATTTCCGAGAAGTGTCAAAATCGATGCGCGACGATGAGTGTCGTGCGAGAAAAACGCGAGTCCTTTACGAACAAGCCGTTTACGAACGTCGACAACAGCAAAGTAATAACGCCGGAGTATGTCTTGCGCTTGCCGAAGATCACGGACACATATCTGTGCTCCCCGGACGCAAACATCTACGACATAGACTTCACGCGCTTCAAAATACGCGACCTAGAAAGCGGGGCCGTCCTCTTTGAAATCGCCAAGCCGGTTGCTGAAAACATTGATGAGGCTTCCGAGAGGAACTGTGACAACGACGAACCGATCGATCCGAATTCTGGACGCTTCGTGCGTTACCAGTTCACTCCGCAGTTTCTTAAGCTTAAAACAGTTGGGGCCACGTGAGTATTTCATTGTTAGATTCGGCAGTACTGATTTCGCGCCCTTCTTTTACAGGGTCGAGTTCACTGTGGGTAGCAAGCCGGTGAATAAGTTTCGCATGATCGAGAAGCATTACTTTAGGGATAAGCTGTTGAAGACATTTGATTTCGAGTTTGGCTTTTGCATTCCGTATTCAAGGAACACATGCGAACATATTTATGAATTCCCAACGCTGCCTCTCGAGTTAGGTAAGTGAGATGCACACTGTATCCGAATTTTGGTTGGCAATGTTGCGATTATATTATTAAATTTTTGTTTATTTTTGCAAAAAAGATTACAAGACATGCGAGTGTATAATTATGTGTTTCCATGGTAACTGGTTATATACCAAACTTCCTATTCATTTTTGATGTATTTATAGTAACCAGGATTACCAATTCAAAATAATTACTTTCTCCGCTTACTTTGATCAAAATACCCATTTTTAAGGATTTTTTTTACCTGGACATTAAAATTTCATGCAAATTTGGAGTTGATTTTTAATTTCTAATTTAATGTGCAGTGACATACCGTGCCTTCAAATGAATTTCTAATTAAAGTAAGCTGTGATTTTTTACAAAATTGGCGACGTGCAATACAAGAGTAAGAGGACAGTTGTCATTAACTGTCAGCATTGTCATATCACTTAAAACGAAAAATCGAAGAAACAATTAATTCACTTCAAAATGATGCTAAAGCTTAAAGCAAATGCTATAAATGGTGCCTTTTAGTATAAATGTACACACGTATTCTATACTTCTTGTTTTCTAACGCGCGGTTACTAAGCGTTTTGGTAACACTAACGAATAATTGGACAGTTGTCATTGCTACAAGAGAAAACAATGAAATTATTGCCTACTATAGTCTATTTTTAAACTAGGAGGAGTAACAGTTGTCGGCCTGTCATAGGTAGATTCACACTGTAATACTACATCAGAAATTAATTTGGCTTGGTTAGGAGGTTTACAAATTCTTCAAATAACCAATTTTATCAATAGATTTGTTGACAAGTTTAAAACTAACTGAAATTGTCACAAGAATTATGAAAAATGTTAATTTTTTCGTTTAAATTGAAGGCTTGTGTAAAACCGGCTGTCAAACACCCAATAACTTTGTCAGTTTTTGGCGGGCAAAATTCAAATTACTCCTCCTAGTTTAAAAACAGACTATAGGAATTTAATTGAATGTATGGCCTAGGAATGTCAACTGTCAGAAACCGATTTCAACTAATAGAAAATTGAAGTATGACAAACTAACAGATAATTGAACTGATGGAAATCGATCGTATAAAGGTCAATTTTTCTTCATAACTCACTAAATGCGAGAAAAAACCCGAAAATAAAATACAAAAGTAAGAGAAAACAGAAAAGAAATTTTACGCACACAATTTGATTACATGCAATTTTATCCTCTTTAATCTACAACACCAGATTTTCGGGTAATTACCCGCTCTTTCAAGTGAACTATGTTGAGGGTTTTATTTAGAAACTACTTTTGTGTAAGCAAAAAAAAAGATGTGGAGCAACTGCATAGATAATACACATACCGTTCATTTTTTTATTTTATTCCGATCGATAAGCCAAAGAGCTTTTATACAGCTGACTCCTTCTTACTTTCGCGAAACAGCCTTACGACTTTTGTCATGACTTGTCATTTTCTCGTATATTTTTTTAATTTAGATCTATACGACCGGCATATAATAAAAAGTGATGTCCACTTGTATAATAAATGCAAGTCATTTCCATGATTACTAATTTTGATTCTTCATTATTGACAGCAATAAAATATGTAATTATAAATGATCGGACAGTTGTAAATGGTAACAAATTACTTCAATTGTTGTTTGTAATGCAATTGAAAATGATTTGGTTTGTGATTGACTTTAAAAAAGAATCAATTGTTGCCATGGTAGCCAAGATTATCTGTCAACATATTTATGCGAGTGCAAGTACATACATAAGTAGGTTACAATTAAACTCAATTGATCTAGTCATAACATATTTATATGTTTGTAATAATACGGAAATATCCATTTATCTTTATCCATAATATCGACGTCGTTTTCTATACGATTGAATATACAAAATTGAAAAAAATGTCGATTTTCGGATAAATATACAGTCAGAATTAAAAGTATTGTCTTCCCATGGCAGCCTAGTCAGTCTGATTGCTATAACACGTAGGCGGATAAGAGGACAGGCACACATCGAATTCTTGTCAATGTTTGCTTGGCCGCCTGCCTGTTATGGTGATCAGAATGAATAAGATCACGCTTACATTTCATTGGGGAGACAATAAACCAAATAAATGTTTATGTACTAGAAAAGGTTAATATGAATAGAGAAAAAAAGCAAAGGAAATTTTGTCAAAATATTGAAGTAGATTAAGAAAATAAAAAAACAAAAGACGTTAGGAGTTTAATATGATTATTACGGTGTAAATCATTTATAACAATCCGGCTATAGCGTCTAGGTTTTCCGATTACTATGAGGACGTTATGTCCGATTTTCACTATATTATAATTCGATAAGAGTATGCAAGAGAGAGAAGTGGAATAAATAACACTAATATTTTATGAAAATTAATTAAAATTGTGTAACTGGCAATATAGAAAGTATTAGGAAAGAGTTTATACATGTATTTCGGCCTTATTGGGCCTCATCAGAACTCTGTACCTTAAAAAAATTTGGTTTATTGAAAAATTTTTAGAAAAACTTACCCCTTTTTTGAATTTCTAAAATCCCAAAACACAAGAACAGGAATTAATGATAAAAATATGAAAATCTTTTGCAAATTTATATCATTAATTCCTGTTCTTGTGTTTTGGAATTTTAGAAATTCAAAAAAGGGGTAAGTTTTTCTAAAAATTTTTCAATAAACCAAATTTTTTTAAGGTACAGAGTTCTGATGAGGCCCAATAAGGCCGAAATACATGTATAAACTCTTTCCTAACACTTTCTATATTGCCAGTTACACAATTTTAATTAATTTTCATAATTTTCGTCTGGCAAGAAAACTTGATTTTACTAATATTTTAATGCGAGGGTAAAGCTGAATTTATTGAGAATAAGAAAATCTAGTAGGCCGTGAAAAACAAAACAGTGCTATTTAGAGCAACTCTATCTGTCATTTGAAGTTTAGTTGTTGAAGTTACGTTCGTTAGAACCCAAGACACTAATTTTTTAAAGTGATATTACAAGTAAAAAAAATGGAATTAACCAGAGATCATTTTCAAATTATGATTTATTAAGATTTAAGCATTTATGAGAGCAAAAAGAGTTTAGACTCGGCTTTTAGTCAACAAGCATCTTCCTTGGCTACAATTTACCGATGGTATATGGAATTTGAACACGAAAGGAATTCTCTTCAGCATCAAAAAGGAGCAGGGCGTTCTCCTACGATGTTACCGACAAAAACATTGCTGCTGTTAAAAAATCAATCGAAGAGGACAATAAAGCCACTTATGCAGTAATAGAAATTAATCCAAAATTGGATCCTCAGCAGAACAATCATACACGATCACCTGCATTAAAAAAAGTGATTAGTCGTTTTGTGCCGCATCAAATTTCTGATTTCTAAAAAACAGAGCGTGTAAAAATTTGCCATGAAATTTTAAATTTCTTAAATAATGGCGCATACCAAATTTTTTCCAAAATAGTGACAGGTGACGATACTTACATTCCCTTTTCCGACGTACCTACCCGCCAAGAGAGTCGTGTATGGATTCACGAAAATGAGGAAACTCCAACAATGTCCAAGAAGCAGCGAGCTATGAAAAAAGTTATGTATGCGGTATTCTTCAGAAGCACGGGCTAGTAAAGGCAATTAAGATAGATGGACAAAAGACAGTTACAACTAAATGGTACACTGAAAAATGTTTGCCTGAAGTGTTCAATAGAGTTCCAGACAAGGGAATTATGCTACATCATAATAATGGATCGTCTTACATGGCAGCTTTAACTCTCCAGTTTTTGGTTAAAAAAACATAAAAGTAATAGAACATCCGCCGTATTCACCTGATTTAGCAATGTGCGACTTTTGGCTATTTTTTGGGCGTAAAAGGAATTTACGGCGTACAAGGTTTTCGTCAGAAGAAGAGATAGTTGCCGCAATTCACGCTTATTTTGAAGGTATTTTGAAAGATGATTGTTTGGGAACTTCTGAACAGTGGAAAGAAAGAATGGTCATCCATTGCTGAAGGGAATTATTTATTATTTCGAGCTTTTTAAATAAAATCCTAGAAAATATTAACCGTGTTTTTTATTCTCAATAAATTCAGAATGACTCTCGTAGTAACTTAAAAGAAATAAAGAAATATCGGCGATCATCCTCTAGTGATAGTTACAAAAAAAAAACCGAAAATACAAAATTAATAATCATTATCATTATATCTATTCCTTTCTGCCTTTCGATGTAAAGTGTCGATCTCAGTCACCTTGTGGTAATTATACTCGATAGGTCACCCTTCAAGTCTTAACTGTACGTGACGCGCTTAACTATTGTAAAAATCACCGTTTCAAAACTAATAATTCTACAAAACTAATAAAAAAGAATTGGAATACGTAAAAAACAATGTATGAAGAATTAAGAAAAAGATAAAAAACTAAATTGTTCAAAAATCAAGGCGTTAACAGAAACAAAAAAGGAGCTGTAAAAAGCACAAACATAATATAATATATTCTGTTTTTTTTTTTATATAATACCTGCCAATGTCAAAATTCTAGGGTTTTTATTGGAACCCTAGTTTTATCACTAATTGTAGGACAGAAACATTTGACAGGCATTATGAAAAAAAAAAAAACAGAGTATATGAGACTTAATTCCACACGAAGAAATAAGAGAGAATATTGACAAGCAATATCGACAATTCTCTTCTGGCAAAAAGAAAACTATACTTGAAACATATGTGAAAAATTAATTTCACAGAAGAAACAAAAGATGATAAATGAGCATAAAACAGGAATGATGTCGATTTCTTTCTACGGAGAATGTATGAAAATCAAAACAAAAAGAAAAAAGAACAAAAGAAAGTTGTGACAAACAACATCGAAATACTAATAACAGAATAAACGAAACACAAATGACTGTTAACGGTTCTCCAGAGGAAGGCTAACAGTTGTTTCATTTAGGCCCGATTTTACAGTCGTCGGATAAATTGAGTATAACACTTCTTGGAATAACGTGACGTAGATATGGAATAAGGTTAAAGGATATTCGACGAATATTATTCCCCGATTGTAAAACTGAACCTTAGTCTGCTCTGATCATTTTTATTACTGACACATTTTTTCAAGTTTTTTTTCCGTCAATCTTTTAGTTTCAAGAGTATTCCGCTGGAAAATCTTATCATTCCTTGATTTTTATTATCGAATTATTTTTTTAGAATAAACATTTGCTTCGCTTTTCTTTAGTTTCTTTTGTCGTATTATTTTTTCGTATTTGATTGATTTTTGGTTAATATTCCACCTATTGTCGTACAAGTTTCAAAGTTCCGAATTCTTACGTAAAAAATCCATCTATCCAAAGATGAACATGTTATCGGAAAACTCTGCTTGCACATGACTCATTCATTTCTTGCTATGCCATTGTTACAAGTTACGGACAGTTTTTATTTATTATAAAAATATGTTGCAGGTTGCATTAAAATGTGGTTGTTTAATAAACAATTAGTGAAAATGCCTTTAGCAATTTCCATAGTAACCGAAATTGCTTGGCTTGTGACTAGCCAATCAGCTGCCATTTTGAATGCTATCTTATCGACATAGCTATTTGCTCTCTGATTGTCTCAAATAAGACATACTGCATAAAAATCCGACAATATGGAAATTTATCTTATGCTATATTTTAGAGAGTTGTTTTTATAGCGTACTTTTTCACATAGGATGAATTACTATTACCTGTCTCTTATTTTATATTTTATATAAATGCATTGTGTTACCACCTAAACTTGATAGTACTTGAGTAAATTTGACAGGTTGTCAGTTAAAATCAATTTTATTTCTAAAAAAAAAAGGACTATTTGAATACTTCATACCGTTTTAGCTGTATTTCTTTTACCACTTTTAACTGAGAATCTCAGTTTATCTCAATAGCTTAGATAAATTACTGTTTTTTTTGCCTGCAACAAGTGAGTTTAAATGAGACAATTTGCTCAATTCTCAATTAAACTGAGTCTGCTGTCGAAAATACTTTGAAGTGAGTTTTATGTAAGATTGTTTGTTGAGGTTAGATTTCGTTTCAGTGCATTTTCAGTGTGCACCAGCAACGAGTAAAAAAAGTAGGTTATGTTGTCTATGATTTGAAACTTTGACAATGTCGAATTACACCGGTTATAATTTAATTACTGATGAAAACAACGTTTGCATTAGAAATGAAAAGAATGATATTCTTGTACAGCGTGTTACAGGTAGGTATTACCACGTGTACAGGACATAATATTTTTTAAGTTTTCATTCATTTAATACTTGTGTTTATTCTTTCAGATAAAGAACTTATCTACTTGCCTGAAGCTGATTTTAAAGTTATTTTTGGATGTGATGTTATATCAAATAATAATAATAATGTAATAGAAAATGAAGTATGAAATCTATATATTTTGCGAAAATTAATTAAAATTGTGTAACTGGCAGTATAGAAAGTGCTAGGAAAGAGTTTATACATGTATTTCGGCCTTATTGGGCTTCATCAGAACTCTGTACCTTAAAAATTTTTTTATCATTAATTCCTGTTCTTGTGTTTTGGGATTTTAGAAATTCAAAAAAGGGGTAAGTTTTTCTAAATTTTTCAATAAACTAAAAATTTTTTAAGGTACAGAGTTCTGATGAAGCCCAATAAGGCCGAAATACATGTATAAACTCTTTCCTAGCACTTTCTATACTGCCAGTTACACAATTTTAATTAATTTTCATAATTTTCATCTGGCAAGAAAACTTGATTTTATATATTTTGCATTATTAAATATACTTTTTTTTATAGTTACTACAATTAGGTGTCGCAAATGAAAGAGACGATGAACAGGAGCAGGATGAGGTAGGCATAAAATCTACGAAATTAGTTGACATTTCTTAATTACAATTTTATTTAGTTATTACAATCAGTCAATGATTTAAACAGTGTTAACACAAGACGTATGTGGACATATGAAGAAAGTCTTGCTCTCATAGCTAGCGTGGAATCCCATAAAGACCAACTACATCATGTCACAAAAAGAAAACATGTTTGGCAAAATATAAGCAATGACTTATTAAGTCAACAAATTATATTTTCTCCAGAAATGTGTAAAAAAAAATGGTTAAACCTGTTGAAAACCTACAAAAATACCAAAGACAATAAATCAAAAACTGGAAGAGCTCCTATTCGCTTTTTGTTTTTTAACCAAATCGATGAAATATTAGGGACAGCACCTAATATTTGTTCACCACATACTGTTGATGTATCAGAAATATCTGCACCATCCTGCAGTACTGTACATTCTTCAGAAATAAATTTAGATAATATTTCTGTAAATTCTCAAGAAACAAATTTAAGTGTAGAAAAGGATAACAGTAATGAAGAACAACATTTACAGCAAAATCAACAAGAAAAGAAAAAGAAGAAAAAAACAAACGTCATGAAATTAAGGGAAGAATTAAATGCTTTAAAAAGTAAAATAACTGAAAAAAATGAATTGGCAGCAAGAAAGTTACAACTTTTAGAAAAGAAGTTAGAACTAGATGAAAGAAAGGTCATTGCATTAGAAAAGATAGCAGGAAATCCAAAAATTTAAATAAATAAAATTCTAAATTTGGAACTATATTTTTATTTTTAAAAATACAATTTTGTTTATTTTTCCAGTTGTATTTAATAAACAAACCTGGTGATTTGAAACTGCAATTATACACATATGAAGAAACACTTGTTTTTCCAGTTATTAAAATTGTTTTGATGTATATCAAAATGTAAATAAATATCTCATTTCTATTTGTTTAATTGTTACCTACATAAATTGTAAGCGTAAAATTTGCTTGTCAATGTCCTGTCATTTAATTTTAATTCTAAAATATAAAAAATTCTGTAGTATTTTACCATTTACTAAAATGACGATTAAATGATTTGTTGAATTAAAAAAAAAAACCTGCGAAGCCCAATGTCACCAACAATTTATCCTACGGCTATTGTATTATAATGCTAAATTTATGAAATCGTGTTTTCTTGCCAGATGAAAATTAATTAAAATTGTGTAACTGGCAATTTAGAAAGTGCTAGGAAGGAGATTATACATGTATATGAGTTTATACTCATCAGAACTCTGTACTTTAAAAAAATTTGGTTTGAAAAATTTAGAAAAACTTACCGCTTTTTTGAATTTCTAAAATCCCAAAACACAAGAACAGGAATTAATGATAAAAATATGAAAATCTTTTGCAAATTATACAAGGAAACGATTGCATTCTTTAGTAAAATCACAAAAGTGACATTTTTAAAATATTTGTTTGATGTTACTAAAATATTTTAAAAATGTCACTTTTGTGATTTTACTAGAGAATGCAATCGCTTCCTTGTATAATTTGCAAAAGGTTTTATATTTTTATCATTAATTCCTGTTCGTGCGTTTTGGGATTTTAGAAATTCAAAAAAGCGGTAAGTTTTTCTAAATTTTTCAATAAACCAAATTTTTTTAAGGTACAGAGTTCTGATGAGGCCTACTAAGGCCGAAATACATGTATAAACTCTTTCCTAACACTTTCTATATTGCTAGTTACACAATTTTAGCTAAATTTATGATTAATTTTGATGCAATTTTGTTACAAAGTGAGGGAGATAAGCAAGTGAAGATTTAATGGTTGACATTATACTTCTCTATCTGTTAATAAACGTAACCTTGGAATAAGTTATTGGTGAAACCGGACCTTAATGTATTTTAAAATAATAAAACAATATTTCATGTTCACATTACTTTCTATTAGATTATTAGTGAATGTTCGGGTTGATGCTTTAATCAGGATGTGGATCATCTTCATCACAATATGATTCGATGTCCTCTGTTGTGTCATTATAATTTATACAGATATTGTGCAAAACACATGCAGCAGTAACAGTTTTCGCAATAAATTTTATATCTTTATGATCAAAGTATCTCAGCCTCCTAAATCTACCTTTTAACAATGCAAAAGCATTTTCTACTACTACTCTCGTGGAGGAATGCTTATAATTAAATAAACGTTGGTCAGTTGTTAAATGTCCGTTGTCCTTAAAAGGTGTTAACAACCAATGGAGGTTTGCTGGATAAGCTGAATCTCCTAAGAGAAATTTGTTTTGCAAATCTATTTTACCATTAGTAACTTTATGGTACAATGCTGACCGTTTAAGAACTCGTGCATCATGCAGACTACCAGGTTCTCCGACAAAGACGTCTATAAACTTCTTTTTGCTATCGACAACACCCTGTAATATGATACTATGAGTTCCTTTTCTGTTGCAATAGGCATGTTGATCTACATTTTTTCTATTAATAAGAATATGGGATCCATCTATTGCACCTATAATATTTCCGATGCCTTGTTTTTCCTTAAATTCTTGCCCTATTGTTTCTGCATCTTCATTATTAGGCCATTTGATAACAGTATTACTTCTATCTACCAAATAATCTGTTACCTTTCTAATAATTTTCCAAGCTGTACTTTCTGTTACATTGAAACGATCACTTACTTGTCGGTAAGTTTCTTGATTAGCTAGATACCAAAGTGTTATTAAAAATGCTCTCCTAGCTGACACTTTCACTCGACCAAATGAATAAGTAGGTAAGATGTTTGCTCTTTCCAATTCATCTAAAAAATAAATTGTGTATTTTTAATTATGTAATTTCATTACAATGATTTATTTAAAAGTTCGATAGTAAAATTTGAATCCTAATTGAAAACGTAGATTATAAATTAAATTAAATTTTATTCTTATTGTAACAATGATAAAAGGTAACTGCTACGATTAAAGGTAATTTTTGGCTGAAAAACTGGTTTCACATTTTATTAATAATTACCTATACAAAAATCTGCTGTGTTTCTACTTAAACGAAAATGTTTTCGGAATTCTTCTTCGCTGTACTGGCTTGTAGTCTCTAAAAAATTTTCTACTCGAACACGTTTGTTACAGTTTGTAATGAACTCATTTAAATCCAGGTCATCAGAAGAATCACTCAACCAAAAATCTGTATCTGAATTATCATCACTGAAAGCATATCTCTGAAAATCAATCATTTATTGAATATTAATAATAAATTTAATATATCAAAATATATCTTACTACAAATATATTTCTAATCTCTTCAGCCATTTCACTTGGAGCTTTATGCACTTTTCTTCAGTTGTCACTTCATAACACGCAACTTTCAGGTTATTACTTTCTTAGTTGAAACAAAATTTCCGTTTTTTTTTAATTCCGATTATCTTAATTAAAACTCAGTTATTTCATCTCAGTTGGTCTCACAACTGAGACAATTCCGTGGTAAAAGAAATACAGCTTTTGATTCAGATGCTAACAAAGTTAATAGCGTTTTCGACTGACTGCTCTAGAGCGGTCTGGAAGCGTTCTAAAAGTGTGAGGCTGATTATCTTTGTTACGCGAAAATAATGTTCGGTTACGCCAAGCGCTCTGTGAAAGAGCATATTGAGAGCGCTCTGCTTTGATCTGAGTTCCGAGTTAGATCAACATTGAGCGATCCGGAAAACATAACCTAGAAAGTTCAATTGTGAAAATGGAATTAGCAATGAGGTGATATTTTTTCTTCGTCAGATTCATCAGATAATGAAGAAATTATCCGATTATTAACAAAGCATGTAACAATGAATGATGTGGTTATTAGAATCGAGTGTGACTTCGTCTTCTGCACAGAAAAATGGCTTGGAACTAAGAATGCGACTAGCCGAATAAAGAACTTTGTTTTTATTAACTAGGAAGTTGTGTTTCGGTTATTTCAAGAGATTTTCGTTGTTGTAAACATAACCTACAAAATACCGATATCGTAGCAATTCGTAACCAAACGTGTTTGGTTGATCATTACGCGGCACCTCCAGAGCAATTTCTGTCCGATCAATGACGTCAGCACATTATTTTCGAGCAATCTGATAGAGAGTTGGAGCTATTAGTTAACAATGTTATTTTAAAAAAAAAATTAAAAAATAAAAAAAGCTATTAGATATAATTATTTAGAGACTTATCCTGGAAATATAGTTTCATCAAATCACAACTTCACAGTGATTTACTATTTGTTATTTTAATAATTTTGTTGCAGATCTGTTTTGACTGCAGTGGATCCCTCGAGCATCCTCTATACAGCTGTTTCGGTCCTATTTGGGGCCGCGTCAGCAGAAGCGTAGCTCGAGACTTCCACTGCAAACCAAACCGACCTGTCCAATGTTATTTGCCTTGTATGGGATGACTTATTAAGTAGCAAAGTAGCTGCAATTTGTCATTTCCTATACATTATTGTGTCAAAAAGTGATCGCAGGATATCGCGATTCAAACTATTCATTGTTATTTTAATGTTAATTAGTCCTTAGAGACAGGACAATAACACCTTTGTGAGCTTAAGGTTTGCATGCCAACCGATTGTTTACTAAAATTATTTTGTTTTTTAGTGAACGAGATGATTGCGTCGCCTTTCGAGACTCGCTCCGACAGTTTCTACTTCGTGGACGACCGTCTCATCATGCACAACAAGGCTGACTATGCCTACAACGGGGGTCAGTCGACATAACCTCGAAAGTTTTGACAGCACAGGGTCCCAACAATAAATAACAAATCTCAGTGTATACCAATTAGAAAGCAGATCCGTTCTGTTCTCAGTTTCGATGTGTTTTTCCACGTCACTTTTCGTTTGTTTCCTTATAGAAGCAGCCGGGCACCGTACACCATTGAGCGCGCAAGTTGTTGAATTTTTGAGCACAATATCTCGTAGATGGCATTCTTGCCGATTCGTGGTTTTTCAAGAAGTCATCGGGAGGGATAAAAATTGTTGAATTTAGTTGAAACAATTGGGAAGTGAACGAAGTCTATTTTGACAGTTTGTGAAAAATAATTCTTGTTAGATTTTACATGTTTTCTAAGAGATTCGACTATGTAGAGACATGAAGGGGAACAGTTTAAGTTATCTCAGTTCTAAAGTAACATACCTTCAGGCAGAAAAACCATGAATTGTTTGCGAGTACTAGCGCTTTGGTGATCACAAGTACTATTCAATTGTTCGACCTTTGAGAGTTGAAGTATTTAATGCCAGAATTGCATTTATTGGTCTTTTTCTGTTAGAGATGCCTTGAAATGATGCATTTGTTACTATAGGCGACAGAGAGAAAGAGAGAGATTGCGGTACGTAGATCCCTTCATTACATCAGATGAGAGAGGCAGACGATGCTGTTTGAATTGTTAATATCTTTTAGATATACAGTGCATGTAATTTTTAGTCTAGTCAGTCAAGACTAAACTAGAATTGCCACTCTGTGTACTACAATGTATGTACCTAAATAGTGAGATGGAAGGGGCTTGTGTAGAGTGGGGCGGCGCAGCGGTTTTAGTAACTGTCTCCTCCCATGCCTTAAAAGTTCTGTTCACGGTACAGTGTTACGGCATTTTCACTGACTAGACTAAAAATTACACTGACTGTATAACTGTGAAGTCAATTCTTGCATATTCAAGGTCGAACTTCGTGTGAATTTTTTAGTAATCCAAGGCGCTAATGTACTTAAATAGTGACGTTGATTAATGTAATATTTATTATGAATTGCCGAAGTTTGATGTTGAGCTTCGTTGACGACATTTTCAATTAACAGGCAAGCAACGATGATTGAACGTCATGCGATTTGTTATTCTTTACAACCGCCGCAGCGGGCGACTTTCAATCACTGTCGCTCACTATATAATAAATAATAATTGTTGAAGCTTGTATTTTAAGAACCGTTCGATCATTGGCCGACGGGCAATTGTTTGAGTCGGTAATTGCCCAGCGATTTGAATAGTACGTAATAGATCCGTTCCTGTATCCATCGCTTATTTTATACCTCTTGTATTCGATGATTGCCCTCATTACGATTTCTTCAAGGTGTTGATTTTTGATGTACAATTTTGTGTAGACTTACATTACAATAAATTTAAAAGCAATCAGTTGTGTCACATCGTTTATAGTTCACGAAAAAAATACATGTTCTTTTCTTTAGAAGTGAAGCGCCATCTATCAAGCATATTTGATAACTTACAATAAACTGAAGACCGATTGCAGAAAGTCAGTTTATTTCTGAGCTTTCCTAGAAGTGGCTTGAATCTAAGTCTGTTTTAAATTGAAATTTCAGTTGCATAAAAAATGATAATAACTCGAATTTGTAATAACTGTTTCGTATTGAGTATGATCTTTTGAACTGTAAAAATGAGAGATTTGGATAAATTAGATTCTTCGACAAATGATGGACACGAATTACACAAATTAAAGGGCAGGGGGTTCAACATTTTCAACTGCATAAATGATCCATCCATAGAGCTAATCAATTTGGCCCTCTACTCAGCACCTTCGCATCAGCATTTTTTTGTAATTGCTAAAGACTCCAAATTATTATTTGGTCTATTTATCCGCCGAGTTGTATATTATTCACTTGTCGTGCTAATGCGCTGTAAATAACAAGTCGGTCGAATTCGCAATCATCCACTGCCGTTTACGGCTAAATCACACAAAGGTAAAACGTTTTATCTATTTTTTTTTAATGTATAGTGAATAACAGAATAATATGTGACAACGTTGATCAAACTGTTGTCGCTACATCGGAACAATAATTCATCCATGCGGGCATCGAAGCGCCTACGCATTTGGGCCATTTGATAGTATTTGTTGGAGTCAGCGATGATATTTAATTTTCGGAGGACAAGCGAGATCACTTGGCACTAGTAAATTTTGTGCTTTGCAATTATGAACCTACGGCTTTTATAATTGAAGAGTGGAAATTTCAAAGGTGCTAAGTGCCAAAAACACGAAAGAAAGATATTTAGAAAAAAACTTTATTGAACAAAAATTATAAAACACACTAGCGTTTTAACGCTTGGAGATTACTTATATTACTCTGAACAAAATTCTCAAAAATTACGAATAAATACTGAAAAATGTATGATATAACAATTATTTTGAAAAAAAGGATTTGGAAACGTGCTAAGTGCCGAGCAGGGAACCCTAGTGTTAAGTGCCTATTGACAATTTTGCAATAACTCTCTGTAGAAGTTCTTGTGCTGTTCCTGTTGTAAGAAGTTTATCATTGGCTCTAAGTGTTTTTTTCTTATTTGCACTGATGTGGTTTACATGAGGTTGTTCTTCAAGTCTTATGTTTTTCACATCCTGCAGGGTTTTATCTTTTTTTAAAATGGGGATTCTAAGAAACTGTGCTGATTCAGTAAAACTGTTTTTGCACAAGAGCATTTCAGGGTATTTGGAGTCAACTTTGGGATGGACAGTTTTACTTATTTGTACTTCCTTCGTGTTCAGAACTGAATCAGCAGCAGCTTGAATGTTAAAAAATTATTCAAATTTGCATGCAAATTTATATGTAAGCGAAAAATACACTCTACTTATTACAAGCAAGACATTATACAGGTGATTTTTAAGATTAAACATTAAAAAATTAAAGCCTATTATATTATTTTTGTAAATAAAATCATTCGGGTCATTTTGATTTTATTTATTTACTCTTGGGTAAGTCATGTCCAATTTTGTATGAATCAGAATGGCAACCACTTTGAACCTTTTCTTTAAATAAATTATAAATCAATAAATTTTATTTGCAAAAGTAATATAATAAGTTTTCTATTTTTAATTTTATTTTATTGTGAAAAAAATGTTTCTTTTAACGAGTTTTATTAAAAAGGAGACCAACTTGGACTGCATAGGAAAGATACAAAGTTATCTCTAGGTTAGGGTGCTATTTTCCTGTCACTTGTTTGCTGTTTCGAGCAACATAAGCTTTTCCCGTACTTTTTAACTCTCTCTGCTCAGCAACCATTTTTCCGACGTTGTGTATCCATTTTTATTAAAATTGTTATCGCAGATACCTCTACAAACAGTCCCAATGTGCGAGTCACAACACCTGTTTTTTTTTTGTGTACTAAATGGCTAAATGGATGCTAAATAGCACTTAGCACGCGGGAAATGAAACATGGACATAACTCCATCGCTATCTTTGCATCTGGATCTAATCTATTATTTCTAAGTCTGGTACTTAGACCATTTCATGAGACATTGGCGATGGCATATAGTATTATTGCATTAAAGAGAAAGTGAAAATAAAAAAAGGCACTTAGCACCTTTGAAACTTCCTCTTCAATTGTTCCGATGAGAAAATCGAAAACTTTGATTTCAGTTTGAAATTACTTGTTTTGAGCATGTTTTGATGTGTGCGGGAAGCACGTTCAAGAGTTCAAAACCTCTATAATTTTGGCGAATTGTATACAATATTTAATTTACTGAAAGATGGACAAAATCGATTACCATCGCGTACGTCTTTGGTCGCGAGATCAAAATTTACACTTTTATTTTTACATTTCACTTATCATAATTGATCCAACGCATTGCGAGGCATTGTATCAATAAATGTCAAATAAATTTTCTCACAAATTTTATTATTACGCTACGCCACTAGCTTTTTGTGAATTTATACTAGAAAATTGAAAGTCTAAACTGTGTTAATTCCGCCGCTGTAGATCAGACGTTTCTTTTGAACTTTATTCTGTAGTAGATACATAATTCAAAGGCTAGATGATCGAATACTTTTACTCTATAGAAGGTTATGAAACTATTTAGTATCACTTAACTCATTTATAGTGCTAACATAATATTTTTGAATAAATAATTTCAAAGCCTAGAGGGTTAAATAAATTGATACATGTTTTAATCGTTAATATAAAGAAAATCCAGGCCATAACAGCCACCGGGAGGTGGAGCAGACTCAATACAAGTTTTAGGGCATTTAGATACGCTAAAAGAAATAAATAAGTGAGCGCGTGAGAACGAAGCTAGTATCCCAAGAATAATCCCATTCTATGGGGTAAGCAACTTACTCACCTCCGTGACTTTCTTGGTCAGAGCACCCGATGAAAAAGCTAAACGGGGGCGCCCCCTTACGGAGGGGGCCTCTTCGTTTAAATGTAAACAATAAGTCTCTGCGGTTCTGGAGGTATTTCCAAAAATTAATTAATGTTCTCCTAACCCTCGCCTAGAACAAACGGTCTGGTTTGTTTTTTAAGCAATATTAAATTTTCCCTTTTTTTACCATTTGATTATTTTTGAAATAATTAACACGTTCCGCCGTTACTTTGTGATATTCCATTATAACAAAAACAAAACACAGATAATTACTTTGTTAATATCACATTTATTTGTCGCACAGTGACTGCAGTTTCAACATTACAATGTCATTTTCAAACTGATCATTTAAACTAAAACCTAGTCTATATATACACCGAGAAACTAAATTCTAAACTATTGACAATAACTGCGTGACATCTGGAGGGATTTTTTAATTACAAGCTTCGAAGAAGGTTGAATACATTAGGTCAGTTTGGTCGTTCAATAAAATTTCTTCGGAATTACTCGCCGCTTTACGAATTTCTAGTGACTCCAGTAGGCTTAATTTAAGGCTTTTTTCTGCGTAATGTAAAATTTGAGTATAGTCTGAAGTGAAAGATTACATCTGAGAGGTTACTAACTCTAGGATGGAAATTTTTGGAATTATTTTTATCACTATTGCAGTTGGATGTTTGAGATTTTTTAGCTAAATTTTCACAGATAAAGAACTAAGTTTATTAGAAAAAGGTCCTAAATATTCCCCTCAACCCTTTTGTAAAAACTATAAAAAACTGTTAGCTGTAGAATGAGAAGTAGCATTAAGAAATATGGTAATCAGTAATTTAAGTAAAGAAAAAATTGTAAATACTATTAAAAATAATAATTTAGAAAAACCTACGGACACACACATAATTAAAAGTATCAACAAAAAGATTAAAGACAACAGCTTAACAGTAACTAAAGCAGACAAGGGGAACACAATAGTAATCATACCAAAGGCAGAATATAAAAAGAAAGTATTGGAATTTATTAACAATGATAACATAGAAGAATTAAAAACAGACCCCACGAACAAATACCAAACACAAGTTAAACAAACACTCAAAGATTGCAATAGTACTTTATCAGATAAAGAAAAGCGTTGGCTAACACAAATGAATCCTCAACCCCCGCGATTATATGGTTTAATCAAAATTCATAAAAACGAGGCCCCTATCAGACCCGTAGTATCATTTTTAAATTGTCCAGTTAAAAATTAGCCGAAAAAGTAAATAATATTTTTAAACATCAAACGAATTTCTCGGACCCCACATCTATTCAAAATTCTATTCAACTAGTTAAGAAACTGGAGAAAGAAAAAATACCAAATAATGCAAAAATAGTATCATTCGATGTGTCCAACATGTTCTCCAACATACTCGCTAAAGACTGCTTAGATTTAATGAAAAATATCATGGTAGAAAAAAGAATAAATCCATTAATCTCAAGTGAAATTTTAGAATTAACAAATTTAGTTATTAATCAAAATTATTTCATGTTTTCAAATAAATTTTATATACAAAAAGAAGATTTAGCAATGGGTTCACCGTTAAGCCCGTTACTGGCTGAAATTTTTATGAATTATATTACACAAACAATCCTGTCATCTGATTTAAGTAAAAAGCATATACATTTCTGGTATCGATATGTGGACGATATAATAGCATGTTTTAGTGATACAACTAGGCAGTTACAAACCTTTTTAAATTATATTAACTCAGTACACCCTAATATTAAATTCACGGTCGAAACAGAGGAGGATAATAATTTAAACTTTATAACCAAAAACAGCAATAATTTAGCATTTGATATTTTCCGAAAACCCACATACACAGATTCAGTAATTTCTGCAGATTCTTCGCACCCACACAAACAAAAACTTTCAGCATTTAATTCTATGATCCACAGAGCCATTCATCTTCCACTTTCACAAGATAATCTTAAAAAAGAAATAACAACCATAAAACAAATAGCTATTAATAATGGATACAACAGCAACATTATTGACAAAATTCTAAAAAATAAACTAGAAAAACAAACACTAAATACTATATATCCCAAGGTAAATTCGAGTAACAACAAACAGTACATTTCACTTACATATTTTGGTAAAATATCCGAAAAAATCGGCAGAATAATTAGCAATCAAAATATATTACTTGCATATAAACCCTATAATAAAATCTCAAATTTGGTTTTTAACACTAAAGATAAAATAGACAAATTTAAAAAATCTGGCGTATATAAACTTAAATGTAATAATTGTAAAGGCGTCTACATAGGTCAGACTGGGAGAAATTTTGCCACACGGATTCAAGAACACATTCGGTCTTTCAATCTACAAAAAACCGATTCAAATTTTGCCAACCATTTAATCGCAGAAAAACATTCTTTCACTTCAGACTATACACAAATTTTACATTACGCAGAAAAAAGCCTTAAATTAAGCCTACTGGAGTCACTAGAAATTCGTAAAGCGGCGAGTAATTCCGAAGAAATTTTATTGAACGACCAAACTGACCTAATGTATTCAACCTTCTTCGAAGCTTGTAATTAAAAAATCCCTCCAGATGTCACGCAGTTATTGTCAATAGTTTAGAATTTAGTTTCTCGGTGTATATATAGACTAGGTTTTAATTTAAATGATCAGTTTGAAAATGACATTGTAATGTTGAAACTGCAGTCACTGTGCGACAAATAAATGTGATATTAACAAAGTAATTATCTGTGTTTTGTTTTTGATTATTTTTGACTTGTTGTGAATTTATTTGCCGACTCTTTCTCGCGTGTGTTCAATTTAAATCTTGGTGTGACTGAAAGTGAAGGTCTAAAAAGAAAACCCTTCACCTAAAGAACCTGAAAAGTCAACGGAGCCCCTAAAAGGAACCTGTAAAAAGGTCTCCACTGTTTCATTGCGTATCAACCTCTGAAAAGGTAGAAATCATTTATATTCCATTGTAGATATCCTTTTATTTTGGGCATATTTTTGAATTTCAATTTACTTTCAACAGCTTCTGGTCCAAGAATACGTACTCCGAAAATGTAAATGATAAATAAATAAGGTTAATCTTTACCACATATATAAGGGTCTGGTGTGCCCTAAAACTCCCATGGCGGCAGCGTAATTAATTAAAATTTAATAAATTCCTCAATTTTACGTAATATAGCGTAATATAGCAGCAAATGAGCGCTCTCGAGAGGGCGTATCTAATGGTGAAGGAAGGAAGTCGATATATTAGTTAGTTCGTCACATTACCATGCAGTCGTTCACCAGATATTGTAATTTTTTTTATTTTGACAATAGAAAACATTTAAAGGAAGCAAAGTAAATTCATTACACAAAGGCAAAGCAAAGGAAGCAATGTAAATTCATTACACTAAGGCATTTGAAAAATTACACATTAAGTAGAAACAGAAATGTTAAAGTAATACGAGTTTTAGAAATTAAAAAAGCTACAAACTGAATAATGACAACGTAAAAAACTTGAAGTGAAATACTTTTCGCGCGATAATATTCTTGATGTTTTCTTTGTCAAGACGAATTACAAACTGTAATGGAGTCTCTAATGAATCCATCGGCGTCGTTGTTGATGAGGAATACCACCATACTAAGGCGATCATCTTCTACTGCATAATGTAGAAGAGTATAACCCTTTTGATTTTGCCTGGAATTAACATTGGCTCCACTTTCCACGAGCAATTTCACCATTTTCCAATATAAACGAACTTTGTTTACGTCGGGTTGGTGATATATAAAATTCTTTACATAATCGAATTCATCTGTTTTGATTGCTTCATGTAGGACAAAATCTGAAGGTTTTTGCATGTAATTAACGTTGCTGTTTTTTTTTCACTAGCAATTTCACTTTCTCCCAGTTTATAGAATTTCTATTAAAGGCGAAATTCAGCGAGGTTATTCCATAGACTTTAATGTTTAGTCGGCGCCTTTTTCTAAGAAATATTTTACGTTTTCAGGCTGATTTAATCGAATAGCGTGATGTAAAGCAGTCAAATCGATGTCGTTATCCCTGTATCCCGATGTGGACACCACTTTCTAGAAACATTTTCACAACGTCTAAATTCTTGTCATTAGCGGCCAACCCGAAGCACGATTCTCCATTATGTTTCATTACTGTAGTATCAGTTCCTTTATCGATCAATAGCTTCATGATGTCTAATTTAGTTCTAAAATCATTGTTTATTTTTAGTCATTAATTATAGTCAGTAATCAAGAAATTACTTCTACATTTCCTCCGTCAATGGAATAATGTAATGGTATGAATTCGCCTATCATCTTGGCAGAGTTCAAGTATCCCAAGAAAGCAGCACCCAGTGTACAACCAGACAATTGGATTTTTGTTATCATTTCCACTCTTTCTAAAATATTCAAGTTTGTGAGATGCTTGTTAGGCCTAAGCTTTTCCTCCAGTGTTTCGAGAGAATTTTTAAAAACCAAAATAAAATACAAATAAATATTCTCTATTCCCGATTTACGTATGATGGTAAGAATTATAGTAGAATTAGAAAGATATAGGTGTTATACATTCATAGGTCCTCTGAAAAATAAAATGAACACTTGCTACTTATTAATAACGCCTAGTTGTCGGGTTACTTTTTTACACCGATTATAAAATAATCTTACCTCACGTCCGCTTCCTCATTTATAATTACAAGTTCCTTTTGCTTGAAGTGAGGCAAACCGAAGTGAGAAAGTTGCTTCTCCTTTACCAATTTGAAGGAAAACACAAAGCTTTCGTCAGTAATAAGTAGTGGGGGAAACTAATGATAAATTTGTTATACAAAGACTTGCACTGAAAGGTGTCTTTTTGAAGTAGTTGCCAAAAATTATTACGTTTATTGAAATGAAACGGTTCCTTAACGAACATCAACTGATTTCGAAGCTAAATAAATAGCAACAAAACATGCAATACTCAAATGAATATCTCAGGTAACTGACGGACATACATTTATTTCACAGTTTTAAAGAAGCGGAACATTTCAATGTCTACTGGGGCCTTTTAAAACAACTCTATACACTTACAACTTTATGTACTTACCATTTTCTTAATGTTATAGAAAAAAATGTGTAAAATATTATCTAAGGAAACTGTATCTCTCCAGTTCCAAGATGTACCGATTTTTTCCAAATTTCTGGCGTACAGACAATTTCAAATCATCTAAGTATGGACTGTTATTTAAAATACAAAATTTCAAGACACACTCGAAGTGATATCTCGTGTTATTGTAGTTATGGTATAATAAATTTTGCAATTCCATGCATTCATAATGATTACGTTCCATTAAATAAGTCGAACCGACATCAAAATCCATCCTATTTTTATTAATAAAATCAGTTATTCTCAAAAACAAGTGACTTACATCTCCAATAGCAACTGCTGAGGAATATGTCATTACATGATGTAGCGTATTCATGCCAATAAGAACCGAAAATGTCCTTGTGTATTACAAATGGTTTTGTGTTTGCCAAGTGCTCGTAGATTTCGTCCATAATTTTGCAAGCAATTTTACTGCTTTTAGATGTTTTCTAAAAGTCTTGGTCTTTAAAACAAAACATAGCCGAATGGAGAGGAGTTCTGTTTAGGGCGTCGCACAAAACCAACTCAAGTTCTTTACAAAGTTCTCGCACTTTCTCGAAGTTTCTAGCGACTACGTCAGCATGCAAAGGATATTCACGAGTAACTATTTTATTGAGTCAAAATTGCAGAATGTCACTGAAAGAATCTTGGAGATAGTCGCACATATTTTTGAAGACCTCATGCTTTTTGATAGGTGATTCTTGAGTTCCTCGATTTCACTGGCGATTTCGTTCTCTACAAGAAAATCTTGATCGAAAGTCACAAAGAGAGATAAAAGTTGATGTTTCTTTATTAATTCTTCAGGTGTCAGAACCAAGTTTGCGATGTGATTCATTTCCCTGTTAATGCCGAATTTCGAATAGTAAATATCGCATTTTGTGGTTATGAAAATTTTGTACAGGTCAGTGACTTGCAAGTCATTCCAATTTAAGGTTTCACTGTACAGAATTGTTGATAGCATGTGCAGATGAATTGGTATGTTTAAAAACTCCATCGTGTCTTGAAGTAAATGATCCAAAGGCACTTTGTGTTCTTCAGAAAGTGGTTTCTTATTTCTTCCCCCATAAGAGGCAGAATCTTGATAGCCGTTGTGTTAATTTCTTTTTCAGGCATTCCTGTAAATTAGGTCTTGTGAATACCTAGTTACAGATCCCGATGTGTTCTAATTTACTAATTAATTTCAGCACGTCATCTGTATATTTAGGAGAAATTTCCTTGAATGGATCAACATATATCATCACTGCATCTCTGTTTTTCATATAACCGAATAAGTCTTTGCTGAATTTATTGTCGTGGACACCCTCAGATTTTTCAAATATGTATTGCAAGGGATCTTTCAGGATATTCTAAAGCCGGTCGAAGAAAAATCCTCCTGGTACAACTTGACGGCTTCCGCGGCCGTTGTTCATAATTGAATTGGTCAAGTCACGAGTGCTTCTACTGCCGACGTTTCGTTCTCCATTGGAGAAGAAATTCTTCAGGGCTGCTCTGCTGCTGGCGGTGTTCCTGCTACTTCTCATTAGTCGATGAGATTGTGTAGGTATGTCCGATGTCGTGGTATTTATGGTGGACAGTGGAGGCAGTGGATCGGAACGGTGAGCGGAGATTGGTCTGTTGGGGCGTGACGGATCGCTAATGAGATGATTCCAGGTATTGTGAAGGTAAAAGCCAGAACCACGGTTCAGGTTATTGTAGTGTTTGAAGATTTTACATGATCACGAATTTTACGGTTGAAAAAATGAGATGAGCGAGCTAAAAGTTTTGTGTCGGAAAATAGGATTTGGTGACCAGTTTGTACTCTGTGTTAAGCTAAGGCGAAGCCAGTTGTTTAGGGTAGTCATGTTTGGAAACACGAGTGCTAACAGAATGTTTTGTTTCACCGATGTATACACGCCCACAGGAACATAGAATTTGATACACACCTTCGGATTGTAAGGCGATATGATCTTTTGTGGAGGGTAGACGGTATGAAAGTTTTGTCAGTGGATCTGTTGTTTGAGAATTTTGCCAATTCGGTCCGGTATGGTGTGGATGTAAGGTAGGTAAGCTGTAGCGAGTGGTGCTACATCAGGTTTAGGGCGTGGTAGAATTGGGGTGAAATGATGGCAAATAGATCTTTGGACGTCGTGATTGTTGTAGTTGTTGCTGAGCAGGACTTTTGTTACGTGGTTCAGTTCAGTTTGAAAAGATGAGGGTTCGGATTAAATCTTCTATCCTTCCAGAAACACAAAAATCTTGATCCCCGTGACTCCAGAATACCCAGACTGTATGGTTTTTGAGAATATCCTTGGATTTTTTGGACGAAGTGCCGGCGCTTGAGGATGACCATAAAGTCTGAGTATTCTGGAGTCACGGGGATCAAGATTTTTATGTTTCTGGGAGGATAGAAGAAGATTTAATAAAATCTTTAATAAAGTCTTCTTCTATCCTTCCAGAAACAAAAAATCTTGATACCCGGACTTTATGGTCTCCCTAAAGTCCACAAACCTGATACACCTTTACGTCCCATAGTCAGCGCAATCAACTCACCATTTTATCCATTTCTCAAATCAATGATGTTCAGCTGATCTTGTGTCATCTAACAAGTGAGATTTTTCAAAAATGCTCAGTATGAAAATGCAGTTCGCTTGTTCTTTTATGACCTTCCCCTTTTTAAGTATACCTTTCTAAATTCCCTTTTAATATAATCTCAAATTTCAGTTCTATTATTTTAATTAAGAAGAAATTTCGGCTTCAGACTTTGACAAAAATTAGAATCCACTGATCTCTTTTCAACCCTGTAAGGTTGATTTTGTTAGTTGGCCAACAAACGATCGTCTTTCAAATATTTCTGGATGTACTCAATAATTTTTTTTGCAATTTCGTCAGTAAAATTTAATTGCAATAAAAATACACACGTAAGAGATTAGTTTCATTAAATAATATATGATTCAATAAATTGCAGGTCACAGGCGGTTGTGGAAAAGAAACTCATGTCTTAACTTAGAACAGACGCATTTGGATTACACCGGTGTTTCGTTAAACGAAAATAAGATTCCACGATGTAAGCCTTCTGTTCAGTTATAAAAAGATTAAAAATTGATGAATAAAACTCAAATGTCAAGTTGTCAGTAAAATTTGCATTAAGTTAAGACATGATTTTTATTTCCACAGTTATCTGTGACCTGAAATTTATTGAATCGTACTTTATAAGGTTTTGCAATAATCCTTTCCTGCTTATTGTTAGGCAACCATAAATCTTGCCACCGCTCTTGCAACTCTAGACCCCTTTATTAAATCAAAAGGGAAAATGGCATCGAATCCCCATTGCTAATCTACTGTCATCTGCAAATGTTGTTAACCTACATTTAACGATTTCATCTTTTACTGAAATTTGTTATAGGTATTTTTGCAAATTTCCACTCTGTCCTATTGTATGCAAAAGTATTTTTCAAGACTAAAATTGTTCTTGTTTTGCGTTTATATCAGATCATTTTTTCAAGAAAGCGGCAAATACGTGTTATGACATCATAACTAGAGGCCGTATATGAGAGAACGATGTCTGATCGACCACGAACAACATATTAGGACGCTGTAAATGTAAAATCTATCTAATTTTATTTCTATAAATCGGACGTAAGTGGGTGGTGATCTGTAAATTCAATAAAGTACTGTTAAACAGGGATTTAAGAAGTAATGTTATTAAGAAAAATTCATAAATACTATACTCGCGGCCTCACGATCTATGCAATACTTGCCTTTCAAATATATAACCTTGCGCAAACAGATTGATGGGAACCCACAAAATCTTCATAAATCCCACTCGTATAATTTAAGGTGCGACAGAAGTACATATAAATAAGTAAATATCTCTCTTACATATAATAAAAAGTACACAAATTAATCTGTCTCTCCTAGCTTCATGGTTTGCTGGCGAGTCTTCATCCCTCCTGGTTGTGAGCTTACCTAATAATTAATTTTAATATTAAAAAAACAAAATGCTTGATGTTTCATGTTTAAATGCTTCGTTACAGCATCACGACCTTCAAAATTAAGTTTATTATTTGCTATATACTAATTGCTGTTGCTAACGCTTAATTAAAATTATGCTTAACTAGAGCTCAGCATGAATAAACATCTTATGTAATTTACAAAGAACCTTATATGGATCATATGAACGTATTTAATTTTTAAGTTTCATTCTTTATCGGTTGTTGCTGCTCCGTGGGATTGTTGTTTTCACAGTAGCAATCCTGAGGAAGTCTTTATATGAAAGGACAAACGTCGCTCGGCAGAAAGAAGAATTTGTCACCCAGTATATCTGGAAGGATGAACAACGGCTGCGAAAACCTTCAAGCTAATTTAAAATTAAGGTTGTTGATTTTACCGCTTCATAGCGATGCGGAAAATATTTTTACAGAAAATCACTGCTAAACCTCATTTACTTAACTGTTCTAATTAGAACATTTTTTAATTAAAAAAAAAAAAAAACGATAAAGATCTATTTTCCTTAATTTTTGGAGAACCGTACATTTCCGGACTGTATGGCATTTATTATTTTTTTTTTGAATCATTAGACCATGGTACATAATATTTTTCACTCCTAATCGTTCATAAATTGTCAAGTAAATAAATCTGAGACAAACATTTTGTCAATGGCGTGATATTTTTCTCTGAATGAACAATTTTTTTTCTTTTTGAATCACTTCTTTTTTTTAATCATTAATGCGTTAGCATTTATTTTTCTGAATCACTAATCACTCTGAATTATTATTAAAGATGCGATAGTGTTCTTCTTTCTAAATCATTAAGGACGTGAGTAATATTTTTCTCTCTGAATCATTAAAGACCTTAATGTTCGACTAGACTATTATAACAAAATAATGGCACAACTTTAAGACGCGTTACCATTGAATTAATGTCTTAGGGTGTTATTTTAAAATAATACCTTAGGCTTAGGACATTATAAATTTTCAGCGAACTCTATTATGGGGTACAAGGGCTTCCGCTACTTTTGCAGCCTTCAGTAGTACTTTTTCTGAGATTAAACTCTTCTTTTTCCATTTTAATTACTCTCCGACGTCTTTTTTTTCAAAATTATTAATGAAATTCAGGACAAAGACCTCGATCTGATTGCGCTTAGAAAAAGAAAACGAAAAACAAGACAAAGCTTACTTTCTTCCTTTATTTATTTGTAATCAAAACAAGAAATATAGCGTAAACAACAAAATGAAACAACGTCTTAAAACATACATAGTAGGTATTGTTCGCAGTACAGTCGGGATAAGCTTCAAGTCGTACCATATCTTCCACATTTTCGCAGAATAAACCAAAGAAAAACGCGTAGTAAACAAATTATCCTCTAATTTTGCCGTCAGTCTTCAACGCGTTGCGTCTTCTTAACATTCTATTATACACTAAAGCTAACGCCATAGATCAAGAGAAATACGTCATTAATAAGAGAAATACGTTACCAGTTAACAGCGTCATCCTTGGAGAACTTTTTTAAATTGTTTATACTTAAAAATTGTAACCCAATTGAGTTGCCAGGCAAAAAAGAAGCAAACGCTACGTGAAGGGTGAACAGCAATGAATGAACTTTTGTCATAGTAGCTCGTTTTGTGTTTTGCTAGACGACAAATTTGAGCAAGATAACGTGGTATTCAATTCGTTCATATTCACTGCGTGGTGATTTTTATATGACAGCTAAGGAATTTGTGTATGACAGCTAAGAAATTAACAATGAGTTTTCAAAATAAGAAAAAATCAATGCATTTGTATATATTTCTTCTATAGATCGACGTATAAGAGATCTTGTGATATTCAACCAGGACTAGTCGCCCTTTATATTTTTGACAGTTGACCATTGTACACGGAGTTTACAAAAAAGGAAAACTGAATGACACACGGTTGTAGTATAAAGACGACATTGAACTTGTTTTGTCTAAACATAAAATATTAAGGTACAGTTAAAAAAAACTTAAGTTTTGTTGTTTTTTTCTGTCAAAATCATGACGTCAGCAATGACGTATTTACTCATTTCTTTACTTTAACTGTATAATAGTGAAATAATGATTTTACACACAGAATTTGTAATTTTTTTCTGTTGCGGTTGCGATATCAGCAACGAAATATTAATTAAAATCCCTTCACCGAAAATGTGACATCGCCAAGGTCGTTACAACTCGCTGACTTCATATATATAATTATAAATTTTGTTCCCGTTTTTCCCGTTTTGTTGACGAGCAGACTTCGGACATTTCGGAGCGTTACCATAAATGGGCACTTTTCACTGGCCCTTGTATTACGTAAGCATAGCAACGCCTCGAAATTTCCGAAATCTGTTGACGAGTTAGATTGTAAAATTAACAACGACGTTTTGCTTCCAACTTATTCGACTTCAAGTGATGATGAAACCTGCACTTGTTTCTGACAAAATTGTGATTGACGTCATAACCCATTGATTTCACACATACAATTGCAGACATTATAGTTTTTGGGACAGAATTGTGATATCAGTACTTTTTGATTTCACAAAATTTGCTTATAGAGTTCTCATTTTTTCCGGGACATCAGCGACGACGCATTTCTCCCATCTCCAATCGAGCATTGCAGATTTTTCTTGTATATCAACATTGTGACATCGATGACGTATTATTCTCAATTCATGACTTCAAGCATAGAATTACAATTAATTGCAATTACACGTGGAATTCGCGACTTATATTATTTTTACTTAAATACGTATTACATGCAGTCACTTCGTTAAATATGCGCGAGTAGCAAGTCATAACTCTCATAAATATATTTAATTAGTTTTCAACAGTTGCTAAAATATTACAGTTAGTATTATACAGGGTGTGCTGGAACACAGTGCATTATCAGAACAGCGAGCGAGCGAAAAAGTTTCAGTGACTAGAACTGCACGTTGTGTAACAAACGAACATCACACTCCCTCATTAGGTCTAAGAGTATGATGTTCATATCTCAATACATGCACACACACATACACATCCAAACACCTACCTATCGTTAAATACAATGTAAATGCTTTACAAAATACTTGAATCATATATTCGTAAAATGCTTATTATAAAATATGTTCCGTCACAAAAAATTTCACGTCTTTGGTCATCTCTAAGTGAGTTACTAACGAGGGACGTTTTTTTTTTTCTCTTGCTTGTTTACCCCTAGCAAAAGTCCTGTCGGAATGACCAAAATTCCCTATCACAGAATCACAGAATAGCAAGAAATCCAACTCCAACAGAAGCACACGTTTCTTTTCTTCTTTTTCCTATCCTCATGTTTCAAAATGCTTGTAGATGGCGGTGACGTAGCTCATTACAAGCTGCCAATCAGGCCGTTCCAGCTGAATCATGTCGCCAATATTCTAAAAGAGCAAAATAGTTTTTTTCAGAATATGTGGGCCCAGGCTAAACTTGACATTGTGTGCTAGGGCTACACGAACCTAACATCAAATTTGGCATTTACTACTAAATGAAACTAATTAACGAATATTTACCAAAGTCGTAGCAATTCCGACGCTTTCGGCTGCCGCAAACGCTAATGAAAAATTCCTCTTTTTCTCCTGCGGAGTCAAAGTGTCGTAAGGAATCCTGTCGGGTAAATATGTATGCAACAGAGCACAAAGGGCCAAACCGTCGTTCCATGAACTACTGAAGTTTGTTATGTCTATGTTTCTATAACCGACAGTTTTCGTCTGGCACCACTTCAGGAGGGCGTTCCTCTTCGAGCCGCCGTTCTTGACAAGGCCGTTCAGCGGATCCTTTCTCTCACCTAAAACTGCAACCTTAGTATTGCGCCTTCTTAAAATTACGGCACTCACTTAAATCAGAGTAGCTGTTCCTTCTCGAATAATCTATGCCTTTGGTGGTTTGCAAAATCGACTCGCGCAGGCTGTCCTCGGGCTTGGTCTTCACTAACTCATTTTTTATTAGCGAATCTATAAAGTAAAATCAATTAAAGTTGGCAAGACTGCATAATTATGTATGATGTTATATGTTCGTAAATATATGGAGTGTGTCATGTACAGTATAGAGTGTAGGTGTAGAAGGTGACTCAATAACAAATAGAAAAAAGGGAAGAGTCACCTGTGATTATAGTTTTTGGCCAATCCTTGCCTTGCTGATTCGGTTGTTGCTCGCGTAATGGCGTCTTGAGTTGGACGGATTCGTTCCATTCTGGAGGCGTTTTCAGAGGTGATATTGGAGTCAAAGGGGAGGGGCCGAGTATCGACGGACTGTTGGGGGTGCGAATATCGGACGTGAACGAGTTGATCGAGGAGTTTGAGCTGCTCCTCGATATGTTCCCTAAACCTATTCCCAGAGGTAGTTAATAATTCGAGGTCACGTGAATGTCAGTTATCGTGACTGAGCGCAGATATGTCAGACTCTGGTCGGAGTCAGCATAAACCACATACTTTTAAAATCAAATTAAGAAAACTAAAGAATGTTATCTAAGTGCCGCTTCTCGATATTTTTTTTTAGAACTTCGATTGCTAATGGCTGCCAATGTCGTTAAATTTCGACAGATTATTGGGCAACGTGAAGTTTGAACGTAAAAATGTCATTCGATGGGTGGAGCTAACACGGACTAACTAACCCTCTCTATATCTATATGTTCTCTACCTTGGAACTTCTATTATTAATGATTGCAGGCAGAAATATAAGCGCACCCGGCAATGAAAGTGTTCAGAATGATAGTGGGATAATTTGAAAACAAATCAAGAACAGTGTTGAGGTTGGATAAGTTTCATAAACCTATGACAGGTCAATAATTTAAGGTTATATGTAATTTAATATATATATGTAATTTAATGTATTAATCTTCTCCATCTTCAGTACACACACTACCAAGTTAAAAGTGACTTGGTAGTGTGTGTACTGAAGATGGCAGCTTAGCTACCGAAACACATATCTACGAATATAAAAATTATTGTGGGCGGAGATTAATTTTTAATTACTAAAATACAACTTTGATTGTTAAAGGTTGAAAGTACAGAATTTGGCTCCACCCATGAGTCACGCCTCTTCAAAATAAATGAGCATAAATTTAAAAAAAAAAAAATCCCAAAACGAGTTTCAGTTGCACTTCGATATTGAATCGAATCTCCATAACTCGAATCTCAAGGGACCGGAAAATTACATCGAGTTATAGAAATTTCGTGTCAAAGAAAAGATTTCAGTTACACACAATGTGCAGGGACATTACATTTCGACTTACAAAAAATTTAGAATTGTGGAGGTTAGTACAAGGTCCCGAAACGATCGAATAACAGTTTTACATTTATCTTTAATGGTTTTCAAGATATTTAGGCATAAACTATTTCTTGTTAAATATTGACTTCATAAAAAGCAATTATTTACTGTAAACATAACTGGCTTAGCTGGGTTTTCATAACTGTTCAAAATGCTATCCGTTTATTGAAGTTTGAGGATCGTTGAAGAAAGTGCGGTGATCATTGGGTTTGGCGTAAAATAAAAGACAAAGTACATACATATATAAATAAATAGTAAATAGTGGCGAAAGACATTTAACAACGCCATCTCTTGAAACATGCCGAAAGATTTTTTTCGTTTGTTTTAATTTATTAATTTAATTTATCATTTATTTATTTAATTTATTAATTTTATAATTTATTTAACTGAATTTCAGCTTTGTTCTATTTTTATTTTTGAAAAATTACTGTTATATATTGTAAATTGTGAATTTATTTCAATAAATTACAGCAGAAATTGCTACAATGGATTGAAAGAGTCAAATTAAACAGAACTACTATTACAAATAATTCAATAAATACAATAAAAATAAAAAAATATATACACATGCAAAAATTTTAAGTAGAGATATTGCAGGAAAATCTAAAGGTTATTTGAAGTCTGCTAGTTTCATCGTGATATAGGTACTCATTCATACTATAAGGCTCCATGTTTAACAGGTATAAATAAATGTTTTGACGAAATTTTGGTGTCTTGAATTTAGATTTTATGGACGTTGGTAGTCTATTGTAAAATAATATAACACTCTATTAAGGTCCTCTTCCGGTTAGTTGCAGCTTGTGGATAGGCAAGCTGAAATTGTGATGTCTTGTCACATATTGCGATGCGTCATTGTACTTTTCAAATTTGTCCTTGTTTTTGTAAAAGAAAACTAAACAGTTTTGAACATAAATTGCCGGTACTGTAAGTAATTTGTTTTGTATAAATTTTCCTCTGCAGGATTGCCGGTGTGGTAAGTTGTAGATTATACGCAATATTCTTTTTTGCACGATAAATACTTTTTCCATGTACGTGCTACTGCACCAAAACATTATACCATAATTTACCAACGATCCAAAGTAAGCAGTTCTTAAAACAGTAGGAAATTTTAGTATTCTTAGAGTGAAGCATACTCTATTTAATTTGTTGACTAATTTTACAATATGTTGTCCATATCTTGGATGTTCGTCAATAATTACCCCAAGGAACTGTGCTTTTTTTTTTAAGATAATATTGCCATCTGCTCCTAATGGTAACCGTGCTGGGAATAAGAAGTTTTTGAGTCTGTTGCACATAAACATTCGAAAATTTTTGAAAAATTTGTTATTAAACTAATAGGACTGTAGTTCTCAAAGTTTTTCGGTTCGCCTTTCTTGAAAATTGGTATAACTTCCGTGATTTTAAGTTTATCAAGGAAGATTCCATTTACAAAGGAAGTATTAATGATATATTGCAACGGTTCAATCAGATTATTTATGGTTTGCTTTATGACTTTAATTCGTATCTCATCATACCCTGTAGAGTTCTTATTTTTAATTTTTTAACAATATATATAATTTCCATTTGGATTACTGGATACCGAAAGATACTTCTATCATTTTCAGTCGGGAGTTCAGGCGTTGTAGAACCAGCAAGATTTTTATGGAGTCTCTCTACTGTTGTACAGAAAAATTCATTTAACTTATTAAGCGATTCGGTCGGATTCCCAGATATAAAATCGGTACTCTTATTACGAGGAGGTTTAACATTAATTAAGGAATTTTCTAATTTTATTGTCGGATTTCAATATTGGATCACTAATAGCTAGTCTTTTTAATTCATTTATTAGTCTTGAATACTCTTTTTTTGTTTCTAAATAAAACGGTTCAAGTGCTTTCACATGATGGTTCCACAGCTTCCGGTTCATTATATATTTTCTGATATTTTTGCGTGTCCTTGAGGGTTTGTAAGGGAATAGTCTGATGGAATAGCTTAAGGAATGTCTCTAGAAAGTAATTCCACTGTGCATATACATCTTCTGAATGTAGATCATAAATAACTTTCAAGACTGACGCGAAAGTAGATTATTCATTTTTCTCAAATTTCCGGTACTAAAGATTCGTTTCTTTGTTAAAATATGCTTTTTTTTAATTTCCGTTTCGAAGTCTAGCCTCTTGTACTGTGTGATCGGATAAATATGTGTACAAAACTGCAGCATTAGACGGCTCAATATTTGTAATAATATTGTCAATACACATAGAAACATTTGGAGTCGTTCTTGTAATCTCTTTTATTGCCCACGATAAATTAAAGGTGGCAAGTAAATTCTCAAGTTCTTCTTTATCTCTGTTTTCAGTAAGTATATTTATATTGAAATCGCCGGCTATGATGAAGTTCCTATTATTCATACTTAAAATCTGAAGGATATCTTCAAGTTTCCCAAAAAATGTTTCAACATTTAAATTTGGTGGTCTATATATACTAATTATGCATACTTTTAAATTCATTAATGTGAAATCAGCAGCAGCGCACTCAAATACATTGCTATTGAATGTTGACCTATTATTTTATTTTCGCTCGTCCCAACACCATTTTTTGCTCGATAGCGACACCTCCATAATAATTGTCTCTACAATAACTTGCAACCAAGTGGTAATTTTTATACGAAGAATTATTATATTTTCAAAAGTTTGCCAATGTTCCGTAAGACAGAGTGCTTTACAGTTTTGATGTTCTTCGAGCAAAGCTTCCAAGGCAGCTGCTTTTTTTTGTTAAAGCACAAATGTTTTGCTATATTAGGGAAAAATTTTGTTCTGATTACGTACAGTATCTTGTAATTGCTATGACTCACTGTAATCTACTTTTCTTCCTTGATATCGTAGTCATATTGAATTTTTGCTTTTTCAATTTAATTTTTTAATAATTTATAGTCAGGGGAAGTGTTTGTAATCACAGGCAAATGATTTTTTATCCTTTTTAAAACAATTTGGACACATCTTGCCTAGATTTTTGCAGACTGGCGTTAAATGTCCGGTGTTTCCGCATCTTAAGCAAATTTCAGGTTTTGAATATTTAGCTTTGTGTTGAAACCACAGCAGTGGTAGCATCGAAGAAGGTTTATGTATTCGTATATTATGTAGGCGGAAAATTTTATAAATAATACTCCGTTTTTCGTTGTTCTCAATTTTTCTGCGTCGCATTCTATGATCGCAAGATGTTACATATAAACAGGGTGTTTCATTGATGATGCATCAAACTTGGTATGCGGGTAGATGTCGGGAAAAGAAAGAAAAATTTCTTTGTAAAATTTTCTCTGTAATGAATAAATTTAGAGAAAATCGAAGGGAAGCAAAATCGCATATTTTTAGGATGGACTTTAAATGAGAATAAATGGAATTACCTGTATGTACATATTTTTTTAATTTTATTCATTTGTTTTCTTCATTTTGTCACCTTTACTTTTAAACCGTTTTCTTTCGTATTTTTAAAGAGTTCTATTATTTCATTGTATATGTTTTCTGATCGTTCTTTGTATTTAATTTTAAAAATGTATTAATCTAACTTGTGTTATAAAGACGATTGTCTCTTGTTTCAAATGTAATTTTTTTAGAATTTATTATTAATCTATTAAATAAATTGAGCTGTGAAATCGTCTTTTGTTTCTGTTTCCTTTAACTCTACGTATTTTTAATAATTTGTACGTTTTTAATTTATTTCTAAATCTTGTAACAAATTTTAGGGAATTTCTATATTAAAGAGGCATTTTTTGATAATCTTTGAGGAATTTCTGCTTTTTACACGTTGGTAATATTGGAAACAACTTCACAGTATAAGTATTTATCCAGTAGCGACGCTTAGACGTCAGTGTCAAATTCGACCACCACACTGATATCTATATGCATTAATATACATACGTAATGTAAGATAGTGACGACTTTTTATAAATTTTAGGCATTGTGAATATGGTTTTAATATTAAGATGACATTCATTTCATTGCGAAGACAGACATGTATACTTAAATTTTATTTTAATTTTGCATATAGCATTTTACAATTTCGAAATAAACTTTTGTCAATGTGAAATTTACTCGTATTTGTTTGACTCGAAAAACTATTATTACAAAGTACAAAAACAGGCGTTTCCATTTTTTCGGTTGCAATAGTAATAGTAGGTAGCTAACAAAATGTGACAGTTACACTCGAGTGTCGCTACTGTATAGATTCTTATATTGTGACAACTTCGATTGTATGTTCTTAAAGTAAAGAGAAAAACTAAAAATACCAAGAAGCGAGTTTAATGTTATGTCAAAACTCAATTTCGATTGCGAAATGACTGTTGGGTAGAGACGACATTTAACAAATCCTTTTCTATGTTTCACATGTTTCCTAAATTTATCGTAACGATTAAATACGTGCATGTTGAAATATAATTGAGGCGGTTAGAAGCAATGGGCTTTAAGTGACTTTTCACACAAATCGAGTTATGAGTATAAACACATTCTTGGAGCTTACTTTGATGGCAACGGGATTCATTTTCAAAGGTGACATCTTTATATACGTTGAAAAAAAGCATACATTTTCTTTTGATCCTGATTTTTTTATAGAACTAACTTTTAATCTTTTGTTCTCAAAAGCGCAATAGTTGTATTTATATTTGCTTCTGACCTCCTCAATTATGATTCACTGCTGTCTAGACTGAACTTAAGCTCGTAATAGTCAGAGCTCAAGTATAAACACGTGCTTACACATGCGCCGGGTAACAATTTGCATAGGAAAATTGCTACCCAGCGCTTACTTAAGCACGTGTTTATGCTTAAGCTCTGACTATTCATACGGGCATTAGAGACGCCAGTTTACATTAACATTTTTTGAAAATAAATAGTTCACACTCACCCGCCTTCACTACCGTCTTGCTGGCGTTTTCAATGCTTTCGATGAGCGACTTGACCGACTGCCGACTGTTTTGTCGATTCAAAACAACCTTCTGTCGCCTAGCGGTGATGTCGTCCACCGGAAAACTGTTGGGCCTCAGCGTCACCGACTCGTTAGTAACTATAAAAATAGAAGAGCGATTAATTCGGTATATAACAAAAAGACAAAAGACAAAAAACAAAATAACCACACATGCCAGACAAGCAGGACAAAAACGTGTTAAAAACAGAGAAAGAACAAGAAACAGCTGGATAGATGTTGAGGCAACAACAAGCCAAAAAAAAAACTTGCTGTTTTTTTACCTGAAAACCAGTCGTCAATCATCCAGGTCACCAACGCACGCTTTAATTTAAAACCTAATTCACTATTACACTAAATACGGTCCTGAGTTCGTTACAACTACGTTTAAAACTACTAACATCACTCGTCTTTGCTTGATTGGTTTGGCTCCTCCCTATTGGAATTACGGAGCTGCTTACCACTTCCCACCCTCTCAGAGCTTGATGTCTCGAAGAAACTGCGCGCATTTTCGAAGCTTTTTCTGGAATTTCTTCGCAGGTTCTCCAGACTGGTGTCCTCCGAACCGGGGGAGATACCCAGTGTGGTGGTTGGGGGTGGAGTTTCTATATCCCCCACTTCATCAACCGTATGTGTCTGGTTCTGGTTCCTCGGGAGATTCGAGACCTTGGGAACGTTTTTGAGGGCGTGAGTGTCGGGTGTCTTCTGTTTTTGAGACGCTCCCGTTGACACGCAGTTTTCTCCCGTTGATACACGGTTTTCGCCAGTTGACACGCGGTTTTCCCCAGTTGACACGCGGTTTTCTCCCGTATCTGACTCTTGCGATTCGAATTTCTTGCGCAAGAACGACACCTTGTTATTGGTCGAACAACTGCTACCGTCACTCGATAGGTTATCCGGCTTGAAGAAGTGCAAAGTGAAAGTTCCGCTCGGTTTCGCTTTGTCTGCTTCGCTCAGGTTTTCGAAGACTACTTGCTCAGGACTTTTAAAAAGGTTGAGGTACGAATTATCGGTGGTGTGGGAGGAGCTTTGAGCAGGAGACTCTTCACCACCACTATCGTAGAGTATTTCCATGGATGAGGTTGTTTGAGGATTACCGGCGATTGCTTCTTGGCTATTGGTCGAATCCTGCTCCTTTGGCTTCTTGGGTATCGTTCCACTTTTCTTTTCCGAGGTTTCATTCTCACTGGAGCTTAAATTTTTTGTTAAATCCATAATCTGATATGTGATAAGTCCGGTGCTGTCAAAGTCACCGATTTTCTCCGGCTCACTTGATTTCGGGTGGCGAGGTAGGGGCTTGGGAGGTTTGTGAGAGCCAATGTCGAAGTTGCCCTCTTTTTTTCTCGACTCCGCAAAGTACTTGCTGAAGTTTTCGTAAACCGGTTCGTATATGTCAGTGGTATCCAGGGAACGGCGGTCCAAGCTGAATCGCCTTTGTAAAATTGGAACGTCGTATATCCTTGGACTCAAATCACTTCCGGCGTCAGAAAGACGTCGTTCGCTGTCGCGACGCTTCGCCATATCGATGAGTTTCAGGTCTTCCTCATTAAGGCCTGAAGTAGGCCGCGCGTCTTCTTGTTGGCGAGCCATTTCGATGACCTTGAGATCTTCCTCGTTGAAATCGGATATCGGCCTTACATAAAAGTCATCATCTACCGAGGCGATACCGTTTTTGTCTCGGACGATGACAACATCATCATCATCATCATCATCATCATCATCATCATCATTATTTTGCAAGCGGGCCATTTCGATGATTTTTAAGTCATTCTCATTCAAATCGGAGACCCGTCTTAAATACTGCTCGTCATCCACTAGGGTGATTATGTTTTTTTCGTCAATGACAACATCATCGTCACCATTTTTTTGGGTGCGGGCATTCTCGTCGATTTTCAGGTCTTTCTTAATCAAATCGGATACTGGCTTTAAATGAGACGTCTCACTCGATGATGTGATTTTATTTTTCTCACGTGTAATTAAGTTACTGTCAACCTCTTCTAGGGCCATCTCGATATCTTTGGCGCTTATAACGGAATTATCGTCCTCTTCTTGAGTAATTTCAATGATTTTCGGGCCTTTCTCATCCAGATCGGACGCCGACCTTAAGTAAGGCCCCTCGTTCATTAGGATGATTTTATTCTTCTCGAGTGACATCTCGATTATTTGCAGGTCTTCCTCATCGATATCGGACACTGATCTTAAATAAGGCCGGTAATCTAGTAGGTCGATTTTGTTTTTGTCGCTGCGGACCACAACATCATTGTCGGTAAAATCTAGCGGCGCTGCGTACCTCGCTCTAGCTAATTCTATAAGCTTCATATCTTCGTCGAAATCTGACTCAGATGAGGAAGTCGTCGAGCGATTTTCGTATTTCATTTTAGCTAACTCAATCAGTCTCAAATCTTCCTCGTTTATGTCCGACTTAGGCCTGGGCCCACTATACTTTTTCTGAGCGTCGCGCAGGATGACGAGGTCTTCCGCATCGAGCCGCATGCTTAGGCGCCTAAGGATAGTCTCATCATCAGAAGAACTTGACGAAACGGTGCTGCGACGCGCGAGGGATTTGGCATTCAGCTGGCTGCCGAAGTTTGGGTCTTGATCGTCAATGTCAAAGGAGGCGTCGGTGGCGTCAGTTGCACTGGACGTCTGGCGGGCCACGTTGACGTGTACAGGGCCATCTTTAAGGATCAGAGTGTAGGAGATCACTTCTTCTGTGGTTCTTGAATTTCGTTCGACGTAGTGAGGATGGTCGACTTGATCCTCGTCTATTACAATTTGATCTTCAATTATTTTGGGCGGTTCATCCTTTCCTGGTTCCTTCTTATTGGCTGTTGATGTTTTTAATACATTCTTCTCTGGTTTCTCACTGGCTATTGATGTTTTTAGTACATTCTCCTCTGGTTTCTCATTTGCTGTTGATACTTCTAATTTTAGATCGACTGAAGACGAGTCTAAGTTACTCGTTTGAGCTTCTCTTATTTTTAGCTCCTCTGCATTCTCGTTAACCAATTTTTCGCAACTTTCTCCTTTAGTTAGCTCTGTTAATAACGAATGAGCTATATTTGGGTCTATATTCTGAGTGGTTACTACTTCCCTTAATTTCCCATGGCTTCCTTCTTTCTCTTCTTCCAACTTGGTTGCAAATGACTCAATTACTTGGTTTTCTTTTACTTCCAGCGGTACGTCGTCTGATGGTAATCCTTCCAAATTCTTCGAATTTCGCTCTTCTTTTCGATTGGTTGTAAATGAATGTGACCCATTCGCTTGATCTTCTTTCGTTTTTAATAAAGCGTTCGTTTCTACGTTTTCACTGAATGTTGCCGCCTCTTCTAGATTTGTGTGTCTTTCTTCTTCTAGCTTGGTTGAAAGCGATTCTAACTCACCTGTTTTTAGCCTCTCGTTCATTTCTGGCTTCTCATTGGCTGTTAATTTGCGATTTTCTTCTTCTACTAGCTCGGTTGCAAACATATGCGACTCATTCGTTCGACCTTCTTTTGTTATTAATCGTGCGGTCACTTTCGGTTTGTCATTGGCCGTTAACTCGCAACATTTTTCGTCTTTCAGAACGTTTGAAAACGAATGAATTTCATTTGATCGATCTAGTTTTGTTTCTATGGGCGCGTTTACTACTGGTTCCTCATTGGCTGCTGATCTGAGAGTTTCTTCTTTCAGTTTGGTTGCAAATAGCTTTGACTCCTTCGTTGGAACATCTTTTGTTATTAGCCGCGCATTTATTTCTGGTTCCTCATTAAGCGTTGATTTGCGATATTCTTCTTCTTCCAGATCGCTTAAAAATGAATTAATTTCATTCGATCGGCCTTCTTTTGTTTGTAGAGGTGCGTTTACTTCTGACTCCTCATTGGGTGTTGATCTGCGACTTTCTTTTTCTTTCAGCTTGGTTGCAAATGAATTTGGTTCATTCGCTCGGTCTTCTTTTGTTTTTAGCCGCACGTTTACTTTTGGCTTTTCATTGGTTGTTGACTTAAGATTTTGTTGTTCTCCCAGAAATGAGTGTGCTTCTAACGATCGATTTATTTTTGTTTCTAGAGGCGTTTTCTCGTTGGTCGTTAATTTACGATTTTCTTCTTCTTTCAGTTCAGTGGTTGCAAACGAGACAGACTCATTTGTTTGATTTTCTTTTGTTCCTAGGCGTGCAATCACTTTTGGTTTCTCATAGGTGGTTGACTTACGAATTTCTTTTTCCAGCTCAGTTGGAAATGAGTGTATTTCATTCAATCGAACTACTTTTGTTTCTAAAGGAGGTTTCTTATTGGTTGCAGGCGCTTCTTCGAATTCGTCTTTTAGGTTGGCTGAAAATGGGTCCTGTGTTTTTGACGAAATATTTTCTTCTGCTCTTTCACTGAACGTTTCTTTAGGGTCTTCTTTGGTTTCTTCTTGTTTATCATTGGTTATTGTTGTATCTTCTGGTTTTTCGGAAGCCTGTTTCTCTTCCGAATTGGTTGAAAGGATATCTGACTTGCTCCTTTGAATTTCGTCTTTTGTTTCTAGCGTCGCTTCTTCATTGGTTGTCGGTGTATCTTCTAGTTTCTTGGAACGTTGATCCTTCTCGTCGTCAATTGAAGGCGACCTCAATTTGCTCGTTTCTTTGTGGAAGAAGGAAAAAGTGAGGAAATTGGTTTCTTCCAATTTTCTGGAACCCGGCAGTTCTTCCGTGGAGTTAATTGCACTTAGTGAATCTTCTTCTTTGGAAATCAGTGGTAGGTAAGAATCTCGATTTTGGCTAGACAATGTTTCGTCAGGTTTTGCCTTTGTCTTCCTCAATTCACCGGTTGCTGTTAAATCTTCTTTTCCACCGATAGAAAGAATATGAGGGCGGTCTAGAATTAAGTCATCGATCTCTTCTGCTGTTTTAATTGGTTCGCTCCGTCTTTCTTCCGTCGGAAAAAGGGTCAATCTAAATTTGTCTTCTTTCGCAAAAACGCGAGGAGTTTCTTCTTTACTTTGTTGATCAATGAGATCCCTCTCACGTGGTTTGGTGGTAACTATAACTTCTCTTCTTTCAATCTTTGGTTTCACGAGTTCCGTTTTTTTCAAGTTTTCTTCCGCTTTGACTATAATTTGTTCCCCTACGATTTTAGGCTTTACTTTCTCTTTTTCTTCGATTATTTCCTGCTTTTTTGCCACATCAATTGGGGTAACTTCTTTCATGTTTCTGGGCACTGCGTATTCCACTTCTTCATCGTCTTCTGTGTTAGTACGAGGGACGACTAACGGCTTGGTTTCCTGCGGGTCTTTTTCAATTTCGCTTTGACCTTGAGGCCCTCCGAAGGTAAACTCTATTTTGCTCAACAGCAGGCGAGAGAGCTCCCTCTTTTTATCGCCTCTGGGCAATATCGGTACAACCTCCACATTCTCTTCTTCTCCTCCTCGTAAAGCATCTTCCATGATTTCTCTCTTCCACAACGTCGTAACGGACGTATCCTCTATCTTCCTCGAAGACTCTGATTTCCTCCCTTCTTTTCGCAAAGCATCTTCACTGAGCTGTTTTTTCCATATCGTATTGGTCGTGTCCTGTTCTACTCGTAAAGCATCCTCCACCTTCTTTGGAGGTACAATAATCCTTTTGTCTTTTATTAAAGCGTCTTCCGTGATTTCTTTTTCTTTCGAAGTCATAATGGACGTGGTCTCCGCTTCCTTTAGTGGTTCTTTAAATTTTAATTTTTTTTGTTCTTCGCTGTCTCCGTCAATGTCTTGAAACTCAGGAGGTGGAGGTACATCATCAATTCTTTTTGGTACATTCGTTGGGGGTCGCCGAACGTCGATTCCTTTGCTCAAGAGGTCCACATCCGTTTGCATCTGCGTAGTCCTGAAATGTTTTGGCGCTGAACCATTCTTTATTGGGACGTTTACAACGTCTGGACTGCGGGGTTTCACTTTCTCGTTCACGTTTTCCGAGGATGTCGACAGTTGACTGAAACGGTCGATTTTTTCCTTAACGCTCATTCTTTCAAAGTGTTTAGAGGCATCTTCATTTCGATGCCTGACAACTACGGCGTCATAGCTATCCACCCAGACATCTTTTGTTTTAGTGCGACCTTTGCGCTTGTCAACAGACTCGATTATGGGTATGGGCGTGGTTTCTTCAAAGTTTTTAATTTGCAAACTTTGGGAACCATCGCTTGAAGGGCTCCTCAAGGTACTATTGCGCGTTTCGATAATTTTGTTCAAGTCAGAGTTAACGATGACAGTTTGGTATAAGCTCGAAACACTGTCAGCGTTTGCTACGTTCCCGGTGGGGGCGGAAATTAAACTCGGGAGGCTATCAGCGTTTGCCAAGGGTTTTGGAGGAGGAGAAACTAAGCTTGGAACACTTTGCGAGTTCTTTAAATTACCTGATGCCGGTAACATGTCATCGTCCATCACCAAAGTGGGTTGTGGTTTTGGTGGAATTGGCTCTGCCTTCTTTGATTTGAACTTCCCCAAAAATTTTTTGAACATATTTTCCTTTGGTTCTACACTAGTTTTCACCTCAATTGTTTTGGGATCGTGAATTAGTGAGACTAATTTTGGATTTTTCATTACTGATTGCTGGGTAGGTCCACTGATGATTAACCCTTTCCTTCTTTGTTCTCTCTTCAGCGTGTGCTTCCTCCCCATATCATCCAATGACTCCTTCATTTGCCTCACGAATTTCTGTTCTTTAGTGAGCTGGGTTTCAGGCAAATTTGGGTCGATCTTGGCATACAACTCCTCTAGAGTCACGTTGAGGTCTTGACTACCTTTGTTATCGTTTTCTATACTGACGATATCTGAGGATTCTGATGAATATGAACTTAAACCAGGTGCAGAGTGATCCCCAAAGGAGGGAATTGGGCGTACTGATGATACGTAATTGCTCAAGGAGTTACTGGACTTGGAGATGTTTCTCTTAACTCCAAAATTTGAAACTTGTACGAATTCCTCCTGGTGGGTTGATAAGTCGTTCATGCTTCGGCTTTTCTTCGTGAGGGTATCGTCAGGGGGTCTGAAGGATTGGACTGTTCGCCTAGAGTCTTCTACATCGTAATAGCGAAATTCGATGTTGGATCGGTAGACGTCGTCGAATTTGCTGCGTAAATGCATCTCATCGTTGTTGAACTCGAAGGTTTGCGGAGGTGGATGCACGGACTCTCGAGGAAGGTCATCTTCGACAAGTCTCACTGTAGGGTCATCGGCGATCTGCTTCAGTTTAGGGTTGAGGATCACCGAGTTCAAAAGAGGTTTGCTTATCGCGAGGTTATCCTTTGGTTTTTTCGCCACTGGCTTTTGTTTAGTTTGCTCGAAATTTGAGTCCTGCATCTGTTTCAGTTTAATAATGAATTTCTGCTCCGCTGTGAGGTCCTCTTCGGGGATGTTAGGGTCAATCGCGGAGTACAACTCATTGAGCGTGTGAAGGTCTTTTTGCTCTTGGGCAGAGAGGTGCTTTTTGATAAACCCCATCTTACGCGAGTCTTTTGTTTTGGATGCATCACCTTTGACCATAGGCGGAATTCCAAAGGTCTTCTTAGGCTTGCCTTCGGGCTTTGCCTCGTTCTCATTGGAAGTCTCTTCAGGTCTATCAGTTAAGGTCAAGGTTAAGTCGTCTAATACGAAGTCGTGTTCTGGCGAAAGAGGCGGAGACATATTTGGTTGTACTCTCACTTCGTTGCCTTTATTTGCTTCGGGATCGCCCCCTCCTCCTTCATTCGTTGCCGTCACGTAATACCCCCCTTTCGTATGACGAAAAAACTTGGGTTTTTTGAAAAACGCCTTCGGACTTTTAGACTTCACTTTAGAATCTCTCTCCTTGTTGGGGGTAAGATCTTCTGGTGACATTTCCTCTGCAGCTACGATCACTTCCGGAGACGGTTCACCTACATTGTGATTTGATTGCTAATCAAAAAACGGCGGAAGGCGGCGGTAAACACGACCGTGCGTGCATTGCTTTGCGGAAGCACTGAAAGTTACGCGCGCACGTGTTCCACGGGGGAGGAACGAAAAGGGGGGAGACTACGCAATACCATCTTCGAACAATAGCGCGAAACCTTCACGGCCTGCCGAATATCTCGTATTACGCAGGATATACGATCTGAAGATTCTCGCGGTTTACGCATGAGGTCTTTGGCGTTCCCATTTTTCACATGGAAAACACGAAATCCAAATTAGGAAAATGCAATTGTTTCAAACGATCACAGTTCCTAATTGCGTTATTAGGAAATAAATACCGTGGTGGAAAAGACGGAATCCGAATTAGAAAGAAACAATTCCATCAAGGTTTCCAAAGTTTCATGCAAATTATTAAAAAAAAAAAAAAAATAGAAAACATGCGCAAGCATTATCTCATTTCAAGCTTTCAGCAAATGCATGCATGCACGGCAGAAGTACCAAAAACTTAAGAAAATAATGTTAGAAGAAACTGTGATGTGGGGTGCAAGTTAAAGAAGCTGAATCGTTTGGAATGCTCCTACCTTTCATCTTGTCCAGCTGAGCCTCGAGCTGGCGCACGCGGTCCCTGTGGGACTTGTTCTCCATAATCATTTTCTGAAGGTCTTGTTGAGCTTCAGTCTTGAAGTCGTTAGCCACCCTCACTGACGTCAGCAGATCGTTCTGGAACTTCTCCCACTCTTCATTCTGAAATGTCACATTAAAATCTGGAGATCTTCTTCAACCGCCTTTTCCTTACCTCTTCTTTCCTCAGCCTCTTCAGTTCGACTAACTCGTTTTCCAAGTCGAGGTTTCTCCGTTCAGCTTCGCTGAGGTTTCTCTGCGTTTCTGACAGCACTGAAGACAACTGTCGCTTATCTTCCAACTGGCACTGAGCTTGAACCTACCAACAAGAACTAATAGCGACGCCGACGTATTTGAGGACTGTGAGTTTCTCACCTGGAGCTCATTTGCTGCCTCTTGGAGTTGTTGGAGTTGATCACTTAGGGTGTTCTTGTCGGCCACTAACTTTTCGCACTTGTATTCCAGCTCGGATTGGGTGCACTTCGCATTGTTTCTGGTAACCTAAAACAGTTGAAGACATGGAGATTGTTTGAGGAGGAAAATCTGGATGTATCACCTTGCATTCTTCTTGAAGAATAGAGATTTGGTCGCGCAGCTTTTCGGTTTCGTTCCTGCTACGCGCCACCTGTTCCTTAAGGTGGGTGACTTCGGATTCAAGGGCGTCCTTTTCCTTCCTGGCGTTGTCCAGGAGTTCGTCAAGTTCGGACTTATCACTAAGGGCTCTGTCTTGTTCCAGTTCGATGATCTTGATAAGAGAAAATTTGACCATGAGTAAATTGGTCGCCAAAATTTCAATGAGGCGTGGAAAATCAATAGCATGAAGGAATCAAAATAATTATGGATTTACCTTTTGACCTAACGCTGTAATGATTTCATCACAAATTTGGACAATGAAAGTGTCAAAATTTGTATTACGAAAGGCGTTGAAAAGTAACTTTGAAGTATGTTTGACACTGTGGAGTTGAGAAAATTAGAATTGATAACTTAGAAATACAGGACGATTCATAATACATAACTACCATATCCTTTGATTATATATATTACCATGGATACAGCAATAGCTTAGAATGTATACTGTCCACATAGCAAAGACAACTTATTTGCTAGCTGTTCCTCTCTGTAGTATAAGATGACCATAAAGCTATTTCAATTAAAATTCAGCGCTATTTTTGAGGGAAATTTATTAATTTATTAAATTATTAAACCTAAAATATGTTTGACGAAACAGCTTTATTAGGATTTAACAAATAAATGTTAAAACTTACCACAGGCACAATTTTGATACATTTATCCGTATAGCGTCATAAACTCCAACTGTCAACAAGTGCAACAGACCAATGATCCCTGAGCTACATGATCAGACGTGACCGCACGTGTATTTGTGAAGGAATAACTAAAGGATAGCGTTAATGCCACTTTTGTATAGTAGAAGAAGATAAGTAGCAAAAAGCAGGTTGGATATCCTGAAAATATTGTCTGAATATGTTTCTTATGGAGTAAGTGTATCCATGTAATATATATAATCAAAGACCATATCACAACTATTGGCACAGATTAATATAGATACGAAGGCTAGGCATTCTCGCCGTTTCTCATGCCGCCATTGTTTTGGTAGTTTATCTGTCAGAGAGTTTGTTATGTTATGATGTTATGATATACAGTGTACTGTTAATTGAATGATTTCTCGCTAATTTTCATTTCTATCTTTATTCATTGTTCAAAATAAAAAAATCTATTAATGTAATGAAGCGGTATGTACTGCAATACGTTGTAGTTTTCAAATTTCGCACCTTATGAACGACTTAATCAATGGCCGAAGGTCACAAAATTTTATCGTACGACATCAAAGGCACCGTCTGGAGCCTTCGTATTTGTTATTCGGTAATACTCCAACTAATCTAGAATGACGCGTTTTGCGTCTCAACTGTTTCGATCACATCTTCTTAATTTCTTTACACTCTGTATAGAGCGTGATAGATGATTGATTGATGTTTTAACCAACAATGTTCTCCAATATCCCTTTATTCTCTGGCTCATAGTATCTTACCTTGGTTCTTGCGTTTTCTAGTAGATCAGAGAGCCTATTGATCTCTATCTGTCTTCCGCTAGATTGATCCTTGGCCAGCGCCAGTTCCTGGTCCAATTGTTTATGCTCTGCATGTTTGGCATCCAACGTGGACTCCAAAGTCTTCACTCTCTCAGCGAGCTGTTGGTTGACAGCCGCCTCTTCGACATTGGCACCTCTAGCGTCCTGCAGCTCATTATTCAACTGCTCCTGTTTAAGCAGGAGGGCCTCCCTCTCATCCTGCGCGTTCTTCAGAAGGTCAACTAGTTTCTGCTCGCGTTCCACCACACTCTCTAACTGCCCCGTATCATCCTTATCACGGTAGAGTAATTGTTTCAGCGACTCTACTTCTCCTCTAGAGTCGTTCAGTCTTTCGGTTTGTCGGCAAAGTGAATCGAACATGAGAGCCTTCTCGTCGGAGAGGCGCTCGTTGTCTTGCTGGAGCTCCGTCAGCTGGCGCTGGAGTTCGGTGAGTTCTTGAAGGGTTGCCTGAAGTTCTTCATTTGTACTGCAATTAAAATGATTTGTTTTTGATTGTGCGGCGGGCGGGTGGGGGATTAAAGAGAGTACCTGTAATGAGTCTCTTGCATTTGATTGATTTTGTCTTGAAGACAGGCGACGGAAACTTCGCTGACATTGCTGCTGGAATGCTTATCCCAATCTGGAGTGGGGCAGGCAGTGATATCACCTCCTGCACCATCATCTAGCAACTAAAACGAACGAAATAAAGGTATCATGCATCTAAGCAAGCAAGCAAGTTTGTGGCGACCTGGAGCAGATCGAGTTAGCATAGACCGACGAACATGCCAGCAAAGATACTACCACAGACGGACTTGCATGTTGGCAAAAAATGTATGCGCTTGCTTTCTAGCTATGTAAGCCATAATGAATTCATGATTATTAAATCAAACGGATGTGTAACAAGCGCACAATTAATTCTAATTGGAATAATTACTTGAATAAGTTGCCACCGTTGCGTTCTTGTTTTAATTGCGGCTCGCAAATTGCGTAACGCGCGGTGCGATTTTGTTTCAGTTCGCGTCAGTAATGTATGCGAATTGATCAGTGAGAAAAAAGTCAAGAAGGAGGTCGGTGAAAGAGAAATGTCTCCGAGACTTTGATTAGATTTCGTTACAAAACATATGAACGTGACAAGTATTCTAGAAACTAATATTGTCGCGGATTGCCTCAATTATGTTGTAGTCTAGACCAAATAGAATTTCTCACATTTGTTGCAATCGACGCAGGAGCAGAACTATGGTGTCTGTGCGATTCGAGCAACAGCTGTTGTTTCTCATTATCGGAGAGTGGCGAGTGTGAGACATCCCTCAACCTATTCCTAAGCAGACTATTTTCTTGGTTGAGCTGTTCCTGGATAACCTACGCCAAAATAACAGAAGTCTTTGCAATTGTTTCGAAGAGAGGAATCTTTGTTACCTTCAAGTTCTGAATCTCGTTCTCTAACACATGCATCTGGCCCTTTTGCTCGCCAAGTTGGAGGGCGAGGTTGGTCTTCTCATTCGCCATTTCCTGGAGTTGTCTCTGCAGGGATTCAATCTCCTGCAAGGTCTCCGTCGAGTAGCTGTGCTCGCCGTCGATTTTGTTATTGTTTCGAGTTAATACTGTAAGCGAAACAATAAAACCAAATCACATTTGAGAACAAAAAAAATGAATTTCCACAAGAAACAGAAAGGAATGCATTAGAAGAAACTAGAGAGAAATTAATCTACATATAGCATCTAATATAAACAAACTACAGTGCTGCTATCTGCATCAGATTGGGGAAGTTGGTATAGCGGGAATGGGCAAAAGCAGAGTGAAGAGCACAAGAATGAAAACACCTTTTATTGAAGAATGATAAACAACTTAAATGGAAGAAAAGGAAAGAATTAGGAAGAAATAAAGAAGTCTTACCTTTTTTCTCAGGCTTCTTATCAACTATCTTGTCTAACCTATCCTTGGAGGCTGACTTGCGCACTTTTGAGAGGGCCCCCTTATTTTTGATATCCGCATTTAGGTTGGTGACTGAAGACGACCTGGACAGGTCCTCGCCCTGTCCTTGACCTTGTCCCTGCTCGGACTTGGCCACCTGTCCTCTGCGAAATATAGCCCGGATGCTCTTCATTTTCATCACTCGAGCGCACTGAGCTGACCGGTGGTTCTTAAGATTCTTTATAGTTACGCACTACGCATGTATGTACATTGAGCAAAATACTTCTTATCAGTCTTATTTACGGCGGCGCTAATCTGCGAAGATCAGATAAGTTTGTTTGGAGTTTCGGAGGAGGATTCAGGGTATCTCGATGGTGCCCGCGAAAAATGAAATCGTAACCGGAAGTCGAGTAAAACAGTTGTTCAACCTCGAAAAAGCAATACAATTTTTTTTAATCACCTTATACATAATTTCTGGACCTGATTCTATAAAGAAATTAAAAAAAAAACTCTAAGGTATTTCCGCTTTATTAGCAACGTTCCATTTTTCCAAAACGTGCGCTATCAAACGTGATAAATTCCGTTTTGATAACAGTGAGTCGTTTCGGTAAATGTTGATAACAACCGATGGTGTTGCAACCGCGTATTTATAACTTCGTGAGTAACTACGTTAAACACGGATCGAATCACTTCGCTTCTTTTTTTTCAAAGGAATTTGAATGATGTGATAATAAAAAAAGCGCTTTCTGGACAAAGACAGAAGTTTTGTTTAAAGTGCACGAGAGAAATTTCGTTGAAAATGAAAAAAAAAAAACAATAAAATGTTGGACAAGAAAAGAATCTCCAGAGAAAAACAAATTAAAAACACTCCGAAAGACAGATGCAAAAGGTAGAAGAGAAAGATGAGGTCAAGAGGTCAATGATAATGAAGATCCTAAGTTAGATGATGAAAACCAAAAAATTATTTAGGAACACAAAAAACACATGAATTTAATTTTCGAATACACAATAGACAATAAATAATCCAGCCAATCGCGTTCATCAATGGAAAACCTCGATTATTTGATGGCTTTCTCTTGTTTCTCAGACAAACAACCGTCATTGGTATGGACATTTTTTTAAAGAATACCGATGACAAAGAACGACAAATAAAATGTACTCTGAGGAATGATATAAAGTGTTCAATTGAAATTTTTCGCAACATTGAAAACCCTAGAATTTTGACACTGATAGGGGTGCGTTCGATTACACTGCAATGTAATAGCAGAGTAATGGGCAGGTCTTGAATTAGATAACTTTCGATTGAAAAAGTCTTATGGTTCCGTAGCGAAACCATCGTTAAGCAAAAAATATGTTGTGTTTAGCTATGAAAACAGTTGATTTGTAATAATTCACTGAAAGGGAAACTTAATTCAAGAAATGAAATCACACAACAAACTAAACAATTGTTGACAATAGTTTGTCATCCGTCAAACGTAAATCATGGTAAGAAGTCATTCCTTTTTCGTTTTGTAGCTTCTGTTGTAAAAAAAATCAAAACCAACTTGTTGAACTTTCAATTAAACACTGAACACGCCTTATTAATTAAGAATGAAAAGATGAAAACGCCTTGTTTGATTTTACAAGTCAATAAGCCAGCAAAAATCCTAAGAAAGATGACGAAAACAAAAGAGGAAAAAAATTACTCGAGAAAAAAAACAGACGAACTAAATGCCGGAAAAAACACATTTGACAGTAGTTCAGCCAATCGCATTCAATTAATAGTCCACAGCGATTATTTAATGATTTTTTTCTTTCTTTAAAAAGAGACGGCTTCGACCAAAAAAAAAAGAAAAAAAAAACAGTAAAATATTGAACAAACAATAAAATTCCAAAGTAAAAACAAATGAATAAGTTCCAAGAAATAATATTAGACATTAATGGTAAAAAGGTAGTCGAAAACATGTTTAATCTTGCAAGCCTAGATGCCAAGCTTATTTAAGACGATAAGGCAGATAATGAAAACAAAAGAAAAAATAGGTTGCCAACACAAAAAACTAACAATTTAATTTTGGAAAAATAACTGATAATAAGTTCATCCAATCACGTTCTTCAATGGGACATATCGGTTATAGGATGATTATCTCATTTGAGTGGTGTTTGTAAGAGAAGCAATTGTAATCCTTACAGTAAAACGTTGATCAATCGCCAAAAAAATCTCAGAGTATGAATCTTGCAAAAGAAAAATGAAAAAACAAATGAATTGCGTTCGCAGAAATAATTTTAAATATTTAATGGTTAAAAAGATGAGCGAAGACATGTTTGATTTTTTAAGTATAAGTACAAGGTTATTAAAATATTAAGGCAGATAATTGAAACAAAAGAAAAAAATGACGTGAGACACAAAAAAATCAGACGAATTCAATTCTGGAAAAATATTTGACAGTAGTTCAGCCAATTACGTTCTTTAATGGAACACAAGATTATGTGATGGTATTCTATTGTTTCCAAGAGAAACAATTGTGATTGCTGCGGTGTTTCCAGAAAAAATAAGGAATAAAACGTTGACAAATCAAAAATCCCAGAGTATAGGTAATGCGAAACCAAATGAAACGCGATCTAAAAAATAATATTAGATATTAATTGTAAAATGGTAGACGATATCTTGCAAATCTAGTGGTCACTGGTATTAAGATCTTAAAGCAGATAATAAAAACAAAAGAAAAATGCTTGGTAATAGAAAAAAAAACACGTAATTTAATTTAGTAAAAAATAATTGATAGTTAATGGTCCAGCCAATCACGTTCATCAATGGAACATTTCGATTATATAACGATTTTCTCTTGCTTTCAAAATAACAATTGTGATATTCAGCTGTTTAAAAAATTCCTTTGTGAATAAATAACGCAAAAAAATGAAATTACGTTCGAAGAAATAACATTAGATAGTAAAAAATATATACGAATTCATGTTTGATCTTGCAAGTTCTTGGTTTGTGTGGTTGTTTAAACAAAGAATCAGTTGCTTTCTAAAGAATAACAAAACTATGAAAAACAAACGATTGAACACCAGATCAGACGGCGAGAGGATGGACGAGAACTAGTGCGAATCAGTATTGCCAACCCTTTTAAAATAAATTTCTCAACACATTCGTAACAATTTCCCTTTACCCCAACCCTCAAACAAAATATTCCTTTATTTTCCCTTACTGTTTAAAATAAGGCTTGTTTAACAAATTTTGTTTGTAGACGAGATTTTGTGTTACCTATCATCGACAAATAAAAATAACAACAAAATCGCAAACGACACAATCTTACAGTTAGCAATTACAACACAATCTCTTTAATAACGGTAATTGTGATAATAATAAACGATGATAGCGAATAATCGAATGCAGAAGCAGAATAACGCGAGTGGCGATGTTACCAGTGTTACCAGATTTTAGCCTTGCCATTCCCCTGAACTGCTACAAAAGATTTCCTCTTTTGTAATAGTAATAAAGTGGACGGTTTTTAATGTGACTCAATGACTTAGAGCATGTAGCGTCAATTAAAACGCATAAAACTGGTAATGTAACAAGAATATAATTCGATAAAAGATTCCGAAAATATTTTATTCAAAACTATTAAATAAGAAATTTAACAATAGCATTACTGCAATAATATAACACCTTGTAAAATAATGCTCAAGTAAATAAATAAATTAAAGTAAGTCTGATTTCAATGTTTTTCTCCTAAAGATTTGTAGCACTGATAGTTGTCCAATTATTTAAATAAACTAATATCAAATTGTGATATTTTTCATTTAAAATTTATAAAATGTTAGAATTACGACATAAAATCACTATGAATTTGTGGAAATTCCACTAAAAATTGGTGTTTAGCTAACAGTGTCAAGAAGACGGATCATCGGATCAATATTTTTTTTTAATAGTGAACGTTAAAGTGTGCTTTGTCCAACTCAAAACAGTGGATAAAACGGAATTTTAACAGCAAGGGTAGATAAAGTACTTTAATTTTGTTATTTGAATAAATATTACAACTTAACCATAGCAACAACCTACACTAGTTACTGGGATCATGATCATACAACGCGATTTTGACATATGATTGCTCTTTTTATTTTTCTGCGAAATTGTTTAAATTTGTCTTTAACGTTTGCTATAAAAAAAATAGAATGTTTCACACGACGGTAAAATTTAATTATCGACTCGTGGAAAAAACGTGGAAACGTTTTCACTCATCGATAAAAATCAATTTTACCGTCTTGTATAACAAATAACTATTAACGAATCAGTAAATGCTGAAAGATACCGAAATGAATTATTAGAACCTTTTATTAATCAATTAGACGATGATGAATTTACAGAAGAATTTCCAGCAAGACAATGCTACGGTACACACAGGTCGACAAACAAGTAACCGAACTACTTTATTTTTCTGCACATGAAGAACACAATTTTTAAAACTACGCGTCAAGCAATCGAAGAACTTTGTGCGGCCATTAGAGATGTCTGTGCTAACATACCCCCCCCCCCCCTAACACTTGGTAAATGCATTTGATGTCATGATCAGATAATATGATACTGACTTACTTATATCAGGAAGTCATTTGAAGGCACGGTGTGTATTAAATGACAATAATATACTTTTTATCACATTTATCAACGAGAAACGGTATAAACAATTATAAGTTTTTATATTTGAGTCACAGAACGTTTGAAAAGAGAAATTATTGTGGTTTTTGTTAATATATTTGATCTGACTTTACATCTGGTGCAAATAACCCTCATTGTGTTATGTTTCGTGTTTAAATTAACAATCTGATTGAATTAGCGCAGAATGCATTATAAACAATTTTTATTTCAAATAGATAAATTTTTCATTGCAAAATTAATTTTTCTCCCCTTTTTCCCTTTGTACAAATTTTGAATTTCTATTCTTACGAAAAGGAAAATCTCCCACGAGTTGGAAAAACTGTTCAAATTCGCCAGTGCAGAGTCTGAACACAATAAAAATCCTAAGTACCGGATCCGACAGTAATCGAGTCAATCAAATTCATCACTGGCAATTATCTGATGATTTTCTTTTGTTTCACAGAGAAACAATTATCAAGGGCGTTGTCAGTAGTTAGGCTAAATTTGCCTCAGAATAAAGTAAATGTTATACATCTGAAAATAAAAGACGAAACGATTTCAGCAAACCAAAAATTGGACACATACGTAATTTGAAAAAAAAATGACACTAGGTTATTTAAGTAAGTGACTGTATTTATTTATTAGGTGAACATTCCCAAATAAATTTGTATTGATCCTAAACAATTGTTAGCAGTATAGCCAATATATCATTCTCTGTCTTAGTCTGCGTTGTTGGATCAGAAGAACTGGATTTTCCTGTTATTGCGTTGGCTCTCGGTTATCTTTAGTTTGTCTGATTAGCAATATAAACACATGAAACATAATTATCACGTGGTTGTTGGTGAATTCTCTCGAAAAACGGCTTCTTTTAGCGTATTTGGTGCGCATACCGTAATTCACAGTTTGTGGTATCAGGGGTTGCTAAAATTGACATTTTCTTCGTTCACATCGACTGTTTATTGTATTTTTTTTTTTTTTGTTAAGTTCACGTCGCCAAATTTACGATTGTTTCCTCGTTTCAGGGTTGCTAGATTTCCATGATTTTGTCACCATGATATTAATTCATTTGCAATGCTCAATTTTTGTCTTTTGTATTATATTTTAATATGCCACTTTTTGGCGTCTATACGTGCAAGACTTTTAACCAGTGATGCCAGATTGGACTTTCACAAATTCAGAGATCAATGAAACCTCTCTTTGACAGATCTCTGAAGTTTGCCGTCTCTTTTTTTTCCTCGTTAATATCTACGTTGTTTGTCAAGTTTAATTTATTTTCGAAGAAAATCTGCATTCAGTGTTGTCAAATTTGGGAGTTTCTCATTTAAGCGTTGCAATTTCCATGACTTTATTCGTGATGGTTTTAGTTCCTTTCCAACGCCTATTTTTTGTATTTTTATCATATGTTGACATGCTAGAATTTTTGGCGTCGCTGTCATACGTGCAAGCATTTTTATTCGGTTTGTCATTCTTTCGACGGTAAAATTTAGAAATCGGTCAAAGATATATTTGTCTTCAGTAATTTCTATTTTGTTTTTTGTTTAATTTGTTTTCGAAGAAAATTTGTGTCCAGTGTTGCCAAATTTGCTGCTTCTTACTCGCTGAATTGCAATTTACCTAATTTTGACCATGACTTAAATCGTATTTTGATAATCCACGGTCTTTGACATCTTACGTGTCAGGATTTGAAACCAGTGTTGCCAGATTTGATGTTCAATTTGGTCAGATTTGATGTCCAAATCTGGCAATAGATTTAATATCCAAATCTGGCAATTTGACAACTTTTTTTTTTCTTTCTTCCTTCTACATTATTTTTTACGTATAATATATCTTCGAAGAAAATTTGCGTCCAGTATTGTCTACTTTGTGACTTTTTTTTATCGCTTAAGTGCTGTAATTTCCCTAATTCTGTTCATGATGGTATTAATTCTTTTGCAACGTCTACTTTTTGCTTTTTTATGTCTTATTTTTTGGTCTTCTGTTAATCTATTTAAAGAGATTGAGCCAGTGATGAATGATAAACATGCGTACAGGGTCATTATACCCGCCAAATATACCATTTGTTTTTTCTAAATCGAAGAATCACTAACACAGATAATAATATTTTAATACGCCCCTGTATTTGGTCATGTATGTGTAAGGATTTGCATTCGGTATTGCAGCATTTGAACATCCTCTCGAGAGTAAAATTCAGAGATCAGTCAAATCTTCTTTTCCTCGTTCACTTTATTTCTTGTTTAATTTGTTTGCGAACACAATTTGCATCCAATGTTGCGGCTTTTTCTCATATGTCATACTTTGATATGCCAAATTAGGGAATAAAAAAATTCAAAGATAAATCAAATTTCCGTTTTTTTTTGTTCACTTCACAGACACCTACTTTGTTCCCATGTTAAATATATTTTCGAAGAAAAATTCATGGGATGTTGCCGGATTTGTGGTTTCTTCTTCGTTTTATTCGGCGTTTCGACCGGGTGTATCCAACTTTACCTACATTATACTGATAAAGTTGCGAAACCGATTTCTCGCCGTCCAGTCCCCTGCTCGGAGAAAACCCGTTCCTTCGACGTAATATAAAACCAAATCGATGACACGTTGCCGAGCGAGTCAGACGAGACGCGGACTTTTAAGGTAAGACGAGAAACGCTACCGCTTTTAAAACTAAACGAAAAGATGGAGCGAGTGTTCCTTCGAAAAGCCTGACATATGATGGACAAAGATTGGCTTCATTGGAATAGCATTTAGATTTTGCAATATCTTTAAAGCTAAAATATTTAAACTTGACAACACTGTGTCACTGAAGTCAAAGATTAAAACCACATGCTAATGATGAAGCATGCAGTCGAAAGCGAAAGAGAAAGTCTACTAACCCCCAAAATTAGAGACAAATACTGAAATCTGGCAACACTGTATGGTGATTCTTAATCGAAGTTTTCAGGCTGACCTCTGGTAACTCCGCGTTGGTCATTTTAAATCTAAATCTTAAACTTGTCAATTCGATTCTTATAATTTTTTATCGGGTATGCACGAGTGCTTAAACATTTTAGAACAGAAAAGTGGAAGATGGATTAGTTTATTAATGGGCCAAATTCGACACTTTTAATAGGAAACACCTATTTTTAGATGACTTAAACAAAAACTGACCTCGGTCCCTGGAGATCGATTTTTAAGACAAAATTAATGGTGAAGACCGCATTTCGATATCTTGTACCTTAAGAGCTACATAGCTCAAAATTCTACGATTACTAAAAACCTTAAATATCTTCTTTGTTTAAGAAAATTTTTGATTTCAGTAAAAACTTATTTAAGGCAATTTTTAATGCAAAATTCATTGCTCCAAGTTATTTTTTTCTAGAGTGCTCAATATTTGAGATATTAGCAAGAACTTTGATTTTTTATATGAAACACCTACATATTTTTTTACATTTCTGAAAAGAGCATAAACTTCTATTTACAAAAATATAAAACGCTTGATATTTTATTCAAACAGTTTTTGAAATATAGAGTTTCAAAATTTTAATAAAAAATTTAATTGATTTACAGCAATGAAGTTGGCTATGGATGACGATAACTAAGCGATTTAAGTTTTGTAACTTCCTGGTGGTCTGCACTCAAAATTTGACACAATCTCTTACAGTATTTGCATTTCTCTTGAATTTTACTACCTCTATAAAGTAGACTTAGGGAGATAACTAAAGACGTACGAAAAATTACGAGAAATACGACATGTTATAATATTTATACCAACTTAAGACTTCATGAAGTGCCTTTAACTTGTAAGTGTATGTATGTACTGAAGATGACAGCGTAGTTGCCGAAATACGTATCGATTTATATTTACGGATATAAATTTTTTTGATTTATTATTTCTAAACCACTGTATTCTTTACTAATATTAAATGTTAAAGAGTGTTTTATAGAAATCTGAAATTTCAGAAGCAGCGATTAATCTTTACTTGAGGTCTTTTCGGAAATGTAAAAATATATAGGGTGTTCTATTTAAAAAATCAAAGTTCTTGCTAATATCTCAAATATTGAGCACTCTAGAAAAAAATAACTTGGAGCAGTGAATTCCGCATTAAAAAGTGCTTCAAGAAGTCTTTACAGAAATCAAAAATTTTCATAAACAAAAAAGTTATGAAGGTTTTTAAAAATCGTAGAATTTTGAGAAACGCCCTGTAGCTCCTAAGCGGTTTAAGATATCGAAATGCGGTCTTCCCATTAATTTCGTCTTAAAAATCGACCTCCAGGGACCGAGGTCAGTTTTTGTCTACTCTTCTAAAAATAGGAGTTTCCTATCTAAAAGTGTCGAATTTGGCCCAACCTGTAGAATCTATATGCTGATATTATGTGACGCAGTTGCAAATGTACGTAAAATGGTGATTCAACAATCTTAAATAGTATTTTCAATAACGGCGAAAAGTTTTGAAATTTGGCAGCACTGGATTCAATCCATTAACTAATACTGATATTATAGGGAATAGGCATACAAAATGTTTTATTTATCTTTGAGGAGCATCCTCTAAAATACGAAATTATCTCCAAATTTAGCAATGGTGATCCAACAACCTTAACAGTATTTTCACTAACAGAAAAGTTTTGAAATATGGCAGCACACCACCAAACTTATTCACATAATCCAGTATTTTAACTTAACAATGTGAACCTAGATCTGAAGCTAACACTACGAAACTTATCCACATAACAGTATTCTCTGAAGCGTGGAATGATCACCAAATTTGGCAACATGGATACATACAATCCACTCTTACTGATATTTTTCTGTTATTTAAATAATTTGATATTTGAATTTTTGAAGAATGAAAATTGGAAGAATCATTTTGAGGGGATCCAAGTACCGAACAATATCTCCCGAAACCTAGCAACAATGAACCAACGATTACAATTTAGTCTGAACCTGATGACTACTTGATAATAACGAGGTAAATACTAGGTAAATCAATACGTTTTAATTTTGAGCATTATCATGTAAACAGAGAAAAATGAAATCTGGCAACTCTGTCTAACCAGTCTCAATTCAAATTTTTTACTGATGAGTTCTGACCATTCTGCGCATGAATGATTTCTAATACATATTTATAATTTGAACCAGACCCTGTTCCGTTTATTTTTGGTATTTTACCAAGGGGTCCAGGTGGTGAAAGGGCAGGGGGGGCGGAAGAATAATTGGTTATTTAATCATAATATATACAGTAGTGGACAATAAAATCCAGGCACGTTATTTCTTCAAGGTAAAGCTTACTTTACTATTCTTGATGTTTAGAATGTCACTAGTAATTCTGACGTTTAGAGCCCATTTTAGACTTTCACATTTTTTGTAACAAATGTGTTATGAAATGAGTGAGGAGTGTCACTTCAATCAATCAACATTCACTATCTCTCTCACTTTGTAACAAAATTGTTAACAAATAGTTGACTAACGAGAAGTAGACAACACCAGCAGCAGCAGCAGCCCTGAGGAAGTTCCTCTGCAAAGGAGAACGAAACGTCGGTAGTAGAAGCAGTCGTGACGCGATTCCAATCGGAAACCAATTCAATTATGGACAACGGCCGCGGAAGCCTTCAAGTTATGTTCCAGAGAAGTTTGTTGCAAAAATGGTATTGCCATGTTGTCATATTTATAATACAATATGTTGTAAGTCTATTGAGGATTGTAATAACGCGTCCACGAATATTAATGTTGCCAAAGTTATCGACTTTCCTGCAAAACTAAATCATGAGATGGTCAAATCTATATGCAAGCAAAGAAATTACTAAATTCCCAAACCTACAGACATTTTACTAAATCTATTTATAATAATGAAAGTAATGACACAAACGCGCATGTAGACATTAATAGTCCTACCGAATTTCCTAAAATGGGGTTGTCATGTTGCCAAATCTACAAAACTTTCTGCTAAGTCACTAAAAATGATCACCATAATGAAAAGCGCAGCAAAACGCATGTGCTGACATTAGTGTTATCAAATAAATGTATTGAATTTGACGAAAACGAGATAAAATTGAAAAGTAATGAGTAGCATACCACTACCACGTTGCCAAATCTACAGTTCTTTTTAGTAAATCAATTAAAATGACTGAGGTCTAGTTGTACATACAATTTAAGGCAAAGCTCAAACACTTAATAACAATTGTTGAAATAATCATTCTTATGGATTTAGTTTTAGTATGCAGAAATCAATGTTGCCAAATCTGCCGATTTTTTACTAAATTTGCAAAACTTATGCAAACAATGATGCTGACAAATGTAAAATATTTTCTCCAAGTCTGCTTATGGCAATAAAAAAGTGACCAAGACGCGTACATAGACATTGGGTTTGTACAATTTATCGCTTTTTTCTAAATCTGGGTAATTGAAGTTACTTTTTTTTTAAATCTGGTACAGAGTGTGATTACAACGAAAACAGAGATAAATACACGCGCTTAGTTATTATAATTGTCAAATTATGGCCTTTGCTTTGTAAATCCAGGAAAAACTGAATCCACGTTGCCGGTTCAAAATAATTTTCTCGCAAATTCCAGAAAAAAAAGACGAATCTCGAGTTTCTCGTTTTGTTTGCTGTCTGACGTTGAATCTCTCATAATTAGCACCACCTGACACACATTAACTGTACTCGCAATCGGCGGAGCTATTATTGCATTCACTTCTCTGTGAAGTGGGTCACTGTCAGATGCGAAGCGCGTCGTCTGAGAACCCGCCTCCCCTCTCACCACTTGGTGCTCTTCCTAGCATATTTTTCCTCCTCGCTTTCGACCATCTAGAACGAAGGAAGAAGTAATATTGCCACGGTCCACGGGCTGTTGTTGGAAACGCTTCTTTCAAACTCATTTGTGAGTCGCCATAGTCGATGATGATCTGTGTTTTTGACGCTCTCCATTCGACGACTTTGTGAATTGATTATTAAATAACTGTGTAACACAGTTACGCAACTGTTTTTCGAGTGCAGCAGATAGAAACGGTATACCGTTGTGGGGCGATGCTCGGTTGTTTATGGCTTTCTCTACGTTCCTTAAGCATGCCACTCACTAGAGAGCATGTTGGGCAACATATCTTCAGCAGGCCACTTACTAGGGAACATGTTGGGCAACATACTCGGCAAGGTGTTCGTGCAGGCTTTTTAATATTTCTCCACGAGTATGCAACTTGTGAACGTGGTGACCAACGTGCCAACACACTAGTGAACTTCTTGCCACGAGCCAAGTTGGCGAGCATGTTGTCGGCTAGTGAGTAGCCTGCTTTACAGTCAATCATGTAAAACACAGTATTTTTAAACAAATCCTTTGATTTTTAAAATATGCGCGAGGTTTGAACTTCTAGCAAAGAAACATACTGCAAATTAGCCGAAGCTCGTTGTTCTTACAAGCACCTCGCTTATTATTCATTATGGGTCTGTGTGGCTTGTGTTTCTGTTACATAAGCTACATTTTCAGCCAAGAAACAAATAAAGCTCGAAAACGTATGGTTTGATTCTTCATTAAATAAGTCTCGCACATAGCCGAAAAACAAATAAAAATACAATGAATTTTGGACACTTTCCATCAGTTCTTCATAGGGAAAGTTTAGGTTTTCTCCGCCAGTGGACACGTGGTTTAAACTTCCGCTAAATAAGTTAGGGGAGATGTAAACCACACGCTCACAACAAGTTTCGGTTATTGCCCACCTAGGGCACAGCTCACACCGAACGTTTTGTGTGTCGTCCATCAGGGAAGTTTCTCTATTAAAAGCTCACTTTTTATAGCCTTGTAAAGTGCAGGTTTTCTTGTTTTTACGAAAACTATAGTTTCAGTGTTGCCAGATTCCAAATTCCAAACATAACCTGCTAGGGAAGTTTGCCAAAAACTCAATTTCTCAATTTGCCTGGCAGAGAAATTGTTGCTCTAAATTGTCAGATTTCTCTACATTTTCTAATTACGTCGATTGTCTTTTGTTTTTATCTTAACTGTGCGTTTCGGTATTGCCAGATTCAAAATTCCAAGCATAACCTCCTAGGAAGTTTACTAAAAACTCAATGTGCTGGCAGAGAAACAAACTGTTGTTGTAAAGCGCATTTCATATTTCTTCTTTTACGCCGATTGTCTTTTGTTTTTATATTGATTGCTCGAGAGGAACAAGATTCGCAATGCAACACACCAGTCAAGATTAAAATTTGTATCCGTGCAAAAAAATTAACTTGCTTAGCAGAGAAACACACCGTCCTTGTCCTTGTGAAGCGTGTTTCCTATTTCTTTCCATTTTCTTAATTTACATAGATTGTCTTTTATTTTTAAGTTGATTGTACGCTTTAGTGTTCCTACTTATCAAGTTCCCAACACGACCTGCCACGAAAGTTCGTTTGTTTGTCTACTGAAAAGTGAACTTGTAGAGCAAACAAATATGCTGTAGAACATATTTCAAATTTCTCTTAGTTTTCCTCATTTATGTCAATAGTACTTTGCTATTATGTTAATTGTATGTTCCCAGTGTCATCTGAATCAAAATTCTCAACACAACTCACCAGCCAAGTTTAATAACGTTTTCCAGAATAGTGCTCCAGAGCTCTATTCTTATAATATTTATTTTTTAAAAACGTTTTCGAACCCGGTCGGGTTTGTCATCAGTTTAAACAAACAAACGAGTCCCACTCCTGCCGAGAAAGGGGAGAGACTGATTGCAACATTCAAGCTACCGGTCAAGAAACTTCGAAATTATGATTATCACACATGAAAAATGTCTTTCCCCTTTCTCGGCAGAAGTGGGACTCGTTTGTTTGTTTATACTGATGGCGAACCCGACCGGGTTCGAAAACCTTTTGTAAAACGAAATAATAAATTGTTGACCAGAGTTCACGATTTTTACTGCAACATTCAAGTAATCGGCCAAGAAACTTCGAAATTATTAATATTTCTATCCTTTATTATTACATGACGTTAAAATAAAGAGAAGAGTACTCTGAGAATGCTCTAGAGCAGTTAATCGAAGACGTATTTAGATCTCCGTAAAAAAACATAACTTACCTCGTAGAGACACAAAAGCGCATTTCCAATTTATGTTTTCTTAATTTTCATCGATGTTTTTATACCAACTGAGCATTACAGTATCATCAGAATCAAAATTCGCAACACAACACACAAGCTAAGTTTAAAATTTGTGTTTCTGTTAAAAGCTTAACTTTAGTAGAGAAACAAACCGTTGCTGTAAAGCATTAATTTCCATTTTCTTGATTTCCGTCGTTTGTCTTTTATTTTTATATTCGCTGTGCATTCCAGTATTGTCAGTTTCAAAATTCCCCACACAACTCCGAAGGGAGGTTTGAAGTAGTTTGTCTCTCTGCTAAACATTCAAATTTTTTAGCAGAGTCCTTTGTATGTTGTGTTTCCAATTTTTCCAGTTTTGTCTTAATGTTGAGTGTGTGGTCCAGTGTTGTCTGATTCAAAATTTCCAACGCAACTCGGCAGGGTCGGTGCGAGGCAAGTTCAGCGCATTCTCGGAACCCGGACCTGTGTTTTAGACTTCCCCGCGCTTTAAGGTAGATCGAAAGCGAGATGGCAAATTCTGTAAATTGTGATAATGTAATTAAAGGCTTTGCAACGAAAAAGACCAGGAATATTTTTTAATATGATCCTATATAATATGTCATGTGTTTATACAAAATAATTTATTTAGAATATTCTTTTCTTGCTTCCTCGCAATTTTTGAACCCGGCTCTGCAAAAATTTACTCCGCTCCTGGTAGTTTGTTTTTCTCCTAAAAATTCAACTTGGATTTAGCAGAGGATCATACCGTTACTATAAAGCACATTTAAAACTTGTCACCATTTTTCTAATTTATATCGATTGCCTCTTGTTTTTTGTTTTGTTCCTTTGCCAAATACTCAACTCATTCAGCAGAGAAATGAACCTCTCCTGTAAAGCGTGTTTCAATTTACTTTTAATTTTTTTTTTCATTTACAAACTGTCGCGGCCAAAAAAGGGGACACCTTTTTTTGATGTAATTCCAAAATGTCGAAAATTTTGTTGGATGACTAACGTTTTGTGGAAGCTAATAATTTTTTGAATGTAAAAGTTTAATGGTGGATTTCATAAGTCAATTAAAGTTAATCAACCATTAAAAGTAAACGTTGCGATGGTTACATAAGTATGCTAAAGGTATAGGAATCATTATTCTTAACTTAACCAATGATTAAATTTAATTGACTTTTATGAAATATAGCAATACAGTTTTTCTTTACTTTTTTTTGTAATTTTATAATTAAGAGAATGTATGAATCAATATATCATACAGAAATTTTATTTTCAGTCAAATAATGACTGCCTTTTTTGGCCACTTTAGTAGATTGTTTTCTTTTATTTCTATGTTAACTATGCGGTCTAGTGTTGTCAAAATCCCCCACACAATCCAACAGGCTAAATTTGAAATTGGTTTCTCTAATGAAAACTCAACTTTTTTAGCAGAGAAAAAAATCGCTTCAGTACAACACGTTCCAAATTGCGCTCCATTTTCTTTATTTACGTAGATTGCTTTTTGATTATACAAATGTTAACTGTGAATTCCAGCGTTGCCAAATTCAAAATTCTTTCTTTGATTTTGGCGATCTAATCCAATCTTCAAACTTGTTCTTTTTTATATTTAATGGTAAGTTAACGGTTCCGCTGTTTTGGAGTTTGGACGTCCGGTGATGCCACCAGGTTCGGGATTATTTCCCAGAGTTTGGCAGATATCAGTCACAGATTCATCGAGTTTCTCTCTTTTCCTTGTTTGCATAGATTGGTCTTTTGTTTTTCTTTTTTTATAGTTTACATTCAGTTGCATTAATTCACGTGTATTCTGTAAGCACCAACTCACTTCAATTAATATCATCTGATAATAATTGAAGAGAGATGAATTGAAACGTAACCATAGCAACCACGACAATTCACCAATGACATTTCAATATGCTGTAGCAATCAATTGAAGAGAATGTTGATTTCCTAACAACTATGTTGTCTTCCATTGTTATGGCATGTTGAAACGTCATTGGTGAATTTCTGTGGTTGTTTTGGTTAAGTATTAATTCATTTCTCTTCAGTTATTGTCAGACATCAATTGAAATAAATTGGTGCTTACAGAATACACATGAATGTCTTAGTAGCAATTTCACAATTTTAGGATTCGCGTGCGACGTTTCTAAATCAAGATTCTTTCTCCGGGTTCCTCGGTCTCATTCAAATATTTGCCGAAGCCTTTATTTTTTCGTTGATTTTCAGCTTGGTTAGCAAAGGAACAAATTGTGGACTACCCTGCGAACTTTCTTAGTAAAGAAATAAGCCGTCCCTTTATTTTTCGTGTGTATAGACGAATTTGTTTTCATGTTAACTGTGCGTTTCAGTGTTTCCAAGTTCTATTCTTTCTACTAAATTCGTTCAAAGATTCGTCCAGTTTCTTTTTAATTTCTTTTTCACTTCGATTGTTTTTTGCTTTTTATATCTCATTCAATTCTTAATTCGTAAATTTTGGAAAATGCATACGGCGTTGCCAGATTCAGAGTTTTTCTCCAACTTCGCCGATCTTGTTCAAACATTCGTCGAACAAAGTTTGTTAATTTTGTCTTCGATGTTATCGTTGAATTTCGGAAATCATTCAGAGGAAGTTCGTCGAATTTCTCTGCTCTATGCTTTTCTTAGTTCATGCCGATTATATTTTGTCTTTAGAATAAGTCCAAGTTGCCTTTGCGAGAAAGCAACGCACAGAAAGTCGACGCCGCGTCCAATTTGCGTTTCCGGTCTGATCTCTATGCCCCGAAAAAAATTATCGGCGTTTAATTTCGGTCTTTACGACCAGCGTGGGCTTTGAATTTGTTTTCTGTTTTAACGACTGTTGCGTGTTCGCGTAAAAATCTCATAAAACGCAGGAAATTATATGCGTTCGAGTTAATTGAGCGGTTTTAGTCGAATTTTGGAAAAACGATTTTTCTGTTGCCTTTTAGTCGCGTAGAAATATTTGAAGCGACCGAAGAATTTGTGGGCCTAGAAGTTTACTAATTCCGCGCTGCACCCGCACCGCCTAGGAAACAAACAATGAAGAAACGATTCTCGTACGCCTTCTCCAATTAGGCGGTAACTAAACATCCTGGCTTATCTGCAATTACCCGAGCGTTTATCTACTTCGTCGAAATTTCAAGGTCAGAGTACAACACTGTATTATCCAATCTTATCGAGTTCTCTTTAACGCGAAGTATTTCGACAGGAAGACCGAGTGATTCAACGTCAATTTGTAAAGAACAAAAAAAAGCATTGCATAAATTCCGAAGAATTTTGGAGAGTTCCACGAAAGTGGCAACAACGAGACAGTTGACATTTGTTTCAACTCAAAGCTTACGATAATCAGCGGTAACGGATTCCAAAATGACTCATGGTCTTTTTCATTAGAAAATAAGTGTTAATATAATAATTTAATTAGAACAAAGATCTTAAAATGTACCCCGAGGCTGCTTGCACATTATTGAAACAATCCGTTTTTTAACAAAACGTTTTTGGATTAATTTTGTTAGAAAACGTTTTTCCAGTGCTTTAAAAAATGTCAAACATCTTGACACATCGAAACAAAAATAATTTAAGGGAAGCAACTGCAGTCAAAATGTGTTTTTTTTTCGTCAGTGTGAATGCAGCATAGTGCTCAAATTCCTTTCTAAAGTAAAATCGCGTTCCTTTTTAAATAGAAAAGTATTCACGACAAGAAATGAAAAGGTTCTAAAGCGTACCCTGGTAAAAAATCCACTTAGTAACAAAAATTTTAAAAGAACAAGATCGTTTAAATAAAATTATCTTAAAATGTACGCCCAGGCCTCATGAAATTTAAAACCACATGATGCACGAAACCATGCCCCTGTTTCAGTGAGAAACGCCCATTTGTGATGGCAATTTTACAAGCACAATGTCGTTTTTTGAAATGGAAAAGCTTAAACTTCATTCTGATAAAAAAATTAACCTAGATGCAATTAGCCGGTAACAGCGAAATATTGAGAAGTTTGCAGTTTTGAAGGTGCTAGTGACAAATAATTACAAATTTATTAGAAAATTAAAATTTTATAAGTATAAAATAATTTTTAATAACAAAAAGGTCCTAAAATGTACCCTGAGGTCCTTTACACCAAAAGTACAATAATTTCCAATAAAAATATGTTTTATAAATATAATTATTATTTTATAACCAAATTTATAATTGGAAAAAGTAAAAGGGTTCTAAAATGGACCCTGAGACATGAACATTCTCTTCAAGACAAAACTATGCCTCTGTTTTTATAAGAACAAAACGAAAAATCATTGTTAATAACAAAATGGTCCTAAAATGTACCCTGAGGCTTCATGATTTTTTTTTAGGTCAAAATCGTTTTCTTTCTCAGTAAGAAGTACGTTTCGTGACACCAAAAATTCTAAAGTTTGTTCCGAGATGAATATGTTTAAAATTAACAATTAGAAATAAATTCTCGAAGACGCTGTCAGTCGATACAGCGAAACGTTGAGAGTTGCTATTTTTAAGATGGGAAATAATTATGAATTTGTTATCAGTTGTTAATAATTATAATAAAAACAATATATATATATATATATGAGCGTTTACAGGCCTTTAGGCCCATAGCTTTGAAATTTTCTTCCACTCGTTTCTGTTTTCTGCAATCGCCCTCCAATTTTTGATTCTTTTTTCTTCTAAGTCTTCAGCTACCGCTTCACTCCATCTTCTTCTTGGCCGTCCCTTTTTTCTGTGTCCTTCTGGTTGGCTCCAAGCTATGTTCTTGATCTTCCTATTATTCTCCATTCTTCGTAAGTGCCCCAGCCATTGCAGTCTTCTTGACTTTATAAAATCACTAATTATTGGCTGCGTCTTTCCCAGCCCTCTTTTGTTTTCCTCCCTCAAAAAAATTCTTCTTAGTACTTTCCTTTCCCATATTTCTAATTTTTGCTGCTGTTTTTTGTTCATGACCCATGCTTCGCAACTGTAAGTTACTGTTGGTCTTAGGATAGAGTGGTATAATCGAATTTTTGTTTTATAGGATATTTCTTTTGACTTTAGAAATCTCTTTATTCCAGCTGCGCACTTGTTTCCTTTGGCCATTCTCAAATTTATTTCCGGCTCTTCATCACACATGTTGTCAATTACCACTCCCAGATACATACAGCTATCAACTACTTCAAACTGGTATGTCTTATCGTCTGCTATTTTAACGCTGAAATAACCATTCCTCCCCGGCCTCCTCTTGATTTCCATAAATTTGCTTTTCTCCATGTTTATTTGTAATCCGAATATACTCGCTGTTTTTATCAAGCTTATGGCTATCTTTTCTAAATCATTCTTTTTTCTGGTAACAATATAATTTCATAATAAAATGGTATTAAATGTACTGTAAGGCTTCATGGCTAAAACTATGTCTTCTCATAAAACATCTGTTAAATTAGCAAACATGCAGAAGTTTACTTGAAAAAGAAAGTTAAAGGGTCTAAAGAGTACGCTGGTATATTAAATATCCCTCGAAATATATTACTGCTGCAGTAAAAAAAGGGTTCTTTATGATAACAATTCTAAAAATTTAAAGCTATTTAATAAAAACACAAATGAGAGTCCTTAAGTGCGCCCTTTCTTTCCATTTTCCAAAAATTAGCTTCTGCTTTAATGAAAAAGATACTTTTCATGATTACAATTCTATAAGCACAAGTTCTTAATAAAAACAGAAAGAAAGTATTCTAGAACGTACCCTGAGGAGAAAATTCCTTTCCATTTTATAAGCAATTCAGAAGATAATAAATTTAATTGTGTGATAGATTTCTTACAAGTAGAAGTAACTAATTTATGTAATCATTTATTTTAAACAAAAAAAAGGAATCTTAAAACAATTTTATAAGCACAAAGTTGTATAATAAAAGGGAAAAAATGAAAAGGTTTCTAATGCGTACCCTGAATCGTAAAAGTTCTTTCCAGTTTATAAGCAAACGAGAATAAAGAATTATTTTAAGCGCTGTTAATTTTTTTATCGAAGTTTTATAAAATCTTTTAGTTTAGAAAGAGCGAAAGGGTACTAAGGTATAATGCTTTGAGGCATGAAATTTTTCTCTAAGTTGCAGCAACATTTTTTGTCAGTACATTATATTTTATTATAAAACTTTTATGTGCACAAAATTTAATATTAATAATTAAGGTTCCAAAGGAGTAAACATCCTGAGCTGCGAAATTTCTCCCTATTCTATAAGCTAGTAAGAATAAATAATAATTTTACAAGCAGTTGATCTCTTATAGATAGAAGTAACTGTTTTATACAGGGTACCTCAGAAAAATTCTTCCCAACTTTCAGAAGTAGTAGAGAGCACCAAATTAAGCAACTCTTAGTAATAAAGTTGTGTCCGGAAATGTTTCCACATCAAGTTAAAATGAAATAAAGAAAATGAGAACTAGATATAATCTCGTAAGTAGTAACTTTTCTATTTATTTCTAGCAGCTACACAATTTTAATTTCAACTTATTAAGAAAACTTGAAAAATTATAAGAAATGTTCAAAATTAAGGCTACCATTTTGGATTCATAGAAGTTATAACGAAGTATGATTGAACAACGAATTCTTCGAAATACCTGAGGACGATCACGAATGGTATCAAAAGCAAGACTGATTCTGCTTCCCTGTTTGCATAGACGTTTGATTTAATATGACCCCAAATGCAAAAATGAATTGGAGACATATCTAGCGATCGTAAGGGCTAAGGTCCATATCTCCCAATCCAACAATTGTTCTTTAAAGATGGTTATTTTTCTTAGCATGCGCGATCCCGAGTTATAATTCAAATCCACTTTTAGATTTGGGGTTATATTAAATGAAACACCTGTCAGCACAGAAGAGGAATTACTAACTCGAATTAACCTTACTTGTGATGCCATCCAAAATGGCGGCCTTAATTTTGAACATTTCTTATAATTTTTCAAGTTTTCGTAATAAATAAATTGAAATTAATTAGAATTGTGTAGTTATTAGAAATAAGTAGACAAGTTACTTCTTACATCGATATTATTTGTAGTCCTCATTTTCTTTCTTTCGTTTTAACTTGACGCGAAAACATTTCCGGCCACAACTTTATTAATAAAAGTTGCTTAATTTCATGTCATCTACTATTTCTGAAAGTTAGGAACAGTTTTTCTAAGACACCCTGTATAATTGTTTAAATGAAAACTATCCAATTGTCCTAAAGTATACCCCGAGATCCAAGGCATGAATTTTGTTTGTTTCGAAGCCCAAAATCACGGTCCTATTTCAGTGAAAAATTGTGCAAGGATAAAGTCGTGCAATAAAAAATGAGTGAAAGGCTCCTAAGGAGTACCCTGAGTTGTGAAAGCTTTTCCATTTTATAAGCAATAAGTATAAAGAATAATTTGAATGGCGTTTAGTTTGTTATGGACAGAAGTAATACTATTGTTTCATTTAAAAATAAAACGAGAAAGTCCTGAAGGGTAAAATGAGGCTTGCAATTTGTTTCCAAGTCAGAAAATGATTTCTGTTTCTGTAAAAACTGCTTTCTATTAAAAGAGTTTTATACCTATAGGCGTTTATTAATAAAAATATTTTTATGACGATTCTGTAAATACGAAGGAATGTAAGGGTCCTAAAGTATACTGTAAAGCAGGAAATATATCTCCAAGCCAAAACCACGTTTCTGTTACGGTAAAAAATTCAGTTTATGGAAAAATTTATGAGCACAAAGAAGTTTAAATCAACTAAACACAGTTCCTAAAGCGTACAATCAGAAATAAAAGTAATGTCTTCTCACTAAAAGTAATTGCGTGGTCTTATCCATTCTGATCATCCTAACAAATAAGCGGTCAAAAAAACATCGACAAAAATTCGATGCGTGCTTGTCCGATTGTCCGCGTACAATTTAACTTCTTATTGGGGAGATATTATTTTTAATTCTAACTGAACCCTGAGCCGTAAGTCATTTCCATTTTATAAGCTAATGAGAATAGGGAATCATTTTAATCGTGATCGATTTCTTCTGACTAGAATGAAGAAATCGAAGGATCTTACAATTTACCCTGAGTCATGAAATTTCTCTCCAATTCAAAACCTTGTTCCTTGTTTTACTTAAACCCGTTCTTTCCACCTCCTAATAAAGTTCCCGATAACATTATTTGGTAAATAATAATATTGGTTTGCATGATGATTCGTAAAATTATTCGTCGAATAAATTTATCGGGAGGTGGAAAGGTCGGACCTAAAAATGATTTCTTTATTAAAAATTATATGAACACAAAGTCGTTTCATAAAAAAGCAAAACGATCCACCCTGGGTCGTAAAATTCCCCTCACCGCTATAACTGAGTTCCTTTCTTAATTCAAAACTATTCTATGCTCATGAAATAACAATTTGGATTTGGAATAAATATATGAAATCGTTTAATAAATAACAAGTAAAAGAAGAGGTCCTAAAATGTACCCTGGCACGTGAAATTCCTTTCTAGGTCAAAATCACGTTCTTTTTTGTAAAAAAATTGCATATTAAGAAATGAAAGGATTCTAAAGTGTACCCTGAGATAAAAATGCGTATCTTATAAGAAGAAAATCGTTTAATGAGAAAAATAGTCTTAAAGTTTACCCTGGAGCTTCTTTAAATTCCTTTCCAAATATATTTTTTCTTTGAAAATTTTCGACGACGTGTAACATTAATAAAATAATAGTAATAATTGACATTAATAAGAATTTAATTTTTAATACAAACGTGGTGGCACCATCGAGACAAATGAAAAACGCCAACTAAGCGCGGTCGCTAACAACAACGCGAAACTGGATTCGAAAAACGCTGCTCTCAGACATCTTACTGGCTGGCACTTGTGGCACACACAAAGTAATTAAGACGAGAAGGAATTCGTCGTTGCAATCTCGCAGAAGAATTGGGCGAAAAGCAGCGTTGTCATCAGCGAAATTCCTTCTTCTTCTTGGACATCACGTTCCGACACGGTGGTATGTCCCGCCGGCGGCGAAAACGACAACGCACACGCTCGCGCACTTTCCCGACAGAACCAAACACCTTTGCAACGTATACTGGCCGGAGCGAGTATCGTGGCGTCCGTTGAGGAGGGCATCGAGGCGAGAGAGGGGGCATAAAACAGCCGTTAGCAGAGACGTATCTGGGTTTATCTACGACGGCCACACTTAAGTCTTTCGATGAACAAGAACCATAGAAAACCGAGAAATACACCAATGAATACGAACTCGCGTTAATTCGGGCGAAAATGGCTATTTTTCCTGTGGCGTGCAGTAAAAACAGTTTGGTTCTCTTAAATCACAACCTGAATGATTACTATACATTAAAGTAAACCTTCGCTAATTCGGACAAACCTCATTGAATTCTAAATCTCCTCACAGATATAAATTTAGCTTAAATCTCAAAGCCTTCAATTCGCAACCTCAATCATGAACATACGTTGGTTTGAAGTTTCGCTAATCCGGATGAACATTATGTTAAATCTAAATTTTGATGCACTTACAGTCAAATTTCAGAAAACAATTGATTTGCTCTAAATAATCCTAATTTTGAATCTGACACACTTATTCTTGATGTTCGATATATCACAATTTCGATAATTCGAATGTATCTGTATTAATTGGAGCCTCTTTTAATGTAGACAAACCTTAATTTATAATTGGAATCCTACTTTGCTTGGAAACTTACTCTTGAAGTTCTCAAAATAATCTTGATTAATTGAATCTGTATAATTCTGATCCTTCGTTAATCAGGACGAACCTCATTTAGAATCTAAAATGTTCAGAAAATTAAAGAATTATTTTAAATCACCTCGATAATTTGAACATATTTATGTACGTTAATTAACCTCTGCTGAACATATTTAGAATCTGACTCTTTTCCTACACGTGAATATATGTTTTCAGTCCTTAGAAACAGACCAGCTTGAAATCACAATTTTGATAACTGTGAAGATTCAAACTTCCACTCGTTCGGAAGGACCACATCCGAATCTTTTTCAAAAATACTTTAATAGTAGAGTAGTCTTAAATCATGACCTCGATTAATCGAACGTGAATAATTCTGAATCTCCGATAATCCAGATGAACGTCATTTAGAGTCTAAGTTCTTTTTACGACATATAAACTTCTTCTCAGTGAACAGGAAATCAAAGATTGATTTTAAACCACAACTTCGATAATTGAATTGGCTTCCGGTTGGAACCGTGTCACGACTGCTTCAACTCGACATCTCGTTCTCCATTGCAGAAGAACTTTCTCAAGGCTGCTGTCGTTTCATCGACTAACAAGAAGTAGCAGCAACACCACTAGCAGCAGCAGCAGCCCTGAAGAAGTTCTTCTGCAATGGAGAACGAGACGTCGGCAGTAGAAGCAGTCATGACCCGGTTCCAGCCGGAAGCCAATTCAATTATGGACAACAGCTGCGGAAGCCTCCAAGTTAAATTCACAACTTCAATAGTTTGAACATACGTTAATTTGAACCTCTACTAACCCGGTTAAAGATATTTAGAATCTCTCAAATTCTCAATCATCAAAAGCGGATATCAACTTTCGATTACGATCTCGATAATTCGAATGTGTGTTGATAATAACTTTCTCTAATCCGGACGAATCTCATTTAGAATCTGAATAGAACTGATGGAATTGTATGATATGTTTGTATATTTATTTAGTAATATGTCACTTAATAAAGGCATTTATTATTACTATTTTTATTAATCCTTCCCTGCATGTTAATTTAAACTTTTTCTCAAACCCTATGATAATTCGAATGTGCGTTGAACCGAATTTCCAGTAATCATTTAATATTCATAAAAATATTTCTCTAAAGTACTCTCATTGACGAAGTAATCTGAAATCATAACCTCGGTTAATGATCTAAATTTAATTCGAATCTGATTTTTTTTATGCAAACTTCTCAGTGCTCAGGAAATTAAAGGTTGACCTTAAAACATTATCTTATTAATTTGAACATAATTTAGAATCTGAACATTTTCCTACGTGTTAACTTTTTGGGGCTCAGAAAACGATATACTTGCTTGAAATTACGACCTCGATAATTCAAACTAGCGACGAACTAAAATGTTACTAATCCAGACGATCTTATTTAGAATCTGAATCTTTTCCTATGAATTTCTTGACACTCAGAAAAGTCGGACTCGCTTGAAATTACCACCTCAATAATTCGAACTCGCGTTGATCCCAACTTCGGACAAAACTGATTTAGAATTTGAATAATTCCTACATATACACTTCTCAATGGTCAAAAATCGTCGGATTCGCTAGAAATCACGATCTCGGTAATTCGAACATACATTGATCCGAATGAAACTCATTTAGCATTCGAGACCTTTAATTTACGTAAAAACTCGTAATGGATAGGAGGTGACACTAGTTTTCAAGCATAATCGCGATTTTTCGAACGCGCAGCAGTAATCTGAAGCTCAGTCAATTCAGATTAATCCCGTTTAGAATGTAAATTTTTGTTTTCTTTTTTAAATGAACTTTACCCCAATCTCCGCTAATTCGGACGACTCCTTGGCATTCTCTCGTTCACGAAATAAAAAAAAAATGGATGTCCTTAAATTACAACCTTGATAATTGTAAGGTGCACTAATCAACCTTCGCTAATCCAGATGAACTTCATTTAGGTTATTTCACATAAATGCAAGTTCATTCTAATAAATGGATCGCATGGTTACTCAGATGAACTTCATTCAGATGAACTTCATTTAGAATTCAGGATTTTTCTCATACATATGAAGCTCTGCGATGAATTGTGAAAAGGGTTCAAATAGGTAATCCAATTCCGGGATCCCAAAATCGGAAATCTCGGGATTTCGGGATGGAAAATCAAAATTCAAAACGTAAGAAAGTTTAGATTGCTTCCAGAGAAATAGGAAGTCCTGCAATAATCAATGGAATGAAAAAATGAATTTTGACGTTTAATTTATACTTCCTAAGTTTTATTTCAATCGTTTTAAAAATAAAATTTCACACGGTGTGAGTATCCGGTATTTGTTATTATTTTGTTAATATATGAAAATATGAAATTCTCCGGAGGAACGCTGAATCTCGGAATTTATTTCGGTATCCCGGAATTGTCAGTTTCGGGATCCTGATCCCGAAAATTCAATTCCCTAGCATCAAATCACGATTTCGATAATTTGAATATGACTTAACCCGTAACTTCGCTAATCCGGATGACCGTATTTAGATTCTGTATTTGCATGTGGATTCACTCGCGACGACGACAGTCGAAAGTTCAGATGGAACGTATTTGTAAAGTGATGAATTTAACCTAAATTAAAACAACTGCCGTTTGAATATGCATTATCCGAGCCTTCGATAAACCCGAAACAACTTTAGCGGTAAAATTTACGTACTCTCAAAAATCCGAGGAAAATCGGGGAACCTTCATGACTCGAATCTACAGTAATTAATGAACATCGACGTTAATCCGGAAGAACCTTGTTAGGAATCCAAAACTTTTTACCAATTTCTCCGCGAGCATTTACAGTACATTTCAAATTATTCCAAACTTATAAAATACTTAACCTTCCTTATTTTTTACTACGGAGCCGATACGGCTGATAAATAAATCCTTAAAGCTTTTTACGAGAATATCAATTGTAAAGTTACTAGTTGTAAGATTATTAATTAATGATTTATTTTCTATGCGTTCTATAATGTGATATGGCACGTTAGGAAACGAAAACTTTAGAGTCGACTAAGTTCGGCCCTGTACTCCGATTAAACCCCACCACTACAGGCACAACTTGGCTTGCAACTTGCCGTACCTTTACGTGATGTTTTACTGGCCTAGAAAAAAAAACAAACAATTCTTCTCCGTGCGCGATTTCGGCTGTAATTGCTCTGGTAGCGAGAGGAGAGGAGAAGGGAGCGAAAATTCGACATTTTTCGCTATTCACGCTATCGCAAAAAAAAGAATCATTCGGTAGGACGGACGGACGTCGTGGGTTTAACAACTTCATCGCGCCTCGTTAAGTCTTCTGACTTAATAAGCAAGCGAAGCAGTTTCAAGAGTTGCGAGACACTAAACGTCTTTCTTCTTCATTTTTTAAGATTCCAAGAGTGGAACATTCGGAGAAGGCCGCGTTTGTGCATGCGAGTGCGTTTTGAGGACGCCATCCTAACCTAATATAGTCAACACGTGTGTTCTACAACACGTGTTTGTATGTCTGCGAAAGAGACACGTCCGACCTCTAGAATTGGGACTGCGCGTTCGATACGGATTTCTCGTCACGTTAATTACCGCCATTGTCCGACAAAGAAAACGCGATCGGCAAGGCAAAGAGCCAACCTCATTAGACGACGTAAAATTCTATAGCATCCCAAGATCGCACAATCAAATTTGAAAGAAACGATAAACTTGAGATATAATGCATGCTTTTTGAACTTGAAAATGCTGTCTACTAGAAAACACTCTTTATTTAGTTTGGTGTGATACGTTTCGGGGAGAGGGGTGTAAAAAATTGAGGAGTCAGTCTCCAAGGAATGCTGAGAGGTGAACGTTGGAAACCCACAAAACAAGTCGTTCGTCCGGATTAACAAAGACTTTTATTAATTACTGTAGATTCGAGTCATGAAACTTCCCCGATATTCATCGGATTCTTTGAGAATACGTAAATTCTGCCGCTAAAGTTCGTTCGGTTTATCGAAGGTTCGGACAATGCATATTCAAACTGCAGGTGTCTTAATTTAAGTTAAATTCATCATTTTATGAACACGTTCCGTCAGAACTTTTGACTGTCGTCCGTCGCGACTGAATCCACATGTAGACAGAATCTAAATACGGTCATTTGCGTATGTTCTTAATAAAATGTATTTAACGTTTGATAAGGGTTTGCTGTGAAATATTGGTCTATTTTGGTAGAGTTAGCTTCACAGGACTTCGGCCTTCACCTTGCGAAGCGTAGGGACGTCGGCCAACGTTAACCTGGACACTCATCAGGGATGGTATTCCAGAGTGCAGTATGAAAAGTATCGGTGCAGTGTAGCAACTCCAATAGACGATGTTGGTAAATAGTTAGCTAAATACCTGATGACTTGATGTAGAACCATTGCATGGTGCCGCAAGTACTGGTAGGAGGCGATTGCACCAATGATTTTGGGAACGTAGGCTTAGAAGTCAAGGTATGGTCATATCCGCTTGGGGAAGCACGAAGATGAACATTCAAAGACACCTCCTTCCCTAAGTTCCTATCTCAACAGGAAACTACTGCGTCTAAGTAGATTCACCACTGAAGTAAGCGATGCCGAGAGAGGTCTAAATCGATAAGCGACGCCCAGATGTTAAGATGTTTACCCTTAGCTCTGCAATGGTCATATAAACGGGAAAGAGAGACCTAGGTGAGTGAATTTTATTGGAACTACGTTCTCTCAGACAACGTTTACCTATCTTCTTCTTTTTCTTGATACTTTGATGCCTTACGCCGAAAACATTTGTACCAAGCGCACAAACATTTATGATATTATTCACAAATCAGTTGAATTATACTTTTGCATTTTTTGCAAAAATTTTTCTTACTTTGCGGAATGGAAGTTCATAGGATCAGCTGCACTTCTGGAAAGTTATTTATAATTAAGAAGCTACAGCTCAAGTAATTATCAATCCAGTAATTATAGGGATTGACTGTCATTTAAAGAATAGTTTTATAATTACTTACGGGGTACAAGTTTTGTTTTACTATCACCGGTTATACATACACTAAATGTACACTGACGAGCATGAAAACGGGCCATGCCTTAAAGTTCAAATGCTGTGTATGTGGTTGTATTTTTCGATTACAGAAAATTGTAATCATCATTGAAATGTAACTGTTATTGATCGATGAAAACGATGCTCTAACCAAATTTTACTATAAAGGCAATTGTATCTACGCTATATTTAAAAATGTTCATTAAAGCTATTAGATTCATAAAAGTACAGTTGTGCGTTAAGTCTTTTTTTTTAGTTTATTGGAGTTGTTAGAACTTTGATTATAATGGCATTGTAACCTAAGTCAATATTTTCTGTTAATAACACTGTCCAAATTTAACTTTAAGGTAACTGTTATGTTATATTTACTTGTTTTTCTTTTGTCTATAACATTAATAAAATAATAAACCAATAAAGCTTGATTCATAAATTAAATAAAAGTCGATAAAAACTCAAAATATTTCGTACATTATGGCAATGTTTTATATTCATATATTTTTTATATTTATATAAAATTTTTGAATGAAAAATAAAAGATCACTTTATACGTAACACTAATAAAATTAAGGGTCATTACCAGACTTCGTCTACAGAGGCCCTAAGATTGGAACAATCTATAATTGCACGTGTGTTTTGCGGGTTCCTGTCGATCTGTATGCGCAGGATTTTATTGTTGAAAGGTAGAATTGCATAGTCGGCGAATATTGCTTATGAATTTTCTTCATAGTATTAGTCTTAAATCCCCGTTTAACAGTGTTTAATTGAATTCATTTTTAATTGTGGATAACAACTCGCTTGCGTTCGATTTACAGAAATAAAATTAGAAACTCTTTACGCCAGTCAAAAACAAGTTATGGAAGTGGGACTTTATGGAACATCCAGTATGTTTTAGGTTTTTGAGTTTGCAGATTGAATTATAAATGCCGCAACATACCAATCATTTCATTGAAACTTGGAAAAAGGCGGTGACAGATCAGAAATGTCTCTAGTGTAGAACAAAGGATATAAAACGCAAGCTATAACTATTCAAAATTCTATTTTTAGACTAGTCACGCTACCTATAAACCAAGCAAAGTATTCAGAAGTTTTCAGGCGCGGTTTTAATAGTGGTAGAATTTGCTGGAGGGTTCACTACTTGCTCACGCCATTTCTGAAGGAGTAAATTTCTACATAAACGAAAATGGATGCGATATTGGAACCAGTAATTATTCCGAAAGCGATACGAGTGAATGTGTACAGCGAGTAATAGAACGTTTCAGTTATACAGGGTGTTTCGTAACTAACTAACTAAAATAAATAATTTTGTCGAACGGGTAAACCGTTTGAACGTCTCTGGTTTATGATGTTTACGAAGAATATGAGTGATGTAATTTATTGTTAGTCATCGCCGGCCGGGCCGGGTAGTTTGAAGGTGTACGTTGAGGTGGTTACACGGAAATTTACTGAAAAAAATGGCAGAATTTACAAATAGTGAGATTGTTGACATGATTCTAGTGTACGGTGAGAGTGGGCAAAACGCATTAGCGGCAAGGCGTTTGTATGTACAGCATTTTCCAAACCGACATTTGCCAACCAGTGCCACATTTCTCTCTGTTGTGCAAAGAGCGAGGGATACTAGAATTTTAAGGGCACGTCGCGGAAGAGGTGGAGGACGCATCCTAAACAGAGAAGAAGAAATACTACAACTTTTCGAGGAACATCCTTCGTTAAGTGTACGTGATATCTCAAGACAAACGCGTTTATCGTCCTCCGTTGTTTGCCGCATTCTTCGCGAACAACAATTACATCCGTACCATATTCGAAGAGTTCAGGCTTTGCTATCAGCCGACTATGCTCTACGTATACGATTTTGTCGTTGGTTACTGCATAAACAACAGGCAAATGGGAATTTTGTTCATAATGTCCTGTTTGCCGACGAAGCTATTTTTACCAGAGATGGGGGGTGTGCAATTTTCGCAACATGCATTTGTGGGCTGAGGAAAACCCTCACGCAATTCGTCGCGGCCGTTTCCAACAACGGTTTTCTGTTAACGTGTGGGCAGGTATTCTAAACGGCAATTTAATCGGCTCGTTCGTCTTGCCGAACCGTTTATATGGTCCCCAATACTTAAATTTTCTACGAACTAATCTACCGGAACTTCTAGAGAATTTGAACTTAAATCTTAGAGCAACGATGTGGTTTTTGCACGATGGGGCTCCACCTCATTTTCGACGAGAAGTACGTGCTCACCTCGACTGGTAGATGGATTGGAAGAAACGGGCCGATCAAGTAGCCTGCACGTTCACCTGATCTAAATCCGCTAGATTATTATCTGTAGGGACACGTAAAAGCGTTGGTTTACGAAGAAAGAAATCAAGAATCAAATCAAGAAATTTATGCACACATCTCATGTCCAACACGCCATTATTTTTTTTTTCACGAAGTTGCGAAACACTCTGTATAGTACCTTTATTTTAACGGACACTTAAAATTGGCAATTGGTCAATTTTAAGTGTCCGTTAAAATAATTTATTATACAATTTTCACCGCACAAAAATCTACTTTAATTAGTTTAAGTTATAGAATTGTTATTTTATAAGTCTTCCAGCTCGTTTTTCTTGTGCTTTTATTGTGTTAAGCGATTATGGAGATTAAAACGTTTTAAAATTAAACGACGATTATAATAATTTGCAAACTTCAAATTAGCAGAAGTGTATGCACATTTCCAAATCACTACGAAACATGCGATATAACTACTTAATAAAAGCGACTTCTCGTCGTCTTGCTTAACTTCTTCCCTCCCGCTCCATTGCATATTTTAGAACTTGCTTAGCATGTAAAGAAACTGAAGACAATTGCACTCAATTCTAGAGATATTAGCAGATAAATATTGGTAAGTTGATTGAACCCGCTCATCGTCGATTGGCCGGTATAATTGGGATCAACTTTTCGCCGTTTTAATTAAAATTGATTGGATGTTAATCTGTGTAAAGCGGGTGAGGTTTGCTAAAAAGATCTACTCAATAAATACGTCAAATATGGTGTCCATGTGATAATCAATTGTTAATACGATCGGTAATTTGTCCGAGACATTTTTTTTAGTTATCAGTTACGTGCACTTATAACACGTCACCCATAAGGTTACCATTTTTTGGTTTTACATCGAAAACCTATCGAATAAAAAAAAAATTGAATGTTTTATCCCTGTTACTTTATGAGCAGTGATGGTACGAAAAGTATCTGCCCAAGTGACTTAGCGCAATTAGTGAGGTAAGATTTTTTTGTTTCATGAAAGAAATATAAATCTTATTAAGATAAGGCACTGATTTAAGAAAATGCAACGAAAATTACTAACGTTTTATTTTAAAAATATATTTTGAATTGTAAATGAAATTAGATTTGCAAAACTGTTTTGACCGAATAGTTTATGAACTATGTGTCAATTTTGAATAAACATCACTTTCTTTGGGAATAAAATTCAAATGAACGGCAAAAAATAAGCCGTTGCGAAGCTAATATAGGTTTTTTCTCGATAAAATCGCGTCTACTTTCTAACATTCTAGATTGAGTACTTAGTTTTGGGACACGTTGTATAAGTATTTTTTTTAATGAAAATGTAAGCTCAATACTAATAGTCAACTTGACTTTCGTCTACGTTTGAATTGTTTATGCAACTGGCTATTTCACGATCAAACGCAAGTTATATCAAGCTAATGATATTTAATTATTTTAATATAAACAAATGATTTTGTCTTTCGTGTAATAGCCAGTGTGTTTTTGGACTATCTAAGAGTCGATTGAATTTCTGCGTCCTTCAGTTTATTTATAACCACCTCGCATTCTTGATGCGTTCGGACCGGAAATCGACAAGCGTTTTTTCCAAACTTTTGTTAAAACAACGTTGCCAAATTTCTTTTTCTCTTCTCTAGAATTTATTGCGTAGTGTTTTTAAAACCACCGATCAGCTCCAACAAAGAAAATCTTTACCTTCTGAATGTAATATTGTCCAAGTCAGTGACGCTCATTGGCCTGTCGTTGTCCTCCAGGTCTAAATCGACCTCAACCTCATTGTTGTTGTGGTTGATCGTCTTACGCTGTTCGAAGGCGCTTTCATGATGAAAAAGAGGAGGAAGAGGAGGCGAATCGACGGCCTTCGGCTTGGCGTGGCTATACCATTTTGTTTCCTGAGGGGCTTCCACGAGGACTCCGGGCGCCTGCCTGGATGACTTCCCACGAGGCCCCGAGAAATCCGGATTGGAACGGCTGAGGACCTTCGTGTGTCTGTTTTCTTTGGAGGCAACGTTCGCCTGACTTTTTGAAACGCTGGTTATTGGACGAGTAGTTCTGCAAAGTAAAAAAAAAGAAACAACTGAAAATCAAACTATCTGAAACAGTACAATTTATCGATTTGAAATTTCGCAAAACTTCATACACAAGTATCTTATTATATTCCTCTCTTGCTAAGAAGGGAAAGTTGTCAGTTTTACTAGCATTTAAACGAGCCGTTAATTTCCAAATTCTTGAAATTTTGTAAAAAAAAATGAGAGACCATATTACTAACAATTCGTAAATCAGATATCGGATGTCGGATGTGGGATGTAATGATAACTAAGTTTTACAAGAAAACAAAAAAAAAAAACGAAAACAACATCGAAATATGAATAACGTGGTGAACAAAAAAGAAAGATCGATGTTTCTGAAGTGGAGTGTAAGAAATCAAATTGTCAAAAGAGCACAAAAAAGACACGATATGAAATATTAATTGTAACAGGAAACAAAAGTGAACTTTCTTTCTACCCGACTTTATTAATTATTTATAAAACTAATTGTCAATTCGTTTGACAATTATGTCGCATTAAGCGCTCGGCGTTTTTTTTCTTTAACCAAAATAACAATAACATTCAAAATATTTATAAAAGCGAATTGGATTTCTGTCCGACTTTCAATTTATTATGCAAGTAACTGTCAATTCATCTGATAATTGTTTCTTACTACGCGTTCGGAATTTTTTTTTTACTGAAAGTAAGGCATTCAAGACATTAAGAAAAACCCACTGAATTCCTGTCCGACTTTCATTTGTTTACAAAATTAATTGTCAAATTGTTTAACAATTGCTTCGCGTCACGCGTTCAATGTTTTACTTTAATGAAAATAACATCTAAAATATAAATGAAAGAAAACTCTGCCAGAGTATGACTTTTAATTCTTTATACAACTAATTGTCAATTCGTCTGACACATGTTTACCATTACGCATTTAATATTTTTTGTTATTTAATGACAAACAAGACATTCAAAACAGTAGAAGTGAATTAAATTTCTATCCGACTTTCAATTGGTTATGCAACTAATTGTTAATTGGCACTTTTTTTGTTGAAAATAAAAATGCAAAGCATTAATAAGAGTGAACTGGTTTTTTTCTGCCTGACTCTCAATTGTTTATGCAATTAACTGTCAAATTTTCGAAGAAGCTTTTCGAAGCTCAAACGATATATAAAAAATAACAACAATGGTATTCAAAAATCAAAATCGTGGGTGACATCGGAATCTATTAACCGTGCATCACTTTTACATGATATTTACAAAGCATATAAAAGTACTAACGATGAATATTTGTATGAATGTTATAAGTTAATGAAAAAAAACACATCAATTTGTCTTATATCGTGCAAAAAAAAGTTATTTTCATGATTTATTTGCCAATTTAAATAATTTCTCAAAGACTGCTTGGAAAGTTATTAATCAATGTACTGCCTCCACTGAGAATAAGTTACCTGAAAAAACTCTATTACATCCTAATGGTAATACCCACATAAAAAATTCGCATTATAAAGCTCAAGCTTTTAATGAATATTTCGTTAACTCGGTAAATAACCTAATTAAAAATAAACAAACTATATGCGAGCCCTATTTTCATGATCAACGTCAATCCTCAATGTTTCTATATCCAATTTCAGTAGCGGAAATAAGACAAATTCTAATTACTACTTCGGCAAAAACCTCAGCTGGTTATGATAATATACCGTGTTCTATCATATCTCATGCTAAAGATTATATCTGTTCACCATTACTTGAATTAGTTAATGCTTCTTTCGCTGAAGGAAATTTCCCTGAAAGATTAAAACTTGCGACCATCGTTCCCATTCCGAAAGGTAAAAATAAATTGAATTTATCTGATTACAGACCCATTGCTTTACTGTCAGTTTTGCCAAGATTTACGAAAAGGCATTTTATCTCAGATTAATGAACTATCTGTCTATTAAAGCCATTTTAAAAGAGCAACAATTTGGTTTTAGGAAAAAATGTAATACCTTAGATGCTATTCTTTCGCTGCACAACTTCATCATCAAAAATCTTGAAGAGAAAAATCTAGTCGCTTGTATTTTCTTTGACCTCACTCGTGCTTTCGATGTCGTCGATCATAGTTTATTATTGCACAAACTTCAAACGTATGGTATGAGAGGTCATGCTCATGACTGGCTAAGAACTTATCTTCTAAACAGATACCAATGCGTCTTAGTAAAGGATAATAATAAAGCCTACTTTTCTGATTTCGTCAAGATCAATATAGGAGTCCCTCAAGGTAGCATATTAGGCCCTTTGTTATTTCTTGTTTTTATCAATGACATAAGCTTAGATGATTCTCATTTAACGCTATTTGCAGATGACACATCTGCTGCTGTGAGTTCTGCTTCTTTTGAAAATCTAGCAGTAAAAGTTACTGACTCAGTGAGAAATATGGAGAGCTATTGTGCAAAAAACGGTCTTCTTTTAAATAGTGCGAAAACGAAAATCATGACTTATTCATCTAAATCACGTCAATCAAGTCTTTTAATCAAATCAAATTCTACAACTGTTCCCCATTTAGACACTACTAAGTTTTTAGGTGTCCATCTTGACTCGCATTTAGATTGGGGCGACCATGTTCATAAATTATTAAATAAGCTAGCAACTGCCTGTTTTGTAATTCGTTAGCTACGCATCAATTTAGATTTGAAACTTCTCAGAATGTATTATTTTTCACGTGTTCATTCTTTACTGAGTTACGGCATTATTTGTTGGGGGAACTGCAGCACCATCAATGACGTATTATTAGCTCAAAAGAGAATTATTCGAACAATGACTTTTAAAAATTTTCAATTTTCTTGTAGAAGTTTATTTTCTGAACTAAGTATTTTAACTGTAATATCACTTTACATATTAGTTTCTGTTACATATGTTAATTCTCATAGAGAAAAATTTCAGTGGTTAGATAACAGAAGTTTAGATTATCTGCGTCATAAACATAAAGTAGAGGTTCCTTCATCATAGGTTGCCTATGTCAGCTAAAAGTGGTTACGTTATGCCTATAAAACTTTTCAATAGTTTACCAGAAGACATTAGAGGTATCAACTCTCATTTTATATTTCGTAACAAAGTTAAAAACCTTCTTCTCCTAATGAGTATTTACTCAATTAGTGAATTTTTTACTATCTGCTCTAATTTGTAATCATTTTTGCCTTTTGTATGATTATATTTTAATGTGTTTTAGGTTAGTTACTTGTTGTTTATTAGAACTGTTTCCATTTTACATACTTTTGTAATCTGAGGAAATAAATAAATTGATTGATTGATTGAATTCGTTGACAATCGTTTCCCACTATGAATTCGCCATTCGCAAAAAAATAGAAAGAAACAGAAACTTGATTTTATTTTCAAAAGCTTCAATCGACTATTGTTCATTTGTTAGTACAAAGAAAGCTTGATTTATTTAATTTTAACTTCCCGTTCATTGTTCTGCTTACAAATGGAAGTAAAAAAAAATTGTAGAACACAAAGAAACAAATGACAGATATTTATTTAATTTTCAAAGACTCCGCTTTGAACTCACACGGAGCTGTTCATTATTCACTATCAGCTTCGTTAGAAGTGGATCGTTGAGCAATTGTGAGATATTTTATAATGTCAGTTAAAGATTAGAATGAATTCAAATTTTCATCAGACAAGAGACTGCTTTAATAAAATAAAAGAAAATAAAATTGCGCAAAATCCGACAAATAACGGAAAACGTCATCTACTGTAGAATAGCAAAAGTTTTCTGACGTCGATTTCAATAGTCCCAATGGAGTAGAGCATCCGCAAATTTCGCATCTGCCATCTGTTGCAAAGATTCGTCGCTTTCTGTGGATTCAAGGTAATTTTTTAACTAATGATTCTCAGCTAGCTCTCAGTCGAATTTTCTAATGAAAAACGATGCAAACTTGATTAGCAGGCAGCTATATAATTACGGAGCGCCATCTACGGAAGTTTGTCGACATCTGCAAATATAGTCCGATTGTTTCCCGTTTCAATGAAATTGGAAAGCATTCACAGGAGCAATGAACTTGCGGAAAACCAATTAATAGCATTGAAAGAATCGCAGCGCGATCTCCTGAAGCCTAGGGAAAGTTTCTTCGTCGTCTGTTTTAATAGATGAGGCCATAATGAGAGTCGAAATAGCCACAAAGAGGATGTTCGGGACTCTATTGCGATCCAGCCGACTTGCAGCCAAAATTTTGTAAGTTTGCGATGATACGCTTACTGTCCGCACTGACCATCTCGTTTGTGGTAGCTTAAGAGGCAGCGGTATTGCTGTGATTTTGCTATTCACAACACAATTACACGTCAGAAAATAGTCGCGACCATGTGGTAAATGCATCCTTATCTTTAAATTTAAACTTTCTAATTAGAACGATTTTTGTTCATTAGAAATCATTCTGGTCGCAATTTTCAAAATGTTTTAACATTTGATCTGTGACAGATGTGTATATTACTTGTCATAGATAAATTTATTTAAGAGATACATATTGTAATGTAGTTGTAGATGTACGTGCCCCACGTTGGGGTGTCAATATTGTAATGTAACGTTGTTTTCTCCAAGTTGCGGTGCCAATTGCAGTATGTTGTTTGTGGGTACGTGTCTACTTTCTTTTTATCTTTCTCTCAGGGTTTCTCTTTGGGTCGCTCGGAATTACCCACTTCTCGTTTTATGGCCCCAAAGTGGGCACATACAATGACAAAACACAGAAATGTGAGGGGGGAAGGGAAGGGAGTGTCAGTGTTAAATGTATATGCGTCCGTATGTGTCAGAAAACGAAACAAAAAAAATTATCGAAAAAGGTGTTGTCTGTCCCAAAAATGTACACCGGTTAGCACAAGTCGGTCGTGTCACCTCGTCCTTCACAAGGTTCGGTGGACCTCTTGTCCTATCCGATGTATATTTTGTTCAAAGTGGACGCTCTGTATCGCCGATTACGCATGTGCCTCAACTCCTTCACAAGAGAGAGGCGCCCTTCGACGATACAGATCCGTACAAAGCGAACACCAGGTATCACAAGTCGGTCATATCACCACAGCCTTCATAAGGTAGGTGTACCTCTTGTCCTACCCGATGTATCCTTGTTAAAAAGAGGACGCTTTGTATTGCCGATCACGCATGTGCCTCAACTCCTTCACAAGAGAGAGGCGCCCCTCGACAATACCTAAACGTCTCCCGTTGTCCGGTGTTTAAAATGAAAATTTTGTTTGTGTTGTCACCTATGCCCCTACCTTGAAGCGTCGTCCATGTCGTTGTTTGAGGAAAAAGGATATAGGACTCAGGATCCAAAAATGTTTCTTTCTCAATAAAAATACCTTGTCTAGATAACCTTTTTAATTAAGATTTCTTCTCTGCTTATTGCGGAGATCGAGGTAGAAGTAATGCTCACGAAGCAGGAATTTTACTCTCGGAGGTCGAAGCAGGAATGCTCCAAATCGCGGAGCGCTCGCCTTATATAGCGCTTTTCGTTGTTTATTTTCCCGTTGTCCTGGGTACCGGAACATCCGCGTTCTGATCTAGTTACACACTAGATTTGAATTGGTAACCAAAACGTCACGTTTGACAATTAGCGTTTTACCTTACATATGAATACATTTCATTGAAATTAAACTAAAAATTGAACTAAAAATGGAATAACTTAATTCTAAACAATAGGTAAGTATCTAAAATAGATTATTTCCTAATTATCTAACCTACAAAACACAACTTATTTAAAAATATTTCTCAACAAAAGAAACTTAACCTATAATAGTAGTATCCTAATATCTTATTCTCTACACTCTGTCTTTTTTAGCCTTGCCATATAAGTGTTCATTACATAATTTTTGGTAATCGATCAAGAAGTCCGGCACTTGTTCCCATTTACGACGTATTCTTCGGCCGTCTTCCAAATGTATGAGTCTTTTCTTGTTTTTGGGCGGCTTCTTCCCGTCTACTGGATAGTGTTTTGCCGTTAGTGGCCCCCGGAATGAGCCAAACCTCTGCTGCATTGCTTCAACAAAATTCCAGTGCATTCACATTTGTAAGTGTCCCTTTTCGTTTTGTATTTGTGATATAGTCTGTTTGTTTTAGGTGCACGTCGTTCTGTCGAAACGTCACTCTTGCGTCTACCTCGTCAAGTTGTTTCGAAAGTTGTTGTTGAATGTCTGCTGGACCGTGGCACTGTTGTATATGTTTTTAACCCTTCTCATGTACTGTACTTGTTTAATTCATTTTTTAAAAACAGTAATTAACACTGCAATATGTTTGGAGATATTAAAGCCAAGCCAACCCAACCCAACCCAACCCTTGCCTGTCTTCAGAAAATGGTATGGTATGCATAGCTTGAAATAACTATAAAGATTGAACTGCATCTATTTATTAAAGGCTCAGAGCGCCATCTGTTCGAGAATAATAAAAAATGTTTATTGCCAATTTTGTCTATTTAAACATTCGATTTCCATTTACTAATAAGCAATTAATTAACCAAACTAAATTAATTAAATAGGAAATGCAGAGCGCCATCTATTGGAGAACAATAAAAATTCCTCTTTAACAATTTTAGACACTATCAGCAAAAGCTATTTAATTTGAAATAACTTTATAACTTGAAATAATTATAAAGAATTAAACATAATTATTATTTAAAGCTATTAGAGTATAATAAAAAATTCTCCTCGATAATTTTGCGTATCATTTTTTAAATTAAAACATTTGCAAACAAATTTCAAATAATTCTTGTGTGTTTCGATTGAAAAGCAAGAGATTTCCTCTCTTTCGTTTCATCTGTCTATCCATCTATCTATAATAGGATCTCCCAACAACTTTCGATTTTTATTCGTCCGTCTCCAGCACCTACACTGTCTGCAGCTCGCGACATCATAAAAAACAAACACCTCGACTACTACCAGACCAGGCCTACTTCTCCTCCTCCTTCGCCGTCATACGAGCAGATAACAAAACCGAAATCACAAACTCAAACTGAAAGTTCACGACCCAAAACACGGCCCTAATCATCGGCCTGAATGAGAGACGAACGAGGTCGAAAGTCAACCGCTGGATAATGGGCCCATTCATGAGACTAATCTGCACTTTTACACATCGCTGATTGCGACGGATGGGCTCTCTTTAAAGCTTGGAGTTTCTGTGCTCCTTTACGCTCGGAATAAATTCGATGAAGTCGTTGACTGTTGCAAAAAAATATGCCCAAGGTTAATCGGGGAGCAACATCAACAAAAACAGTCGAACGCATTTGAACGGGCAATGTAAACTATTTGAAAGTTTGTAATTATTACATGCAGTCAATCAATTTAAGAACATCAGAATACTTTCGTTTCTTTGGTTAAAAAAAAAACGCATAAAATTCATGTAGCGTGGAAAGCGCCTGATGCATATGCAACCAGTTGTATGCATTTGTATATGCAGATGGCCGCAGTGTCTAGTTCTTAAATGGTACATATAAGTAGGGTTGTCAACTTGGGCGGTTTCTCGCTGTTTGGACGATTGATTTAAAAACTTGGCGACCAAAAATTTAGTTTGTCCATATAAAATGCATTAGTGGTCTATTTTTTATTTACAAAATAATACAAATATATACCTAATATATACGCCACACTTTTTTGGCGGGACAGTGCCGACTTTTAACTATTTGTCCCGCGTCACGAGGAGTTTTAAAAAAGTCTCATTTTTTGGAAAAAAAACGTGCTTTTTTCCAGATTACAGCAAACAATTAAACGACATTTTAATTAACACTCCTAAACCTTAAAAAAAAACAATGCTCAGAAATTATTGAAAGGCATTATAATTTCCCACTTGCAGGACTGTTTCTAAAAATTACTAAATTCTGTACTGTTTTGCCGTTAGTGGACATGGGATAATTTATTTATTATTATACCATTTCTACATATTTATGTAGAAATGTTGTCTTTTTCATTTACAAATGGAAAATATACGAGAAACCCTTTTTATAATAATAATAGTAAACTGAGAAGGTCAAATGTAAACAGCACCTACTGATAAAATTTAAGTCGAATTCATCATACTCATCAGGAACACTAATGTTTTAAGGCGAAAATTACTGATATTAAAATCAAACGTCCTTCAATGTTTTCTAAGCATAGTGTATAATTCGGAAATACAGTTTTGTTTACGTTTTTAAAATTGTTTATTAAATTTCTAAAGTTTACATAATGGTATTTTTTTCTAACGTTTGTACAGAGTGACTGTTAGTTAACTCGACAAAATGAAACCACTGAAGGAAGCGATGTCCCGAGAGTATGGGCAAAAAATTCTGGCACTGCCTACGAAATACGGCGCCACGTTTTATAAATGCGACAGTATAATAGGACTATGAAAGTTTTTTTTCATTGACTACTGGCCTCCCACAATGACGTACATCTCAGTTCGTTTTATTACACGTTAAATAGCTGGGAACGGAAGTATGAATTGTGCAAAAATGCTAGGACACGTGGATTAGTACTTTTAATTTGCCATATTTTAGAATGGTTCATTTATCTGTAGAGTGGCGTACCGTTAGGATACAAAATAAAAAAAAATTAATAGAAATTCCCATTTTATTACGGATTTAAAAAGGGCATATTTTTATGTACACCTACGAATAAAACCAGATGTGACTACTTGTCGATCTGGACCATTCACGTTGCACGCATATATACTCTTTTTCGAATGCCTCCTTCACATATCATATCGTTTGGATTTTAAGAAATGGCAAGCGAGAGGAAACGACATGGAAAAATTAAACGTCCGAAAAACTGAAATTCAAAAAAAATCCCGGGAAGTGATGGGTCTCGTAGTGGATCAAGTGCAAGTAGGTGGAGCAGGTACATCGAACGATGGTAATACAGCGCGTAGATTTTGTATGAGTTATGAAGATTCGGCTAAGATAACAGGAATAAATGTTGATTTGGTCAGACGGTTCGGTGTTATTTTGCAACGGCATTCGAAAAATATTGCAAAGAAACATTTGATTTATACGTACAAGAGTATCCATGATATATATGGCAGCTAGCGTGCGCAAAGTACTAGTTCATGGTGCAGAAGTTATCACTCATGCCATTCTACCCATAGGGAAACTGTCAGAGGAGGCGCAAGAATTAAGAAATAAATACCTCAAGCATTATAGAAGGGAACATACTAGAGAATATCAAGAATTGAGGCTAATAAAGATTTGTTACATTTGCTTTTAGTTTCGACGGATCCTTTCATAACAAGAAGAAAAACTAGCCGTTCTGCAGAGGTTCTGCAACGACTTGTTGCCCCAGAAAAACCAAGCATACTTGACGACACCTGACCACGAATATGTCAACATCATCTAAAGTCGAAAGTGATTCGAGTGAAGCTCAAAGTAAGTATGAAAGTGATTATTGAACTCAATAATAAAAACTTTAGTTTCTAAAACGTGTTTATGAACCACCCTTTCATTCGATCCTGAATCTTATTTCAAGTGTGTCATTTTCTTATTTTTCCTTGAATTTATATGTTCAATTTGATACGACTCTCGACCATTCTGGATTTTTATTCGGTTTTCTTTTGAGTTGTCATAAAAGATTCTTTTTTTACTATTTTTCGTTCATTTAGAAGGCGACATGTTAAAATTTTACTCTTATTTCGACTTCCATTCACTAAAAAAACACCCTATTTCATCAAAGAGATTTTTCTATTTCTTTCTTGGTTCAATATATCAATCCGAAATTTTAGAATCTTCGCCTATTATTTTAACTTCAACCCTTAGATACGTTGAAAAGTACTCTATTGTATCAGCGACATTTTCTTAATTATTTTTCCGGTAATCACAAGCCAATTCTGAATAAGTTTCAAAAGTTTCAGAATTTTGGCTAAAAATTGTTAATTCGGACTCACTGTGCACTGTTCAAGAACTCCCAACCAAATCATCTTTCAGAATACCTTCAAAATAAACGTGAACTGCGGCATCTATCTCATCTTCTGACGAAAATCTTCTACCCCTGAAATTTCTTTTAAGCTCAAAAAATAGCCAAAAGTTGCACATTACTAAATCAGGTTAATACAGCGGATGATCTATTACTTTTATATTTTTTTCTAGCCAAAAACTGGAGAGTTAAAGCTGCCGTATGGGACGATGCATTATCATGGTGCAGCATAATTCTCTTGTTTGGAATTCTACTGAACATTTCAGGCAAACATTTTTCAGTGCACCATTTAGCTATCACTCTCTTTTGTCCATCTAGCTTAATTGTCTTTATAGGCCCGTAGGATACCGCATACCTAACTAACATACATACCTAAGCTCGTTGCTTCTTAGTCATCTTCATGAATCTATACACGACTCTCTTGGCGGGTAGGTACGTCGACAAAGGGAACGTTTCGTCACTATTTTCGTCACTATTTTGGAAGTGTCCGCCATTATTTAAGAAATTTAAAGTTTAATGGCAATTTCTTACATGCTCTGCTTTTTAGATGTCAGAAGGTGATGCGGCACAAAATAACCAAGCACTTTTTTTAAATGCAGGTGATCGTGTATGATTGTTCTAACAGCTGAGGATCCAATCTTGGGTTGATGTTCTATTACTGCATAAGTGGCTTTATTTTCGATTATTTTTTTAACAGCAGCAATGTTTTTGTCGGTAACAGCGTAGGAGGACGGCCTGCTCATTTTTGATGCTGAACAGAATTCCTTTCGCGTTCAAATTTCCTATACCATCGGCAAATTGTACCCAAGGAAGATGCTTGTTCACTGAAAGCCGAATCTAAACTCTTTTTGCACTCATAACCTTAAATCTTTTTTTAAAATCATAATAAATTATGATTCGAAAATGCTCTCTGGTTAATTCCATTTTATTATTTAACAAGTGATCAACTGAAAAACGAATTTAGAGTTGGCGTTGGAATTTTAAAGTAAGTCTAGGATAACGTCATATTAATATTAATTGTCAATCAATTAGCATATATTTAAAGTGACATTTAAAATATCAGCAATTTTATAAATAATGATTTTAACAACTGAGCAAAAATCTTTTATGGTAGAGACTTATTTTAGAAACGGGCGTAAACTTAATAACACGTGGGTTTACTCGATACCTGATGCGTTGGAGGAGTTTCTTAAAACATTTCCTGGTATACAGTTTCACTACAAGCAATTTTACGATGCACTTATGCTATCAGTAAAACACTTCAGAGAATCTGGCAGTTTTGGCAGAAAGCCTGGAAGTGGCACAACTAAAACTGCACGTACAGAAGATAACGTTGCCCTTGTTCGGGAAGTTATGGATACTGCACCAAGAACATCCGTAAGAAATCTTGCTCGTCAAACAAATTTGTCATATGGAACTTGTCACACACTTTTGAAAAAGGATCTTGCACTGTATCCTTACCGTGTGGTGCAGGAATTACTTGCTGGCAACCCCATACAAAGACAAATCTATTGTCAGTGGTTTCTTGAGAACTTTAATAATGACGTTTTGGACAAGACATTTTTTACAGACGAGGCTTGGTTTTGCTTGACGGGTTACATTAACTCTCAGAACATCAAGATATGGAGCAGTCACAACCCCCATGAGTTTATTCAAACATCATTGCATCCTCAGAAAGTTGGAGTGTGGGCAGCTCTTAGTCGAAGAAGGCTTACAGGGCCCAATTTTTTTTGAGGGAACACTAAATGCTCACCGGTACAGAACTGAAATTTTGAAGCCTTTTCTAAATCAAGCCGATGACATTGAGCTTCGTGAAGGATTTTTCCAGCAAGACGGGGCCACAATTCACACCACTGTTGAAACACTGAATCTGTTACATGAATATTATGACAACCGGATTGTCAGTCGAAACACAAACAATAACTGGCCCCCACGATCCTGTGATCTGACTCCTTTAGATTTTTTTCTGTGGCCTTATCTAAAAAATGAAATATTTAGAAACCCTGTACCGGATCTTGAAACTTTGCGTGGTAGAATCGTCAAAAAATTCGAAGAAATAAATAACACACCAGAAATGTTGTTTAATGTTAGTCAAGCCGTTGTTCGTAGAGCTCAACAGTGTCTCAATGCAGGAGGTGGCCTTTTTACACATTTGCTTTACTTTTAAAAAATTAAACGTTTTTCTTTGGATGTTTTTAGATGGTTTTTAGTTTCAAATTGTTTCAAGGTAAGGTTAAGTTTAAATAGAAACGTCAAAAGTGACTGACTTAGTAAGAACGTACGAACTAAATGCAAACATGCGTGTTTGGTTGCATCGCCAACTCTAATTCGTTTTTCAGTTGATCACTTGTTATAATATCACTTTAAAAAATTAGTAACTTGGGTTCTAACGAACGTAACTTCCATAACTAAACTTCAAATGACAGATAAAGAGTTGCTTTAAATAACACTGTATCTTTTGTTTTTCACGGCCTACTAGATTTTCTTATTCTCAATAAATTTAGCTTTACTCTCGTATTTGTCAAATAGTATCGCAATGACTTTTTTATATCTGAAAAAATATTTCAAAGAAATTTAAAATTGTTGTGTTTGATTTCACAAACGTTTCACAAACTGATGAGAATCTCAATTTTAGTACTTTTCTTGACAACTTCTTGATAAATAAATACCTTAACAATATTAACAAAAGTAAAAGAGAAATAATTATCAATTAAAATATTTTTAAAAATTTTGTTGCAAATCTGTTTTGATTGCAATGGATCCCGAGAGCATCCTCTGTACAGCTGTTTCGGCCCTATTTGGGGCAATCAAAACCGATTTGCAACAAAATTTTTAAAATTTTCAATATGCTTTGACAGCACGCTTGGCTGCCTTATATGGGTTGACTTATTAAGTAGCAAACTAGCTGCAATTTGTCATTTCCTATACAATGTTGTGTCAAAAAGTGATCGCAGGATGTCGCGATTCAAACTATTCATTAAAATATTTTTGTTCAGCATTGAGGTTGGGCCCTAAGTAATTCAATTTAAATTTCTTTGCAAATGTCTTGTAGAGCCGCGAACTACAGTGGACTTTGAGCTAAATTTAAAACACAGAGGAAAATGATTTACAACTGCAAAAGTGAAATGTAATAATTATATTACAACTTCTGATTTGCAAACGATTTGTTGTTTTTTTTTAATTATGTGGACAGTCCACAGAGATTTTTAATTTTTTTATCAACTCTTGCCATAAAATCTGGATGGCATATCTCAGCTTAAGTGAAAAGTACATCAAATCACTCCTTGATGCTGTTTTACAATAAGCCGTCCAAATTCCATGGCAGAAGTTGATAAAAAAAAATGTAAAAAATTACTCGATATAATTAAACTGCAAAAACAACCATAGACTCTTCGACCTAATCGCCACGGAGGTATCTGGTAATAAGCACATACATACCTTGTTTTGATTAACTATATATTTTCTAAACAGCTGAGTTGTTTTCTATTATATGAAAGCGCAATTGAATTTAAAGAAAAATTGAAGCGTGAGTTCGTCAATCTGTGACCCCGATACACAGAGTTGGTCGGAAGAAGATTGTAAACTTTTAATTTTCTTCATCACCATACCGCTTATCTCGCGTTATATGAATTAAATAATAAAACGTTAAAAGTAAAAAGAAATTAAAAATAAGAACGTTAGAAGCGGAAAAAAATGAGGGGGCACCCGGGTTTGAACCGGGGACCTCTCGATCTGCAGTCGAATGCTCTACCACTGAGCTATACCCCCAGTACAGACATCATTTTCAATTACTGTATAACAATCACAAAGCATTACATACATTTCAATTGATTGGGCAACTTTGCATACACATTTGTTATATTGCCTATCTCGTCAGAAATTATTATCATTCCGATAGATGCGCGAATGAATGGCCCAGGATACGAATCTGAATCACCTAGGGAATTAACAAAAAAGTTTTTATTTTTTTTGCTAAAACGTAAACCAAACGTCCAAACTGTCAACTCGAATAACCGCTCGGACACCTTACAGTAGGTATCGAATTTAATATAAAAAGCAGAATAGTCACGAAGAGAATTCGATGAAGGCACGTGCGTGAAACTCGACCCATTCTTTCGACATACGAAACTTCCCTTAATTCTTACGCGAACCAGGAAGTAAAAGCCACACTCGTTGAGCACGGAAACCTTGAAATGAATACTTACTTTCTGATAAATCATTAGTAATTTTGCTTAGTTTGTTAAGTGCAAGGAACGGAGATGTGTACCTGCTCGTACCCATTTCGTACGGATGAGGCGTGAACTGGATTATTGTATTGGATTTCCTTTTTAGAAAAAAAATCTTTCGATTTAAGTTTCGTCTTTCCTACCAAAAGACTTCACAGATTTATTTAATTTAGGATGTAAACTCACCGTTTCTCGTTGGCATTTTTCCTTGCCCCAATATCCCTGCCTCTCTTCTGTGAAGGCTTGGCCGATTCCTTCTGCGAATAAAAGAAAATGAAATAAGTGCGTGCTTAATGGCTTTAAAATTCCTAAAAGAAGTTACTAAATAACGTGGATAATTTATTTAAAAACAATTATGCTGTGAACGTTGCGTTTCTTCTTTTGTAATTCGAATGTCGCCGAAGAAAATAAAATGTTTAATAAGTCGGTCACAGTCGCAGAGGGCAAAGGATATACATGAATGGAGCCTACGTGGAAGTAAAATAAAGTAATATTTTTTCTCGTTAATTCTACAAGCATCTCTGCCCTAGATTAGACTTAAAACAAATGATTCACGTGCGTTATCTAATCTCGCATACAATTTTAAGCGCATCGTCAACACAAAACTTATCAGAACTTATCAGAGTATTTACTACGAGAAGAAAACGAAAGTTCCACACGGGAAATAATAAATAAAGAATTTAACTTAATGATCGGCAAGAGTGCGCCCCATAGTAAAACGTACTCTGCTTTCAACTGCGCAAAAGAAAACCGACAGTTAACTATTAAAAGAATTGAGAAATGCAAGTGAAATTGAAGCAGGTTAGAAGGGCGTGGCTTAAAGATTATTTTGTTTTGTGTTGGCTGATCTCGAAGCGGCAAAAAATTATTTTCTTGAATCCTGTCTCGAAGCTTTCAATAATTAAAAAGAACAAAAGAAAAAGTTATGTCAAAAATGGGGCAAATCTAAATGGGCGTGATTAAGTTGCAAACCTGGCGTGGTTACCTAATGGGCTTCAACTCTTTCACAATTAATATCAAGCATTGCCGTAGAAAGACATAAGAAAGTCAGAGCCAACCATAAATAGTTAATGAAATCAGGTGGAGCAGGTGCGAACTAGGCGTGGCCAGATGTGGATCGCGTAATTCTAATGGGTGGTGGTGACAATTTTTTATCCAGGACTGGTCTAGAATGACTTCAATTCCTGATGAAAAAAGAAGAACAAAACATACACAAATCCAACCGTTAACCAATAATGGTTAGCACACAAAAATTTGACGTAACAGTATATTTTTACTTTTGTGTCGTTCAGGAATGGTCTGGAACAATTTCAACATCTTAGAAATAAAAAAACAAAAGACGCACAAAGTAAATCGTTAACATCAAATGGGGCAGGTGCAAATTGGGAGTGGTCATGAGAGAGAGAGACAGGTGCAAATTGGGCGTGGTCTGAGATAACGATAGTCTTTCGGAATTTCGAATCATAATATACTACTTTTATCCTCGTCTCTTTCAGGATTGATTTGAAACGGTTTAACGTCATCTATCCCTGCTTATGTCAAATTTCATTTTAATAAGTAACGATGAGCTTCTTTTGAATAAAACATGGATAAAAGTTTTTTTATTGGCTACTAAAGTTCCACAAAACACAGTTATCTCCGGCCACGCCCAATTTGCACCTGTCCCTTTTTACTACACGTTCTTGATCATTCCCAGTTTGCTCCTGTTCAATTTTTATGTCTCATTTTGATAATTACTATTAGTTTTTTTATAACAGAAAATAAAACAAAAGTAACACAAGATCAATTGTTAACCAACAAAATGCAAACTGAGAGTGATCAGAAAATTCAAGTCCACAAGGGCAGGTGGAAACTGGGCTTGGCCAGGGATAACTGCGTTTTGCAAAACTCTGATAGGCAATACAAAAATTTTTATCCTTGTCTTATTCAAGATTAGTCTAAAAAAATTTCAACGCCGCAACAGAAAAAACAAAAGAAATACAGGATGAATCGACAGGTTTAGAGTGGGACAATCCTATCCAAGATTGAATACGTGATGTAAACCGGGACAGGTGTAAACCAGGCGAGACGGAACTATGATTAGCGGTATAAAATCTTTATCCTTGCTTCATTTGAGATCGATTTGACACTGTTTGAACATATTGGCGAAAAAAATAAAATAAAAGAAACGCAAAATAAGTCGTTAACCATGAAAACAGTGTAGACAGGTGTAAATTGGATGGGATTACAAACATTACGTAAACAAGGACAGGTGCAAAGTGGGCGTGGTTAGAGATAAGAATGATTTGCGGAATTTAGGTAGGCGGTACAGACATTTTTATACTTATTTTGTTCAGGATTAGTCCAGAACAATTTAAATAACAGAAAAAAGAAAAAAAACTAAAATTAACTACTTATCTAAACAATAATCAAACAGATTAACAAATATAACATATTTAAAATAAAAGGTATTGGAAAAAGAGAGAATCAAATGTTCCAGTCATGAATTGCAAGAAAATGGAAACTGAAGGAAGCTATTTAGTTGTTGTTCATCAACAAAGCTAGTTATGAGTCACTCACGATAATAATAATTGAAGTTGTTCATTATTGTGACAAATTGGTAAGAAATGTAAAAAGACATATGATAAACATAAACAATCGCGAGCTGCTTTTTTGGACAGCGTGCAAAAAGTTCACCAAATTGTTGGCAAGAGGATTTAAAAAGGCAACTGATAAACGTCAACAATCGCAAGCTACCTGTTTGGACAGCGTGTAAAAGGTTCATTTCAGGTCATGAGTCATCCTCCATAATTTAAGTTGTTCATTATTGGTAAGAAATTAAAAAAGACAACAACAATTGCAAGATATTTTGAATAGCGTGTAAAGTGTTAACCTATAAAATAGTCATATGTGATAATTGTGAATTGGGCTGTGTTAAGACGCGAAATTGTGAGTTGGATTGGGTTAAGAGTCGAAATTGTGGATTGGGTTGGGTTAAGACGCGAAATTGTGGATTGGGCTGGGTTAAGACGCGAAATTGTGGATTGGGCTGGGTTAAGACGCGAGATTGTGAATTGGATTGGGTTAACACGCGAAATTTCACGTCTTAACCCAACCCAATCCACTATTTCACGTCTTAACCCAATCCCAATCCCAACCCAAATATTTTTGAATTGGATTGAGTTAAGACGCGAAATTCATTATTGGATCAAATTGGTAAGGTTTAAAAAGATAACTGATAAACGTCAAAAATCGCGGGCTTTTTTTTTGGGCAGCATGCAAATGTTCGTCCATAAGGTAGGTCATAATACCGGATAATTTAAGCTATTCATTATTGAGTCAAATTAGTAAGAAGGTTTAAAAAATTGATAACAATCGTGAGCTACTTTCTTGGGAAGATATGGAAGTGTTCTCTAATAAACCAAGTGATGACTATTGCCAAAAAGAGGTGCGTCAATTTTTGGTTTCAAATGGAGAGGCCAACAAAAGAATGCTAAACGGTAACAATCACGAAATACGTTTCTTAAGATACGTGCTGGATGTTCGCTGTCAAAGCAAATGATAACTTTTATTACTATTAAATTAAGTTGAGAAGACAATTCTAGAAATCAACAAGAAAAAAAAAACTAGCAAATTTTTCTTTGATCAATAGGAAAAAACAGTGAGCTACATTTATGGGAAAACGTGCAAGTTGTTTTTTGACAAGCAAGTCATGACTCGTACCAGATAGAGGGGATGTTCATTTTTGTTGAATTAGAAATGCAATTTAACTATTCAATAGAAAAAGAAAAAAATTGATATACGCCAAAAATCATGAACTGCGTTTTTGAAAAAGTTTTACAAATCATCGAAAAATTTTTACACAATTTTTTTTTTGGGAAAGTGCGTAATGTGTGCGTAATGATTAAGCTAGTGATGACTCATCTTGGAGAGTTTGAGTGTTTATTATGATGAACTTGAGAATCAACAGAAAAATAAGCCAATGACAAACATTAAAAATCGTGAGCTGCGTTTTTGGGAGAACAGGTAAAGTGTTCATCGGTAAAGCAAATGAGGACTCATATCGGACAGATAAGGCGTTAATTTTTGGATTAAATTAGGAAAGCAGTTTTAAGAATCAACGGCAAAAAATTAATTGATAAGCGTCAACAAGCGCAACCTGCATTTTAGGAAGACCTGCAAGGTAATAAGACCTGCACTGATAAAGCAAGAGATGATTCATACTGAAGATATTCAATTTTGAATTAAATTTGAATTTCAGTTTTAAGATTTTTGATAATACGTGCAAGCTAGTGATGACTCATATCATAGGGCTACCGCCAAAATATTCAAACTTACACTACTCTAAGCCATATTGACAACAAACAACTTTTTAAGTCCAGATTATCGGATGCAGTAAAATTGAGATATGTAGGGATTTTTTGGGTCGTTGTTCTGTATCTTCGTTGATGATTATCAAGGATAAGTTCAAAGCAAACGCCTACCTTTTTGGTAAAAAGTTCGTCGAAAAAATTCATGTCTATAATTACACAGTGCGTCCGTGTTGTTTGTAACTGTTCACGACAGGCGGCGATTTCCGCATAACACCAACTAACAACTAACTAACAAAAAGTAGGTAACGCGCAAAACTCGTAAAAGTCCGCCATTCCAGCGAAATTTCCACCGGCACCGACGAACTGTGACTGAAGAACTCGAGACTTATCACCGCGCGCTAATCTCCCAGCGATTAACGGAGATATCTGTTATCAGGAGGAGCGTGCTGGCTCACAATTATGCGATAAACTATTTACAAACAGCTTGGAATTATTGTTAATCGCAGGCCTGTTGTTTACGCAACCAGTGTTATGCGACTCCACGCTAATTAGCGCGCGCAAAAACAAAAGGGAAGAAAAACTGGCCAAGCTTAAAATAGACATCATTTTCATAAAATACATATGATTCAAGATCTTACGTTTCAGTAATACAAAGAAAAATTTCTATTTTGAAAAACACTTCGTTTTCAAAAGAGTGATAAGTTATCATCGGAGCGATATTTCATATCACTATGTTGGTAGTTGTCATCACTGCTTATTATTTCATTATAAGCTACATTGTTAGATATGTATAATCGATAGTTTATGCTACATCTTCTAATATTATCCAACAATGAATTCTTAAGGTCACTTAGGCCCAGTTTTTCAATATTAGTTTAAACCACAGTTTAGTTAAACGAAAAACTGAAGTTTAAACTGCAGTTTAAATTTGTGTGTTTTTCAATTGAAGTTTTAGTTCAGTTTAACTAAACCATACAAAGTCAATTTTTTCTTAGGGTTGGCAGTAATACAATCACGATTGTGGGATTCACCATGTGATTGCCAGTGTTGTCGGTTTCTTCTAATAAAATAAACTCTACTTTTGAAAGAAGTTATCTTAGTTTTCGTGTAGATACATATATAAAATCCGTAAATATTATCGATATAACGAATACGAATAATTAAGAGAGTCGAAAGAAAAACATTTCTGTAGTAAAATGTCGTAAGGGTTGTATATGTGGCATCTATGGAAGCGGGAGATTTTTGTATATATGTTTCATAAAGTGCAAGGTGACTTGTTTGTATTATGGCATCAAGTAACGAAAACTTTATAAAGCAGGTAAAGGCAGTTTTTATATGTTTATATTACTTAAATAATAATTATAACATTAAATAGTTCTGCTTTGTCTAAGATTCATCCGCACAGAACAAACGGGCTCCTAATTTTACGTTCTCGGTCGGTATATATGGTTTAAGGAGTCTTCGTCATCGCTAAGTAATTCTATAATGTCTGCCATTAGGGCATACTCTGTTTATACAATTTAATTTAAAAATCTGTAATTCTGCACGTTTTTTTAGGTTAGTTTATTTGCAACTACCGCTTAAACTGTGGATGTCCTACCGTTTAAACTTAAACTTTAGTTTAAACCAGACATTGAAAAACTCAAAGTTAACATAAACTGCAGTTTGAACTTGAGTTTGGGTTTAAACTGTGATGGAAAAACTGGGCCTTAATATCATGTAAAATTAAGCTATTTCTTTTAGCAAAATCTAACGTCATCTGATATAATCTTTATCATCTTAACATCGCTAAAAATAATCTAATATTCAACAACATGATGTTAATATAATTTTACAAAATCTAACAATATCTAATATTATCCTAGAAGCTAATATAACCTAATCGGACTCACTATCAACTTAAGATCATTTAACAAAACCAAACATTCAACAACTTTATGCTAATGCAATTTCATAAATTGTAACATCATCCTATAATAGCATCTAATATCAAAGGTATCATCTAATATCATTGTGTCATCACATAATATAATCTAAAATCCAACATCACTAGAATAGCATACAAAATCTAACGTCGTCCGAAGTCATCTAACATCTTTTAAGAAAATCTAATACCATCCAAAAAGTGAATATTATGTACCACGAATCAGACATTAAACAACATCAATTAGCTCATTTTAAGACCATCCAAAACATCTAACGTTAATTAATATCACCTAATACTATTTTACTGCCATTTAATATCTTGTCTAACAACAAGTTAATATCAAGTAACATGAGCCAATCATAATTTAACTCGTGTTGATATCATTTAATACCATCCGACAATATCCGACAATCTAATTCTTCTTCGTTTAACAATATCCTAATGTGATTCAGTATCTTGTAATATCATCCAATTTTATTGAGTACTAACACCACTTAACTTAAAATATCATTTGATAAGTTAATATCATGTAACACGAAACAACATGAACAACTAGAATATATAGTTGGGTTGCACTTATCGAACTTAAAGCACCATTTAATAAAAATCTAATATCATCCAACAAGCTAATATCATATATTCTGATCCTGCATCATTTAGCATAATCCTGATGTCATTTAGTGTCCAATTAATGTTATCCAATATCATTTAACATCATTCTAACATCCTTTAACAAAATCTAATATCATCCACCAACAAGCCTGCAGTCTCTGTTCATAAAGTAACAGGCATAGAACATTGAACTTTTTTTTATTCGATGGGTTTTCGATGTAGTTCTACAGCAAAACTAAAAAAAAACTTTTTTTCTTTAATCAAAATAATTTGGCGTCTGGAGGATTCGGCCTCCCGTTTTTCAATCAAGGACCGCATGGTCTGCGCCTTCGATAAATAAATCGTATTTCTAGCAGAGAAACAAACCACGAAATATTGACGACAATTGTCTGCTAGGGACATATCGACGGCTCCAACGCAATAGCTCGCACGTGATGAATCGTCAATTGTACAGGAATCGAAAAAAACCCTGTTGGTCATTTTTACGGGGTTTTGAAGTTCTTTTTGTTTAAATATAGTAATGTAATGAACGAAAAAAGTGTGTATAGTACTCTCAGAATTCTAATGGTTTTATGACCTGCTAAGCGGCCTAAGCAGACCGCAGAGCTGATAATTTATTTTTGTTTTACCCGGCTGGTTCGCGGGGATGTAAAAAATATTTCTTTAAGATCTACGAGCCCCGGCTCATAATAGTTCGGACAATAAAGCAATTTCGTGTTATTTGCTTAAATAAGTAGAAAAACCTTTAATAGAAGTTGATGATTATAACAGTTGCTTAAATTTTTTTAAGTAATATTTATAACAGCATTTAACTTATAGAACAATTTAAAATTACATCTAAATATATAACCAGGAGTTATTTTTTATGAAAGAGGCGGAACGTCACTCATTCGTAGTTCCAATGCTTTCGCACTCGCATAAGTTCGGACCACTTCAGCTGACGGTGTTACAAACTAAAATACTAGTGGACCAAGATACTCCCTCTCTTGACCGTTGATATCCGCAGCGTAGAATATTTCGTCGGCGCACTTATGGGCGTGGAGGACGAATTAAACGACTATTTTTATGAAAACAAAATCAGAGCCGTGCGCGTTAATTTTATTTGATATTTACTATTGGGGTTCTTTCTAAAGAAAACGGAAATTATTGTTATGAAATCTGTGTGGACATTTTATAAAAGTTTGTAAATTTTTCTCATGAAATTGAGTTCTGTAAAATAGCAATTAATATAAATTATAACGTAGGATGAGTAATAGATTTATTTGCTTGAATGACTAACATTTTTTTCTAAATTTTCTGACATTAAACTAGTTCTGGAGGGCGTAAGCAGATTTTTAAATAAAAACTGCCCAGCCAATATACTTACGAAAACGTGTAAGTTATGCGTCGCGCACGGTTCTAACAGACCGAAGCTTAAGGCGCTAATACAACGAGCCGCATCTGGATAGTAGGCGGAGCGTGGCGTTAAAATAAATTTATCCTTGCCCTGTATATAACTAATATAACATCGCTCTGGGTATCGCCTAATTTTACCTAATATTGTGTAACGCCACCTTTATTTTTAATTACAGCGCTTATACGATTAAGCATTGTACCAACAGGTTCTTTACAATATTCTGGTTGCATAGAGTCCCAAATATTCTGCACTTTGATCTTAAGCTCTTGTACTGTCCGCGGTGGATCTTTACGCAACTGTTTCTTCATTTTATTCCATATAGTCTCGTTCGGCGAAAGATCTGGACTGCTAGAGGGCCAAGGTATTGCTGGTATGTGGTGGTCTTCAAGCCAGACTTTTATTTTTTGCGGAATGACAGGGAGCTCCGTCCTGTTGAAAGATAAACTCACCTTCAGCAGATTTACATAAACGTATTGATGGTAGCAAACTATCTTGCAAAATCTCTTTATATCGGGCCGCATTTATGATTCCATCCACGAAATGTAACTTTTCCATTCCTCTTACCGACATACATCCCCATACCATAACTGATTTGGGGAATTTAACTTTCTTAACTAAACAATTTCAAAAAATTGCACAAAAAACGCCGTATAAGAATTTTTAATTAAAATATAATTTTATTGGAATTGAATTTAGAAAAGTAATTGGTTGTTTTAGTAATGGGTAATTGTGGTATGCTTCTTTTGATGTTCGCAAAACACGTTTCCGGATATCACCTACACAAACATCAAATTTCGCTTCATCGCTCCAGATAATTGAACACCATTGGTCTTGAGTCCAAAATCTATTGTTTCTTGCCCATTTCAACCGGTTTTTTGTTTTCAATTTAGTTAGTAAAGGTTTTTCTTTAGCCTACTTAGAAAAATATTAGCAAATTTCAATTAAACTAATTACAAAAATTTGCCTTTTAGTTGTTGCCACAGATATTTGTTTTTGAATAGCATCTCTCCACAAAACAGTGATTTCCCGGGTATTTGAACGTCGATTAAGTTTTACAATTCTTCTTAGACTTCTTCTATCAGTATTAGAAATGGTAGGCGGACGACCAGTTTTTTTTTCAGCGACACTGCCCGTTTTTTTGTACAATTTAATAATATCGTGAATTATCGATAGTGGAATACTATGACAGTTAGCTATTTGTCGCACAAAGGTGCCTTTATTATGCGATTTAATGACAGATAAGCGTAAATCTTCTCTTGAAGATTTACCAAGAGCCATTTTTATAAAAACGTCGAACAAAGTTGACGGTTAGGATTTATTTTGTTTCTGACTGATTAGATTTTGTTGTACCAAGAGCATGATGTCATAGCTCGCTAACTATGATTTGATTTTTTTTATATCTGTTCAGTGTCCGAACTTTTATAAACTAAAAGTACTTACACGTTCTGTAATAATACCTTTTTATTATATTCAACATCGTATGTTGCTTAGCATTAATAAACTACTAAAGATAGACAGCTTTCTATAATAAACGTAATTACTTGACAATTGAAGCTAAAATGCCGTAATCTTTAATTCTGTGCTAAATAGAAGTATACTTTTTAGCTTATTCGATCTATTATGAGCTGGGGTTCGTATATGTAAGAAATAGAGACTAAAGAATACAAATGTCATAAATAATAATATAATATATATTCCAATAAAAAAATTACATTGCGCCCGGTATTTACGTTTGCAATCCATCCCTTCTTCTATACACCCCTGTAAACAAAGCGTGTGAGCGATCTCTTTACAAACATCTTATCTTTATTGCCTTACTTGACCCGGTATTATTATTACCAGCCATAAAACGGATACAACTTTGGGAGTACCATACTATATTTTAATTTTACAATTAAAGTAGATTCTTGTTCGGTGAAATTGTGTAATAAATTATTTAAAACGGACACTAAAATTGTCACTATTGCTTGACGTTTCACTATCGTTTGATAGCTTCGTCAGGAGTGAAAATAATATAATTTTCTTTTATTTTCATTCCTGACGAAGCCATCAAACGATAGTGAAACGTAGAGCAATAGTGTCAATTTTAGTATCCGTTTACAATAATTTATTATATATTTTTGACAATATAACAGATGGAGAATCAAAAAAATTTACAGAAACCTTTAAAAACTAGATTTCGCTAAAAATTAAACTTCCAAGGTCCTGAGTTTCGCTAAAAATTAAACTTCCAAGGTCCTGAGTTGGATATTCTAAAATGCAGTAGACTTTAGCTACTATCCACCAGAGTACGTGTGCTTTCACATCAAGCTTCAATTATGACCCAGTAATTTAAATGGGGGCGAAACGAACGGAAGACGCTAATTTGTTTTTCTCTAACTTTGGATTGCATAACTTAGTTAAATTAAATGACTAGTAATATTCGAGGTTACTTTAAATCGTTATTCGGACTGAGGCATCCCCTTGTGTTGAATAGCTGAAGACATGCTACATGCAGGGTTAATTTCACGGCTCAACTACACCTTCAATACCTTTGTTTCATAAAATATTGTATTTAATTGTACACAATTATTAGCAACAAATTAAAAAGAAAAAGTGGAAAGTATGGGTAGATTAATGGACGCGAAGAGGAGAAAAAAAAACAAATGGCTTAGAACCAAGTTGGTATCAACTTTATTGTTATTAAAATCATGTACTTCAGCTAAAACAAAAAAAAATGATGCTTTCTAAAGTGAGACACACACTGAGGTGGCTGCGGTAGCGTTTGATGGGGTTGGCGATCACAAACGTCACATGCGGGCGATCACAAACGTCACATGCGGGCGATCACATGAAATTACGTAGGTTAGGTTCAACAGCAGATCTGTCTTGTTGCATGTACGTGAAGGGTTTTCACCGCCACCGCTATCGCAATCGCTACCGCAACCGCCTCAGTGTGTGGAACGCTTAAATAAGAACTTATTCAAATCGCGCGTTCAGTCCGACATTTAAACAGGTATTATCTTTCCAGGACCTTCAAATATAATTCGCAAGTAGAGCCTGCATCTCGAAATTATCCGAACGCTAGATGGTGTGAAATTATAAAAATATATATATCGTTGGCGCAGGATAAAAAACAAATACGCTTTGCACTTTTTTATTCCACTTGCAAAAAGTTCTGTTTGCGTTCCTAATAAAGTCGCTTATGATAGCTTCCCCGCGCAGAACTTCATTATTAATTTATGTCAGTGCCAACGTATGCGCGGGCAATAACAAAATCGTCCCCCAGCGATCGCAACGGCAGATAACAGTAAAGTGTTAAGTACGACCATAAATCTGCGAGTAATTATGCAAAAGCAAACGCTGGCGGTGCCCTTTCGCAGCGCATAAACGTCGATGATATGCAAAGGCATATTCCGAGGGCGGCGAGAAGAGGGGGTGTGGTGGGTCAAGTCCACGTAGAGAAGATTAGAAAAAGATTTATCCCCATGTCTGCGTTAATTTCTTACAAACAAAACATCATTATTCAAATGTTCAGCAAACTTTACTGTGTTACCAAGAGTCGCAAGTCGACGATTAGTTATTATTCCCACGACATAACGTTTTAAAATCAATAAAAAAAAACTAATTTCTCTAATATTAAGTCTTGACCCCTTTAATTTTGTCCTTCCATCCTAAAAATTCATAAAAAACGAACAAACAATTTGTATCGAAAGTGGCTAGGTGAGTACTATCACAGAAACAAATTATGTGAACGAATAAAAATTGTGCGAAAACCGACGGCTGTTCAGAGGTGATGCTACAAAAGCAAATGGAACGAATGAAATCTTATTCAGAAGAAAAAAATTAGATTTTGTTTGGGAGAAAAATGTGAGAAAATACTATGGGCATTTGCTCAGAGATGTAGTTCCGAGGACACAACATAAGGTCCCGCAACTTTCGTCCTCCAAATTAAAAAGTGCACGACAAAGCACTAAGAAGAAAAATGGATAGAGACATAACAAATTTCTGTTGTTACGGATTTTGTGAATGAATTTAATCCCAAATTAAAAGAGATAGAAGAGAGTGAGATAGAAAGTTGGCGCAAGTTTCAACACAATAACCTTAACTCAACAGGATACCAACATTAACTGTTATGCGATAAGAATGTAAATTTCGTTTTTTCTTTGGAGAAACGCAGTAGAGTTACGTAAAACGTGAGAAAATAGTAGCTAAATTGACTTATATATGACGCTGAAAACCTCCTCAATGGGAACCTATTTGAACAAAACTAAATTTAGTAGCAATGTACAAAAAAAAGAGATGGCGTTGTGAAAGCAATCAAAGATCTCTGTATTAAATGTGATTTTCTGCTTGAATAAAAGTATAAATCTAATTTTTACTTTTGAGAAACAAAACTGGTTTGTATAAATTGTCAGAAATAATGCTCATGGTATCATTGAGATGACGTATTAAATCAATAATGGAAATCTATTTGAACCATTTTCTGATGCTATGACATATAGTAAAAGGACACTTGATTTTACCTCAAAGGAATTAGCAAAATTTGCTTCTTAAACCAATTGAAAATTTCATCATTATGTGATGAAATATGTTGTTCTAATCCAATGAGTTGCACAGAGAAAGTAGGACAAATATTTATTTGGAAAATTAAACTGTAAAAGCTTTTAATATCGTCCAAAAGATAGCGTTCTTCCGGAAGCTCTACTGTAGCGCCGGAACTTGTTTTTGGTAAAACGAATTCGTTTATTATAATTTGTCGAAAAGGAACCGGTTGAAACACAGTACCGCCGCCGACCTACAGATGGCGCTATGAAAGCATTTGAATGAAATAAAAGCTTTTTAATGTGATGGGATAAGAATAGGTTTTCTATTGAGTTCGAGATGCGATGAAAAGAAGCAACCAAATAATAAGTTTTTTGATTGGCCGAAAGATTGATCTTTAAGCTACTTTTACTGGTGAATAGATGTAGTTCTGAAATTGTCCACTGCTAGAATAAAAAGAAGGAAATTGAAAGAGAAGAGAGGATATTGAAATAAAAGAAAATTCAGCTCAATTAGCTGGAGGCAAAAGACTACAGTCTAAAAATCTAATAAAAAAAGCTTTTTCATTGATCAAAATATGGCTCCCCAATCTTCCAAATTCTAGAGTTCCTATCTATATATGTCCACGAATTTTCTGAGTAACATGTGACTTTAAACAACTTTAAATGAAAATTTATTTACATATTCAGAAATGTATTCTTTAAGGAGATTATTTTCAGTATCACTGCAAATAGTGTTGGAATTACGTCCCTGTTCAAGAATTCTACAACCATTACGTCTTGAAAACGTCAAATACACAATTGGCATCCTCTATTATATTTACAAAATTTTACTGTTTTTTATGCAAATACCTTTTAATTTTGTATGTTTTTCAAAATGTTCGAAACGAAAAGCCTCGATTTGTTCTTTCTTTATATTTAAATGTTGATATATCTAACCATAATGTCAAAACTAATTAAATTAATTAAACAAAGTACGTAAAAATATGTACTCCTTGAAACTGGTTCCAACCAATTAAAACGTGCATCCTAACTCTTATCTAACTTATATACAGGATATTCCAAATTCCAAAACCATTGATAAAGTACCGGCACGAATGGTGTCACAACGAATAAGGCACCACAATAATCAAACACTGTGTTCAATTGAAAAGTTCATCAAGTTGGTTTCGATTTTTTAATGAAAGAAGAAGCAAAAAAGGGACGACTTCCTAAACCAACTGACGTTTAACGAATGACAGTTGTCAAACAGATGTAGTGTTTTGCTTATAACCTACTGCGACGTTGCTAGGCGCTTTTCCCTGCTGAATTAGTGCGCACTCAGAGTATTTTCATCCCCTAATGTACGATGTTCAAACCAGTGCATATTGGTACGGAATACGGAGACACCATGGGTAGGGAAGTTAAATTGCAAATGTGAATTTAAGTTGCAAGAGAGAGAAAGTAAATTGGTTAGTTATTGAAAACTACTACAGAGGTCTGTGTTGTTAAATGCATGAATGTAAAAATTTAAGTTTGCTACTACGCCAAATAGTTGGGGTGATCGATGATGTCAACTGTTTGTTTATTATTTTTTGAGTGTTATTTTGCGTGATTCTTATTAGACATTTAAGGTGCTTTCGTTCGTGTCAGTAAGTCAGTGTTTATAATCAAAATTCAAATGAAACTAAATTTCAAACTTTTTTGTATATTACATTGCTTTTAAAATTACTACAATTTTGTCCAATTTTTCTTTGAAAATTTGTTATAATGTAAAAAGGCTCTTAGTCATAATTTCTGTTGTTGCTATTCTTACTTTTTGTTATTAGTTCTCATTGTAAACAAACTTGTACAATAATTGTAAGCTTTTTTTTTATTACAAATATATATATATTATTATTTGTACTTTGTTTTGTTTGTCCACAATTTTTATACGAATTTTCAAATTAACTTCTAATAATTATATAATAGATATATAAAATTATAAAATAGATATTTTAGATAATATTTTTAATTGATGTCAAAAGTTTATGTAAATTTTTATAAATTGAAATTATTATGTTAATAAGTTTTTTGACTACAGGGGTGTGAGATATTCAAATTTCTGAATTTGTAGTAATAACCAAATAAGCTTTTTATTATTGATTTTACGCAATTGCATTCTGTATAAAAACTTTTCGAAAAATATTAGAAACCATATTCAAATTTAAGTAATGAATAATAGAGTCTCTGAAAATTTCATGTTTTTAAATTTAATGTTGTAGAAAACAAAGCAACAACTTTTTCAAACAAAGAAACTTTTTATTGTTAATTTTATCCAAACTCTTTTTTTTATCAAAAAAAAATGCTCTTGATTTCAATTTAATTTGAATATATCGGATACCATATAGTCAAAAAACTTGAATTATATGTGGTGTCTGAAGTTGTTCGAACAGTAATTTATTTTTTGTCTAAAATCAATAATATACATATTCATTTGATTATGCAACATGAAATTAAGAAATTTGAATTTTTTAATCAGACTAGTTCAAAATTTAAATTCAAGCATTGCTTATGAAGTTTTTTAAGACAGATTTTTTTGTAAAGAATAATTTTTAAAAATAGATATTAAAAAATAATTTCCACTCGTCAAATCAATACTTGGACACACTGCATATGATTATTGAAAAGTGAAGGAAACAAATTTCCAATAAATATATTTTTTTAATATTTATTATTTTTTAGATCTCCAAAGAGTAGTTGTTGAAAAGATCAAACCGAGTTCGTCCACTTATTCAGCAATTAAGCCTACAAATGTCGAACATTTGGAAGCAAATGTGTTTGTGTTTCACCTGAAATATGCGCAGCATCATCCAGTGATATACTCTGGTACCTCTTCCAATATTCTAGTTTCACCAAGTTGTTCTTCTAAAAGTAAGTAAAAATAAATCGTTATGTACATATTTTAATATAGTTTCAAAGTTCCAAAAAAGTTGGGCAAATACAGTTTAAATTTTAAAAATTTATTCATTTATTTTTACAGATCCATTACCGAGATCTAAATTATTCGCTTCAATTGGATGTACAACTAAGAAATGTTTGTCGCCAAGAAAACACGTTATGTATCGTCAAACTCTAAACCTCAGGAAAGAAGCTTATAATTATAAATTACGAAAATCAAAGAAGACTTTTCAACAGAGGCTAAAGAAGGCTGAGAAATTGCTCGCTACAAATTCTTTTCAAAATTTACATAAAAGATTTTTCGGATGCCAAATTGAAAATAGAAACAAGAAACCAAAAGGATGAACATTTACAAATGCAGATAAAACTCTTGCATTGGCATTGTATAAACAGAGTGGTGCTGCCTGTCGATTCATATCCAACGTTTTTGTATTACCTTCTAAACAAATTTTCCAATAGGGTAGCTATCAAACAAGGTTTTAATGAGGACAAGAAGTTAAAAATTAAAAAATAACCAGGAAATGGACATTTCAGAATTTTATTTTGAAGTTGATGGGCAAACAGTTATATCTTTATTTGACCCACCTCATTTAATCAAAGGCATAAGAAACAAGAATTTGATATATTATACTGACGGAATTAAAAAAACTGCAAAATGGTCTGATTTGGATATGGCGTATCAAATGGGAGGTTAAGATTGCTTCCAAGTTTGAGAGACGATCATATTAAACCATCAGCGAGTAAGAAAATGAAGGTTTCCTTATGCACGCAAGCGATAAGCAGAACTTCTGCAGTTGCTATAAATACTATGGCCACTACTGGTATATTTTCAAATGATTGTAAGTTTTAGAGTACTTTACTTTTAAATCGTTTTTATAGGTCATTCTGTTGAAATAGAAGGAAAAATTTATAACTTAGAAAATCGGGCCCAGGATAAATGTGTATACTTTTTTCCGAATCTTGTAATGATTTGTCTTGTATTTGTAAATAATTAAATATAGATAATTTTAACTATATCTTTAATATTTTATTGCTGAAGATATTAAATTATCTTATTTTTGAATATATAAAAATGTTCGTCATGTAAATATATTTATTTCAGGAAACTAAACTATTTAGTATCTTAGTCATACAAGAATGTTGCTCAAGTACTAAATTATTTAATTTCTTGAACAAAACATATGTAATTTAGTTACCGTAGAAATAGTTTCAAATTACGCGCCATTTTTGATTTTAATTCCCCCCAGGCCGCGTGAGGCGCAGTTTGTTGCTCCACATATACAACGTTGGCTTTGACATCTAATTCATCTTTCATCTATGGTCATGACTCTGAATACCGCCCTATGTAAGGTACGCGGGGACTCGCACGTTGCCTAGCAACAGATGTTAGAAACGTCAAGATGAGAAATATCAGTCACAGCTGTCGGAAACGTCAAAATGACAGTTTTCTGAAATATCAAAATGACAGACATAGGAAAAAGCCAGATTGACAACGTCAACAAGACAAATACTATCGACGTAAATAAACAAGTTTAGGCTTTGACGAATTAACGCATTCTTAAAATTTGATCGCTAAGCCAATCCAGGGGTGTCAAACCGGAGTTAGGCCGCGTTAGACAAGTAAAGAGCGCCAAGTCTAAGAGATGGCGCAGTAAAAAGCCACCAAAATGATTTTATTTAAGGTAACTATAGAAACCTCACATTTAAAAAATTTTCAATTTTCAATGTGTCAAAAATTTATGATTTGTGATTTCTTTTGCAGGATGCAAATAATTTGAAAATTTTAAAGCTTCTAACTGTAATTTATATAGAAAAGTACAAGTAGGTATATTTAATTGTGCCAGAAGCCCATATTAACTACTTTCTCGGTGGTTTTACGCACTTACGCATACACATATTGTGGTTTGTATTGATCAATTCTAATTATTATTATTAATTATTTCGTACAGCCCTACGTGTATTTTATGATAAAATACGGTATGTTACAAAATATTTTAAAATACGGTCTTTTTATAACACTAAATGTTGTGTTTGATTGATTATATACTAGCCGATAACTATTTACGTGTCCAAACATCGTTCAACTTTGAATTTGGTTCTATTTCTTGTCCTTATAATTGTTGGTATGGGAATAAAACAGAATTCAAAGTTATACAATGTTTGGCTAACTCGTTCTATACTCGTTTATATGACTGAAAAGTATTTAAATTTGGCGCCTATTATTTTTAGTAAGCGCCAAGTATTACAGATGGCGCCACGCTTTTCTGGTAACATTTAATGGTGATGTTAGGAAACTCTGGTGTTTGCACTCTGTTCATTTGTTTTAAACTAAAACGAACCGAAATCTCACGGTCTACTTCAATGATTTGCCGGTTGATGACACTGATACTGCTACAGAAACCTGTAATACCTACTGTAATAAACGTAAAAAAAAACTTCAAATCAAATTTATTCTTAGTCATAATTGTGCGTAATCAAACTATAATCAAGAGTCGTAAAGTGTTGTTCGTAATTCTTGTAAAGTCTTGTCGTTTTTCTTGTTCGTAATTCTTTTAAAAAGTTTTATTGTTGTTTCTTGTTCAAATTTGTTGTTCTCCTTGTTCCGAAAATGCCAAGATATTGTTATCTATGTTTACCATCTAAAAGAGATAAGCCAGATTTAACTTTATTTGCTGCACCCAAGGTAAATTTCTTTCCAAATCCTTTTTGATTTAAAAATTGGGTCATTCCAGAGTAAAAAAGCATGGGGAATCTTTTTTGGAAAACCCATTCCAGCAACCGGTTTTGTCTGAAATAAACATATTTCAGACAAATATTTGAAAAAAATTCAACTAGATCACTTCTTTATAAATCTTTTACAAGCGTGTGGTAAGTTTTACCACTATTGTGGTATAGTGTCAAATAAAGTGATGCCAAAAAAGGACAAAACGTGTGCAGGCCTCTATTCTTTCGTTCTCCATCTAGCGGAGAGTCTTCGAATTAGACCATGAACTTCTGTTGCTATGGGTTGAATGATTTTGCATGTAAAATATTGGGAGTGGAGACACCATACTTTCCTAACATCACCCATTTAATGTATAGGGATTTGCTTTCTCTTAATTGATATGTTCTGTGAGCCAATCTTTCCGTGTACTTACATGTCAGAAAGTACACCCAGTCTTTCGAGCATTAAATTGTCCGAAGCACAACTTAAAATGCTCATTGTCGTTGCGAGGAGATAAAAAAGATGCCCCGAAAAGGTTACCAAGACGACACCACTTTAAAAGCGCGTTCTGTTGTAAATACAAACACCGATACATTGGTACGAGGACCAAGTACTATAGTGAACCAAATTAGAACCTTAATCTTGGTTCGATCGTTGTAAATTCTACAGACTAAAGGATCTGTTTTTAATTCGATCCTTCCGTGAAAGAGAACCGAACCAAAGTTAGTTCGTAGTTGTCGCGTATTAACACAATCGACATATTTTGTGAAGACAACAAAGCCCAACGTCGTATTAAAGAGCATTAATATCAATCGGTTTCGCCACATTCTTTATATTTGTAGATACAAAATAAATCAATTGAAAATATAAAAACCAAAACGATAAGCACACATTTTGAGACAATTTTTTCAGCGATTTTCTTGTCCTTCTTCGGTGTCACCTCTACCAACTTTTCCAATCAAGAAGTTTGATGCCAGAAGTAGAAATCGCTTACCGATTAACAACCATCGATCTGGACCCCATGATGATGTACCAAGGTATCGATCCGTTCGCTGATTTCGGACCCCAGGCGTGTTACCGTGAGAGGAATTACTCTCCTAGACAATCAATATTTTACATCCTTATACAACAACTTTATTTATACAATTTTACAACTGTTTATTTTATATTCATTAATTTTATACCAGGTGTCTCACGCCATGTGCTCACTCTTCTAGATTTTTAATTTTTTAATTGGTTGACATGAAATTTGGAAAAGATAAATTAAACAAAAAAATGAATTTTTCGACATACTATCGAGTTCGGCAGGACTTCCTGTTTCGCCAGAAATGATGTCAGCTTTCTTATTTTAAATGGAACACCATGTATATTTTTACATATTTGTAATCTTCAGATCATTGCTAGTTCGAATATGTATCATATAGTAATTTTCGTTTCCATGATAACAAAAAAAAAACTTTTTTCTTTTTTAGTCTAGTATCCTATGAATCGTGTATTTTCGTTCTAACGCAATCAAGTAATTGGAGAAAATTATAATTGTAATTGTATTTTGACTTTTAACATTTTTACATTTTTGTTTAATTTATCCTTTCCAAATTTCATGTAAATCGATTAAAAAATAAAAATTCTACAAGGGTGAACATATACCGTGGGACACCCGGTACATATATGCAAAGTTCCAATTTGTGGGCGTGTTCTGAGCTACTAGAGACTGAAGGTTCGTAGTAACGGATATTAAACAAAGGGTGGCTTCCACATCGTCAATGGTCCTGCGAGGTTTGATATCACTGACCTCGGTAGGTGGTAAATGGTGGTGGTTGCTTCTGACAATTTAATGCACGGAAGACTAAGTGTAGTGGTTGTACTTCCGTACAATTTAATGCTCGGAAGACCTTGGGTGCTCTTGACAATTCAATGCACGGAAGTCCTTGATGAGTGTTCTTGGCAATTCAATCTTCAGGATCAATTGCTCAAGTCAGTAATCCTACTTTTTACTCCGTGCTTGCATCGCGTGAAATGCCTAATTCAAGAAATGTCATAACATAAACGTTTTATTAGTAAAGGTGGGATTATATTATTTCATACGGCAACTAATATTCACGGCCATCTAGGGGAAGAAAGGGTGCTAACGAATCACTGATGGCCAGAACTGTATTTCATTCATCGGGAGACAGTCGCTTTGTATTAATCTGGAGGTTGACTTAGCGACCAAATTTTAAGAATGCGTTAATTCGTCTGGGGACGGCCTAAATTTGTTTATTTACGGCGATTGTCATTATTGCTTTGCTAAATAAATGTCTGCGTGACGTTTGGGTCGTATTTGTCTTTTTGACGTTATCAATCTGACGTGTTCCGATGTCTGTCATTTTGACGCTTCCGTCAACTATCACTTTGACGTTTCTCAACTTGACGTCTCTGATATCTGTCATTTTGATGTTCTATTGTCCCTAGGAAACGTGCAAGCCCTCACAGATCAAAAACATTCATATCATAAAAATTTCAATGAATAGTTTAAATCGCGACATCCTGCGGTCATATTTTGACCTAACATTGCATTAAATGACAAATTGCAGCCAGTTTGCCACTTAATAAGTGATCCCATACAAGGTGGCCAAGCGTCCTGTCAAAGCATATTGAAAGTTTTTTGTTGTAAATCGACGAGGCCCCAAACTGGGCCGAATCAGCTGTATGACAGAAGATGCTCGAGGAATCCACTGCAATCAAAATCGATTTGCGACAAAATTTATAAAAAAAATATGTCAAAAAAATTTTTTTTCATCCTAGACAGTCATCAACTGTATGTATAGAAGATGCTCGAGGAATCCACTGCAATCAAAACCGATTTGCGACAAAATTGATAAAAAATATTATGTCAAAAAAGGTTTATATCATCCTAAACAGTCATGATTTTAGATTTAAGATCTCAAAACAATTTTTAATAACTATTTCAAATATTTTCACGTCTCTCCAAAAAGAAATTTACTTTAACTTATGTCGATTTCAAATATTTTTATTTCCTCGGTACATGACAAGAGGTATTCAAATTTTGAGCTTGAGAAGATGGAAAGACTTTAGTAAAGAATAAATTTCTCGGACAAATCAATAATAAAAAATTCCCTTATGTGTGCAACTATCTATCTGTAGATAAATATCATTATCAATTTGGTTTTCAAAGATTTTCTAATCAAAATATAAAAAATAAAGTACACCTTGATCCCCATCTTATCTTTACTTCATTCAAAAATGTTTGAAACAAGAAGTTGCGTTCTCTACCGAATAAAAATTCGTTTGTGGTACCTTCGTCGCTTCATGTTGCTACTTTATCAATCTACTGGCTTTGTCAAATTTCTAGGGCATTTGATCAATATTTAATGTATTACTTGTACAGGTAACGTTATTATTGATTTTTTATATGTATCCTTGTCGCACAATGTAGTGTGGAAAGAACAATGGTTAAGAAAGTTTAGTTTAAATATCAGCAACCAAATTTTTATCACTGAAATTAAATGATTCCGTTTTTCCGTAAAATAAAAATTAAGAAAAACTTACAATAACAACTTTTTGATTGATAAATAACTTAACAGGACATAACCTAAAACATTTTTGACACACATTAGTGCCATTGGGCAAACAAAATTTTCTGAAACCGTCGTGTTTCTTGTTGCACTTACATTTGTATTTATCTTTGTTTCTCAAGTTGATCACGGGAAAAGCGTTACCTGTACACGTAGTGTGTTGACCTAATGTGTGATCTAGTGCTTTACAAATTCCAATTTCCAAATAGAATGTAATATCCACGAAGTATTAAGCACTGAAATGTATGCAGGAAAGAGCGAAAAAGAGAAGAAAATTAATTTTTACCATCAAAAAGTAAAAGCTGGCGTTCGAAAAATCTAAATCTAGAGCGGGATGAAAAAAGCAAAAGAAGATCAATGTCAAAACGAGAAAGAAAATACTATGAAGAACGACCGATTGATAAATCGATGACAAAATCACTCAAGCTTCCTTCCTCCTAGAACAGAAACTTTTGTTTTTTCTTGACTTCTTGCGTTAAAAAAAGGAATTAAAAAAAGACGAAATTATTTGTTTGATTCGTGAGCGCAGCGTTTAATCCAACAATTCAACAAGCTTGTCCCAGGGCAAGGTAAGGCATGCACTAACACTAACGGAACACCATCGGCACGGTTTGCTTCATTTGGCATTCCTGTCACTTGCTCACACGCCATTCAAAATCGCGCCTCCTAGATTTACATTTGCAGAAGCAGACGCGAGAATGCTCGGCCACGTGCCAAGCTCTTTACGTAATTCGCTGAGTTTTTTGCTTGCTGAGGAATTCGTCAAGGTCGACTTTGTTGACTTGACTAAACTGTTGTTGTTGTTCCATCGCGATCGACGTAGGCGGCGACGTGCAAGGTGTAAGTAAATAATGTCAAGAAATGAGCAAGTCATTGAAATTGTAACAGCGACGCCATCAATCTCAGATTTACGTGAGAGACAAATGAAAAGCGGAACAAATAATCAATAACTCACTAAATGCATTGTTAAACAATAGCAACGCTGAGTCATGTGTGAATTAGTTGAGATACCTAAGTTGAAAGAGATGGATATTTGCAATATTGATCGACCGTCTTAGAGGCGCACCAACGATAATGATCAAGCAAGTTGTAACCATGTTGTACATGGTACCTATATCTAACTTCATCGTCCTTCATAATTCACATTCAAAAATGAAACAAAAGAAAAGCGCATCATGTTGATTGAATTAAATCATAAACTTACCTTTTAATATCTGTATCAAACAATAGAAACGTTGTATAGATACTCGAAGTGAGAAAGATGGAAGATGTGAACAGTCTTATGAAAGTCGACCTCGTCACTGCATCATTCTTCATAATTTACACGTATAAGTAAAAACAAGGGCGTGGAATTTTGAATAACATCGCAAACTTACTTCTTAGTTTCTACATCAAATAATACAACTTTGAATTTAGGTGTATTTGCATATATACATATGTGAAATGAGAGAGATGGAAGATGGGTACTAACAAAAAATGGATCCAATTGACTGTCGTGAAAAGGCAGCAACGATAACGAGCTTGGAAGGTTAAGCAATCCCATGAAAGTCAACCGCCTATAATTCATATTTCAAAATGAGAACGAATGAAAGATGCGTCAAATTCTGATTGAAATCACAGACTTTACCTCTTACCTCAGCATCAAATAATAAGATGCTGAATTCCGTGTGAATTTACCTATATATCCGAGGTAAGAGAGATGGAAGAATATGAGTATCTACAAAATAATCTGTCCAACTGACTGTTATGTCGTGGATACGCGGTAATGATAACGAGCAAAGTAGGTCAAGCGATTTTATAAAAATCAACCATATTTTCATCGTTATCCATAATTCACATTTCTCAGCTAAACAAAGGAAATGGACACTTAAGGTGACAGAAAGAAAAAGATCGACACCTACAATGTGATTGGTCGAAATGACGCCCAGCTATGATAATGAGCACACAAGGTATAGACAATTTTATGATTAGGTTATGATGTTGTTGGTATCATGTATGAACATGTCAAAATGAAAGCAAAAAAAAGCGTTAAATCTTAGTTTTCACGACAAACAATACAAACGATAAATAATTCGCGTGAATCAGCTTCGACTCTCGAGAAGAGAGAAATAAAAGAAGATAGGTAATTACAATGTAATTACAATCGCAATTGGTTGTCAAAAAAGTGACACAATTGGACTGTTAGAAAAGCAACAGAACAGAAAATCTTTTAAAATATATTCCCCTATATTCAATACAATTACAGGACCAGTATTGTGAATTGACATGAGAAGTAGTGCTGCAGTTCACAGTTGATGGTAACTCAAATATTTTTATAATTTCTTTAAAAATTGGGCTTACCTTTAGGCTACCCAAAAATATAGTGCCATCTATTAAGAATGTTCATGGAAAAACATCTCTTTTTGAGCAACTATGTACTATTGCCTCCACCAGTTCGCAGATGGCGCTGCATTAACTTGTATGCAATAAATTAAAAAACCCCTTTTAAGAAAAGTAAGAGACTCGATCTTCCTTTCGCTCGGTGAGAGTGAGCGAAGATCTTAACGGTTTGCAAACAAAAGTTTTGCAAGAAATTTCCGCAATCGATCGAGAGATGCCCAGACACTAAAAATGGCAGAGAAGAATCTTACATATTATCGGAGAACGCAAAAACATGCTGATGATGGAAGGCCGAGGCATTTTACTGTTATTAAAATAAACGGAAGTTCATTCGCGCGTCGTTCTACAAAGGCGGCCAAAATTAATGCTTTGCATTCCGCGACCCAACCCAAGTCATCATTAGAATTTAAATCGCTGGAAGAACCGCACGTTTTAACTGCAAACTTTCCTTTAACAATAACGAGGAAACTCGTTGAGGAATTCTACGCAAGAACACATGGATTCAATCAAGTGTGTCACCGGCCCAATCTGGCCGACATATGTTTATTCTGGATTACGAATGCAGGAGGAACACAACGGCGACGGAACGGAACATAGGGTGCGCTCGTCGACGATTCGATGAATAAATGTAGAAAGGACGCATTACCATAAGGCTGGGCCCAACTCGCGCACATGTGTTGATCGAACACATTTGGAACTAAACTGAAATCTGAATGAGCAAAGTCAACAACATTTCAATCCACAGCAAATTGATTAAGGCTGAGATTTTTCGAACTACAAAATAATTATAGCAAAAAAACTTTAAGTACGATATTGGAGTTTTTAATTTGAGTCCACATTATAGGAGAAACTTTAAAAAAGTGCCCTCAACTAAGTAGGCCTTGATATATTGTCATGGTGAATCCGTTTTTTGTCTTCAGTGTTAATCGAGCTTGATTGAAAAAGAATAAATTTCGAACATCAATGTAAAGATTTCACGATGATTTCAGGTTTCATTTCTGCTCGAGAACATCCAGTTAGCGTAATTGTGAACTTCCTCATGTTCGAGCGATCGGAAGCAGCCGGTGACGCGCTCATAATTATTGCCGCAATTATACGAGCTAGCGGTACTTCGCGTTGTTGTTGCGGAGGATCTCTGCGGAGCGCGGAAAAAACGTGTCCCACATCGCCGGTGAATGGTAATTTGCTCGCACGTTTCGTAATTCGTTCTCTCCTTTTGCGGGCGATTTTCAAATCGGATCGTTCGGTCGTAGGCCGATGGCTCTACGTCGTACAGTGACGGATAATAAACGTGAAACACGAATTGGTTCATTCGGACGAAGGGACGAAAGAAAACCAACGACTGCAAAAAAAAGTACAGTAATGAACAACGGCTATGGAACGAATTGGTTCGTTGGAATGTAGGTCCTCGTCTAAGCACTGCATAATGACGGACAACAGTCGCGCAACATGAATTAGTTGGTTTGGGCGTAAGCCGATGATTTCAACAAAGTACAATGACGAACAACGAACGTGGAACGAACTTTATTCGGTTCGTCCGAATGTAGGTCCGCAACTTTAAAATCGTACAGCGATGAACATGAACCATGCAGTGGAATACGTTTTATCTCGATAGAATCTGGGTCAATCGTATGGGCTTTGCCGGTTTTGTCACGGTTTAGACGGTTTTCTTATTTTCATCCTCAAATGAATATTTTCTCTTGAGTTTTATAAAATTATTTTTGATTAAATAAGCTTAGAAATTGAATTAATAGATGGTGCCACCTGCACTGTACCAGGTCGTAGCGGCCTAACTTGTCACTAATAGGAAGTTTCAAGTACGCCATGACTGATTTTGTAATATTTAAATTTTTCGTCATCGATTATTACCATGTGCAAATTTTCAACGATCTGTAATACATAGTTTCAAATATATTCTAATAGGCCACTCACCGTGAATATCCCTGTATACCATTGAGAGCAATGAAAACCCAACACAAAACATTTCACTTGATTACCACCCGATTTTTAATAAATTTTAGAGGTTCGTAAAAAGTTGCTACTTTTCGTATATTTCATGACGCGCCCTACATCCGCCGCTAGGGGCTTAAAAATATCGCTATTGTAGCGACGAATCGCTACGGTTAATAATACTGGTCGCATTTTCAGGAATGCGAACCCTATGATGAAACATAGTTAACGTAGCCTCATATAAAATTAAAGAAAGGAACATTATGCGATGCGTACGGCGCGTTGGTACGATGCGAGCCTGTGAGCGCTTAGCTTACGTTCATATTTTGTATCCTTTGTTTTCTAAATAGCTTTCTGTCTTCACTCCATTTTTTTTAAGCTTCAATGTAACAATCGAAACGGCGTATTTGCTATTTTTTACTTTACTAGTAACAACTGGCACTACAGAAAGATCAGCTAGAAAATTAAAATCAATAAAGAGTTATTATCTGAGAAGCAGTGTTGGTTAATAAAAGTATTCAGAATTAGAAAGTAATGCTGTTGACCTTTAATGAATTGAAAAATGGTTCTTAAACAATAATTTCGAAGGTCTTAAGCAAGAACAATTTAAAATTTTCATGTAATATTTGACTTAATTTTGATTTATTTTCTTGCATTATTATCCAATTCACAAGAGAATAGCCCTGCGTCATAAATAAAACGCGTCTGGCGTTGCATCATCAAACATAAAAAGCATAACTCCATCCTTTTCTTATCCACTGTTGAAATATTTGTCGGTTTTAACTTCGGTGAATGATGACACAAGACTCATCTTTCGCCAAATGGATAATATATGGGTTAGTATTAAAATTAATGCTTCATTTATTTTGGGCGGTGGACGTATTGATGAAGATCATGCTAATACTGCATCCAAGTGAAACGAACGCCTCTGCGTATGGTGTTGGTTAACAGACACGGAACACGAATTGATTTTCTCGATACAAATGGCGATTTAAAAAAACACAATGACGAACTAAAGATATGGTACACAAAACGGGATTTGAAAATTGACTATAAAATTTTAATTATTAGAAATAATTAATTTCTCCATTAAGATTTTCTTCAGAACCTTGAGCTATCCAAAACTCTCAACGGAATCTCGAAATTTTGAAGAAACTATATCCCTATATTCTAACTAAAGATCAAAACAGGAAAAACATTTTATTTTTGGATTTAGAGACTTAGAAGGTCATTCACGAAAAAGGACTTTCAAGTCGTTACCGATGATGCAAATTGCAAATGCTTAATGATGACGTTGAAACCCTAATTCACATGTATTGTAAGTATTGATAAAAAACCGGATCTTATCGAGAATGCAGTGACGTTGTCATGGTAACTACACGGTCAAAACGGTTTTTACGAATCAGTCTGTCAATGGTGTAAAATTTAACACGTGTTTATTTTAATAAGGCCTGATTTATTCACTTTCAATTAACTTTATCGTCCGATGTATTGCCATGGTAATAGTTGTACAAATAATTGTAACTATGGAAATTAACTGAAAGTTAAAGTTACTTGAAAGTCAATAAACCAAGCCTTAATCATAAAATGTGAAAAGGCAAGAGAAATGCAAATTTACTGCAACAGATTTTGATGTATTGACGAGGGAAGTTGAAACACGGAAGCAGTTTCACTTTTGAGAATTGAAGAGCCCTAATCTCATTCAAGCACTTGGAGATCGTACTTGGGCTGCAATATCTGAACAAAAAAGTCAATGCAGTGAAACGGTTGCGGATTTGCTTTTAAAAACAAATCGGGTTGTTGCTTGTTTAATTGTAAATAACAAACCAAGGTTTAGATTCGCGTAATTTTACGAGGAGTAGAATTGCCACCGGAAGGCAATTACGGTCTTGTTAGGTACCCCAGCGCGACAGTCATAAATATTTGTAACTTTTGTACCCTGTCCAATTTGCACTCTTAGTCAATAATAAATCAGACAGTTTGGAATTTTAGTTTGCGCTGTTTTGAATCTTAGTATGAATTGGTCACGCTTAAGTGTTAGAGACATGTCAGTTTTAGAAAGTAGGAAAGGAATTTATTTTGTTTGGTAATTGTACAAACGTAAGGACCGGGAAACATAAAAATGTCATCTAGAAACTTGTAGGGCCGTTTTATTGAAGAAGTTGGAAAGCCTGAAGTTGTGAAGGGCCACCCGTAGACATATATCTGACAAGCTAATTGGGGTACCGTAATTTACAAGTATGGTATAGGAAATGATGAGGAGGCGTGATTTCGGGGCTAAAGCAGCGGTTATTGGTCAGGGGTTTTTTAAAATTTGCTTCGGGGGCCTAGGGAGGAGGAAATTTTGGTTACGTGCGAAGGGAAAAGCAAAAACGGAAGACAGAAAGATTGAAATCTCTCGAGCGAACGGTTGAATTTTGAATTCGGTAGGTTGCGCCTTCTGTGATTTAATCAACCAGAGTCAATTAACTGCCCCTCGAATCTATTGAGCTATTCAAATACAGTGTATTCTTGGAAAATAATTCTACCCTTTGGCGATATTCTCTGGCAAGTCGGAAACACGTTATAAGGTTATTTCGATTTGTTCATGAGAAGTCTGCAGCTCGAACCACTGATCTAAGGCAAAGTTATATCTGCCGACGAAATCAAGTGTGTCCAGCACAATCTAACTTCAGAAATCACGGCTCGTTACGAATTTCGTAAAATTACGAGGCCACACGATTGAACTACCTATACATTGCCATTTTCTTAACAGAACTTCTCTCACACCCTGTATGTGGACCAAAGTGTGGTCTTTGTCGAAAGATTTCCAGGTTAATTGAAACCAATTTGTCGAGAGACTGAAAGTGTCATAACCGCAAAAGCGGAGTGTCGAGAAAACAGTCATTTGGGTCTATTGCGCCAACAAATTAGTTAGATAATATGTTTAGCCGACGAAAAACGACGTAGAGGGATTTGAAAAAAAGCGTACACTGTACCACCCTCTAAGGCATTTGGACGTAGTTGACGAAAGATCCTACCCATTTGATCTCTATTAATTAAGTTAGCTACCGATAGGGTTTTCCATCATCTCGGACAGGAGTCCCTGAAAAACCAGCGGCAGTTGCTGTTAATTATCTTGCAGAATGATCGCTGAGGGCGGCATTTTGTATCACATACTTCTCTCGAACATCTGATTAATCGATTAATTATTTCCATTAATTAAGTACACTGTAGACACACTGTGTCACACTGTGCGTTGGTTGATTATAAATAGCGTGTCTTAGAGTACGATCTGAGGTGGCAAACACTAGTACAAAGGCCAATCTACCTTGAACACAAATTACTTGTTAATCTAATTGAGTCACATGTGCAGCAAGCCACCAGCTGTGTGATTGAAGTCAGTCGCTACGATATTCGACGTAAAATCCCTTAAGCGAATTTTACTGTACTTCGTGATAACCGTATTTTTTGGAAGGAAATGGGCCCTGTAGCAGTAATGTGTTAACTACAATGCTGAACGAGAAAGAAACATTAGACAAAACTCTAGACTCTGTCAAACAAAGAAATGGAACCAGTCCGTGCCGCGAACAGCAATAGCGTGTTGGGTTACAACACCAAAACAGAAAAGAACTCCAAAAAAGTCTTTATTAGTCGTTTCAAAGCAAACAAATACCCATTTAAATAATATTTACAGGGAACTACAGACCCTGAATGGTGTTATGGATTGCGGGCGATTTTTTATTATAAGTTCATCATGTACCTCCAAATCTTATCCCTGCTAAAGGCATATGTTGTGTAACACACAACATACAATGATTGTAAGATATACTCTATGTCGACTATAAACGAGAGCACCTCCTGTCGTTGCCAAACACCTAAATCTCTATTTTAGTGCTCCATTGCATCTTTCAATCGTATTTCGTGTTACAATGTGAACATTGTTGTAAATGTTCAGCCAATTCTCTTGTGGGTAACCTGAATCTCCTACGAGTCTGGAGAAACACCTTCTACAAATACTTCCCGTAAAACACTATTTCGCCAAATGTAAGAATGGTGGTTACCCCTGGATAAGCAGAACACTTTAAAAATTTTTAAATCAGATCTTTTGTTTCAATATGGGGGGATATGGTTTTCTTTTTCAAAATTTCAGGATTCTGTTGGGAGTTTTGGATAGCCTCCCAAGAATTCTAAAGAGTCTTAGGAGAGAATTCACGTAACTCCCTTAAACATCTCCTTCACATATACGTTACTTTAATTTACTTTATAGAATAATTCTAATTCAGAAACTTCCTTTAAAGAGTAAAGTAAAGTAGCTTCCTTTAAGAAAACCCTAGTTTTCTTTGAACTCCCTTATACTACCAATATTGCTATTCACAAATCTTCCTTTAACATAAGGCAGATAAAAGTTAAGTTTTAACTTTAAAATATTAAAGTCAACGCAGAGGTATTTTTAACAATTTTTAAACAAGAGTTCCTGTGATCTTTAATAGAAATAATTAAAAATGGCACAATTTGTTGAATATTTTATTGAATTTATGGACCACGTCCAAAATGTTACTGAAATGTTTGTTATCAATTCGCGAGTTTTAAGAGATTATGAATACAATGAAATTTTAATGTTAATACAAGTGACATTAATCACTGTCTCATATTAATGTGACTTTTATTAAACTGTCAGAATTGATGGGCATTGAAAATAAAAAATAATAGTAATTAATACGTTGTTATGTTGCTATGTTGTAAAGTTCCATTTTACTAAATGATTTCAAATGTTGCAATGTTGTTTTTTATTGCATGAAATGCGAAAAAAACAATTTTCTGCATTTTATACAGTTAATGACAAGCAAAACAACATTATAGCTTAACAACGTATTAACTATTATTTTTTATTTTCAATGCGCATCAATTGTGACACTTATTATTGTGACAGTGGTTCTATTAACATTAATAAAATCAAATTTTTGCATGAAATGCGAATAAATAGTATAGGCAATCTCGATATTCTCTAAACTTGCATGGCTTTTTAAGTTGCTCGTACTCCAACTAGCCATACTTGTTCAGTAAAACTTCAAGTTTTCTAAATTTATTGCGTAGCATATTATTGCATTTAAAAAGTTAATTATTAAACCATAAGATAAAACAGAATTTAGTTCCACGCTGTTATTTTAACTGAAAGAGAAACACTCAATGGCCTGTTCCTCTTCCGCGAATCGCTCTTTTGCCATTTTTAGCAAGGTACGAAGGCGAAATAGATAAGTTATTAATTTACTTGTCAGCTGCTTGTGATTGTGAATTGTGACCATGATAACCAACTTTACAATTATACAGTATGTGTCCCCAATAATTTTCTAAACAAGACGCGGATATTGTTTTTATAACTAAAATAGGTAAAGGGAAAATTTTAAAAACTTAAAGCGAAAAATTTGTTTGGAGATTCATTAATTAAATCAAGGTATCGTTTGTCGTAAATGTCAGTCAGTTAAGAGACGAAACTAATATGGAAATAGTATATTTATTTATAAGTTTAGAAAAGTGGTACTTTTCTAATGAGCATAAATGTTTGAATTCACGAGTGAGCGTAGCTCACGAGTGGATCAAATTTACACGAACATGGAAATTTACTTTTCTAACGTATAGATTATGCTATTTTTTTGTGTAGTTGACGAAAATAACGCTAACATTATGAGAGTGTCGAAGAATAATATGTTTTCAAAGTATGTCAAGCATTTGTTGACATAGTAACAAAACATATGAGCAAGTAAATAATTTGTGAAAAAACGTTCATCTAAAATGAGTCAATCAAACGAGAATAATGAAGAAATTTTGCAATTGGTATCAGAAGCAGAGGCAAGTTTATTACCTAAAAAGTCCAAAGCAAAGTACGAGAAAACTTATCAACAATTCTGTGGCTGGAAAACTGAAAAAAATTTGCAAGGGGCAATTCTAATTGCGTACTTTTTTGAAAAGGTTTGTTTTATTTATGAGATTTATTAGCATGGACTTTTAAATATTCTTAGGTGAAAACTCTTAAAGCTCCAACGCTATGGTCAGTGTACTCGATGCTGAGAAATACTTTACAAATAAATGAAAATGTGGATATTTCTGCATATAAAAATTGATGGCTTACCTGAAACGTCAAAATGACGGTTATGTGGCAAAAAAATCAAGAATTCTATTAGAAAATGCTCCTGATGACAGTTTTCTGCTTATGAAGGTAGTGTTGGTAATTGCTTTGCATGGAGCATGTCGGGCGGAAGAATTACTTTTACTAAAATTGGATGATGTAGAAAATGCTCCTGATGACAGTTTTCTGCTTATGAAGGTAGTGTTAGTAATTGCTTTGCATGGAGCATGTCGGGCGGAAGAATTACTTTTACTAAAATTGGATGATGTAGAAGATTGCGGCCATATTTTGGTCATAACATTACATGACACGAAAACAAAGGAAAAACGAGTCTTGACAGTTACATCGGAAGATGGAGTAAGCGGAATTGAGCTTTACAAAAACTATTTGAATTTGAGACCCACAAATGTGGACCATCGCAGACTATTTATGTTTTATAGACAGGGCAAGTGCACAAAGCAACCAATTGGTATAAACACCTTCTACAATTTTCCAAAGAAAATTGCTGCGTACTTTTAGGGTTACCGGAGCCGAACAGCTTCACAGGCCATTGTTTCCGAAGGACATCAGCGACCTTTTTGGCAGACAGTGGAGCAGTGGAGCTGACATCCAAGTTTAGAAGAGACACGGCGGCTGGCGTAGTAGTGCTGTTGGAGAAGCCTACGTCGAAGATAGTATCGAAAAATGTAAAAATTTCAAGAAATTTTTTTGTAATTCGACTGAAAAACAATCTTCGACCTCTGAAACGTCAACTTCAACAGTAGCAGCAAGTGAAGTAATAAATTCTAATTTGTCACTGTCTACGTTGCGGTCAGATTTCTCATCTTCTGGTGTAATATTTAATAATTTAACAAATGCTTCATTTACAATTTACGCTAATAAATAAAATGAATGAAAAAATTTTTGATTAAACAATGTGTCACTTTTCTGTCAAATACACGAAAAAAAAGTTTTTCCTCTTTTTCAGTACATCTGATTACACACTGTATATAGAATGTGTTCAATCTAATGTGAAGTCAGTAAATATTTAAATATTGTATGTAAAAAGTTTTGGGAAATTTTTTCAAATCTAATAAGGCAAAATGTAATTGTTTTATTTAAATTTATACTTAAGAAAACTATTCAGTGAAGATTGAAAAAAATTATAATGTATACATGGCAGCTAAAGGGCCAAGGTTTCGCAATTTAATGCGAATGCCTCTCATTAGTCTTTGGATGGTAAGTGGGTTAAACTCTCTAATCTCTTGGTAGATTTTTCGTCGTAGTCCTTAATTTTCTTCCCACCTACCGTCGTAAACTTTTTTACCGAGTAAAGCCCAAAACTTCTATAGGACGAGCCTGGGGAACATTCGGAGGGTTATCCTCTCTACGTATACCTGGGATATTTTGTTGCCTTAACAAATCTTGGCGCGATGCCAGATCCTATCAGAACATAATATTATCATGAACATGGTGTGTTTGAATAAAATTTGTCAATTTAGGAAGGCATCTTTTAATATAAATGTTTGCATTTACAGTTTTACTCCTAACTCGTCCAACATGAGGTCTTGAAATACCAGCTTCCGAAATGGTGCACCACACTGGTATTTTGTCCTCGAATTTCGCTTTTTTCTTATATCTTTACATCATTAGGAACGTCTTCAATGTTGTCTGTATAAAAGCCTTCGTTTCCTTTTATTTCGAAATTAGATAATGTAAAACATTTTTCGTTGTCCAAAATTATCATGGCATTGTCTCTCAAATGTACTTGTCTTAAATGTCTGCGGCACCTTGGAATCCTCTCTAGCTGACCAGCCGTGTATTTTGGACACTTTTGTCGCTTTCTTAATTTCAAATTATTTCTGTTAATTTCCCTCTTGATTATAATATGAGATACGTGAAATCTTCGGCCTAATCTTCTCGTTGAAACTCCTCTTCTATTTTTTGCAGATTCAATCAAGTTCTGAAGCCTTGGACGATTCAAAACTCGAGGACGGCCCATCTCTGGAAGATTCATGCACTCACATTCCCTAATGACTCGATAAATTATTGTCTTAAAAACGTGTATTTTGGTTGCTATAAATGGCGACGATATCATGTTTCGGCATTTGACCAACCAAGTTGTAAATACCTTTCCACAATTCTAGCTTGTAAGACACTTTGTACAAAGTTGTGTACATAAATGTATTGTCAAACTGTAGAGGAAAGTTGACAGATTCTCCATATCCAATAATAAGTAAGTCGATTCTTTACTTTGTAATAGGAAAAAATAATACGAAAAATTTTCCCTAAACTTTTGTTACACACGTTAGTTGACTACTTCAGTTCAAAATAAACATTCACAATCCTTATATTATTCTACGCTGAGTTGTTGAGCTGAAATTGTTTATTTATTTTTATAAGTATGAATCAATTTTGTATTTGGGACATTTTTATTATAACAAAGTATCACAAATTTAAGGAAGCTTTAAAAGTTACTACTTCATGTCTGTGAATTGGATTTTATAAATAATCCCGCCCTTACAATTTAACCCTGTTTTTTGAAGGATTATTAGAAAAGCAAAGTAAGAGGTGTACTTGAATTCCGCCTTTAGTGATGAAATTAATTATTTTGATACAAAAATTTTAGTCATTGTCTCCAGAATTTATAGTGAAAGATATCCAGACTGTCGCTCTATTCAAGTAAAATGTTTCAGAAGCCTCAAGAGACGTTTTGAACCAAGCGATAGTCTTCATTACAAGAAGAAAATCGTTAATCATCCAAACACAACACATCAGGATAATTAGTTTACAGTCCTGGTAACAATAACAGAAAAATACATATTCCGACTGGTGGCAATATCAGATGTGCGGATGTGTGTAGTTTAAAAAGGTGACCATTCAAATACTTGTGAAAAAAAATTCTAGTGACGAAACTATTAAAAATAAAGGTATATAACCTTATATCATCAGAAAGCTGAGTTTAAGTGCTATCCATTTCTAAAATAAAAAGTAGGCCGTCCCATTAAAAAAAAATGAGATACCGAATATTTCGTAAGTATCGATCGCTCGGTATAATGCAGAAAGATATCTTAATTTTGTTCACATTTTCATATAGGCCAAAGTCCTAAAAATATCGCATTAAATTTTCGTTGATCTGTGTTATCTCAGTAATCAGAAATTCATATCCAAACTAACTGAATTTTGTAAGAATTAAAAAAAAAAATTATTTTACGAAAGTAGTTCAATAAAATTTATATATATTTATGCCACTGTAATCAGCTCACTGCGGCGCATCCAAATATCTAAAAATATATAGGGTGTTCCATTTAAAAAAAAATTGGTTTCCACGAAGTGCCATTTTTCTGATCACTCTGTATAATTGAAAATAATTTTACAATATGCCGCGTATTGTCTAGTATAAATTTCTTTATCGATTTTTTTCTTAATTTTTTTGCCCCAGGCTTTATAGAAGAAATACGCATCGTTGGGCTACCCTGTACAGAGACAGACAACACTCTTCAACACGAGTTGGTCAGCTCCGACAGCTCGGAATTCAATGCATGCCTGTTCGTTTGTCCGCCAACTTGTTATAACGATTGTAATGTAATTATACTGCAATTTAACTTTTTATTGGGGAGACATTACTTTTAATTCTGACTGTACATAACATAGGTTAATATTGTACTACCTATATGTCAAAATAAATTTTTGATAAAAGTTGGCTTTGGGAGATAAATTATTACATTATTTACATTTCTACCCATCAAAATCGCAATTTTTTTAGTAGAACACTCTGTATATTTTTTTATTGCATTATTAAAATTTAAAATCGGATTTTAACAAGAATTCGTTTCATATTGGTTTTTCAAATTTCAAATGCACAGTTGGTAGGGAGGGGGGAGAGTGGCGTCGCTTTTTTAGAACACGCAAAAATGAAAGAAGCGGTATCATACGTCATATGATTTCCCAGCAGAACTCTATTTTGTTTTTCATACTCATACTCATTTATTTCATTTGTAGCCGACTATGAAATAATATAGTGTTCATTCAAAAAAAAAAATGCAACGTACTGATGGGTCCGACGTAAGTGTATTCCAAACTTTTCACTCTTCCCCTCTTATTCCCTCGCCCTATGATGCTCTCTCAATTTTAATTCAAGGCGGAAAAACGGAAATAAAGAAAAATCGGAAGCGCTTTGTACCACATCATATGTTATTATTGTTATTATTGAATTTGTACTTACTTGGAAAATTCAATCCAATTGTGCGAAGCCGTTTAGCAACGATGTCCCTGACCCCCACTTCCCTTGCAACCGCTCTTGCATTATTGATTAACCCCCGTCCGACGGGACAGCTGCATCGCACTCACCCCGGGTAGTAGTTACATCGGTTCCCCGCTCATGTCTGCATATTTCCATTCTCGAAACACCATCGCCAGTAAATTATGTTAACATTTATTTGCATTTTCCTAAATTCGGAGATCCCAATAAAAAAATCACAACTGCGCCTCTGCGTACCCCTAGATGACTAATTACCTGTCGGACAAATTAAAAGCGACTTCCTGTTTGCGCCGTTCTCGTTTAACGTCGATTATTACCGCATCCTTTTTTACACTTTCCAAGCGGCTGGCTGACATGAAAGCAGCGACGTCGCGCGGCCATTGAGTAATTAATCCGTTCCTCTGCAGGTTTTTACCGGCGCGAAAACAAACAGTTGCAACAAGAAACTGACCTCGTTGACAACGAAGCGAATTAACGCGGTCGGGGAAACACGGAAACGCTCTGTAAACACGATGAATAAGCTTGCTATTCCATAAGAGCGCAATAATTTATAGATACCAAAAGCATTAGTTGTTGTAAAACAAAGTTTTGTGACGTTTACCTATATTTGAAAAGGAATATTTCAAAGCATAAGGTCATCTCGTAAGCCGGGCGCAGTCGTAAGGCCCAAAAAGAGATGAAGCATATGATTTTTCTGACGCAAAAGGTCTGTTCTCGATCTAATCAGTAAACATTGCAATTTTACTTCATTCGAAATCGCTTTGTGATTATCCTTTCAGTAATCTAGTCGCGTCCGAGGGGTAAATCGTTGAGGAATTTTGGTCTACACATTCGATGAATTACTGGATATTATACTAGGGTAATAGCGAATAGGTATTACTTATTCTGTTGAAATACTAAAAAATACATAAGTAATATATAAATTCCAAGGAAATATGAAGAATCTTGTAGGTACCACAGAAAATTCTGCGAGTAGTGCAAGGAAATAAAGAGCTTTCAAAAGAAATTTCAAATGCTTTCAAATATATCCAGGAATTACTGAGTAATACCCAGGAAAAGAAGAAGTAGAGTACAAGATTTAAGTCAGTGGTTTACCCCTTAGTTGCGTCTAATTCTAAACAAAAGACAAACGCTTCGAATTCGTGCCGAATTTACCGTTTAGGAAATGAAAACAAAAGTAAAGAAGAAGAGAGAAGTTTTACGATGATGATGATGATGAAGAAGATAACGAAGAATAAACAAATATGTTAGAATGTCACGAGATTTATAATCAATTCAAAAATATACAGAATGGTCTGTTAAAATTCATAAGTGTCAATGGTAGGTTAAAAAGTAAAACCTGTGAAATTTGAAGAAGCTGAAGAACAAGAAAAAAAATTAGAATGACACGAGATTTGTAATCCGAAAATGCAATATCAAGCGTTCAATTGAAAAGTTCATCAAGTAGCCTTCGAATTTTTCATAACATTGTGAAACAGGTCTTGAATTAGATTAACGCTATATGTCATTTTACGTTATGTCATATTAGATTATAAGCAAAATACTATAACTGTTTGACAACTGTCATCCGTTAAATGTCAATCGTTTTAGGAAATCATCCCTTTTTGCAGTTTTTCTTTCATCAAAAAGTCAAAGTCAACTTTTCCATTGTACAGACGTTATATAGGTTGGTTCATCAAAAATCGCCTCTGCGTGGTATATGTATGTAATATCTAAGATTTGAGAAAGGTCAAAAAAAAACTTTTTAGAATCACACGAGCTTTGTAATCCGAGGATGCAATAATGTATAGGGTAGTCTAATGAAAATCAAGAGTGCTAAATGTTTTTTGGTATACGTATACGTAAATGTAATTAAAGTAATAGTTTTCAGATATAATACTTTCCGTAATTGGTTTTCTGAAATTCATGAATGTATTGTATTTCGTATAGGTTTTTCAAATGCATAGAGGGAGGGGAAAGGGACGTTGCTTTACTTAGAACATACAAAATGAAAAAAGCGATTTTATACGTCACATGATTTTCCATTAGAACTCTATTTGTAGCCGACTATGCAATAATATAGTCTTCCTTTAAAAAATACAACTCCAATCTATGTACAGTCGGGAATAAAAGGAGGTCTCCCTCATAAAATGTTAAGGTATTTCCACTCGATTGTCCGCCCGCTTGGCATAGTGCTATCGTGCTTCATGGGGGAGACGTCTTTTTATTAGCTGACTACACAACGTGTCCAAGAAAGTTTTCATCAAATGAAAAACTTGTTTTTTACTGATTTCTCAGAAAATTTTATTCTTTATAAAAGTTTGTTCTTTATCTAAAACTCAGAGTAAAAGGCATCGCATTTTTATGCAGCTTCTGGACATGTGCGTAAATTCGCAAACCCACAAAGTGTAGAAAGGCATAGGCATATGCAAATGTTTGATATCATTTATGCAATTTGTCAAAGCTAGTCAGTTTTGCGTGCACGACGATAACTTTATGCCTCTCCCAGAAATGTGCGCAAATTTGCAAATATACAAGTATAGGAAGGCATTCGCATAGGCATGTGCAAATGTTTGATATCATTTATGCAATTTGTCAAAGCGAATCAATTTTACTCCTGGTGTGGACAAAATTTGTACGTTTATTCAACTATTGAGTGTTGCTTGGGTAGTTATCGTCATCCATAGCTTACTTCAATGCTGTAAAAACAATTAAATTTTTGATTAGTAATTTTTTAGTAATCGTAGAACCCTGTAGCTTCTAAGGTACAAGATATCGAAATGAGGTCTTCACCATTAATTTTGCCTTAAAAATCGAGCTCCAGGGACCGAGATTAGTTTTTGTCTAACTTCTCTAAAAATAGGTGTTTCCTATTAAGTGTCGAATTTGGCCCACCCTGTACAGTATTTTATTAAAACCACCAACTCCAGCTTTTATCTTAGAAATGCGTCGTGCGATTATATATTTCAGAAACTCCGCAAAAATTGAATTGGCCAATGTAGAAAGGGCATATGTCCACAGTGAATCCTATGAACTTATGCCCTTTCTGCATTGACCGATTCAATTTTTGCGGAGTTTCTGAAATATATAATCGACTGGCGTGTCTAAACTCTTGTCACAATGGACGTAAACCATAAGTAATTCTAAAATCAAGTTTTCTTGCCAGATGAAAATTATGAAAATTAATTAAAATTGTGTAACTGGCAATATAGAAAGTATTAGGAAAGAGTTTATACATGTATTTCGGCCTTATTGGGCCTCATCAGAACTCTGTACCTTAAAAAAATTGGTTTATTGAAAAATTTAGAAAAACTTACCCCTTTTTGAATTTCTAAATTCCCCAAAAAACAAGAACAGGAATTAATGATAAAAATATGAAAATCTTTTACAAATTATACAAGGAAGCGATTGCATTCTCTAGTAAAATCACAAAAGTGACATTTTTAAAATATTTATTTGATATTACTAAGGCAAAAAATTGACAATTATAAAATCAAGTTTTCTTACCAGATGAAAATTATGAAAATTAATTAAAATTGTGTAAGTGGCAATATAGAAAGTATTAGGAAAGAGTTTATACATGGTAAGAAAACTTGATTTTATGATTGTCAATTTGTTGCCTTAATAACATCAAGCAAATATTTTAAAAATGTCACTTTTGTGATTTTACTAGAGAATTTTAATTTTTTTGTAAAATCAATATACCATTTTATTGAAATTTTTAATTGCAAATTAATTATTGTTAATTTAGTATTACTGAATTGATTGAAGTATCATATAGATTTCACGAAAAAATTTAAATAGAAGATTAACATTTTGCATATATTCCGATATCTAATTATAATAAACATAATTTTAAAGCTCACATAAAATACTGTGTTTGGCATTTAATTTTCTCTCAAAATCAAATGTATGACTGAGGATGGGCTGCACAAAAGATTTAAGCCAGGATTAAATTTAAGTCTAATTTAACCAACTCTTCGTGACGTACAGCATATTGTGTGGCACATACTAACGTAGACTTAAATTTAATTCTGGCTTAAACCCAGCCTGAGAGCGAGAGTGATTTTATACGTACGCAGTTTTCTAGTAAACGCAAATCGAGAGCCTGTAGATTTGCAAAAGTTGTTTTTAAGTTTCTATTTTTTACAAAATCCAAATTATGACCGAGAGAGGTAGGAATAACATTCGTAACACGATGTACAGGTGTCCAATTTTCGATGGTATTCTACAGGTATCTTCGTTAATAATGAAAAAGAAAAAATCGAGGACGCAGTACTAACTACTAAAAAAAGTTATTTGCACTTGAAGCTTTGATGAAACTGTGCCACGAAAACAGTAAGAAATAGCAAATTTTTGGTTTAACGATTCAAGTTAGCATAAAAAATTGCTCGGTTTTTTCTATTTACATTATTAACGGAGATACATATAGAATCCGAAAATGGGACACCTGTACATCTCAAGAATACGTTATGTGATTATTTTCTAATAAAAGCAAAATGAAAACCCGGAAGAAATATTGCGATTTTCGATTTTGAGGTTCTTTCAAAATGAGTATTACGACTGAGAGGGGCGGAAGATACGTCTTATTAGCATGTAACGCACTATATACCTCAGGAAAACCTTACACGTTTATTTTTTAGTAAACGTCATTCTAAAACCCAGCCTATGATTTTTTTTGAAAATCAAAAGTACGACCGGGAGAAGCAAGAGTGTTATTGTTCGCATGTTGCGCACTCCAAAGACACTGCACTTCGCACGTAACATACTGTATATTCCAAGAACACTTTACGAGATTTTTCGCTAACAAAAAGCTATTCCAAAATACTTCGCTTTCTTCCTTCTTCTGGGGCTCTTAATAAGAAAGTCCGCTCAAAACTCCAAAACATTAATTTTTATGGATATCTTTTTAATATGAGTAACAAAACAAATAATAAACAAATAAAAAAACAATTTTATCTCAGCATAACATTTTTTTTTGTAAACTTGAAATAATTAAATTTTGAATGAATAAAATATTACATTTCAGACGCATTTAAGTAAAAATATCAACGTGATTTTCAATGCAACTTTTTGCAATACTGAAATAATTAAAAATTCTATATTAATACATAATGAAAGAAAAATAAAAATAATATATACACAGGGTGATCAATATGAAATTCTAATTATAAAAAATAGTTTTATAATATATTTGAATGCCGAAAGGTCTCGTTATTGACTATTTTCTATTAATCAAGAAATTAACTATACAAAAGAAAAAGAAAGCAAAATTAAAATTAAATAAACTAAAATAAACTACTCAGAAGACTCGGAATCTGAATTTGCGAACGCAAGTTCCTGCTCTCTAAAATCGAAGGATTTTTGTTTCAATTTTGATAATTTTCTTAAGTGTGTGATTAGTGAATCTGATGAAATTAATAAGCGATTAAAAACGCCTTTTAAATTATCTACTCTACATGTTTTCCTACTAAGATGTTCTCTGTATGCTTTGAAATCTTTATTCCGAGTTTCTTAAGCTTCCTCACTAAGTTGTCCGATAGGCAATAAAGCATGAGAAATAATTTCAGGGCCATGAATAAGTATTGTGTGCACAGTGGGCCTCATAGGTTTCCAAGGATATAAACGGATATACGATGCGGCAGTCTCCAAACAATAATTTTTGAATTTATCTATATTGATGTCGAAACCACTTGACATGGTTTGAAGAATTATATAGAATCTTCTGATCAATTCTTCAATGCCTGAAATAGTAGCAGCTAACTCATAGTTTTCTTGTTGAATTAGGTGGAAAAATGTCTTTCGCGTAGCTTCTTATTACATTGTATTGACTTCTTGACAACTGCGCTTTCATAATCATTAACAAAGTTTCACTAACTGGTAAGAAAGTTGATTTTTGAACAGAAGATATTTCACAGCACTGCTTTACAAAATCTGTTGACTCTGAGTTTTTTTTAATAATTTCTGCTTGCATTCTTTTTCCATTTTCTCGTAATTTCATTTCTGCAGCAAATGTTCATCAATTGAAGTTTCAGCGCGCAATTTTTTCGACGTTTGAATTACTCAGAGCTCTTCGCAAAGTCTAAAGGCGGTCTACCGTAAACGTTCGAATTTACAATTTCTTTCTAATCAATTTTTTTCCGTTTCTAAATATCTTTCTTTGTGTCTGTTACAGGCGGACCATTTTTTATAAAACTGTTTCTTAAAGTTACTCAACGTGTTTTTTTTGAAATCATTTAAGGAGCGATTTGTACACGATAGTTTTTCCGCAGTCAATTTTTCCACTTCCTCAAGTTTAAGGTCGACATTTTTACTTTTATTATTCTTCTTTTAATTAATACAGGCACAGAAATATCTATAAAAAATTTAAAAAAGAAAGATAGAAAAGGGAAAGGCGAAAAATAGTAAAATCAAACATAGCATTTTTTCAATTTTGCGCAACTGTATCACATTTCTTTCTTCACTTTCAACTTCACGAAACCTTCATATTTCATGAAGTAATAACAAATTTAAAATACTCTCGCGCAAAACTGAGGAAACGTATTATTAATGAAAAGTGATTTAATAAAAGAATTTTTATGCAAATCACGTTTTATTAAAAAAATATTTACTGTGTACCTTGGTTTGAACATTCCATGTTCTTCTGAGTTGAAAATTCTAAGAAAATAAGAAGGACAACAAACTTAAAAAAAGATTAAAAATTGCAATGACATAATCTGCATCAAAAAACTACTCACAAACATTAATAAGTAATAACCTAATATATTGACATTTTGATTTGACATATTGTTTGACATATTTCGTATCGTGTTTGTTTTTTAAACCCGAGTAAAATTAAAAATCGAGTTTTGAGCACTACTTTCTATAGTGTGCGTCGATCTCTTTTTCTTCCCCCTCTTCTCTCAATATTTAGTGGTTTCGTTCGCCGTTGATCGTCTTTGTTTTTTGTTGATCAAATTGAAAAATACTTTTTATTTGTCGCTATTTCAAAATTTTTTGCTTTCTTTCCATCTCTCGCCTATAATTTCAGATGTTTTTCTGCCTTCGATCGATAGTCTTATAGCTTTAATTTTTTTACTGATTAAGAAATATCACACCTTGCAAAAGAATTTTGATTTGACGTTATTCTAAAATATTTCGCTTTCTTCCTCCCTCTTTCCCTTGCAAAGCTTAATGGCTTCGCCTGTCGCCGGTTATCTTAGCTTTTTTTCTTAATAAAGTTTCTTCGCCCCCTCCTCTTAACACTTAGTCGTTTCGTTTTCCGCTTGTTGACTTTATTCTTTTTCGTTGATAAATGAACATTGCAAATTGAAAAATAATTTTGATTTGTTGCTGCTTGAAAGTCTTCCGCCCCTCCCCTTTCAACCCGCTTAATTATAGAAACTTTTGATCGCCGCAGATCCTCATTTGTTTTTCTTGTTAATGGAGGAATATTGCAAAAATAATTTTTATATGAAACTATTTGAAAGTCTTGAGGGATGTTGTGTACTGCGCATAACCGCAGCCCTGCCGCTGCCCGTTGTGTAGATTGTGCAACCCACAAGGACGCCAAATCAAATTATTTGTAGCTATTTAAAAAGACGTAACTAAAAATTAATTGCTTTGAGATTAAAACACAGCAAAAATATAATTATTCAAAAGCATCTTGTTTATAAATTTGAGTAGAATAGAGAAGTTTGCTCGTCTTCTAAATATATATTTTCTTAAATAATAGTAAAATATAGACCAAGAGAATTTAACTGGTGAAATTTTCTTTTTAATTCACCGATAAATAACGGAGAAATAGGCTTTGAAAGTTTTCATGTTTAAGCAGGAATGACTCGCTTGTGACGTCACTTTTTCGCATAGCTGATTCCCGGCTACTCTATTACACAGCTCCGTAAAGTTAACATTCTTTCAATTTTACATGCGTTTTATACGACCAATAAGTAATGAGACTGATTTTTTAGCCGCGCTTGTGGTAACACTGCGAACCTGACAGTTCGATCGGTTAATCTTCCAACCCTCCTCGCGATTTTCGTACGTTCGTTAGTTCTCCAGCTGTGTTGTGTTTTTGACAACGTGTTTGTAAGGCGTGTCACGAATATGGAACGACGTAATATTGAACAGCAAAGGAATCGTGCACAAAGAGTTTGTACCATCTGGGCAGACCATCAACCAACATTTCTACCCGAAAGTACTCGATCGGCTGCGAAAACGAGTCATTAGAGTCCGTCCAGAGATTGCCAAAACGTGGATTCTTCATCATGACAATGCTTCATGCCAATGTGCCTTCAGTGTGTCGCAGTTTTTGACCTCTAAAAAGATCGCAATGTTTCCGCAAGCGCCCTATTCGCCGGATATGTCACCCTGTGACTTCTTCTTGTTCCCCCAAACAAAATTGGCCGTGAAAGGAACCCATTTTGAGTCCATAACAGACATCCAAACCGCCATGACGAGGGTACTCTAGGACATTCCAGTCGAAGCCTTCCAGAAATGTTACGAAACCTGGAAGAAACGTTGGAACCAGTGTGCAGTTGTGGGAGGGGAGTACTTTGAAGGGGATCACATCAATGTACTTTAATTTTTAAATATACGTATTTTATGGACTTAGTCTCATTACTTATTGGTCAGACCTCGTATTGTTTGCTGTTTATTACGTATGTATTTGCATCAAAATGAAAGAAGGATTTGTCACGGATCAAAGTGACACCACGCCGCACAAAAACTATCTTTTTAAACAAGGAAATAGCACGTACAATTAAATGTTTGCAAATATTGACTATCGTGTACATTTTAAGGAAAATGGTAAAGGATTAATTTGTAATGGTAATTTATTCAATGCGCCAAAATATGTTTTGCAAAAGGGCGCTCGACACCCTAGCAGAGGTCCTGCACATATTTCACTGTACAATTCAAGAAGACATTGCGCGATTATTTTTTAATAAACGTCATTTAAGAGCCCACAGAAAACTCTGCATTCGGCATATACCTTTTTCTCAAAATAAAAACTACGACCAAGAGGGCGGAGTGATATATCCCACATAACACGCGGTTGTTTCTTGGTAGATGCAAATAGAGATTTGCAATATTCATAAAATCAAAATTATTAGGAGAGACAGGAGTGACCTCTCGAGAACATGTTATGCGATTATTCGCTAGTAAAAGCAAAATGAAGACCCACAAAAATATATTTTCGTTTTTAAGTTTTATTCGAAATCAAAATTACGATCGATAGGCGTGAAAGAGACGTTACGTTTTGTTCGTAACACTGTATTTATCAGGAAATGGTTGTAACGATTGTTTTCTAGTGAACGTTATTTTAAAGCTCATAGAAGATACAGCGATTTCGTTGCGTAACTTATTCAAAATCAAAATTACGGTTCTATACTCCAGAAGGACGTAGAGTCGTTGTTGAGTTCACGGTACTTAGTTTAGTCTACTAGGTAACATAACAACCCCTGATTTCGCAGTCGACGAGGGTTGATCAAGTGGTGCGACGACTGAAAGTAACAAGGCACAACGGGGGTGCGTTAGTTATAAATACCCTCGGTATTCACTTTCCTCTTTGACCGGTCTATACGCATTCGATTCTTAATCCAATAATCCAACTCAACACCTTCGAGTTTATTATACATGCATAATTAAAAAATGACGTAATACTGCGCTAAAAATATGGCTGGGAAAAATCGGGACTTACTTCCGCTGTTTAAAATACGTAACCTTCCCTCGTCGATGGTTTTACCCCCATGCAGCGTTGCACTCGCGCTGACCGGAAGGGAAAAAAAACGCGAAACCGGAAGCCGAGGAAACTCACTCGGAGCGATTTTCCTCGTCGCTTAGAAACATATTAGAAAACACCTAACATCTAAAACCGGCAGAGGCGACTAGATAGATTCGCGTCGGGAGCGCATGGCATGGATTTGTTTGGGTCCGTTCACGCTTGCGCCGGGTATCAAGGTAAACAGTTGGGAGGTGACTCCGATGAACGCAAAAAAGCTTACCAGGATAACGGTTCGTTTAGTTCGATGTAATCGAAGCTTTTTTTATTTCGCTTCCTGATTGGACGAGAAACCGAGATATACGAAGGTTTCTTTTTTTTACTCCAATGTACTTGTTTTGCTTTCACCAATGTATTTAAAACGAGCTTCATGATCGATTGCAAAAAAGATTCTCTGTTTTTCCCAAAATTATCAGTGCTTTTATTGGCTTTATTGTATTGGTTCCCCTTAAGGAGTTCATCTTATTTAGGACAAATTAACCGAAAAAGTTTCCTGATTAGCCGAAAAAGAGGAAATATTTTTTTGTTTTTAAAGAATTCTGAAGGTCGCCTTTTTCTTTTGCTTTCTTTTATCCAAGTTTGTCGTAGCTTTGTTTCGCCTCCACTAAGTATGTTTATCTAATTTAAAGAAAACCAATTGAAAAAGCTCCCTATCTAATTAAACGAGAAAAAGGTGATTTTCTCTTTCTTTTTTAAGATGAACATCGCTTACTTTCTTTGTTTTTTTTTCAAAATTTTCAGAGCTTTTGTTTCCACCAGTGTCGAAGAAGAAGTATCCTAATTAGCCGAGAGAAAGGGAATCGTTTTTTGTTTATCATTATATTTTAAAATGTTTGCTTCTTCTTTTGTTTTTTCCAAAACTGTCATTTCCTACTTTGGTTCTACCAAAGAAAATATTAGAAGATGGTTCCTCATTGGAGATTTGAAGAAAAAAGTAGTTTTCTCTTGCTGGACATTTTGAGAAATTTGAAAACTACTTCCTTTCCTTTTTTTTTCGAAATGTTTACCGATTTTCATTTCGTTCATTTATTTTTTAGGGCTTAAAAAAGAGAAAACCCAATTACAGGACGAAAAAAAACACTAATATACTAAACTATAAAATAATATAAGAAAAATATAAACACAACAACTTACATACAAGCACTATGCGTATACTAAGAAACCGATCATAAAAATATGTCACTAGAATCAGCATTAGCAAGACGACACATAGAATAAAGGAGTGCCTTAAGTAAAATATTACTCCTGGGTATTGGTAATTTAAATGTAGTAGTCCATCTGGAGTTGGGTCGAGGCACTAAGAAATTTAAGGATATCTCAGGACTATTAATTTTTGAATGGAGTAACTTCCATATAAAATGAATACTGTGCATATTACGCCGCTGTTTAAGAGATTGAAAGTTATGGGTTTGCAATAAGAAGTCATAATTAATGCCTCTCTCAGGATAGACACCAGTAATTTTAAAGTAAGAAATTTTAAAAATCTGCGTTGTAAATGCTTCAAGTTGATAACAAATGTAGTATGGGGACCATACCTGAGAGGCACATTCAAGTTTACTGATAACCAAAGAGTTATAAAGGCACTTAAATACAACATTGTTAAAATACTTGGTTATTCTGAAAACAAACCCTAAAGATTTAGAGGCTGTAGTGACAATAAGGTCGATTTGGTGAGAAAAACTTGAACTTGAATCGAAAATAACGCTCAAATCTTTAATTACATTTTTCCTTGTCAAATTAATACTATTAATATTGTAGTTGTAGCTAATAGGATGAAATTTCTTAGTATACGTTACGACACAACATTTACTAACATTTGATTTCAGTTGTCAGCGCACCAAGTACTAATTGTGTTTAGGCATCGCTGGAGCTGGTCAACAACCCAAGCATTCGAAACTGAAGCAAATATCTGTAAATCACCTGCAAAAGTAAGTGAGCGACATTCAAGAAATACTAATAAATCATTAATGAAAATAATAAAGAGTAGGGGTCCTAAGTTTGAGCCCTGCGGCACACCTGAGGTGACTGAATATTCAAATGATTTATAGCCATCAAAAAAGACATAATTTACTCTACCAGTTAAGTACGATTGCAGAAGACGCAATAAAGACAGGGCCATTCCTAAAGAGCTAAGTTTATTAAGAAGGAGACCATGATGCACTGTATCCTAACTCTGTTAGAAAAGCTGTACAAAATTCTTATCAGCTTAAGAACTGTGCTGAAATTGTCACTTGCTTTATCACTCATGATCGTACTCCTGTATAAATTGAGTTGCATAAGAAGATCAAAAATGAATTACAGCATCGTGTCTCTAATGGTGAAAATAATTTTAAAATAGTTTATAAGAACGGTATCCCATCTATTGTTTCTGTGTCTACAAATAATTTAAACTAAAAACGCCTGATAGAGTTCCCAATTACTTAAATTTTTTTATCAAAATGTGCGTGGGTTACGTACAAAAACTCATGAATTTTATCTTAATACCTTTGAGCATCAATGTTATCACTGAATCTTGGTTAAATTGTTTTATTTGCAATGATGAATTATTTCCTTGTCAATATGATGTGGTGAGGTGCGATAGGAATCTTCATGCCACAAATAAGTCAACTGGTGGTGGTGTCATCATTGGCATTTCTAGAAATATTACATTTCAAATTATTGATGCGTCTGATTTTTATAAACTCAATACTTCAGTTGATTATGTTGGTTGTAAATGCCAGTTCCCACTTTGCACGTAATACCTTGCTGCGTTTTATGTACCACCTAATCTATCTATTAATGATTAAGATATTCTTTTCGAAGCTCTTGAAGCTTTTTCAATTAATAAAATATTAATAATAGTGGAGGGACTTCAATCTTCCAAAGTATATTAATGTGAACACTTTATTTCCTAAGGTGCGTTTGTTCCGCAACTTTTGTAATTCCTTAGAATTTACGCAATATAATCAGGTTTGCAATGGTGACAGTATAGACTGCTTGACTTGGTATCGTCCAATCTTGCACATTTTGTTGCTGTCACACTTGATGATCAGCCACTTTACAGAGAATATTTACCATCCCGCTCTGGCTACAACAATCAAGCGTTTACCGTTTGAAAGACCTACTGCCTTTCCTGTAGCCCAAGCCAGAAGGTTAAATTTTCGTAAAACCAATTTTATTGAACTTTATAATTGATGCTGATTGATCCCTTATAAAATGCTGTTCTAACGTCAGTATCTGTACCAATTCTCTTAATGAGATTCTTTATAGCATTTTTGAGCGTAGTGTTCTTCAATATACTTCTCGTACAACCACTACTTATCCTCCTTGGTTTTCAACGTTAATTATTAGTAATTTAAAATTGAAAAATTACTACAGCACCACGTCCGCGTTAGACGTCAAGTCCCATACTTTGTTTTTTTTTTCTCGTTGATTAAGAAACATCGCGAAATGCAAAGCAAATTTGATATGATTCTATCTGAAAATCGTTATTTACGCCGTTACTCTCCTACTCCTTCATTTTTAAATTCATCGTTTATGGCCGATTGTCTTGTTTTTTTTTTGTGATTAGGGAATAAGATAATTTGCAAAACAACGTTGGCCTTCCTTGCTTCACCCCACTCCTTTCACCTGTTTAACGTTGGATGTCTTTTCGCCATCGGTCTCTTTATTTTCTATTTCTTATTGATTAAGCAATGTTGCAATTTACTATACAAATTTGATTGGATGTTATTTCAAAATTCTTTCCTTTCTTTGTCTCACTCCTCTTTCGCCTCTTTAATTTCAAATGTTTTTTGCCACCGATCGAACGTTTTCTTAAAATAAAAATAAAATAATAAAATAAAAAATATGGCACCTTCCAAAGGAATTTTGATTTGACGCTATTCAAAACAGTTTCGCTTTCGCTTGTAAATTGAAAAATTATTATATTTTGTCTCTATTTCAAAGTTCTTCGTTTTCTTTTCACCCCCTTCCTTAATTAGCTTAATTATATAAAATTTTGTTCGCTGCAGATCATTTTGTATTGATTAAGGAACATCGCAAATGCGAAATCATTTTGATATAACACTATTGAAAGTTCTTTTTTCTGCCTTCCCTCTCACCCTCAAAAATTTTCTTGGTTGATTAAGGAACAAAATAATTTTTTATATGACGGTACTTCAAAGTCTTTTATTGCTTTACCCCTCCCTTCCCGCCTGACTAAAATTGGATACTTTTTCGTCACTATTCGCTGTCCTTTTCTTTAAATTTTCCGAATTTTTGTTTATTAAGGAAAGTTGCTCTTTGCAAAAATAATGTCGATTTGATGCATATTTAAAAATTCTTCCTTTCTTTCGATCATCTTTCTTATTTTATGTTATTTCATGTTGTTTACGGAGAGTTCACCTGTCTATCGCATCCCTTTTCATCCCTTAAATCTATTGTCGCAGGACCTAAGAGGGGAATGCGCCATGACGCAGTGTGATGCCACCACGTAATACATTCAACGACGTTCCAACTACTCCAGGGCGAATGATCCGCGAAAAATTAAATAAATGAAACAAAATGAAAATAACGCTGTCAGATTAAGAATAAAAAGTAAGTATAAAAAATATTGAAAGCGCAAAAAATAGAACGCTTGAAAACAGCAGTATCAAAAGAAAAGATTGTTGCATTTCAAAAGTTATTAAATTTTTATTTATTCTATCAAAGTAGCTATGCAATTTGTTTTCTTGTTTTATTTTAGCGTGACCCCTGAACTTTAAATCAGAATTAATTTCAGACCTGTGTAAGTACAGGGTGTTCACGGTTAATTTAATTTTTTCATTGAATTCTCATAAGGTGGGTTGTATTAATTAAATTGACTGATTTATTTAATGCCGTCGTGCAATATTAGGATAACTAATTGCTGTCAGGCTTGGATGATTCAATTGTTTTGGAACATTCCACTTTTTAAAAATTGCAATATATTTAATATGTCGAATTAATCAAGTGTCTAAAATTTCGTTTAAATCTTGGTGTTCAACGACAAAACTAATTCATAGATAACATTTTTTTGTTCAAATGTATAGTGTGATTTTTAATGATTGGGGATAATTTGAACTAGGGCTATAATTTTTAATGTATTTCACGTTTTAAATGCGGCAACGATGAACAAATATTGATTATTCAATTTAAATTACGGTATCGAAACGTTATTTTGTTTGGCTTCTCGCAAGCAAATTTTGTTACTTCTTTTTATTTTACTAATACTATTGTTATATCAGAAAAGAAAATGGCACAGTTGAGTGATAGAACCGGGTATTGCCAACGTAACAACAATTTAGTATGCCGGTAAATTTAAATCATCCTCAATCATTAAAAATCACATTGTATATCTAACTTTAATTTTTCGTGTAAAGCCTGACTTACTGATTGATTTAAAAACAATGTTTCTGATATTCTGAAGTTTTATTTTTTTTTTGTTTTTCGAACATTACCTTAAAATTAGGAAGGGAAGATGAAAAAGCATTTCCAATTATTCAATTGCCTTATTTTTCCAATCATTTATTGTGAATATCGCGATTAAGAGAAACATTTTAAACAATTGAAAATCTTCTGATAACACTGCAACATCAAGATGATACCTTAGAGATTTGATTAACTAAAAAAAAGGTTAAAACAATTGAACATATATCTTTAAATATAACAGTCATTTGTTTTTCTAACATTATCATAACATGAAACAGGAAAGTCCATAGAACTTATTCAATTTAACTTGTCTCGTGCGAATTCATGAAATAGACAAGTTAGCTGCTGCATACATTTTTCATGAACAGCCTCTGTGTCCAAGACTGAAATTAATTTTGACTAAAGCTAAGGGGTCGTATTAAAAAAAATTGGCTGGCCAATAATTTAATTTAGATGTCTAAACAATGATGTTATGAGGGAATGAGGGGTTTAACCCTTCAAGTTACATTTCATTTAAACAAGCCAATAATCTATAAGAACTGTGGATTCAACACGTGGATCACACTATTACCATTAATTTAATTTAAATATCTAAACAAAATTAAGGGAATGAGATTTATCCCCTTAAGTTGCATCCCTCTCCTCACTCATCTGCCAAAAAGTGTAAAAAGACTGTCCACTAACTTACATGCATGTCAGTTGAAGTCGCGAACTCGACGAAGAACGAAGAGGAAGAGAAAGTCCGTCAATAAACAAGCGAAGGACGAATCACACGTGCACGATAAACACCAACGAAAACAAAAAGATTCGCGTGCATTTTACTAACGTTCGGCGAAAATTTGAAAACGTTGACAGAAGACCGTTTGAAATTTAAAGTTCCCGACTAGAACGTCACACGCCACATCTGTCTCTGTTTATATGCCGGTGACGAGCGAGACGCCCTATAAGCGATTGTCGATGATGCAAACACGCCCACTTTTACATCGAAGCTAACGTTGAGCGCGCATCGCACACATGTTCAAACCAATTAGAAAACGCCCCTTTTCTGTTTTATTCCGAACAATATTTTATTCTGAATGTGTATTTTATTTAATTCCAAGAATTATGAAGTTTACAATCGATAGTGGCACGCCTACCGACCAATTTAAATCCACACGGAAAGCGAGAGCAAAGTTGGAACATAGAGTAATAATGCAGTAGATGTTACTTCTAAACAGAGTTACTATACAGCGCATATATTTTCCCTTCTCTCCAAACTGAAATTGTCCTTTCTTGTACAAAAACACCCCCTTCGCCAATCACTATTCTTTTTTCTATAGATTTCACAAATATCTTGTCAGTTATTAATAATTAATAATAAGATTTTGTATTGTTTATAACTTTTTTACTAAAAACGTGCTAAAAACAAGTCAGTATTGTCAATTAAGTAATTGTGTCACTAGTTCTGGTGACTCTATTGAAATTTCAGGCAACTTCCATCGAGTTTAGATATATGTCGAAAATTTAGTTATTGCACGACATGTTTAGTGATAATTTAATGATTTATTTGAAAATAATTTTAATTAAACCACTCGAGGTTCAGTAGTCCTTATAAACTAAACAAGTATTTCAGTTAATTTTGTCATAAAATAATTCACTAAAATCGTTTCTGAAATAAAAATAGCTAATTCATAAGTACTTTGCACTGTTCAATCTCCAATATGGCTGTAAAATGTTTTTTTGCTCTCGTCTCGAAGATAATATTGCCTTTTTTAAATCTGAAATAAAGAAACAGTTGTATTAGTTGGCTAATCTTTTTGAGTTCGTAACTATGGCGATAAATAAAAATTAAACTGTCAGAAAACTATAAACCTAATAGTTAAGGTCGTGCCATCTTGCGGCCGATTTCTGCAGCTACTCTTCCGCTGACGAGGCCCTAAATAGGGAAATAGAGCCTAGAAAGAAAAAAAAAGTAATCGTATGTAAGGGCTCAATAAATTCCTCTAAATGCAGTAACACCTTTATTTTTTTGTTCACATAAATCATACATAAACTTAAAACATGAGAGCGTACTTCACCAACGTCTAAACCCATAAACATAAAACTAAAGACTGCGCATCCTGCTAACTTCAGTGCGTTCCACTTTTTCACTGCTGCCAACCTTGTATTCTTAACAAATTGTTGCCAACTTAAAATAATCTCTTACACGTATATTCTGACACTTGTACTTTATCTTGTTTAGTAGATTTACTTCTTCTTGTGCTGTCGATGGACTATATCTTAGAAGGAAAAGAAGTCACAGAAAATTCAGATAAGCAAGAAATAGAAATCAATTCTGACGAGAAAATAAACTTCGTAAATCAAGTTTTTTCGAAGATTCTTCACAAAATGAATCAAGAAATTTCAGGATCTGTTAGAGATTTACCAAAAAATAAAGCAGAGTAGTTAGGCTTAAGATTAAGACAATGGAATCTTCTTAGAGAAAATGAAAATCACTGCAGTTTCGAGTATGACAAAGACGTTTTACTTCCCTTTTTTGATATGAAGGTCAGATTGACCACATACACAGATATTGATGGGCTCTTCGATGTCCTTGATATGCATTACGTTTCCAAAGAATGAAGAATGTTTAAAAACTCCTCAAAAACAAGCAGACCTTCTCCATATGGCAACATTCAGGCTTCTATTCCAGTTGGCTACTTTATAGACACGAAGACAAACTATGAAACTGTGAAGCAACTGCTACTACGTTTAAAATTAAAAAAAAAACTGACAAATTTGCTCTAACCTTAAAGACGTTGCTCTTCTCTTTTGCTTGCAATTGAGTTATATCAAATTTTGTTGTTTTCTTTGAGTGAGACAGCAGAGACAAAGGAAATTTCTTGGCTTTTTCGACAAACACTGAGTCCTGAAAAGAAAAATATACAATTCATCATACGTTGAATCTAATAAAATTTTGCTACCACCACTGCACATCAAATTAGGTCTCTTTAAAAACCTTGTTAAGGCACAAGTAACACAGTAAACCAGCATTTGCATGGGTTCCTTAGAAATTTCCAAAAGTTAGTGACGCCAAAATAAAAGACCATCTGATTTCAATGTTAGCAGATTATATTATTGGATACATTTGCGAGAATCTGATGCTGCGAACACAAGACTAATCAAAAAATACTAAACAATGTAATTTTTTAACTAGAGCTAGCAAATTATTTTCGTTGTTATTTTCGTGTTTAATACATATCTACTTTTTACTAAAATTAAGCATTTTCATTTAAAAAATATTCAAAAATTTCAATTTTGTTGCTTAGTGTAAGTAGCGATGTTCATCAAGTGTTGTCAACACTTCGTTGAACTTTCTGGTTAGCTACTTAAAATATTCTTAAATTAGTATTAAATACGTATATTTTTTTAAAAAACTACTTCAGAAATGAAACTCAAAACTCAGGATTTTGATTGTAAAGAAAAAAAAGAGAAATATATTTATATAATAGTTATTTATGCAACCAGTGTGTAAAGTAGGTCTTTTTAATCGAGTGCGAAACAGCCGAGTGCGCAAAATAGTAACACGAGATAAAATACGTTTACACACGTGTTGTTTACAATCTTTTTTCTACAACAGTTCTTACTCGTGATATTATTATTTGAAAAAGAAAGTAAATTGTAAGAAGATTAGTAGTAATTATGTTATCGTTATTCACCTTGACACAGCGAACAATCAGTTCTGCGAAACGTCAGTAAGTAATTTAAATATACTATTATTCAATAAAAATCTGTTTTATGATTTGTTCATGTTGTTAGTAATTACATTCTTTATTTACTTTAATTTACATTTTGGTTATAAAAATAAAGATCAATGAAACAGTTACAAGTAGGCAATTCATTTTATATTTTATTTTTTCGCCCTAGCGCGTAAAAGGAACTTTTAAAAAGTTACGCTTTATAAACTAAAATTAACGTTTAAAAACAGTTTATTATTATAAAACATGAACGAAAAAATTCTTCGATAAACTTTTTATTTATTCTTAAGTGGAGTGTGTACCTTTAATAAATAATAATAATATACACGTTGCATTTTTCTACCAATTTGTTTGTGTAACAGGCCCGCTGCTAGGATATCGAGCGCCCTTGTACAAAACATATTTTGCTCACTGTGTTGCTCTTTCCCAGTTTGAAAAACGAATCAATACAGTGTATATAGCACGCGGATGCTTCCTAGGGTCAGTAAGCAATTAGTTGACCACACATGAATAATCTTATCACGGTGGGTTGTATGCGAACAAGTTAGCTTACATTAAGACCAGGCGCACTCAAGTGACTTTAGCAAACTTACGCATCCTATATATTTATTTATCTACATTACTAAACTAATTCTGTTGGAATTTAACCCCTATGGTAAACTTCCACAGAGCCAGGCAATTGCGCCGGTCATTCGGATACACCCGAATATAAAGAAGTTTTTGGGTAATTTATTTTTCTATATTTTAGTCCCAAAAGCAATTCATTTTTATATAGTTACATCTATTTAAGTAATTATGGATAATTTGTGCCTCTATGATCAGACGCACCTTGCATTGTACTACCTGCACAGCATCGCCAGCGGCGGCCTTGTGTATAACAGGCTCAGAAAGTTCAGAATGTGTTTTAACATGTAAAAATTCGAAAAGGACTAGAAGATAAAAGATATGATGTATGAGGAAGTTACGTGAACCTCAAGTCGCATCTATATGATTTACTGCTCTAAGGTCGTCACCTTCACAACAACAAGAGATGTATTGCGAATTAAATGCACAGCTTTCGAGTAATATAATTCCAACAAATAAAATATTGATTACCTGCCTCATATCATCAGAGGACCATTGAATTAGAAATTAAAGAAAATATTCCAAAGAGCTACAAAGTGTTACAGTAACGGAATAGATGGCGGCACTCTCATATGCATTGAAAGGTATTCGAGAAAGCAATCGTTCGATGTTGTAAGGGGATTCTGGTTTGACGATACGACACCTATTGATCGAGTTTTGACGATACTGCGTATTCTCTTCAACTGCAAGATATCGTTGTATCATAAATTCTGAGGTTAAAGTTATAAATTTCATCTTAAATGATCTAATTCTAATCTACTTTCGAAAATGATCGACGATTTGATTTTTAAAGGACGTTTTGCATCGCCAATTTATTCATGAATTAATTCGTGAAGTCTCTTCATGAAGGAGTTGGACAAGTGTAATGCGCCAAATTTGACGTCAAATAAATTCAAGAATTTCTTCGTCAACTTCTTCATCAAGTTCTATTTTTCGTCAATTTTTGTGTGAATTTCAGACGTACCAACACTGAAAAACTAAAGTTATTAATATGGTACTTGTTTGTGTGTGGCAGTGCAAATCACCTGCAAATTATTTCCTATGTTGGTAATACCAGTAACCACGACCATTAGGATCAAAGAAATTCATCAATTTTTTCACTAATGTAATACGAAATGTGTTCGTGAATAAATTCACGAAGAAATTCATGAAAAACTTCATGAATTAATTCATGAATAAAACGATCTTAAAAAACTTCTGTCGTTGCAGTGTTCACGATATCAATGAAACTGCAGATTTTCCTCCAAATGATCGTTTTCTTTCTTGTTGGTATCTTCGATAATTAATTGCAATCTTTGTTTCTCGTCGATCATAAATTTCCGATCAACCAACGTTTGCCTTTCTTTGTTTTCATTGATGGCTTTTGTGCCTCTTTCTTTGAATAATCGATCCTCAGTCGTTTTCAGTTTGAATAGTGTTACGTAAACACTACGATCAAGAAGAATATGTTGTCTGTGATCAAGAATGACTGAAGGTGTGCAACTGGAATATTCAGTTGATGTAATAATAACAAAATACATTAAACAACCCCAAGAAATAAGTAAATTAAAGTACGGCGCAGTGTGGAAATTATTATTGACATCCTAGTATAGCAAACACCCGTTGCGAACTGAGAAATTTATATTTGAAATATTTCAGATGCAAACCTTCTGTGTAGTAGTTGATGATTTGGTGATAACTTTCAACAGTGCTTAAGAAAGCAGCCGCTTGATGTCGCCACAACGCCATGTAGAATAGACGCGCAACTAAAACCTCTAGAGGACTGTGAACAATATGTAGGGCGCGTTCGTTCATATTTCAGTGGTAAAAGAAAAACTAATACCCACTTTAAAAACACAAATACAACAGTTCATTTCAAAGCTAACTAAAATTAATCAAAAATCTAAATTGTACGTGAAATAAATTAACCTGCGAAAATGGAAGAAATTTCTTAATAAAGAAATTCAATTAATTCAAGAAAAAATATATCGCACAAATACAATATGCCCCAGATAACTTTTCCAGTATGGGGATCTCGCTTATTATAAGAGATACGAATTCGGGTAGTTATAAACTATTTTGAAATTTAAAAAATTCTTTGTGTTCAGAAGGTAGAGCAATAAAAATTTTTTCAAATTTGTTTTTTTTTTTTGTAATGATTTCTTTACTGTAATCAATGTGTATTTGTTATTTTTACTTTCTTAAAGCGCTTTATTATCCAGAATTTAAATATGCTTCTAGATTTATTTTCACTTTCCGTTCTCGAGTCCAGTGCCGGCCTTAGCCTCTAGGCGCCCCGGTGCGACTTCCTAAAGAGCGTCCTTAAAAATTACAAAAAAAATTAAAAAAAAACATATGGGGGTAAAATTTAGGTTTATTAATTATATATAACTTAACACGGCCATGGGCTGTGGGCGGGTATTGGGTATTTCTCGTGTTCACTTTTTTTAAGTAATAATTTGTAATATTATTATTTTGGCCATTTTTTTTTATTCGGACGATATATTTTTCCTTCGACTCGGGTCTGCGGCGCCCTATTGTCTTGGGGCCCCGGTGCGGTGCACACCCTAGCGCCACCCTAAGGCCGGCACTGTTCGAGTCTTCACTCCAAACTACACTTTTTCTTATGGACCGTCGAGTATACTTTGGATGATTGAATGCGCTCTTTTTTCTCTTTACCATGGTATAACACATGTAATATTTACTTTAACAGATAAGAAAGAAAATTAATAAAATATTTTCTCGGCAGACGTACCTATGTTTGCTGTAAAAATAAATTGAATTATTTATTTTAAAACGAATAATTGTCTAAGGTAGTCGTGGAAAACAGCAAACAAATGAATCAGTTGACATTAATAATTAATTTTTCAGGTGACAATATTGTGCTAAACATTACTTATTTTAAATATCTAATTATAAATTTTTTGTCCTTTTTTTGTGAAAAATAGTACAGCCATTTATTTAATAACATTACATCAAATTTAAACTTGACCATTTAAACATTAAGAAAATACTGCATTATTATTAAAAATTTTACACATAATTCATGAACCTTTACACCCAGAAATACTGTTTTAATATTGAGGGATTTGGTAAAATGTGCACTACAATGAAGTGCAAGTATTTAAAAAGAACTGCAAACGACATACATACATTTAAATTTAAATTTAAGAAAATTTTAGATTAGAAAACTTACAGATAGAATGTTTGACATGTTTTAAAAAAGTATTCCTTAATTTAAATTAGGAACAAGAAAATGCTGTTTTTACAAGAACAGTCACATTTAAAAAATAAATGCCTCATGTTCATCAAGTCTGCTATTGTCTTCCTCTATCTTGCCTAATCAAGAGCTCTGTAATGTTTCATAAGACTCTTCAGATGCTTCTGTGTATAAATGAATATTTTTTATTGTAAACATCTACCTTCAAATTTGGATGCAATTTAAGCTTATTGTGCAATATTTATTATCGAGAAAACAATAAACTTCATCTTTCTGCAATTCGGATTCTTCTTGGTATTTCTCATGGATATCACTTTCTCTGTATGCACCGGTAAATCCCTCAGCATACTCCAGCTCAGGCATAAGAAAGCGCACTGTTTTCTTCGCTGATTTCCGGGGGGATAAGACAAAAGAATTTCGACGAGCAATTTCTCGTGTGCACCTTTTGGCCAATACCATATAAATTTAAGTTATGGTAAGTTCTTATTACGTACTCTAAACCTTTGGCATTTTGATTTCTTTTGAAATCTACCAATACAACATTTGTTCCAGTGGATTTCATGCAATGTATTGGAATGTTACCAGTTTCGGTAAATTATTATTATTATTATTATTCATACTCAACAGCATTGTCAATTATGGAGTATGTTCAACGAAAAGTTCAGCAATAAAAACTTAACGAATGCATCGCAGAGCAACATCCTTCAATTGATAAGAAAACAGATATTGATATCAATTTTCTCCGAAATTACATTGTAATAATGTGTCATAATGTAAACAGGAGATCGTTTTAACAGATTTGTGCGCGCTCGGGGACATTTAAAGGTATCCTTCAGTCGAGTGTTAACTGGTATTCTAAAAGTAATTTGTGATAACAAAAAATCATCAAAAATTTTATTATTTAGTAGTTTATACATATTTGTCAGTGATAATATAATTCTTCGTGACTATCATAAGTGAATAATCGCAGCAATTCAGAATAACGGGTAAATGAAGGGTATACGCTGGTTTTCTTTTAAAATAAATATTTTAAGAATCTGTTTTGAACATTTTCAACTAATTGCTTTTGATAACCATAATACGGAAACCAAACTAAAGAGGCGTTTTCTAAGACCGATCTCACCAAACCAAAATAAAGTACCTCAAAAGTATTTAATTGGTAAATTCGCGATAATTTCGTATTGTAAAGCCAAGCATTTTTAAGCCTCTGTTAATAGTGTGTCTAACATGTGGCTCGAAAGTGAATTTATGATCAAATGTTACGCCCAAGTCTTTAAAGCTCGCGTCTCTTTTGATTGAGGATGACAGTAGTTTCCTAGTGTAAGAAACGACTTTACATTTATCTACATTTATATTCAGTCTATTGGCTTTGCACCAGTTTTCCAACTCAACAAGCTGCTGTTATAAGAGCTTGCAGTCATTATCATTTTTAATGCATTTGAAAATTTTTGCATCAGCAAATAACATCTCGCTTGTAATTATTTCCGGCAAATCGTTAATAAAAGTCAAAAACAATAACGGACCCAAGTTTGAACCTTGTGGTACTCCTGATGAAGGTACATAAGGAGTTGATTTAAAAGAATTAATAACCACAAAAGATTTTCTATTCAATAAGTACGACTTAAGTAGAGCGACAAGATTAGGAGAAAAATCCATTTGTAGTAATTTTTGAAGTAAAAGATGATGATCTACAGGGTCAAATGCTTTTTCAAAATCGGTATAGATAAGATCAACTTGTCTTGTATTGTCCAGTTGATTTGAAACAAACTGCGTGAAGTGGCATAAATTAGTGTCGGTGGACCTGCCCGCTACAAAACCATGTTGATTAGGATTAATGAAGTTCTTAATAGAGGAATACATATTATAATATATAACCATTTCGAATACCTTTGCAAAGTTGTTTATAATTGCCACAGAACGATAATTAGAAATATCAGCTACGTTGCCCTTTTTATGAATGGGAGTAATTTTGGACTCCTTCCATATATTCGGAAAAGTTGTTGTTTTTACATACAAATTAAATAGAATGGTTAGTAGTGTAACGAATATATATGCACAATCCCGCACTAAGAAAGATGGAATCTTGTCACAACTATTCTTTAATCTTTTGTTGAATTCTTGGCTTCCGGTTGGAACCGCGTATCTCGGATTTCTTCACTGCCGACGTTTCGCTCTTCGTTGCAGAAGAACTTCCTAAGGGCTGCTGCTGGTGGTGATGCTGCTACTGCTGCTGCTGTTACAAGACCAACAGCAGCAGCAGTAGCAGCATCACCACCAGCAGCAGCCCTGAGGAAGTTCTTCTGCAACGAAGAACGAAATGATTACTATTTTAGTACTAAAAATCAATTTTAGTGATACAACCTGTAATATCAATAGATGGAGTGAGTTTTGTTTTTTGTGAAAAATCTAAACAACTGCTATTAAAAGCTTTATTAATAGCCAACAAGTATCCACCTTCCCTTGATTTCTTTGTAGCCTTAAAGTCCCTATCACATCTAGATACTGCATAATCAGGCGAAAAGATTTCATATGATGACACATCACTAGACAGCCATGTTTCCACTGAACATACAATATCGTATTCAGAAGGATGAAGCCCGGTATATATCTGTAATTTTATTATTGATGCTGCGCACATTTTGGTAGTATAAGTTTAAATTTACTTTATATGATCTATTAAAATTATTATTCAGTGTAGAACTTTGATTGAAAGTAGTCGACCTATCTACAATACCTTTATTTGTATAAAATGAATTGTCATAATAATTTAGTCTAAAAAAGAATCATTATTAAATGCTTCTTTAATTATATAATTTAATTTTTCAGAAATATACTTATTGTATTTTATATTAAAGCGATGCGAAGTATCAATGAACTTGATATCCGCGTCTTTAAGAGTATTAAATTTTATAAGGAATTCCGACAATTTATTATCGTACTTAATTACGTTAAATTTATGACAGGTGTTTTTATAAATTGGGACTGAACACACAATTATATTAGTAGTCATACACATTTATAGTTTATCGCAAAGAACTCTAAACTTCGGATACTTATTATTATGAAAATTATTTAGACCACCTATGAGAATAACAAAGTCCTTTTTAGTTAGCGCCTTGCAGTCAATTTCGATATTATCTATTATAGTTTCCAATTCAATTTACAAAGAAAATATGTCGAAATTTTCAAGAGATTTAATATTTGACAATATTTTATTAACTCCCCTCCCATTCTCATCTGAAATCACAATTATTTTGTTTCTATTGAAATTAGAATCTTTAGTAATAAGTGTTCTTTTATTGCATTCGTACTCCTGTAACTCTTCATATAGGGATTCCAACAATTTAAAATATCTTTTGCCTTCCTTAATAGCCTTAATATCGGTATTAAAATTAGCTTCTCATACCACTCATAAATTCTCTAGTGATAACTTCAGTTTCATCTTCTGCATTAACATAAATTCCTTCTACTACACGAGTTGGATTTACAACAGCATTTGGCATTAAAATCTTAGACGTTATGGCAGGTCTTTCTACATCTTCAAATGTTAAGGGAACGAGCCAGAGCTATTTGCGTTTAGATCGTATGTAAAATGTAAATAAATTAGCTTCAATTTTCAAGTCGCACATTAGACCCTTGCATCCTTGGACTAAACGCTTAGCGAATTTGTAATTGCTGTTTCCCTCTTTGCTCTTTTTTAGCTCTAATTTTTGCATCCACCTGTGAATATCGGATTTTGTGTTCAACATGAAAGGTAGATTAACCTCGGGGCCCAAAACTTAAACCTTATTTACACCTAACATGCCCCAAAATCTCTATGAGCTTGTCAGGCTAGCTATTTTGATGTTGCCCACTGCGGCTGCGACCAACTGAAAATCTTTTAAAACAGAGCATGATTTATTGAGGTTTTACGCGCGGTCTACTTTAAATGACTTTCAAAGAAATTATGAAATTATTCATCAGTAATTTTTTTGTTGATTTAGGATAAGAAGCACATGAGATACCATTAAAAAAATGAGTTACGATCTAATGAAAATTTTAACTGCTGCAAAACTGTAAAAATCAAAATACAATCAGAATAGTTATTTTAAAAAAAATTCGCGGTTCTTTCTTGATTGAAAAATAAGAAAGTTTTTTTTTCGTTCTTTTGGAAACCAAGAATACCAAATAATGCATATTTGGACTCGTGATGATAAGCAGATTTCAAATACGTAAAATCATATAAGGTGTTCCATTTAAAATAAGAAACTTGACGACACTTTCGGCGAAAGTATGTTGGAAAATACAATTTTCATTTTCCAAATTTCATTGAAATCAATTAAAAAATGAGAATTCTAGAACGATGAGCATATGCCGTGAGACACTCGGTATAGCTTCGGAATACCTGTATCATTCTTAGACGCAGTATACGAGATAGACACCCAGAGGTCACCACTAAACCTGTGAATGCCTAATTTTCCCAGAGAGGATGCTAAATAATTTATTTTTGTTATTACAACATAAAGTTATATAACCCGGGGAATGTCCGATGCAACCACAAGACTCGAATCTCCCCGAGGTTGGCACTGTAGCGGTCTAACCTCCCTACGAAGTCCTGAAACTCAATAAAGTCTCTCGTTAATTTGTTCTGGTTTTTATTTTATTTATGCCATTTTTGTAACTCAACCGTTATAAATTGACGCCCAACGTTCGGCACGAAACTCACCAGAAAATTAACGTAAAAAAAAGAAAACCACAATTCCGCGAACAAGAAGCTAAGCACAAATGGCCATTCCTGCAGAGCAACTTGGACAGATAATTCAACAAGGATTAATGGAAGACGTACCCGCGATGTCATTGGGTTGGGTACCCGCGTTGTCGTTGGACATTTCTTTACCAGCGCGCGTTTTTACAAACAGACCAAAGGAATTCCGGATCAGAACGCGTTTTTGGGTCTCCTTATGCTCCTAGAAGGCGCCGCATTCACATGTGGACTGGTGTCGAGGATTCTATTAATACATGAGAAAAGGCCAAGGCAACAGTCCAAAATGAATACGCTCAGTTTACCAACTTTACCAAGAAGTGTTCGAAACCCACCAGGATCCTTCAATCCTGACGGGTCTCTTCATCTCGGAAAAAAGGGCTCTGTTAGGACAAGTGAATCCACCAGACTCGAAAGAAAGCCAAATTGACCTCGTATATGGTCTTTTACGCCTGGACATACCTGAATGACTGTGTCCACCTTCCCAGATTTCCTCCTAGCTGCACGTGAAGTCAAAACCACGTCGCAAGAGAGAAACTTGAAGAAAACAAAAAGTTCGGAAACTACGAGACAACGAATAAAGTGCGAATTTTGTCGTAACTGCGGACACGAGACATCCGTATGAAGGAAAAAGGAAGCAGCAGTTGAAGACATGAGTCAATTGGCACGAACAGCTTCAACAGTACCGGATTGTGGAAAACTGGGGGTGATGAGACGAAACTGCCCAGACTGTTCTAAAAAGATACAACTACCACCACTGTGATGGATTAGAGCTTTAGCTTCCTCGACGTCTCGCTCGTCGAACGTCCGGCAATAAGCAAGGTAGACTGCTTTATTATATTCTGGAGCACAAATTAGGTTCGCTAGTACGCAGGTACGCAGTTGTTCAAAGCGTTGAAGGAGTAAGGTTATCAATTCCAACCGATAACTGTAACGTGACCAGATAATTCTTTTTCAAGGACCGGCTACATGATGCGAGACGCCTATGAAGCCGCATGGGAAGATATTCTGCCATTTTAAGGCACTTCGCAATTTTCAGATATGATGATGGTCAGCTCTGATATTAGAGCCCTCCAGTTACGCCCAGATGAAGGTCTTCAGCTGAATCCAGACGCTTTTCTGGAAGAATATCATCAACTGTTCCAATCCGAAGGACCACCTACAACTCGGGTAGAATACAGAATTGAGACAGCACATAGCTAGCCCTTCTTACAGGCTATCCGCATTATAATATCAAGTTTTAGAGAAAGGGGTTTTTGCCCTCTTACGGCAAAACATTATTAAAGAATGCGAGAGCGCATGGGCCTTTTCAGAGGTATTTGTACCAAAGCCCGATGGCATCTTTCGCTTATGTGTTGATTATCGACGCCTAAACAATATCACGAAACCTGATGTTTACGTCTAGAGGATCTATTGCATGACACAGGGAACGCAAAGATCTCATGACCATTGATCTCAAGGTAGGATACTACCAAATCCAAGTGCATGCCCCCCATCGAGATAAGATTGTTTTCATCACACCCTTTGGGTTATATCTATTCCTGCGTCTAACTTTTGGATTACGTAATGCTCCAACCACTTTCCAGAGATTGATGAATCATTTCAAACTTGGATTATGAATAATACATTCACTAATCTATCTTGATGATATGATAATTCTGTCAATCACCTTCGAAAAGCATCTAGATGATCTGTGGATGTGTTTTTAACAACTTTGGGCTTACAAATTCTGAATGAATCGAGAGAAATGTCATTTCGGGTGCGATAAAATTAAATATCTAGGACACGTTATTACGCAGGATGGTATCACTACCAATTCTGAAAAAGTGAAGATAATCCCTCAATTAGCTCCTCCTACAACTTAAAACTACTGTTCTTCAAACCAGCAACTGGTACTGCAGATTTATTCCTGATTACGCCAAGTTAGTAAAACCCTGACGCTTGTAAGTGGGGACGCAAACAAGAGGAAACTTACCAAAGTATCAAGACCACCCTCACCATTGCGCACAGACGCAAGCGCCTTTGCTTTGGGAGCGGTTTTACTCCAAGGGGAGGAATTGACGAAAAACCTGTCAGTCAATTCAGTCGACACCGCATAGCCAAGTTCACACCCCGCCATGATGGACCCTATGTAACCTTATCTACCAGAAGACCATGCTCCTATGAAATTGCAGCTATGGACAATCTCACCAGGAGTTTAGGAACTTACCACTGCCTTACGTTCCTATCAACCAGGTGAACAAGAAATCCAACCAGTATAGCCCTCACGGAAGCGAGATCGTCCACCAAAGCAACCTGGACTCCAATTATTAGAACTTACGTCGGGAAAACTTCTGGAGGAGGAGATTGTAACCATACGCAGGCGCAGTATGCTAGATAAATACCTAGATGGCACCACTAAACTTGTAAATGTCTGAGATTTCCACAGAGGACGATAGTATTACTTATTTTTGTTATTGCAACATAAAGTTATATAATCCGGAGATGCAACCACTAGACTCGAATCTCCCAATGGTTAGCACCATAGCGGTCTAGTCTCTCCACGAGATTCTGAAGCTTAATGAAGTCTCTCGTTAATTTGTTCTGATGTTTTTTTTTATTTAATGACACTTTTGTAACACACGGCACATCAGCTTTTAAATTCTTCCTTAAAATTAATATGTCTAAATGATGTTTTGTCTTCCAGTGCACAAGCATAAGTAAAAAGATACCTAGCAATACTCTCCGACTAGTAAGAAAGTTCATTTACATACGAGATCAAAAGCGCCCCAAAATCTATCGGGTTGATATCGGGCTTGTCATGTCACAACGCGTTTTAGGCTTTAAATATAATTCAGAAATTTGAGGACCGATTTAAAAAAATAACTTGAAACGCGTTTCAAAAAATTCTTTCACCCATATGAGTTTTAGATGTTTTTCTACAATTTTAACATAAAAATACACGTATTTAATTTTTTTGAATTTTTTTGGTCCTCTCTATTATGGCATCAGTATGACTGAGTAATACACGTATCAATTGTATCACTAATCTGATTGGTGGATGCCGTTCTACTTCTTTACGATACTGCTCCATGTGTTCTCGGCCTAACTCAATAATGAAATTCCTTTTCCGACGACGTGATTTATGTCAAGAAACCGATCGATTAATCGACAGTCGCTGATGATCGATGTCAAGGAAACTTCCGTTCTCTTAAGAAAAAAATGTGTGGGCTGAGATGTTTCAATATGCAATAAATTGTCAAAAAATGACTCATGCATGATTCCACGCATGCCGCGCTCCTCGGAATTTCCTTATGCAGGCAAATATGTGTATCCTGTTTTTGTGTGTAAAAAAACGCGCGATTACCTTTCTCGTTTCTCGCGAGGTGTTTTTTGGCCGTCGTGCTTCGAATTCCGATGAAGTATTTTCGTCAAGAGCTTCTTCATTTACGTGCGAAACGCCACCGCTGCGATCGGTGATGATGGTAATTACTCGAAGCGCGGTTCATCATCGTCGACCTTATCGATTAATTTTATTAAAATACTTGTTTTGTAACGTTTTCGGCTTTCCAATGTCGAAACGACGGCGGTTCGTACATCGGCGCGCTTTTATTTATTTATTTATTAATCATCGAACGCGGATATGTAAATGCGGCGTCATTGTTCATGAACATGTGTTTGTAATAAAAAAAAAACGATAAATGGTAAATCTGCGGTTTTCACGTGAAAACTATACGCTCGGCGTGAAATTGATAGATAGATTAATTTAAAAGAAAAAACAAACGCGAATCGCAAATTTTTTATTGAAATCTGAATCAACTATGTAGATTTTCAAAGTAATGAACTCTTCTTGAGTAAACAAAAACGAAATAAAACTGCAAATAATTAAAACTAAAACTAAAAAAAATCGTAGATCAAAATAAATTCAATAGTTATAGGAAAAGTAAAAGTCAAACGAAAACAAAAGTGACTTTCAATTATTATTGATTGACAAAATTTGCGGAAAACAAATGGTAATCGATTACTACAAATAAAAATTAAATTCAAAAAGACACAATTCAACGAAGAAGAAAAAACAGTAACTACCGGAAAACAAATGACAATCAATATTCAACAAATGGATAAAATAAAAGAAAAACAAAAGAATAAAAAAAAAGAAGAAAGTCTAAAGAATTAGAATAGAAACTGAATCACAACAAATGTGTAATCAACTTTGAATGAATCTAGTAAGAGAAAATTTATAAAAAAATCGATGAAGAAAAAAAGAGTCGAAGCTAAATAAAAACAAGTGACGATTGCATTGATGAACACGAAACACCAACTGTAAAAAATCACCGGAAGTAGAAACTCAACAGAAACAAATGGCGCTTATTATAAACCAAAGACAAATACTTAAAGCAACTGATTGATGATGTCAACCATTGAAAAACAAATGATAATCAATGTGTGAAGGGAAAATAAAAAATCTAGGAAGTCAGGGTGAAAAAAGTCGAAAATGAATGAAAACAATCGATTGTCACGAAAACAAACGTAAAAATAAAAAGGCTTACACAATATATAATAAAAAAAAAACATCGCTGAATGAAAGCAACGAATATAACAAAAGAAATTTTGAAAAATTCGTCGATAAGAAGCCTCAAGTCACTATAAAAATTTTGTAGGTTAAGTTTCCAAATCTATTTATTATTCGGTCATCCTAATAACAAAATTGACTAAAGTTGACTAGTTTGACATGTTTCGGAACTAATTCTATTTTCAAAACTATAAGTTAAATAAATTTAAGAAATTAACGCTAAAAACTAGAAAAACCAACTTATTGGTTTTTCTACTTTTAACGTTAATTTCTTAAATTTATTTAGCTTATAGTTTTGAAAATGGAATTTGTTCCGAAACATGTCAACTAGTCAACTTTAGTCAACTTTGTCATTAGGATGACCGAATAATAAATAACTTAAATAACTTAACCTACAAAATTTTTATACTGACTTGAGGCTTCTTATCGACGAATTTTTCAAAATTTTATTTAGTCACTAATCTCATGGATAATCCTTTGATAACAAAAGAAAGTCAACTACTATAAGAAAAGTGAAAGACCAGTGAAAATATAAGGGGGTAGACACGGAAAGTGACACGAAATTTAAGGTAAACAAATGATAATCGATTACTGCAAATGAAAAACTAAAAGACTCAATTCACCGACGAAGAAAAAAAAAGCAAATATCGGAAAACAAATGACAATCAATTTTCAACAACGCAAGATGAAAAATATCGACGTAGAAAATCAAAAGAATTAGAATCGCAACTGAATCATAACAAATGACAATCGATTTTGAATGATTAGTCGGACAATAAAACTAAATAAAAATAGGTGACAATCGATTTTACAAACAAAACGCAAAAATTGACAGAAATTTTGTTATTGTCTGTTGTTGTCTAGCATCCATTGCCCGTCGTCGTTCATCGTCCGTCGTTGTTGTCGTCGTTGTTCGTTGTCGTCAATGAAAACGAGCCAGCGACTATGAAAAAACCAAGGGAATAGAAACTGAACAAAAACAATGAATCGATTTTAAAACAAAAGCGAAGAGATAATAAAAGAAATTTAGGAAGACACGATGAAAATAGTCGAAACTGAAATAAAACAAGTGCTTGTCGATTGTTAGGAAACAAATGCAAAAATAAAAAGACAATAAAGAAAACGAAACGCCAAATACTAAAAAATAAAAGACAATCGATATTCGGTGAATTGATTAAGAAGAAACAAAAATAGACTCGAAATTTTTTACCAAAACGGATGAAAGTCGAAATGGAATGAAAATAAATGGCAGTCGATTATTATAAATGAAAGACAAAAGCAACAATAAAAAGACAGTTTATTGATGATGAAAATGAAATAGTAATTGCGGAAATGAATTGACATAGATAAAAAAAAGACAAATGGAAAAATAAAAAAAATCGATGAAACAAACGACAAGAGTCTAAATTCTATCGAACAAAGGCATAGCCGCAAAAATTTAAGAAAATATCCCTAATTCAGAGGGGGCGAGTCAAAATAACCTCATTGCACAATACGATCGAGAAAAAAGTTTTCTAATTCGCCATGAAACTAATAAAAAATGTGTAGGTAGTACAATTATGACTTTTGTTTTATCAATGCTTTGCATCTTACAGTTGAGAGCATTCTTTTTATTAAACAAAAACTAATCAAGCCTTGTGCAACAGACATTAAATCTTTATTTAAATTGCGAAAAATGCTTGATATCGAAGATAAAATTTCATTAACCAGAATTACTTTCGAAATGAGGTAACGTTGGAAAAAGTGTTAAACATAACCAAAAATCATCAAATGTCAAATTCTGATTGTAAAGAATAAGTAGAGTCGGTGTTGGAAACACAGTTTCATGGCTCCTTTTTTCGAGGTACAGGGTTTTCAACGTATTTTGTCTCTGTGCCACGAATTCGATTTCAACAAATACACCAAAACCAGATAGAGACCTTTACTCACCCACCTTTCATTACCATGGAAATTATGCATTATGATTCTTTGTGTGATACAAATCTATAATGAGTTGCTGGCACACTTTCGCCTTCACAGAATCGAACGGTGAACAACATTCGTCCTATTTTCAGTAATTTCTTAGTAACTTACACAATTCAAATTGCTTCTTTATTAACAAAAAAAAAGAATCTCAATGGCGCTTGCCAAACAAATGACGACGATATTTTCGCGTAAATATTTTCGAGGAAGTCGGATTGTACAACAGGATCTACAAGGTGAAAAATAAACAACACAATGTTTCGTTCGGCGATCGTTTTTTTCGAGAAATGCGGATCTAATCTTGATGGAACGCGGGGGGCTCATCATCATTGTGTGCCATCATTATTATTGTGTAACGCCTGAAAAGCTTTCACCCGTTGCAAAATTTCGACCGATTTTATTAATCAACAAACAGTCTCTTGACATTATACGCTAACCTTTTGTCTACGCGAATTAATTACGATCGTAAAATTTTAATTTTTTCGAGTGTTGTTGATCGCGGGGGAGAGGGCGGGTGCGGGCGGCGAGTTCCGATGGAATTTTGCGCAAGTTTTCCGACGAAATTTTCGGTTTAGAAACTCTACAGATCCGTACTGAAATATCGTATTCACGAAGTCGATGTGTCAAGGCGAATCGCGAGAAAAGAAAAAGTTCTTTTATTATGCGATTGTAAAAAGATGCGATGCACAAACCTTTAAAGTTCAATCATTCATCGAATGAGTTACAAAGTTTAGATTGACGAAATTCTCTCTCTTTGACGCTTTCGGTTTAAAGCAGCTTCGCCTTACTTCCAGTTAGAAAACGATTTAAAAATTTACAAAATATGGAAATCACAATGAAACGAAATTTATTCTATAAGTATCGACGAGGAATCAGTAAATCCGGTATTTCAGCGAAAGAAAAAGAAAATCGCAATTATGTAAAATAAAAAACAAAAAACCTGATCTGAAAGGTGAGAGAAAGGGAAGAAGACTGGGGTCAATTCAATTTATAAAGAAGATCAGATTAACTTAAATATTAAACGACAAAGAATGTAAATGTATAAGATTACCGAAAAGCGACGAAATTCACATTTAAAATAAAAAGCAAGATATCGGATACGTTATACGAGAGAAAGAGAAGAAACTAGGAATAGAACCAATTGGAGAAATTGATCAGACTGATTGCATCAATCAAGTATGATAACTATGATAACCAAATATTTCTACTTGAATGTGAAAATGAAGAAATAAAAGACGGCCGACTACGGACAAAATCTACATATAAAACAAAAAATAAGAAATTTAATTCGTCAGATGAGGGATAGGAAGAAAATCTGGATCGATCCAATTGATGAAGTCGATTAGGTGAAAAGCGGAAATGTCAAACTAGACATAAAAAGAACAAAGAAAGAAAAATGTAGTCGACACCTGATTATAAATTCACACGAAAACTACATTAGTCTGGTTTTTAAATAATAATTTTTATTATTTGTTTAAAATAATTTATACCGACAAACTCACATTCAAATCGATATAAATTGTCTTTCGGTTTAGACAATTTATATCGATAAATTCGCATTCAAATCGATATAAATTGTCCCCGTTTTAAATTAAATTAATTCACATTTCTTTTAAATAAATTAAATAATTAAAATACGTATTATCTTTTTGTTTTTATAATTAATTTAATAAAAATGATTTTTGTTTAATTCTAGACAGTACTTTTTATAATTAAATGTTAAACTAAATTTCTACATCCTCATCTGACCGAGGTTCGCAAGGTCCAAATAGGTCCAATTCTGTCTCCGACCAATCGCTCGCACTTCCATCCGCGCGCAAGTCGCATTCGTAAAGATCGAGTGCGCCCGAATTATCGCCGAATATTTCGTTACTTTTATTTACACAATTTTGTGTTGGCAATAGTTCAAACTCGAATATTCCTGCGGCTTTGTTTACATGTTAAATAATTTATTTGTTAACAACAAAATGTATTGCCGTGCCGGAATATTCGCTCGGCCCTTACGTCGGTGGATTCTTTACAAAGGTAAGTAAACTTAAATTTTTATGTTTGTTTATAAAACTAAAACTAAAACTTTTTCCGTTATTACTTTTTTAAAACACTCTCACTTTGCAGCACCTTTGCAAGTTGTTCGTTGTTTGGACCCACGTCGTTTAACTTGGGAGCATCCAAACCTTTGTCCCATCGTCGAGGTAATCGAGGTAAACCCTTCTTTCGACGGGACTCTGCACTTGGTCGGACCGGTCAAAACCTTGCTGTCAATGGGGCCCTTGATTTTGTGAAAAACCTCTGCATGTAACTGCAGAACTCCTCTCATGCAGCCTCTAGTACAATTTGCATCGAACCACTTTTTGTACTTTTCATCGATAGTAAGTACTATCGTTCTTGTTGGAATCATTTCGCTACATTACTGTACTGTCTTTAATTTATTTCTTTCACTTTAATACTCTGTTTATTTTTAAAATGTGCAATGTGATTTTGTATTAAATAAAGTTGTTTTCAAATTTACTGTGTTAAATCTTTCTTTCTTTCTTAATCTTTTTATATTCTTATTTAGGTATATCTAAATATCACAGCAATATGGAACCCAGGTTTTTATAAATGTGTATTTTGAACTATTGGATCTTGTGAATGGTAAAATCAGAAACTCTGAAAATGAGCAAATAACAATTTGATCGATAAATAATGATTAAGAGATTCTCAGAAGAACAACAACAGTATGGAATAGTGAACTATGTATGTCGATGGTTGCCTAAAGAGGTTGACAAAAGGACCTAAGCCCCATTCTTTATATTTTACAGGAGAAACGAAAAGCTGATTTATTATCAAATTTATTTATTTTGATAGTTTTTTGTCACTTTTACGATACAGAATATTATTTACCATAAAACAAGGGATGATCCGTTAATTTAAATTTTATTTTATATCTTAACCCCATTTGCCGACGCTTAAGCATTTTTCCTTTCACCGGACTTTGGCCGGACATACGCGTTTCATTTTCATTGTCTCATTTTAGTTGGAAGCTGACACTGTCACTTACGCCACTTAAACTTGAATTAATAATCTGATTTTCGGATTTTTGACGTATTTGCAGAAAATCATTAAAATTGGAAAGGTACCAGAAATCAATTCAATGACAAATATCTCAAACAGAGAGAAAGAAAGATATAAACAATATTATCCGAAGCCTGTATTACGGAGTAAAGAATAGATCAACGGGGTAAAGGATGCCGACCACTGAACCATCTTGTGATGTATGCCTATACATACAGTGTGACAATTTTAAAAGTTGTCGTCGGTTATATCTTAAAAAACGCAAAAAGGTATTAATAATCTTTCAAAATCGTTTAGATGACTTGATGAGGGAATTATAATAAAATAGAGAACGATACCCTCCGACCTACTCCCTCGATTTCAGTTACCCTAAATTTTAAATTTTAAATGGAACCCCTATATATGACATACATCGTTAGAGAGGTTTTGAAACAAGCTTTCTAACAATACTAAAAAAACAAAAGAAATTTATTATTAAGTGATTATTATGCAGTGAGAATTTTTTCGCATAGAACATATTGCAGTGTTTATTACCTTTTTGAAAAATTTTAATTAAACAATTCCATTATGTGGAAGAGTAAAAACATATGCATAATTGAAGCACGACGAATCAAATATCCAATCCGGAGGGGAGCTCGAAAATAGTAGAACATTTTGAATGGCCGAGCAAACATTTTGATTTCGTTGAAAGGATGTCAGGTTCCGGACTTCTTAATAGACTATGAGGCATTGTGTAACGAACACTAGTATGGAAGTGTCAAAACTAAAAAAGACAAAGTGTAAATAATAAGAGTGTAGGACGCTATTATAGGTTAAGTTTGATAATTAGTAATAGATAATTAGAAAATAATGTATTTAAGATACTTATCTGTTGTTTAGAGTTAAGTTTGTTCCATTTTTAGTTCGATTTTTAGTTTGATTTCCATGAAATGTAGTCATATCTAAGGTAAACGCTAATTGTCAAAACGTGAAGTTTAGTTACCAACTCAAATCTAGTATGCAACTAGTTTAGAACGCAGATGTTCCGGTAACCAACAACGAAAAAATAAACAGAATGAAACCCCATAAAAGGCAAGCGCTCTGCGATTTACGGAACTCCTTCCTCGACCTCTGCAGGTAACACTTCGGTAAAAACAAGAAAATAAGAAAATTTTGATTAAAAAAGTTATTAAAATACAACGAGGTCGTTTCATTAATAAGAACAAAAAAACTTTCACTGGATCCTGAATACCCTATATCCTTTTCCCTTCACCAACAACATGGAGGACGCTTCCAGGTAGGGCATACGTGACAACACAAATAAATTTCTTTTATATATATATAAACACCGGACAACGGGAGACGTTTAGGTATTGTCGAAGATCACCTCTCTCTTGTGAAAGAGTTGAGGCACATACGTGATCGGGAGTAGAGAGTGTCCCTCTTTTTGACAAGTTACATCGAACCTTGTGAAAGCGAGGTGATTTGGCCGACTTGTGCTAACAGGTGTACAATCTGGACAGACAGTAACCTGTATCGTCGAAGGGCGCCTCTCTCTTGTGAAAAAATTGAGGCACATGCGTGATCGGCGGTACAAAGCTCCCCCTTTGACAAAGTCTACATCTGATAGGGCAAGAGGCCCATCGAACCTTGTGAAAGGCGAAGTGATTTGGCCAACTTGTGCTAACAGGTGTATAGTTTGGACAACAACCTTTTTGATAAACCCTTTTCCTCATTTCTTTTCCTTACACGCACTGACGCATACATATTTGACACTGACCCCCCCTCCATTTTTCTGTGTTCGTCATTGTATGTGTCCACCGTGGGGTCAAAATAAGAAACGTGGGTAATTCCGAGCGACCCAAGAAACCCCTGAGAGAAAGACAAAATGAAAGTAGTACACGTACCCACATACATAATAATAATAATAACTGACAAAAACAAGAAAAAGGGGCCCCGAACATAATAATTTTGGCGCCCAACGTGGGGCGAACATAATAATATGCATCCTTACTACAGTAGTAAAGGTGAGTTTTTTTTTTTTTAATCGAACATAGATTGTAATATGAATGTGGACTTCGTTTCTATGGATACCATTCATTCTTGTTAGTTTAGCACTGAAGTTCTTTTTTCGAAATAGCTTCCCTGGAAGCTTGAGAACGTATCCCAAGCGGCTATAAAAACTGTTAATTGGCTTAAACTGGACACTGCTCAATACCAGTTACAGATTTGTATCCTTTCATTCGTTGAATAAATGTCAAATTGAATTGTCAAATGTGTGCAAGAAAAATAATTAAAATTAAATTATTCATAGTTACCACGTATTTTTCTGCCTATGTTCACTTTTAATAGCACTTATTAATAGATTACGCATGCTCTACGTTAAAAAATTCTCACTGTTTAGACGATGACAAGTTTTAAAACTGTCACAGTGTATGTACGCTAGATGATTACCCATCCAAATGCGTAACGTGCTTAACTTTTATGCATAACACGTTGCCGCTATCCCACAGAATGGTAAAAATGTTTTCTAAATTATGTAATAATTATTTTTGTTGTTTGTTAGGTTTTCCAAAGTAGGAAGGAAAAGTTGACGTCATGGTTGTCATTTAAACACTTCGATATTGTTTCATTTGTAACAAGAGATATTAACTGAACAAAAGTTTTGCTTTACATATATTATTGTTTCTCTTGCATGGATCAACAAATTTATATTTTGCACGACCTCGATATAATGAGCAATTTTACTTAATAAATAAAGTGGCTCTTTTACTCCCTTGGTAAGAAAGCATAGCCAAGTCTACCTATGACTTTTATCCATCATAACCGGTATAATTTTTATGTTCATAAATTAAGAATGCCATGTTGACAGTTAAAAATTATTTCAAAACTTTCAGGTTTTTTCAATTAAAATTGTTGGGTGGTACAAAAAAATAATAACAACCAATTAAAAAAAAAACTTTTATCAAAATGTGCTACAAAAAAATTACATATACAAACTACACCTCGGGTAAAAATCATATACTTCACTTTCTCGATGTATAATCTACTATTATTTAATTTAAATAAAACTAGTATTCTTATTTAATTTAATGATTGAGTCAATTCCTTTTTTTGCGCTCTCTTCATTAATGTATCACTTTTTGTGAAATTCCGCAACAACTGACCATACTTTGTTTTCTCTGTCCTTTTCAAAGTAATGCTGAAATTTTTGACTTTCATCTGATCGATTTCGCCATTGAACTTACCCACATATTCTTCCCGTTTTCTCATCTTTGGTACCAAATTTCTTGCTTTTTGCTTCACGTGAATTTTGTTTGTCGTTTTCATATCTAGGTTGAGATTTCTACTAATGATCTGAACTATTTTACCAATTAGGCAGACCCGTTTCTCTCACCTTTCGTTCCGTATCAGAGTTCTTGATTTTTACTTTTTAATAATGAGGCTGAAAGTTAAATTACTGACAAACCGAAACTGAAAAAGGAGAAAACTTTGAAGGTATGGTTCATTTTTGTGATTGAGAAAATGAAAATGGGAAACATATCGAAAAACTGAACGTTGGTTCAACCCAATTTTATTATTTTATCTCTCTCTCGTCGTTTAGCATATCCGATTACGGCTCCTTGTTTAAGTGTGAATTTCCTCATTAGTCAATCGTCTTTTGTTTGCTTTATTGTTTTTATGTTTAAATTGGTTTTAATGAGGAGTATAATTTTAGGAAACTGACCTCGAAATCAACGAAAAAAGAATAAAAGAATGAAACCGAAAATCGAGGGGCAAACAGAGAAAAAAATACAAACAAATTTTTAAGAAAAAGCAATAACAGAAAAACAAATGACTCTCAGGAAGTTACCGATTGTTTTGTGAATGAATACAATTTCACAGGAAATTAAATATTAAGTCAAAATATTCGGCAAAAAAGAAAGACACCGCATCAGCTGCCTTTGGAGTATTTCATTTGCATCTGACTCCTACGTTGTTTGATTAGACTTGAAGTTTTCGATCCATTCATTCGAAGTCGTACTTTTGACATTAACCAAGTTCGGTATTTCGACGTATTAATTGGCCCGATGAAAGCGAAACTGCAAACACTCTTTGTCCAGTTTTGTAATCTCGCGCAAAGAACAAACACGACGATCACTTTCCATCTCACGCACGCGGGACTAATCAGCACTTAACTCGTGTTTGCGTAAAGATTTTTGCCCTGTTTGTGAGGAACTAATTTCTAATCGAGTTTCTCTTATTTAAACTGCCAACTGATAAATTTTTTGGTTCATTTTCAAAGGTATCTTAGGCTTGATCTTAATTGGTTTAGGAGGAGTTTCAGAAACTTCTGGTTAACGCCTCGTATATAGCTTGAATTCGTTTTCTCGGTATCTACATTGAAGCGGTTCAATAAAGAAACAAGTGATCGAATTATTTAGTGGTGAGAAAACCCTAAGTCACTGAGTAACTTGGAATTTCGCAAAAGATCTCAGTCTATGCCATCTAAATCGGAGTAACAAGTAAATCAAAACAAATGACTTTGCCTCGCTTTGTTTCAAAGACTTCTGAGTCATGCCTTCTATAAAAGTTGGAATTAAAAAAGGAACAAGTCGTGCGTTCTAAATAAAAACGACTCAAAGAAACAAGTAAATGAATGGTCCATCGATAAGAAAACCATAAAAATACTTTGTCTCAATCGGAGTTCCTTGTTTTGTTTCATTTTCTCTCAATCGACTTTCGTTTTCCATCCTTAATTTGTTGATTATCACTTGTTTTGGTTTCCTTTTTTTATTTTTTATTTCTTCGGTATCTTTCATAGTTTCTTTTTCTCAGCTATAAGAAAGACAACAGAATTTCAATTTTCTTCTTTTTCTCCTTCCATTTTTATGTCAAAAAAAAACGATTAACTTTGTTTTGTTTCCGTTGAGTACTTCGAACTACTGCCAACAGATTAACATTTAACATAAATAAACAAGTTAGTACTCAAAAATTCGTCAATTAATTTTGACAATGCGGCCAACGATTCCAAATTATGTAAAGTGAGTGACTTAAAATTCCTAGGTCTTCACTTGAATTGAACTAAACACATTTAACAGCTTTTAACAACTCTTTCTTCAGCATCTAATGCAATTCTAATAATTTATCAAAACTTAGGGCTACACATTACAAATATTGTATACTTCTCGTTAATTGATTCGCGTCTATAATAACAATAATAAGTCGTTTATCTAACATTTTGCTATTAGTTATAAATAATAATAATACAATAATTACAATAATATAAAAACGTAATAAAAATAACATCATACACTAGCGCAATATTCAATATGTGGTGAAATTATTGCTTTATATAAAACTAAACTAGTTTTTTTACCTATACTACCTAAATAAAAGGAGATCGAAATTGATTATCCTGATCCTGTTTTCCACGAGCTTGATATCAATATTTACATCCAATTATTAAAATGAAGCTAGCAACATAAAGAGATCTAAGGAAGTTACTAGATAGCCTAAGATTTTGTTGACAGTTCATTGCCGTTCATTCATGAAAAATGGTTTATTTAATTGTCATAGCAAACTGACTAAACAATAATTATGTCCTTTATTAATTAGGTTAGGTTTGGATGTAACTTTCATGAATGTACGCCACAAGTCGGCACTACTTTTCGTTCTAACCTTCATGTGATAGATACAATTATTAATATCAACTTCACGGAAAGTAGTATAGGATCAGGATAATCAATTTCGATCTCTCTGTAGTTTACTTTTTTGGAAAACTTATTCCTCATATAATTAGCATGTATTTTGAAATTTAGATTTTTATCAAACATGACACCTAAGTATTTAATTTCAGCAACCCTGGTTAAAATCATATTTTTGATTTCAATTAAAGTATTAATTACTAATTATTAAATTAATTATTAAAGTATTAATAAAATCAAGTTTTCTTGCCAGATGAAAATTATGAAAATTAATTAAAATTGTGTAACTGGCAATTTCTTCCTTGTATAATTTGCAAAAGATTTTCATATTTTTATCATTAATTCCTGTTCTTGTTTTTTGGGATTTTAGAAATTCAAAAAAGGGGTAAGTTTTTCTAAATTTTTCAATAAACCAAATTTTTTTAAGGTACAGAGTTCTAATGAGGCCCAATAAGGCCGAAATACATGTATAAACTCTTTCCTAACACTTTCTATATTGCCAGTTACATAATTTTAATTAATTTGTATAAAGTATTAATGTCTGATTTATTTTGCATGAAGATCTAAAAACAATAAATTTGGATTTATCAATATTTATACTTAAATTATTATTACAGAGTCATTTGTACATATTCAATTCCTCCTTTAATTTACACACCATAGAATTCATAACTGTTTCTTCTACGAAGCTCATTGAATCATCGGCAATTTAATTTACAGTTTTCTATAGAGTTTACAAATTAGATATAAATTGACGAAAATTAGCATCCAAAAATGGCGCTTTTAATAAGGAAAAGCAAAGAACTGTCATTAATGTCTTGCTTCGATTTAATATTATTATTAAGTTGGATGAAGTCTTTGAATAGCCATAAGTTTACCAGTCACACAATACGTACATACAATATTTATTTGTGTGGAAGCGCCACACTTAAACTATTCAATTTAATATTTTTTTTTAGGTTAACCAAATGTCATTCCAATGTTTTTCTTATTATAGAACCCTTCACAAAACTCCAGCTAGGTCTCAGCCACTCCGTGATTTTCCTCAATTGAATAATAATGGCCCTAATATTGTTCCTTGTCCTATGTTGTCCTAGGTTATTGTACAAGTATTAGATATTTAGTTTCTAAATTTAACTTTTTGTGTTCTGTCTGACAAATATGTTTCAAAGCATTTAAGCACGTTGTCCTGCAAACCCATCTTGCGTAGCTTTTGAAAAAGTAATTTCCTGTCAATCGTTTAAAAAGGACATTTGAAGTCCAAAAACACAGCTATTACTATTTCACCATAATCTAAAGCTTTTAACCATTTATTATAAATGTTTATTATTAATTATCAATCACAATTGAAGAGTGGAAGTTTCAAAGGTGCTAAGAGCCTTTTTTCTTTGTTTTCACTTTTTCTCTTTAATGCGATCTATGTGCCATCGCCAATGTCTCATGAAATGGTCTAAGTGCCAGACTTACAAATAATAGTTTAGATCCAGATGCAAAGATAGCGATGGAGTTATGTCCATGTTTCATTTCCCGCATGCTAAGTGCACCATTTAGGTGTTGTGACTCGTACATTGGGACTGTTTGTACAGGTATATGTGATAACAATTTTGATAAAAATGAATACACATCTTTTCTTTTGTTGAGGAGAGAAAGTTAAAAACTACGGGAAAAGCTTATGTTGCTCGAAACAGCAAACAAGTGACGGGAAAATAGCAACCTAACTAGAGGTAACTTTGTATCTTTCCTATGCAGAATGAGTCCAAGTTAAGTCTCTTTTTTAATGAAACTCGTTAAACGAAACATTTTTTTTCACAATTTAAAAAAAAATTACAAATAAAATTTAATGATTTATAATTTATTTAAAGATAAGGTCCAAAGTCCATTCTGATTCATACAAAATTGGACATGACTTACCCAAGAGTAAATAATTTTATAAATTTTATTTCCAAAAATAATATAATAAACTTTTATTTTTAATTTTTTTTTAATGTTTAATCTTAAGAATCACCTGTATAATGTCTTGCTTGTAATAAGTAGTGTTTTTTAGCTTACATATAAATTTGCATGCAAATTTGAATAAATTTTTTAACATTCCAGTTGCTGCTGATTGTTCTGAACACGAAGGAAGTACAAATAAGTAAAACTGTCCATATCAAAGTTGACTCCAGATATCCTGGAATGCTTTCGTGTAAAGACAGTTTTACTGAATCAGCACAGTTTCTTAGAATCATTAAAAAAAAAATCCTGCAGGATGTGAAAAACATAAGAACTACCACATGTAACCACATCGGTGCAAATAAGAAAAAAACACTTAGAGTTAATGATAAACTTCTTACAACGGGAACAGCACAAGAACTTCTACAGAGAGTTATTGCAAAATTGTCTATAGGCACTTAGCATTAGGATTCCCTGTTTGGCACGTTTCCAAATTCTTTTTTCAAAATAATTATTATATCATATATTTTTCAGTATTTATTCGTAATTTTTGAGAATTTTGTTCAGAGTAATATAAGTAATCTCCAAGCGTTAAAACGCTGGTGTATGTTTGATAATTTTTGTTCAATAAAGTTTTTTCTAAATATCTCTGTTTCGTATTTTTGGCACCTTTGAAAATTCCACTCTTCAATTGTGATTAGCTCTAAAGTCAGATTGAACCGATTGAATTATTGAGTTCTTATCACCAGTGAAAAGTAAGATGTACGTACACATGAGTGGAAGGGTGGGTGGTCACGCATCGGTGACCAACTGGTCACCGATACCATGTTGAACGCAATTTTCGATCTTTAAAGATATTTTAAAATCAAAACAAATTTTCGAAAGAAAATTTCGAAAAATACGTAATTATAAATGCATATGTAAATCGTTCCTTGATGTAGAATAATTAGAAGACGTTGCAGTTGTGAAGCTTCTGAAAATATTATTTCCCCTCCGAGATCATACCGCGGAAGAAGGGGAACAGTTCAGTTGTCCAGTGTTTTAATTGAGTTGCTTAAACACAATGCTCCACTGAAGAAATGTGTACGAGATACTTCACAGTGCTTATCACAGTAGTCGACTAATTGGTCCTTAATGCAAGCTCTACTAGTTTTTAATACTCAGGCGCTATATTAATGAGACAAAATTCTTCACACATATAAGTATTGTGCCCTTTGAAATTAGAGTAATTATTGAAGTTTCCCAATCCTTTAGAAAGTCTCCGTATCTTAGCGAGGTATTTACCAAGTCAAAAAAGCAATAATTAAAAATAAATCTCCGCACACAATAATTTTTATATCCGCATATACGTATTTCGGCAGCTAAACTGCCATCTTCAGTACTCACACTGAAAAGGTAAAAGTGCAGGACTATTTTTCGACTTTACTAGAGGGTTTGATACTATAAAGAGTAACATCCTTAGGAAGAAAATGTACGATAAATCTCATCTTTTCATTCTTGGAAAGCAGGATTTTTCGCAGATCTAAATGGGGTGAGATCTTCTGTACTTAATCTAAATTTAGGTGTGGATCCATACTTGGACCACTACTATACCTAAGTTTATTAATAATCATAATCGTAAGCATGTTCCCAATGGAATTTTTATTAATTTCACTGATGCGTCATTTGTAGTTGCTGGGGAAATAACCAGTGCATTTGAAAATAAAATATTTAACATTTCAAGAGACATTGCAGTATGGTGCGAGAAGAACAGAATCATATTAAATATTAATAATTAAAATAGTCAGCTCTAGTTGTATATGAACAAGAAACCTAACTTGAACACCCCACTATCCGTAAGCATTACTTTATTGGGAATTGTCCTCGATGATTAACTTCTCTGAACATGTGAATAAAGTTGTCAAAAGACTTAACTATGCTTACTATGCATTACTTAAACAGAAACGAGTAATGAATCAATGGGCGCTTATGCATGTGTATTTTAGCTTAGTATAGAGTTACTTGTCATGTAACATAGTAGTATGGGGAAGTAGTCTGGATTCCTCTATATCTACCTTCATGGCACATGAAATAATGACATTCCACTCCATGCACATCTATAAATATTGCTTATGTGCCTATGATCATATTCGCAAATTAGGTGGGAAAAAAATATGATTACCATAATTATTACAGACGACATCGCCTCACCCTAACGGTTCCAACGCATAATACTACTCTTTCTTGTCTCTGTATAACTAGTTACCCGAATACATCAATAGAACACTACAAATATTCAAAGAACTTAAAGTGTATCTAATACAAGGCTGCACATACCGTGTCAAGGATTGCGTGAATCTAGATACCGTTGATACTTACATTTCATACAGTAATGGGTTACTTTACAGCATAGCAACTATTACTGCATAGCAACGTATGAACTGCTATTATTATTTATTTTCAATATACATCAATTGTAACAGTTAATGTGACAATGAGTGATGTCAGATATATTCAATATTAACAAAATCAATTTTTGCATAAAGTTGTAAATCATTATCGTTAAGTGATAAGTCTTATTGTTAAGTTTTACATGGACTGCTTAGATTTCATTATTATATGTATTATTTGTTTTTCATTTGATTTTATTTTATTTATTGATTGTAAATGACTGTAACTACCTTCTGTAACTAGATTACTGTCAATGATGGGTAATAAATTTATTATTATCGTTATTGATCATTTGTTTTTGGTCGATTTTTTCAATTGACGGTTGATGTAATGCCTTCTTCTTCTTCTGCATTTTTGAAAATCGATTGTCTCTTGTTATTTTTATCTTCTTTATCTTTTAACTCTTCGCTATCTCCTATAATTTTTATTTTCCTCGACCGATAAAGAAAAAAACAACCTAGTTTAGTTTTCTCTTTTTTCTCTTCTTCCACTTTCATGTAAAAAAATGTATTGAACTTTTCAGTTTAGTTTCTGTTGATTACTTCAAAGTCAGTAGAACATCTTTGTTTTTCATCGATCTTTTCAATTGGCGGTTCTTATAACGCATCTTATTCTTTTTCCATCAAGTTCAAAAATCGATTGTCGTCATTTTCTCGTATTTGTAACATCCATCATATTTTGTTTTTAATCGATTTCCTTTTTAAATTGTCGGTTATCATCCGTTTCTCCATCGCTTCTCTATTCACAAAAATAAACAGTCTAGTTTAATTTTCTTTTCTTCTTTTTTTAAAGTTAAAGTACCAATTTAAAAAAATGACAAAGTATAAAATATGATTTGTCCTTTCTCGATTTCTTCTATTGATGGTTGCTTTTCGTCTCTCTTTTTCATTAAAAGTCGATTTGTCGCTTGTTTATCTTCGTTTTTTGGAGTTCAAAATTCTTTTCTAATCTGTTGATTGTTATTTGTCTTTCTATTTCTTCTTTGATCCTAGTTTCTTCGTATCTTTTGTATTTTTTCCTCAATAACAAAAAAAAGCAATTGCGTTAAGGTTTTCCTAATTATTTTCAAGACAAAGAAACGATTGTTTTGTTTTCATTTCCTTGACATTCCATAAAATACAATTTATTTTCCTCGATTTTTTTAATTGATGGTTGACAGAACGTTTTCTAGTCTTCTTTCTCCATTAAAAGTTAATTGTCTTTTGTTTATCTTCACTTTCTGACCTATTGATTGTCATTTGTCTTTCCACTTCTTCTTTGATTTTACTTTCTTCGAAATCTTTTGTATTTTTTTTTAGCCACAAGAAAACAATTGAGTTATTTATTGAAGTTGAACAATCAATAACCTTTTTTTAATCTGTTGATTATCATTTATTTTTATTTTACTTCTTTTATACTTTTTTTTTTTTGCTTCTCGTTGGTTTCTTCGATTCACGAATGTCTTTTGTTTTCCTTCTTCTTTTTCATGAAGTCAAGAAATCGATTCTCTTTTGTTTTCTTTTGTTTTTTCTAATCGAGAAGAAGTTTATATATTTTTTTTTCATTTTCTTGCTTTCTCTTTTACTTCGTGTCACTTTGCTAGTCAATGCACTGTTACTTGCTTCCTTCCTTTTTGTCTGTTTTGTCGGTTCGGTGACTTCTTTACTTCTTTTCTTTTTCAGTAATTTGGCAATATGATAAGTGCCTGAATTATCGAAAAAAACGAAAAATAAATTGGAAATAATAAAAAAAATATATAGAAAAATCAGTTTGCCTTAACTCCTTTAGAAAGACTTTTGTTATCTTCTGAGGAGTACCTCGTATATAATTTTTTTTTAGAAAAAGAACACATCATCTAAATTGAAGTGGCTCATCTACTGTCTATTGTGACTGAAACTTACGAAAGGCATCCGCATACATCAGCATAAATTCACAAAGAATGTCACCTCGAAGAAAAAAAAAGTGACGAACGATCGCAATCGACGGGTAATTCGAAAAAATCGTCTCGCAAAACGCAACCTTGCAAAGACGGATCCGTGCATTACCTGCCGCGATAAAAACGCTGTTATTAGCTAGAGATGTTTATTACGGCCATTGCTGGAAATAGCTTGAATATTTGATATAGGTCATTCCACGTTTCGAAAGTTTAGAAGTACCGTGCGGCCGGCCGAACCACTTCATAAATATTTAATTTCGGCGATAACGTCGAAAAAATTATTGGTGGCAGGTTTAAAGGTCGCGAGTTTATTGTTTCGCCCACGGTTTTTTTATTTATTCATCGATCACTTGTTATGCAACGACAGAATAGATGTCTTAATTGTATATTGTTGAAAAGAGCGATTCAGAAACATCGCATTCCGGAGCTAAAACAAAATGCGTTTAAATCCCCGCCTCACAATCTATAAGTGAAAAATATAGATTCAAAGACGAAACCTTCGAATACGCAATAATTCCGCTGGTAAATTATAGTAAGCAACAATTTATGCAAGCTCCCTCAATACAGGCACTCTATAGATTACAGTGTTTATATGTATATATATAATAATTCGGTGAATTTGTTAAATATAATTGACAATGGATCTCACTGGAATAAAGATACAAAGTTTAGCTTCAGGTGAACTCAGGTGAAATGACGTTTTCGAAAACAAGACTCCTTATACAGGCAATCTAGGTCAAATAATATGCAAGAATCTTGAGAATTTGTTAAAAATCCATGATAGCTCTAGTAAACGAGTCCTCGCCTCAAATTGCAAATTTTAACAAGTAATAATTCTAGTCATTGTAAGCGGTACAATAAATTAAGTATATAAAATTGCGTACAATGTCTCGTCTCACAGTTTGTACAAACAAAAAAGCCATCAAATGCAAGATTACAACACAAGAACTTTTCCTTAAAGAATATGCAACAGCACTGTAAACATAGCCAGCGAATCTTGTTGAAATAAACATTTAAAGCCTCACCTCAGTTCAATGATACTAAATACAAAAAATGCATAAAGCATCGCCTCATGGTCCGCATGAGAATAACGAAGCTTTTAGAGACTAACTAAAGCACGCATTTACGTATACTTTTAGGTCATGAGCACTCTGCGGACCGACGACTTCCACTATCGCAACGCCACGAAGCCCGGCCAGAGTCGTGCGTATCTGAGAGCGTACACATATAATATAATGTGAACAAAGTCGTTTGCTGTCTCGACATTGCGTTAATTTCACAATTATTGAACACTCATATTCAATAATTTTTCAGTTTTTTTAAGTAAGTATAATCTCGCGTTCTGTACGAGCTTAATACCGCATCTACGACACTGATAAATTAAATCAGACGAGCGCGTCCTTTTACAATGAAAGCAGTGCAGCATACGCAGACTCCGTGTGATTCATAGACGATAGTGGAAGTCGTCGGTCCGCAGAGTGGTCATGAGACTCATCTTATCTTTTTGCGTTGATAATAAATGGAACAAATACATAATGCATTGCTTTAGAGTCTGCATGGGAATAATGAAAACTTGAAATATACAACGCAATAAGTCCTCGAATTTTCTGTAGGAGGGTAATAAAATAGTATGAAATACATGAAATAAGCCGCGTTTCTCCTCATTAGCAGAAATATCTTCAGAGTAGATTAAGTATACGTATCTATGTTTTACAATTTACATATAATGTGAATAAAAATTCTGAAAAAAGTGCTATGGAAACTAATACAACTACGAGTAGATGCTTAAAACTGATTCACGTAAACGTACAAGGAATTTTCTTTAAACTTAATTCTCTACAATTACTAGCTGATAGCGAATGTTTAGATTTTCTATGCATTAACGAATATTGGTACATTTCTGAAAGTTTACAACTGTTACTGTTCAAGGCTATAAAGTAGTATCTAATTTCTATCGCAACCAATTTAAATATTTGAATGTTGGAAATGTTATATCCATTTGTGCTTTAGGTATTCAGAAATGTTCGGAGATCTGCGCTATTAAATTTAGTGTGGTGAGGATACTGTAGGACTAGTATTAGTTTACCGATCACCAGATGGTTCTTTACAACTTTAGTTCAAGTACTCCAAAAGGTCAGTGTTAGCATAAGTCAAAGATTTATGTTGGTAATAAATCTTAGAGTATTCAATATAATATAATATAATATAATATAATATAATATAATATAATATAATTCTTGGCTTCCGGTTGGAACCGCGTGTCTCGGATTTCTTCACTGCCGACGTTTCGTTCTCCGTTGCAGAAGAACTTCTTCAGGGCTGCTGTTGGTGGTGATGCTGCTACTACTGCTGCTGTTGGTCTTGTTGCTGCTTCGCGTTAGTCGTCGAGTCTCAACGACTAACGCGAAGGGCTGCTGTTGGTGGTGATGCTGCTACTGCTGCTGCTGTTGGTCTTGCTGCTGCTTCGCGTTAGTCGTCGAGTCTCAACGACTAATGCGAAGAAGCAGCAAGACCAACAGCAGCAGCAGTAGCAGCATCACCACCAACAGCAGCCCTGAAGAAGTTCTTCTGCAACGGAGAACGAAACGTCGGCAGTGAAGAAATCCGAGACACGCGGTTCCAACCGGAAGCCAAGAATTCAACAATGGACGACGGCCGCGGAAGCCTTCAAGTTAAATTAATATAATATAATATATTATATTGAATACTCTAATATTATAATATATTAAATACTCTAAGTAATAGACACTTGTACAACTTCAGAGCAGAGAGAAAAAGTGTCATGGAGAGTGTGTAAATATCAGACACGCATGCGCTCTCAAGTTTGTTAACATAATCATTTTATTGTGAAAACAATTAGCAATAAAAACACAAAAAACCAAGATACAGTCCTGCTATATCGATTTGCATTCTCTGGCCCTACGAGCCGATTTACGCAAGATTAAGGAAGAAATCAAGGAAAATAAGGCATCAGCAGTTGACCAAGCAATTTGTCAACGTTAGCAACAGCAATCATTCAAGACATCCAACAGGACAGCTGGAGGGGAATTGCACACTAGTGAGTTCCTTCAATTATGCTATTTGTCCAATTGCAATTTCTATTTGTATCAAAGCAAAGTTTAATTCAATTTCATACGCATTACAATTTGTATGCACAAGACAGCCATACATGCAATTTTTTAATTACGCGATTACGTAACACTACTAGGCCATTTTGTCTTATTTTGTAATTTTTACATATAAAAAAATCCAAGAAGCAGCAACCATTCAGAATTTCGTGCGCAAGCGAGGTGCTATAAAGCACAAATTAATCAATTAATCAATTAAGTTCAGTTAAAACGATTATTCAACTACAAGATTGATCTCACAAATTTGCTTCATTACTTGAGGAATTTGAAGAAACGCAAAGAAACTTTGAGTACTTATGCAACGAAAATAATTTAGAAAAACAGTATTCAGAACGCAATGAATTTATTGAAAGATATTCTTCTTTACTCGCAGATGCAAAAGCAATTTTACAATCCGCTGATCAAATTTCAGATAATGAAAGCATCAAATCAAATGACTCAAAGCAAGTAGAGCATTCACAAAATATCAAACTTGCCAAATTTGATGGTAAATATAATAATTGGCTGGAGTTCAAAGACACGTTTGAATCACTAATACACAGTAATAATTCAATTGACAATTTACACAAATATCACTATTTGCGCGCTTCTTTGGAAGATGATGCTACTAAAGTAATTCAATTATTAGAATTTTCAACAGAAAATTATTTGATTACATGGAAATTAATAGATATAGCAATTCCATATTACTAATCAACAATCGTGTTAAATCTATTTTCGAAATGGAAACTCTTACAAAAGAATGTTCTTCAGGTCTGCGTAATCGAATGATTCTAATGGATACAGTTCTAAAACATTTACGCGCACTAGAAACATTAAAGCAACCCACTGAGCACTGGGGCACTAATAATATTTCTCGTATCATCAAATCTCGATAAATTTACTGTGCGAGAATGGAAAAAATACAAAACTGTTAATCAGTTTTCAAAACTTAGCGATTTAAACAACTTATTAAATGTTAGGGCGGATTTTTTGGAAACCGCAGAAATAAATAAATAAAAACTTTTTGATTCACAGCCAAAAAAATTTTTTATATTTTTTTATATATATAAATTTTATATATAAGAAACATTTTAGAAATGATCTATATTTCAAAAAATAAAAATAGTGTTAATCATAGGTCTGACTGTAATCAATTAAGTAATTATCGACAAATTATAAAACTGTGGGGCTGAGGTAATAAACTGATGATTTAGATATTATTAACATTTTAAACATGACAATTCAGTCCACGTACGCCAGCCAAACAGTGTATCACGTCGGAGACTCAATATTCTGTAAGTAAAATTTAAGGAATTGTTGTCTTTCAAATGTGATAATTTTTAGAATGAATCTGAAGATGACATAAACCCATGTCGAAAACGTTAATTCGCTAACAACAAAAAATATAAAAAAAATTTTTGGCTGTGAATCAAGAAGTTTTTATTTATTAAATTATCCAGCCAGGATCAACCTTCAAGAATAGTAGAAATTAATCATATTAATAAAATTACAACAGAACACAAGCATGTGCATAGTGGTATCAAACAGTTGTCACTAGTATCATCTAATTTAAAATGTAACCTTTGCAATGAAGGTCATTTAATCTATTACTGTGAAGACTTTTTGAAACTGAAAGTATCCAATAGATTAAAAAAGTTCAAAGAGCTGAAGCTTTGTAATAACTGTTCGCGTACCGGTCACGTAAACAAAGATTACAAATCTTGCTGTTGTAAAGCAAAGCATAATACTTTACTACATCAAGACAATATTAAACAGCCCAATTCTCAAGTCAGTCTGACAAGTCAAAGCCACACTTAATACACTTTACTTTCAACTGTTTCTGTTTTGATTTCGGATACATCAGATTAAAATTAGCAGAACACTTATTAAACATGTCAATTGTTGGAATTAATAGTGTTTCATCCAACATACAAAAGAAATGTGAAGTTGTTATATAATCTCTTAATTCCAATTTTTCCGCAAATCTCAGTTGTTTCATCATCCTAACCATTACAAATAATTTGCCAATATCAAAAATTCATATTGCCTCATGGAATATTCGAAAAGGCATTCAATTAGCAGATCCTCGATTTAATGAACCGGATCCAATTGACATGCTAATTGGTGCTGAACTTTTTTGGGATTTTCTTATTCAGCAAAGAATTCAGTTAGGCAACAACATGCCTATTCTTCAGAATACAAAATTTGGGTGGATAGTATCAGGCACCGTTAATGAACCCATTTTAAAGGTTCATTGTCATTTTTCAAAAAATCAAATCAATCTAGATTCTCAATTACAAAAATTCTGGGAAATAGAGGAAATATCAAATGAAACGTGTTTCTCGTCTGATGATTCTCAATGTGAAAAACACTTTTCAGAAACATTTTCAAGAAATGAGGAAGGACGTTTCAACGTTCGAATTCCGCTAAAACATTCCCTGTCAAATTTGGGAGAATCAAAAATATCAGCCATTAAGCGTTTACAACAACTAGAACGCAAATTTGATACAAACTTCGAACTACAACTTCAGTATTCTCAGTTTATGAATGAGTACATCGATTTAGGGCAAAATGTCCCCACAAAATTCAATTGATTTCAATAACATTTATTTTCCACCACATCATGGAGTCATTTGTCAGGAAAGTTTAACCACTAAGCTGAGTAGTCTTCGGTGATTGAGCGTTGTCTGATTCTGATTGGTCGGTTAACGACCTACAATACACAGGCCCACCTATCCAAAATGAAATCTTCTCTATACTTTTGCGGTTTAGGCAATATCCAATCGTAGTTTCGGCTGACATAGTCAAAATGTATAGACAAGTTTTAGTGCAGCTTGTTTTTCTCTAAGAAAATGGACTTCTAATAGTCAAAATGTTTTGCAAGAGTTTCAGAGTGAAAATGAACCTGTAAGCGTATTATCTTGGACAGAACGAATTTGCAAAAACCTGTGTGATGTGGTACAGTAAGTCGGATACGCTTGATTATAAAATAATGAAATGAGTGAATCTTTGTCAATTCTATCTGATGTAGCCAAGATATTCGATCCTTTAGATCAAGTAAGTCCTTGCACAATTTTCTCAAAAATTCTAATTCAGAAAGTTTGGTCTTTTAAATTAGGATGGGACGAAAGTGTTCCTGTTGAGTTGGAAAATTCATGGTTAAACCTCAGAAAGAATTTGTTTAAACTAAATTAGTTATAACCTCAAAGACATGTGATTTGTAAAAATCCAAAAAAAATTGAGCTCCATGGTTTTTGTGATGCCTCGCAAAATGCTTATGGTGTTTGTATTTACATTCGCAACATCAATGAACACAACAAATTATTTGTTAGACTTCTTTGTGCAAAAACTAAAGTTGCTCCTATCAAAATTTTAACTATTCCTCCATGTTTTCTTTGGTCAGATTCCCAAATTGTGTTGCATTGGATAAACACACGACCACGTTTGTTACAAATATTTGTAAAGAATCGTGTATGCAAAATTCAGCAATTGACTCAAAATACTGATTGGCATTACATTAATACAAAAGAAAATTCTGCAGACGCTGCTTCTTACCGATACTTGTACTTAACTTAATAGCATCAATTTTTTGTTATGATAGATATTTGACAATCACATCTAACTCTGTATATTAGAATTAATTTTATTTGTTATGTTAAATATTTGATAGTAACATCTAACTCTGTATGTTAGCATTAATTTTATTTTTATTAGTTCTTTGACGATCACATCTAACTCTGTATGTTGGAACGTGAATAAATAAATTCTAATTCTAATTCTGTCAGTAATTGAAAAACGTCGATTTCAGAGCGGAAACTTTACTTTTAAAAAATTCAATACTTGAAGGTACAACAAATTATAGTTACTAGCATCGGAAAGAAAAAGTTTCAAATAATTGGAATTAGAATCATTTTAGATTAGACAATATACAATGATTCCGGAAGTTTATAAAACGTAGGTAAAGGATCCCATTGGAATAATTGACTCATAGACTAGGTTAGAAAAATTAAGCTTTTAATCTAATATGAACACTTGCGATGTCTTTGCACGTAGAGAACAAAGACAAAAATGTATGGAGCATAACTTCATAGTCTGTCTATATGAGAACAATGAAGCTTTTCAATAGAAAACACTCTCGACGTAAGAAAATAACACTGAAAATTTGTTGCAGATAAGCAGGGAATTAACGTAAAGTAAGCTCATCCACGGTGATAGATATAGAAGTGTTCCGACACATTTAGGTATGGCAGGTGACAGTTAAGACTCAGTATGTGAGAGAGACGGCATAAAGTGGAGCGAGATTTCAATGAAAACGTTTGCAAGGTCGAAATCACTTTTCACTTAGATTTAAGCAACAATTTTACTCACACGGACGTCATTGATCTCAGGTCGGTATACCTGTTTTATTGTCTAGCGTAGCCTCGTCTTTTTGTAGCAAAGAAATCTAATCTTCAAATACAAGACTCCCAATATGGTCAATTTAGAGAGAAAAATATATAAAAATTTTACAAAGCCTCGCCTCATAGTCCGTAGATGAAAATGGCAGTTTTTAAATACGAGGGCGTATTTTTATGTTACAAACACGTATCGTTTTAACGACTCTTTATTTTTATACTAACCCTCTCCTACACGTACACATTTATTTTTTTTCCAACTGTCCTATACCGTTAGAACAAATTCTTCTGACTTCTGAACTATCTTTAAGTGCAAAATGCAAAACACTTTCCTCTGAGATGCTCTTCGAAGTTTTCGAATAATAAGAAGTCTGACGGAGCTGGGTCAGAATTACTTTAAGTCCACAGCAATTGATTATCTGCTAGACTTTGTTTGCCTTATGAACCCGGCAATTGTTATCAACAAGTGTTCTTGCGAATACGAATGCGGAAGTTTATCATCCAGAGCAGATTTAATATTTTCAATTATGTTTCTATAGGCCCCTCTATTTATGTTAGACCTCTTCGGCATATACTCAATAAGCAAGACTTCTTCTCCATCCAAAAAAACTGTTGCCATCAGCTTTTTTCCAGAAAATTGTGTTTTAACTTTTTTCTTGTGACGGAGGGCCTTTATGAACACACTGTATGTTTAGTAGAAGGGTTCTAGTGATATACTCAAGTTAGTGTCATCTCCGGTGATAATTCGAGGAAGAAAGTTTCTGTTTCTTTCCCAAGCAGCCAAACTTTATGGGGAAATTTATTTTCTGCCCAGTTTTTGCTCATGTGTAACTAATCAGGGAACTTATCGTGCAGATCCTTTCTTCATATAAATCGTCGTGCAAAATTTTAAGGATACTTGTTTCAAATATACAGACTTCAATAACGGAGACCTTTCTATGCCGATCTTGCAGTAGCAAATTTTCGACTTTTCGCACCATCTATTTTTTCCACCGGTCATCTGGACTTTGGGTCATTGTTAATTGATTCTCTATCCCATCGAAAAAATTTAAACTAAAATTTAACTTGAAAATAAGATTGTGCATCTTTCCCATACATAGCAATCAATCTTTTATGATAATTTTGGCGTCATTGGCATTACCTTCTTTTGTCGGAAATTTTATGACTGCCATGTCCCACCTTAATTTAACTCATTATATTAACAAATAAAACTTCCCAAATCTGTATAAACCGCACAAATTAAACTCAACTTACCACATATACTTCTAAATGTCACAGCTGGTTTTTAATAATTGGTTTGATATCGTTCTTTTGTTTCATTGTTAAGTAGACAACAAAATACGCCTTCGTAACATACATAGGGGCGTCCAATAAGTTCATAATATATTTTAAATTTTTTTTATTTACTCAACTTTATTATATTGTGACGAACGAATTGCGACGTGTGATGCACTCAGCGACGCGTCATGCATTACTCACGATTCGCCGACGTTCTATCGCCGAGAATAGAATAGAATAGAATAGAATAGCGTAGAATAGTTCTGGAAAGCCTCCCCGGGATATAAATGTACGCGTACGAGGACGGTGGGGGCAGTCTTAGTCAGTTCAACGTAGAGTTACTTACTGTGTAATTGCTCGGCTTGTAAAAATAAATTAGTCTTAGTCCGTTATAAATAAATTAGTCTTAGTCCGTTATAAATAAATTAGTGTTAAGTGTTGTGTAAATAAATTAGTTATTAGTTTCATCAAGTGTTTCATTTAAAAACAAATCAAAATAAATCTAAAAACATTACAATATGCTAGTAGCAAGCGACCAAGCCTACTTTATCGTAGAAGGCTAAGAAACAAAATCATTATAAAAAATACTTACGTCCAGTTATACAGTGCCAGTTTGAAACTTAAACCCATAACAACGACGATGATGATTATTATTTCAACAATTTGTCATAAAGTTAAGCTGGAATTGTGCGTGTCTTAGAATCCCTTCTGAACGAATTATTTGAAAAACGTGTAATACACTTTCGTCAAGCGCAAGCTTAAGTTTGATAATTAGTAATACGTAATGAATTATTTTAAGATAAGTATGGCGTTAGAGGTTGGATTAATTAGAAAATAATGTATCTAAGATACTTACCTGTCATTAGAGATAGGGTGTTCAATTTTAGTTCGAATTTTAGTTTGATTTCCATGAAATGTAATCATATCTAAGATAGTGACGCTAATTGTCGAAACGTGAAGTTTAGTTACCAACTCAAATGTAGTATGTAACTAGATCACAACGTAGATGTTCCGATAATCCAACCATGACAACAAAAAAACAAACAGATCGAAGTCCTATAAAAGGCGAGCGTTCCGCGATTTACGGATTCATTCCTCGACCTCTGCAAGTAACACTTCGCTAAAAACAAAAAAATAAGAAAATTTTTATTAAGAGTTATTAAAATATAACGAGGTCTTTTCATTAATAAGAACCAAAGAACTTTCACTGGATCCTGAATATCTTCTATCCTTTTTCCTTCACCACCAACATGGAGGACGCTTCCAGGTAGGGCTTACGTGACAATACAAACAAAATTTTTATGTATATATATAAACACCGGACAACGGGAGGTATTGTCGAAGGGCGCCTCTCCTTGTGAAAGAGTTGAGGCACAATTCAGAGCCCGCTCTAGTGTTCACGTCGCCCCGGACAAAAAGAAAAATTGCCGCCCCTTAAACATATGTACTTTTTTAAAAGTATATAGGTAACTGTAATTTTAAATAAAAATCAAATGCTTTTTATGCAAACATACGAAATATAAATGGCAATGCCAAAGAAAAAATCGACAAGTATATATTTCGGATTAATTAGGTATTTAGCTAAAATGCCGCCCTTTAGATTTGCCGCCCCGGACAAATGTCCGGGTTGTCCGCCCCTAGAGCGGGCGCTGGGCATATCAGTGATCGGCAGTACAGAGCGTCCCCCTTTTGACAAGTATACATCTGGTAGGGCAAGAGACCCACCGAACCTTGTGAAAGGCGAGGTGATTTAGCCGACTTGTTCTAACAGGTGTACAGTCTGGACGGACAGTAACCTGTATCGTCGAAGGGCGCCTCTATCTTGTGAAAGAATTGAGGCACATGCGTGATCGGCGGTACTGAGCGTCTCTCTTTGACAAAGTATACATCTGATAGGGCAAGAGGACCACCGAACCTTGTGAAAGGCGAGGTGATTTGGCCAACTTGTGCTAACAGGTGTACAGTTTGGACAGACAACAACCTTTATGATAAATCATTTTCTTCATTTCTTTTTCTTACACGCACTGACGCATGCACATTTGACACTGACACCTCCCCCCTCATTTTTCCGAGTTCGTCAGTGTATGTGTCCGTCGTGGGGCCATAATACGAAACGTGGGTAATTCCGAGCGACCCAAGAAACCCCTGAGAGAAAGACAAAAAGAAAGTAGTACATGTACCCACATACATAAAAACAGTAATTGACAAAAACGAGAAAAAGGGGGTCAACGGACACCTATAAAAAAAGCACATCACAATATATTAACCCTAACGTGGGTGAACATAACAATACATTAAAGATCAATATTGCTGAGTTTTGGAAAGTATCTACTTTCCAAGGTATATTTAAAAAATACTCGTTGTAGGGGATGTTATCACTCATAGGTTGTCAAAAATAAAGTTTGCTGCACGTTTATGTATAAAAAGTGACTAGAGTAGTGATCGCAGAAGATAAATAAGAAATTCAAAGAAATGGCAAAAATTCAGTATAATTTTAACCGCATAATTGCTTTCATCAGCGTTTTCTTAGCCATTACCGAATCTTTGGAGAATTATTTGTTGTTGTACAACAAAGGCACCGTTTTCTAATAATAATTTTAATAAAATTCTAAAACAAACACTATATTTATTCATCGTGGAAATATAAGGAAAAAAATCAAACCTTCTTAATTCATTTCTCCTAAGGGAAATATGTTTGTATTTATATATGTAGATCGGAACATAACTTAGCAACAAAGCCAGTTGATTTGATAAAGTACCGACATGAAGCGCCGAAGGCACCTTTCACGATTTTTTATCCAATAGAGGGCGCACATGTTTTTGCTTTAAAAATTTTGTGAACGACACAGATAAGTATAGTTTATTTTTTATCTCGTATTTTCATTAGAAAATCTTTGATCGTTGTAGTGTCTTATGCGTGGTGACGTCATCGTGTCGGCACTTTATCAATTTATTGGTTTTGCTAATAGCGTTTTTCCAAAAAACTGTAATTTTCTTTTTAAATTTTTTTCTGAAGTTATTATTGTACACAACAAAATTAATACATTCTCTCGGCACTTTTTTAAGGCATTGTATCAATTACGACGATATCATTACTTAAAATGTTTCGTCTCGTTCTCAGCAACATCACTTTCATTTTTTTATGGTCGCCACTTTGCTTTTTAATACCATTAAATAGATCTATCTTTTCTGATGGTTTTCCATATATCACATATCCAGATTTAATAGAGCAAAGAAAGATATGGTACGCTCTAAAGACAAAATAATAGTAGCGAACATTTTTATGGAGGCTTTCGAACAACAAGCCCTTACTTCTTTCCCTCTCAAACCCAAATGTTGGTTCAGATATGTTGATGATATTTTTGCAATTTGGCCACATGGTAAGGAATCCTTGGACAACTTCTTTGAACACCTTAATTCCTAACATCCGGACATTCGTTTCACTTTGGAATACGAAAAGGACGGCCACTTACCTTTCCTTGATATCCTAGTAAGTCGCCTCCCGGACGGTAGATTAGGACATTCTGTGTATCGCAAACCAACTCATACTGATCGCTATCTGAACGCACATTCCCACCATCATCCTTCTCAAAAACAATCGGTCATCAACTCACTAGTTGATCGTGCCTTTACCCTATCAGAGTCCTCTTCACTCCAAACTGAACTAAACCATATAACAAAAGTCCTTCTCAACAACAATTATAACAAACACGACATCCAAAGATCCATTGCTCGTCATCGAACCCCCATTCCACCACGCCCTGAACCTGATGCACCGCCAGTTGCTACGGCTTACCTACCTTACATCCACACCATAACGGACCGAATAGGCAAAATCCTCAAACGACAAAACATCAAATCCATTTATTTACCCATGACAAAACTCTCAAACTACCTACCCTCCACGAAAGACCACATTCCCTTACAATCCGAAGGAGTATATCGTATTCCGTGTTCCTGTGGGCGTGTATACATCGGTGAAACTAAACGATCTGTCAGTACTCGTGTTTCTGAACATGAACGCTGCACCAGACTACTACAAACAACTGGTTCCGCCTTAGCTGAACATAAACTAGAAACCGGCCACCAAATCCAGTTTTCAGAAACAAAACTCCTAGCTCGCTCATCTCTTTTCTTTAACCGTAAAATCCGTGAATCCATAGAAATTTTCAAACACCCCAACAATCTAAACCGTGACAATGGCTTCTACCTTCACAATACTTGGAAACATCTCATTAACGATCCGTCACGCACCGATATACCGTTCCGCCCCGCCCACCGTTCCACCCCGCTGCTCCCACCGGCTCCTATAAATACCACGACAACGGACTTACCTACTCAGTCTCAACGACTAACGCGAAGCAGCAACAAGACCAACAGCAGCAGCATCACCACCAGCAGCAGCCCTGAGGAAGTTCTTCTGCAACGAACGTCGGCAGTAGAGAAATCCGAGACACGCGGTTCCAACCGGAAGCCAAGAATTCAACAATGGACGACGGCCGCGGAAGCCTTCAAGTTAAATTACAAAATAAAGAAGTTTTGACTTACCTTCGGAATTGTATTTTATATATTATAAAACTACATTTTAGTAAAATTGTTAGATATAAAAATGAATATTGTAAATTCGAGAAAGACGTAAATTTTTAAAAATTATTGTGCTAACAACAATTGAATAACGAGTGAACTTTACTTTCAACAATATGCAGAAAGACGATGACAGTTTTTATTATTAAAGCAAGAAATCTCTCATTCTTTCTTGTAAATTTAAAAATTTATTCTCGTAACAATAACAATTCAATAATTGCGAACGAATTTTACTTCCATCGACATCCAAAAAGACGCCAATCCCACAAAACAGTTTTAATAAATTAGAATAGAAGAAACATTGCAATTTATGGGTTTTTTCATAAAACTCAGAAGACGTATAGAGATCGCCTTAATGATGATGAGAATGAAGAAGTATAATAGTAATAATATACAAATACTATACAAAAGAAGTTATTTCTGGTACAGTAACGTCAATAATACATGGGTACATAGGCTATACTAAAATAATTAAGTGTGTGTATATTTCACAAATTCTTCTATGTCTTTCAAGAGATTCTTTATTTTTGTCTTGAACAGAGGTGCAGGTACATTTCTCCAATTTGAAGGAATTTTATTAAAAAGCTTCAGATGGAAGTAAATAGCGTCGCCTCTTGTAGCCAATGTTTGCTTCCATTAGTTGTAGTAATATGTATATGCAGAGAAGGGTTAGTATTTTAAATGTTTAAAGTGGGGACGACAATTATCTGCATGATTTTTTTCTGCAGAATAAAAATGTCTTTGGCATGAGTTGATTTTCCCCAGATTTGTAGGCCGTAGATCATCCTTGAGTGGAACATGGCGTAATAGGTAGTAATAACGGCTTCAATATTTATAATTTGCTTTATACGCCTTATTGCATAAATAACTTATGATAATTTGACTGAGAGTAGTGTCATGTATTCTTTCCAGATCCAGTCTTTTGCCTTGTCTTGTCTTTTGTAAAGTTTATTATAACTGTTTTTTGAGGGTTTGAGGTTTATCTTGGAACCAGTCATCCTTGAATGCAGTGTCGATTTTTTGTTTCAATACTCCTTTGTTTTTGTCGCTAACGAGTAGCATCTTTTCATCCGCATAAAATATGGTGCAGCCCGAAACATTCAGTGGAAGATCATGTGGAGATCGCGACGAAAAGAGCACCTAGAAGTGAATCTTGAGCGGCTCCAGTCGGGTTAATGCAGAAGGAGGATTTCTCATTTTGATAGTCAACTAATTGTTCTCTGTTATGAAAATAAGATGAGATAAGTTTTAATGTACTGCCTCGAATACCATAATTGTTCATTTTGTTTAAAAGGATGTCATGTTGTATAGAGTCGAAAGCTTTCGTAAGATCGCTAAAGATTGCCTTGCATATTTCGTGATTTTCATGAGTTTCATACGCAAAGTTAGTTATCGTCATAGCAGCGGTTGATAGCCCACTTAATTGTTTTCTTGCAAGTACCGTGGTGAAATATAAAAGATTTTGAACTACAGTTTATTAAACATCATTTATAAAATGAGAATGTTAAATTAAAGGAAAAAATAAATAACCCGTTTTTTGTTTTGTGATTCTATATTATTTTATTTTCTTTTTCTCACAACATACACGATGTAGTTCTTGTTTTCCTCGTAAATACCATGGTGGAATATAAGCCATAGTTCTTGAACACTTCATTTATAAAATCAGACGTCCTTTATTTTGTGTATTTTATATTCTTTCGTGTTTTTCTTACAGATACAGCAGTGTAGTAAAACACATCCTTTTACTTTTCTCGCAAATACCGTGGTGGAATGAAAACGATTTAAAATATCAGTTTCCCCGATTACTTCATTGATAGGTATCTTTTGTTTTGTAAATTTCATATTTTTATCCTTTTCTTTTCTTACACAAAACGTGATCCAACGCGTGCTCTTCGAAATTATGTAAATCTAAACTGAGAAACGTCAATTCCGCCACGGTTTCTTTTTAAAAAATTTTCGAGTGCATTCTGAAACATCCCGGAAACGAAACAAAAAATCATCGATTGTAATTAAATTAAGGTCCGTGCCTAGGACGTCCGTCGCACGAAAATCCCGCGTGCGTTTACACATACCTGGTGCGAGATGCGCCTCCACGGTGGGGGGATTACTGAAGTGTGCGGACGCTTGAAGATGTGCGCGCGTATAAAAGTCATGTCAAGCCATCCGGACATCCCAGTGTGCCGTGTTCTGTGTATAGTATTTATTTATTTAGTGTGCTGGGAGTACCTGTAAGTACCTTGTTTGTCTGATGATTAGCATACGAACGCGTAATCGCCTCGAAATATTCGAAGACGATGAGGTCCTCTCGAAACAAGTGAACGTGAAGAAAACTCCCTCTTTTTTTCGCAACAAATGAAATGAAGAAACATTTCCGATACTATTTGTGACTGGTGGCTGCAAGAACCGCGTTTTGTTCTTTCTCATCTTTTCCTTAATATCAAAGCAGAATTAAAGTGCCGTGATGCGCCTTTACACATATGAATAGGAGTGATGAGAATTTGTCAAAACTTTTGGCCGAATTAGAAATGAATAAAATGTGAATGGAGCTTGTTATCATCAATGGGGATTGGTTTTAGTTGTGAAATTTATAGTTCGTGCTGTTATAGTCGCATTTAGTTTGCGGTCACATTTTTGGGAAGGAAGGTGGGGGGGGACTAATTCTTTTCCCAATTTTAACCAATCGTATTTCAAAAAAAAATGCTCTTATTAAAATACACTTCTACTAAAAAAAAATCCAAATTGCGTTTCGATTCTGAAAAGAATTCTTAGAGAACTCAAAAAGAAAGAAAATAATTTTTAACCAAAACGAGAAATAAAAGACGATCGACAAATGGCAGTTGTTTGATTTTTTGAGAAAGAAAGCGCTTCAATAACCATTTATAAAAAGAATATATATTTCTAATGAAATGACTTAACTTTGTCCTTCTCCTCCGCCTTTCTTATATTATTGTCTGAAGTTGCATTTCCAATTTCAAAATATTTATTACAAAGTCAAAAACAAAAAAAAAACTAATGAAAAGGAAGAAGAAAAGGCGCTTAATTGATCGATTGCTTTTGTTTTGTGTTTTCTTCGATGTGACATTGTTGTAATTTAAATGTCATAGTCATTAAATTTTGTAAAACTTGAGTTTCAATTCTGTAAAGAAATTTTTCTTACACCGTCAAAAGCGAAAGAAAAATCTGACTAAAAACTGAAAAAGAAAAAACAAAGGGTAATCAACAGGCAAGATTAAAACCTATTTGCAACCAAAATTTTTATTTATTATTATTAATGTTTAAGTTCTTTTCGTAAAAGGAAATTTTAGAAATTGTGTTTCTAGTTTCTATTCGAAGTCGAAATTTTCTAATGAGGCCAAAAATCAAAGCAGGAAACTTTTCGAACGAAACACAAAAAAGAAAACAAAAAATGAAAAAAAAAAATTCAAGGAAACATTCGAAAAATCGGCTTAAAAAACTCAACTTTATAGTTAAACAGGAATTAGTCTGAAAATGAAACAAAAGATGGAGGATCTTAATTATTTTAGAGAACTCTCGGATGGGCAGGAGAGTGACGTAGTAACAGAAAACAAATGAAACTTAAAACAAACAAAAAGGCAGCAAAAATTTAAAAAATAAACAACAAAGGAGAAAAAAAACAAAAAACAAGCAATTATTAATTTGCTTTTCAATATTTTGTTTAATTATTTATAAAAAATATTGTTGTTTAAGTCCTTTTCTTAAAATGAAATTTTAGAAATTGCACCTCTATTCGAAATTGAAATCGAAAAGGAGAAAGAATATGTCACGAAATGAAACAAAAGGAAACAAAAGATGATAAAAGCAGCTGAGATTTTAAATAAACTGACGTTCAAATAAAACATTAGAAAATGAATCAAGTTATGACTTAAAAAACTATGGTTATACAAAAATTATAAGAAAAATGAAACAAAAGGCGAAGAACGATCTCTTGTTATCGCGGAAGGGCAGGAGAGTTATGTAGGAAAAGAAAATAAATGAAATTTAAAACAGACAAAAAACAAAAAATATATAACACAAATGACAATAGAAAATAAAAAAAGAATCACCAGCGGAATTCAAACAAAATTGATATTGTTCTTCAGAGACTGAGATAAACTAGAAGAAAACTGACCTATTTCAGCCTAGAAAACAGAAAACAATGGAAAAAGAAGAACTGATGTACTCCAGACAAAAGAAAAACAGAAAACAATCGAAAAAAGACGTTTCAAAGGATGATTTTCATTTACAATTTTATATTAAACTGCTATCATTCCGAAAAACACAACGCTCCACACATGAAACAAAAGACAATTGTTGAAATGAAACATGAGCCAGCGGTACTCAAACTAAAAATTTTTCGGAAACATAAAAAAACATAACCCTGAAGTGGACACAAGTCTGAGATTAATTAACTTATTATACAAAAAACAAAAAACAAAAAACAATCGCACATACAAATTCGAAATAATTGAAACCGTTTTCCCGTTCAGACTGTGCTGACTGCGGAAGAACAAAAAAATGAATACAAAAGACAATCGAAAGTAACTACTTAAATATTTCTTCAAATAACATTTTGTCTGATATCGAAGGAAATTTTTAAATTGATCTAACCTGGAACAGAAACAAGAAACCACTGAAAAAAACCAAGGATGATTACGGTTGAAATCGAACTCCTGTTTGTAGAACGGAATATATAAAAAATCTTAAGGAAAACAAAAGATAACTAAAGCACAAAAAAGAGCGATTCTCAAACAAAAACTTTTTTGTCTTGAGATTTTATGTTATTTTACTATTGTCAAATAAAGTTTTATTTTTAGTTTCTAAATAAATTATAATCATCCTGTATATTTGATATCGAATTAGGAGGTTTGTGTGTATGTACACCCACGGGCAAAATTAACGTCCACGGTGTTGCGCTTTGAATGTCAACTTAGCGCTTGCACTTCGTACGACAGCGGACAAATGCCAAAGCAATTTGAACGCACACGTAAACCGACTGCATTTGCATAACTTGAAGCTCGATGCAAATTTATTGCGGTGCGCCGATAAAAGGTTAAGGCAAGAAGATCCTTGTGTCAACAGCAGGTGGATGTCCTAGATAACCCCGGCAATTAAAACCGAGGAATTCGCCTAAGTTCGAACAAACGGCCGCGTTACGCAACTGTTTATTGATGCTGATGCTGTTGCTGCTGCTGCGCCTGTGGTTACGTAACGCCGACGACATTCGCGCCGCACAACAAATCTCCTCTTCGCGCGTATCATCTTCATTTCTCCGCTTGCGCAACGCTTTCGTTTTCATTCGATCGACCTAACCTACATCCTACACGACCTCGGAATGTTACGAAATCTACAGGGTGATCGGAATTTCCCGAAAACTCATCGGTTACTGAAGCAATCACATCAAGAGAAAATAAAATGCGTAGTCGAATCGGAGATTTCGATGCCGGGTCAACACGAAACCTCTAATTACCCAGGCGACAAATCCGATCGATTTAGGTACCAGGAAATGATGATTTCGTAAACAATTGATGATCACGTAATTAATCACTAGTTCTCTAGCTCGTTTTTGTTCTTTCTTAGAGGTGATTGATTGCAAGCACGCGTGGGATTCGCGCGGTAAAAAAAAGCGAAGAAAGAAAAAAGGGAACGTAAATAACTCGAAATTGTGTCACTGGCGCGCGAAGACGAGAATGCCATCGTGTGTCATCATGCAAATTCGATAACCTCGAAGTCGCCGACGTAACGGCGCAAAAATCTTGAGGTTGCGATCGGCGTGTGTGTAAAACGGCGGCCAAAATTAACTAACCGCGTGTTGCGACAAAGGACGGCCGTTTTTATTGCAGGATTTTCCGAGAATTTAGAAACGTTTAGAAACTTGCAGGATTTCGTTCCGAACACGTATCATTCATTCAGTTCTTCTTGGCTTAAGTCGGGAAAACTGAAACGGCCAATAAAATTTGAGGATGAAAATTGTCGCATGTAATACGAAACAAAAGAAAGTACAAAACAATAGACGATCAGATTTCCTTCTGTGGAAGAAATAAAATATAATTATATAGTCCGTCTAGAAAGTACCTCTCCGGAAAAAATAACACTGCAACTACTTTTTGAATTTATGACCGAAACAATTACAATAGAGGAAGTAAAGCAATTCTAGTAATTTGTTTATTTACTTTATGTTTAATCCTGTGTATTATATTAAACGTTCAGAGAAACTGAAATCAAATCAACTGCATCCTGAGTAGACTTGGTGTCTCGTGCGTATAAAACTGATGCTATTATCTTATATTTTTTCATATTTTTTGGTAGAAACAATTTTACAAATCCTTTTTCTATAATTATGAACCTCTTTGTTGAAAATGTGGCCCTTCAGCTTTCTCTTTTCTTAAATTTGACACAATTACTAATTTATTTTTCTATTTGTTTAAAGTTGTCAACATTCAAATCGGTGATCGCTTTTTTTGTTGGATTCTTTCAAAAATATGATTATTATACAGGCTGATCCAACAAAAACTAAACAGACTGAATATCTCCCAAAAAATTTTTTGTTTGAAAAAACGCAAAAATAGGTCGATTTATAATCCAAGGGGGGTATTTTTCTATCCTATACCCAACTGTCATACATTATCCCCCTCCTTTCCAACTTTGTAATCAATAGAATTTAAATAGGGAATGTACTATTAGTAGCATATCATTGAAAAGATAATTTTATAGAAAATTCAGTAATGTGAATATGAATACCCCAAAATTTGATTTTAGCGCCCTCTTCCGAGAAAAAATATCGTTATATAATCCAAAGTGTGACATCTCATATGAAAGCTAATTTTAATAGTAATTCAATGTGCGAATTGACATCACGTAAAGATATTGAAAACGGTTCGTAACCTAGAAATTTGATATTTTATTTATAACTTTTTAAGTTAGTTTTCAATATCTTTACAATTCGCGCATTGAATTACTTTTAATATTTGCTTTCATATGAGATGCCATACTTTGGATTATGTAACAATATTTCTCTCGAAAGAGGGCACTAATATCTCATTTTCGGATTTCATATTCACATTACTGAATTCTCTATAAAATTATCTTTTCAATGATATACCACTCATAGTACATTCCCTATTTAAATTCCGTTGGTTAGAGAGCTATGGAGGGGGATGAGTATGAGAGTTGGGTATAGGATAAAAAAGTGTTGCCTTTGGATTATAAATAGACCTGCTTTTGCGTTTTTCCAAACAAATTTTTTTTTGGAAGATATTCAGCCTTTGCGTTTTCGTTGGGCCACCTTGTATATATATTGATACAAATTTCAAAATTCCAGATATTTTTTAGACGGACTAGAGCACAAAATAAAAAGCAATATAAAACAAGACACAGTACAAGGCAAAAGGTAAGCAAAGAACTTTTTGGGAAGAGAAACAAAATGATTACAGTACAAAAGGCAACAAAGAAGAAGAAATCAGAAAATCTTCTAAACCAGAAGCTAGCAGATAATCGAAGAAATAAATACGATGTTATAATACAATTCAAAAAATAATATAAAATAGAATGTAATGTAAAACAAAAGGCAATTCAGAGCAGAAGATGATGTAAATAAAATGCCATACAAAACAAAAAACTATCGGTGAAGGCAATCAAGAAAACGAATCAATACAATTTTAAGGACAGAAAGCGATCTTCCAAAACAGAAGACAGTATAAAACGAAAGACAATAAAATAATATTTTGGCACAAAATACAATAAAAGAAACACGCTGGAGGAGACCAAATATTTACAAAAGGGAACAAAGAACACGAAATCAGGAAATCTTTTGAAACAGAAGCAATATAAAATAAAAGATGATCGGTGAGGACGGTTAAGAAAGCGAAATATAACCGTTACGATACAATCCAAATAATTAAAAACAATCTTCTGAAACTGAAGTCATTATTAAAACGAAAAACCATACAACACAAAAGACAATTAAATAATTTTTGGGGCAAAATACAAAAAAAGAACAGTCGAAGAAATAAAGTACTGCGATACAAACAGAGACAAAGAAGATTAAATCAGGAAATTTTGTAAAATAGGAGCTAAAAGGCAATCGAACAAACAAAAACAATCATTATAGTACAAAAAATAAAATAAAAGCAGTATGAAGCAAGAGCATTGCGAAACAAAAAACAATTCGAAGCAGTAGGTAAGGCAAACAAAAAGCAATTCTAAACAAAAGATGAGCGATGAGGGCAGTCATGAAAGTGACACACAATCGTATAATACACTCTGAAGGATAAAAGACAATATTCTAAAAGAGAAGAAACATTTGAAACAATTTAAAAGACAACATTAAAAAATGTGATCGGCAGTGAGGGAAATAAAATACAATCATTACAATATAAGAATTAAAAAAAAAAAAACAATATAAAACTAAAGACAACGCAAAACAAAGGCAACTAGTCAACTTTTAAGTTAGGAGGAATTCAGTAAAACGAAATACAATCGTTGCAATACAAAACAAAAGACATTTACATAATTTTCTAAGACAGAAGGCAAAAGAAATTAAGACAATTTTGACAGGGAAACAGACGTAATCTACAATTTAAAAGTCAATAAATCAAGAGGCAATCAGGCAAACGTCTAATAAAAAAATACAAGAGAGTCAAGGAAACAAGCTATAATCGTTGTATATAAAAGCAGCCTCAGTGTCAAACAAAAAATAAATAAGACATAAAGGCCAGTGCAATTAAGCTACAGACAGAAGACAGTCAAAAGCAATCAGGCAATCCTGTAAGAAAGAAATAAACGACGATCAAGAAAATAAAATATAAAGCAAAATATAAGCTAATCATTAATCATGCAACAAAAGGCAATCAAGAGAACAAATTATAACGTCAACAGTTAGAATGTAATAGAAAAACTACACAAAATAAAAGAAAATCAGGCAATTTTTCAAGACAAAAGAAAAAAGGTAGTTGAATGAACAAAAAATACTTACAATAATAATAATTATTATTGCAATACAATAATTTATAAATGATTAAGCAAAATACTCTCCTTTTTGAGGTAGAATGTAAAAAACTACTGCAGATGCAAAATACGAGATAAAACAAAAAAAAACAGTACAAAACCTGAGTAAAAACGTTCACGTTCAAACGCACTTAACTTCAAAACAAATGAAAACGTAATATGTAAACAAAATACTATCGAAGAAGTCAATTGCAAGTAAATAAGATTGCTAACGCTGAAAAATGAATCCTTTTCACAAATTCAAAATGCTGTTAAAATCGTTTTCCATTTTTGGAAAACAAAACGAATACAAAATACAATAGAAAGATACAAAAGAAAGTGGAAAGTACGAAAGAACATGACTTCAAAGACGTAACTATTCTTGAGGCGGGAAACTGAAGACAATTGAAAGAACAAAATTTATTCTAGAATAAAAAGAATAGAATAGAATAGAACGATCACATGCAATATATTGTAAAGGCAGTAAAGAACAACTCCAGATTTATTTAAAAAATAGAAGACAAAAGACAACCGAAAGTACAACAGAGATCTTAAAAGCCTCCACTTCCTCCTATTAATTAATTATTACAGTGTTGCTTTTTTAATTTGGGTTCCGAGCACTGATAACACCGGATCTGATTTTTAATACAAAAGAACAATTCAGAAATTAAACTAATACAAATCAACAAGTTCTGTTCGAACTCCGAGCCAGTCAGTGGCATAGACTAATTTTCTCACTCTTACGCAAGAAATCATTAGGGACCTCTATTTTTTAAATATTTTTTTAATTGAAACTTGATTTTACTATATATATGTATGTTAGCTACATCTGGACCGACTCGCTTACATTACGAGTTTCATACTCGAAGATATCTCGACGGTGTTAGCCACTAACATGAAACGTAAACACGTCGGAACTTAACACGTTCGTCCGCTAAATAACTCCGAAATTAGCGGCGGCAAATCCGGGTGGCAAAAAAAAAAGATTCGCCATCTCCACTATAAACGCCTGTCTGTTCTTCAAAGTTCATTGTCGATTTCCTTGACTGCAGCAAATCGCGTGGAAAAGGATCTTCGTTGACCTTTAGCCCGCGTTAGCGCGTACAATTACGGAATCGTGCAATAAAATTTTCGGATTTTTCTAAATCTGTGTGTGTAATATGCAAAATATTCGCCATTAACATGCGAGAAACAGGATGTGCGGAACGCTATTTTTGAACGCGAGGATGAATGGACGGGTCGAGAAAAACTTGTCTGTTTACTGGTGAGAAGCCGCGTAGGAGACGACGAATACCTTGAAATAAATACGTACGACTCGCAATTGTTTGTGTAATCGCTTAGGGTGTAAACAGGATTTCGAATTCTGGAAAATGTAACGTGGGTTGACCTAAAACGATCTGAAGTATTTTAGACTTCTCACTTTTTTCAAAGGAAAGATTAGTGAAAGATTGATCCACAATAAACATACTTCTGTATTCCTCAGTTGAGAACGATCCTAATATAGGTAATAATATAGGTAACAAATACTTTAAAGTTTTCAATTACTTTTCTGTCATAAGAAATCGCAAAAAAAACTGTTTTTCATGGAAGGTTAAAGAGAAGAACTGAATCGTGAAAGCTCCATTGCTCCATCTCTTACCGTTGCGTTCTCGGCGTTCTCGTAATGGTGAAAATTCTGTAATTTTTTTATCGTTGAGAATCGTTCGAAAACTTACAGTTCTCGAGATGTTGCGTTCTCGTCTATGATGCTGACAGTTCTTGATCGATTAGAAAGTTTTTTCACACAATTCTGTTCTATGATTTAAAAAACAAATTTAATGATACATTGCTAACAAACTGAGGATTGATAAGGTACAACTTTTTTATACTCACTAAAGAAAAGACAGCAGGTCCATATTGTTTCTGTAAGTCAATTTGTTGGTCAATAAAATAATTTTTTTTTGCAAACTAATCATAAGGAAATTCATCTTTATGAAAACTCTACAAGGTGAATTGATTGGTGAAAATTCCCTAAAAAACTTTCTGTCGCTGACGAGTCTTTCTTACAGAAAGTCCATCAGACGAATTGAATGATAAAATCCTCTTCGCTCTATTTCTTACCGTTCTCGAGATATTGCCTTCTCGCCTACGACTGACGCTGACATTTCTTGATCGATTAGGAAGTTTTTCACACAATTCTGTTCAACTATTTAAAAACAAGTTTAACGATACACTGCTAACTGATGATCTCTTTCATAATCTCAAAAAAAATGGTATGTCAGTGATATATTGCTTCTGAAAGATAATTGATTGTATTCTGTATTCTGTATTCTTGTATACAAATGTCACCATCCTTTGATCGATTGAGGAAGTTTTTTTAGACATTTTTTAATGGAAATTCAACTATATATCAGTTTGATCGAGCTGTGTAAAAAGAAAGAATGCTATAAAAGTAATAACAGCGGAATGCAGATTTCTTTTTATTAGCCAAGAACACGCGTGCTAAAAACATGAACAAACAATTTCCATTTCGTTCTCAGCGGTCGAAAGTGATTATCACCGGGCCTAATGCTTCCTAATTAATAGAGGCGCGCAAGAGAAACAAGTGAATTAGCGGACGACCTCACGGAAGAAGAACAGAAGAAGATCAAAAGCGATCACTCAGCGGAGATAAATTATCGTCGATTATTGGGACGCGTCCTTGCCTTGCACAATGTTTGGATTTCTCATTAGACTCGTTATTGACGCGTAAAAATAACGTAATTTTTAACTGTTCCTAAAATAAAAACAACTGATCATTTTTTAAAAGAAAAAGAAAACCGTTGTTTTCTATACATATTGATACGCTAATTATACGCATGTCAACAAGTGTCAGCAAAATGTGCAGGGTGGTTATAAATGATGTTAAGCATACTTTTGATATATTTTGTTTCAGAACGTCTCAAAACATGATACCACTAGTAATAGTGGGGATACTAATACTATCAGCGCCGGGCTTAACACTTCCACCATGTGAGCTCGAGCAAACCGTAGAGGGCAATCCCGTCAACCCTAATGCAGAAGCTGTCAATTCATTAGTAACTGGCGCATCAACTGTTACGACGAGCTTCTCAGCGCAAGGAAACTTACCCTTGAATTCCCAGAACTTCTGGTGGATGTCTGCGAACTCACCCCTGAAGAAATCCTATGAGTATTTTAAAAAGTGCTCGGAAAAAGGTAATTGTTTCCCTGTAGAAGAAAAACCAGGAGGTTGCAAGGGAGGCTGCGAGGGTAGCGCCACTTTCTCGGAGAGTTCAAGCTCTAGCAGTGCCGGTGAAATAGACCTGAGTTCGAATCCGTTCTTCAACGGGAAATTCAAGGGCGTGTCGTTCAATAGTTGTTCCGGGGCGGCTTGCGCAGGGGGAAAACCCCAAACGGTTGTGACGTCGTGCGAGGGACAACAGTGTAAGACTAGTACCCTAGAGGGCGCCAGCCGAATTGATCTCAGTAAAAACCCCTTCTTCATCGGGAAGGTCACCGGATCAAGCTCCTTTGGCCAATCAAGTGCCCTCGATTTGAGCAAAAATCCATTTTTGGTTACGACTGGAAACGGTGAGCAGATTACTAACGCCCCTGAAGGATTTTTGGGAGTCCAACCATCTGAACCGTTTGGTAACAAACCGAAACCTTTCGCGACATCTCCGCCAGCGGGCAGCCTGAGTTTAGCGTGCGGAGGAAAAGATTACATCTGCGTGCCAAAGGACCAATGCAAAAATGGCATCGTCGACTCGACCGGGGAAGGTCTCTTGCAAGTCAGGATAGACAAGGTGAGTCATTAAAAATTTTCAAATTAAAACAAATGTAGTTTACGAGCGCGTTAAAACTCAAATGTCTGGCATAACGCGAGTGGACGGCCTTGTTCATAATGTTTGAATATGCTAACGCAAGCATAAAAATTCTTTTGGAGGATTATGTGAAATTCCAGTGAAGATTAGTTTTCAAGAGAAACAATTACGAGTGTAGAATTGGAAGAAAAAACATGGTATATGTAATTTCGGGATGTTGGAGGTACCAGCCTTAGGGTCTCTGGTATTTTCATTGTAGAAATAACAACTCCAATTAATTTGAAATAAGCATGCAGACATTGATGAAAAGCAGATAAAAGAAAAACGGTCAGAAAAATTAACGGTACAACAAAATTTTGGGATACGACAAGATACTTCTTAGGACCCTTGCTTTAGCCTTCGAAATAATCATTGCAGTTAATTTAAAACAAAGGTGATATCGTAGGACCTCTACTTTATGGCGTTGACTTTACCTCCGAATAGAATACCGCAAGATGCCACCTTAGGACCCCTATTTTTCCTGGCATAGTCGCTTGTTTGAATTTAAAATGTGCGACAAAATTGGAAAAAATCGAAGCTTGATATAAGAAAAACTAATCAAATTTTATCTCTTTTTGCCAGGCAATAAGGGGGAACTTTCGTATTCCTTAATCCTCACTTTTATTTACGCCGATGATGAGCGGTAAAATTAATGCCTTGGAAATTTTACTACCAAATGCATAATTCTGAAGAAAATCAACTTAGGTTCTTCACTTTTCTAACTTCATTTTCGTTTGATGAAAATGGTATTGCAGACATTAAACAAAAAAGACAAAAGAGAACCGACAAGTTGAACTTTAAACAATTATATACGATGCTTCAAGCTACTACCTTAGGACCTTTACTTTCTTAAAGATAAACGCCCTCGTTCTTGATGCAATCAATTTGATGAAGAATCATATCGAAAAATGAAAATAAAGTTGTTGGCAATAAATAGAAAAACAAAAGAAAACTGACAGGTTGCGTTACAAACAATTCCGATATACCACAAGGTACATTTTAGGACCTCAGCGATAAGCATCTTCGTTATAATTGATGAATAATCGTAACGAAAATGAAAATGATATTCGCAACGACAAATAGAAAAATAAAAGAGCATCGACAATCTATATAATTATTAGATGAATGAGTAATGGATAACAAAAATAAAAACAATATCAATGACAAACAAATAAATAGAAAAATAAGAGAGAATCGCATTATAAACAATTCTGGAATACCGCAAGGTATTATGTTAGGACTTTTCCTTTTTTTGCCATCGATATACCTATTTGACGAATAATGACGATGGAAAGTGAAAATAAAATGGGCGGTAATGAATAGAAAAACAAAAGACAATCGATAGGAAGCAATTCTAGGGTGTCGCAAAATACTATCCAAGGGCCTTTGCTTTTCTTGTAGATTTTTGAACATTTTTTCTATTTAATTGTCTAGCATACTTTCCAGTTCATTTAAAATTATAGTAAGCCAAAATTTTATAGTGAAAACAGGACCGCATTAAATAATTAATTGCAGTTTTGGAATTCCGTACGGTTTCTAACTGCCTTGCCTACTGATTTATAATAATTCTTTTATAATTGAAAGCAATAATGGAAAGCGAAAGTAACATTTGTGACTTGAGAGAGGGCTGTGCCAAGTACACACATAAATTAAATAATGGCAAATATAAACGACTTATCACTTTCCAGGCGATTAACCAAGAAAAGAAGATGCGATTACTCAAATTTTTTTGGCCTTAATCCACGCCCGGACGTTCAAAGACGAAAGAGCAACCACGGTATTCATCAAATGCGTCGGCGTTCGTATTTTATTTGCGAAATATCGCGAGATGTTCCTAGGCAAATAAACTTACGAGCGGTTGGCATTAATGAGGCAACTTGAGACCACATGTTTGCTTAGTTACGGCTCAGTAAAAACCACACTCGTTGTTGAGCGCGCGCGTAAAAAAACGCTACCCGGATCTGGAGAGGTCGTATCATCAGCGACGGCCCGTCTTAATCAATTCAAATTTTATTCAATCTTTTTTTTTTTTGGTTTGTTTTAAGAGAGTAGAGAAGAAGGGGCTCTTAAAAATGTGTGGGGGGCCCGTGATTTAATAGCGGATAATAAAACTCTGGGTTTAAGAAACCGGCCCTGTAAACGAGTATAAATTAAAAACCATTCTAAAAATAAAATGTTGTCTTAGAGGTCAACCAAATCCAAATTCAAAATGAAGAGCATATGATCAGGTTCTTATAAATTCCGCTTTGCATTATCTTAGTCACTATATGTTTGCCATTATTTCTTTGTGCACACTATTGGATTGGTTATTTTATACTATTTAATAGGAACAACTTATCAAAAGAAAATTCATCTTAATGGAAATTGATTGGTGAAAATTCGCTGAAAATCGCAAGAAAACTTTTTCTAATGGAAAGTCGATGAGGCTAATTGAATGATGAAAGCCCTGTCTCCATTCATTGCCAACGCAATAAACAAAATATTGTTGACCATAATTTCTGGAAAAAATTTATACTTGCCCCATTGCGTCGCATTTGTAGTGAACGAACCTCACCTTATAAATTCCGAGCGGCACCGCACCATTCTGCGGCCTCAGTGGACGTTTAGTGCATTGGATAATGCAAGCGTGAAATATCCTTCCGTAGAAAGGGAGTTCTACTAAAGTCCTGCGTCGAAATGAGCGACATCCAGCCGAATTAAATATTCAGTGTTATTTGGGGGAACTAGGGACCGAGCTACCTATTCATCAAAGTAATTTTTGAACTCGAAATATCTTGCGCAGGCTTCGACTATGCACATAATATAGTATTTTGCGTTCCACTTTTCGAAAGTCAACTCTATCATAAGCTTTGATCAAAGAGCGTTGTTCAAGATGTCTAAACGCAGGGCCAAACTTTCCACAGATTTAATAACTGATAGATGTCACATGGTACATTGTCAAAAGTGATCGTAACATGCTGAAAATGTGCAGTGAATAAATTCTTTTATTTCATGAGACACTGGGCGTTGACATAGCAAAACTAAGACACAAAACTATTTTCCTATTACGTTTTAGCGGCAAATTCATCAATTTAGTTGCCTTCTATCAGTTGATGGATGGCGTGTTGAGACCCTGACCTATAGGTATATAAATACTACGTCTGTGGAATATACCTTATATAGCGTGTCCCAAAACTTCCGTTTAAGACTGAAACAGTATATAGAGAGGCGAAAGAGAAACACCTTTTCTTAATACTTTTGTTCCTTCGGTGTGAAGTGTAGCCATACATCCCAATAAAGTTCCGTTACCACGGTTTGAGTGTCGCTGTAATGTTATACTATTTTTATACACATTTGTAGAGAGTGTAGCATACTTTTATAAGTAGTTAAATACCATGTCTGTCATTTAACTACGTCAAGTAGAAGGACTTTTTTACACAAAATTTGAACTTTTCTTTATTCAGAAGTTTAAAATTAAACGTTTTCAAGAACTTAGATTGAAACATTACAAGAAATGTTCGAAAGGATATCCTCCCACTTGAATACACACTGCAGCGCGACGGCAAAGATTTTCCAGACGCGATGGACTCCTGCTTATAATATCTGCTGCATTTTTCAGTCGTTCTCTTGGTTCAACAATGGTGTTAACTTCCGATCGATAAACAATGAATTCAAATGACCCTACAGATAAAAATCGATGGGATTCAAATCTGGGGACCGCGGCGGCCAGGCAACAGGACCCCATCTGGCCATCCATTTCCCTCAATACTGTTGGTTTAACCATTTTCTCATTATTCATGTACGAGGAGGAGCCCCATCATATAGTAGCCACATCCTTTGCCTTGTAACAAGAGATACGTTTTCTAATAATTCTGGAAGAACATTTTCTTCTTCGCTTAGACGGTCTGGCAAGATGTATGGACCTACCAAAATGTTGTCGATTATACCACACCATATGTTAATTGAAAATTCATTTTGAAATGAAGAAATTCTTGTTACGTGAGGACTATAAGAATTGAGTACTCTACGCATTGAAAATTTCGCTTCATCCATATAAAGTACTTCTTTAAGAAAATTTGGTTCCCTTTCCCCCAAATGTTGGTGTAGGCGTACAAATGTTGGAGTGGATGGTTGATGGCGAGTTGGGTACAGCCTGTATACCGGGTGACTTTAATAGTTATGCAATGTTTGAAATATTTCACAAGAAATGACAATGATTGAGCCGATATGTTCTTAAGCAAAAGTTAATAGTTTTTTCAGAAAATAGCGGTTTTCCAAAACTGTTTGCGAACCACTGACTGCTTGCTTATGTACAGTAGAGATTGTAAACTAATCGAGACAGAAATGTAGTAAATAATCTTTTTATTTCTTTTAACGCTGATTTATTGCCACAATTATGATTGCTAAACGGTTCTGATAGGTCAGTTTTAAATTTGGCCTTGTACAGTTAACATTACGTCAAGTAAAGTGTAATTAGAAAAACAATAAAATGGGAGTAGAAAATAATGAAAAAAACCGATTTAGTACATTTACTATTACCACCGCTGCACCGCGCGCGTCCGAAGGAAGGATTTTTTATAATAATTAAATAACAATAATACAGCTGAAAGTGAACACATAATGGAAAAGAAAACAAAAACAATATTTAAATTGTTTTGATCGAACCACAAGGTGAATTTCAGATAAAAATCTGTTTTTTAAATGAACTCTGGTCAATATACATAATTCTACGTTCTTCATTATTGAATATTATTAACAAATTAGTTTGCAACAATAGTGACTATTTATTTGTTTAAATGAATTTAATATAAATTAGGTTCTTGTAAATGGTCATTTGTTTATACGTAAATCACAAAACAGTTTAAACAATTGAAGGCTTAATTATTATTATTAATTAAAAATAAGCTCTAAATGCTTTATTTATAATGAATCAGTTCAATTTCTTACGACTTTACATACACCAAACAAGGATTTACGAACATTCACTAGCGTATTTTAATGTATTCGCTTTGTACATTAATTAATTAGTGTCGCTTAGATATATTCGAACGTGTAATTTTTTAAGGCGGTTTTATAATCGTGACTTAAGCGAGGCTTAAGACCGTTTTTCGTAAGTTCGTCTTATACATTTAAGTCTTAAAATGCCATGTATTCGTAGACGTGAACTTTGATTAGTCAATGTCAATATTTTCAATATCAATGTCGTCAATTCGTTATTTCGCTCCTTTAAGAACAGAGTGGAACACTTTCGACACAACCCTGAAATTTTTAAATAAGGTCGCCTTAGGTAAGTTAAGACTTCAAGCAAATGCTTAAGATTTTCTTAATACCTGTCTAAGACATTACTTTTTTCTTAAGTATAAAAACTGACTAAGAATATATGCCTTGGACTCCTCTCAAATTTAACGTTGCTTATATTTATAGGATTTGTTAAAAAAAAAAAACTTGAAACGCGTCATCCAAAGATAAAATGTAAAAACTTTTTTTTTTGACAACGCGAATTTAAATCTAATGTAATAAATAAATTTTTAATCCTTCGACTCCCGTATTCGTGCTTTTTCTTAAATAATTTCCACGTAATTGTAATTCTAGTTGTCAAACAAATGAAGCCGTATATGTTATTAAATCGGCCAAAATAGACTTGTTCCAGATCTAAGATGTTTGGCTTCAGAGGCGCCTTCAAAGAACTGCAAAAACTTCACGATGGTGTACATCGGAACTGTTTTGAGACTGGTGTGCGTGTCTGATGATGACGATTGCATCTTATAATCAGTCCCTTTATGTTTGTTTTTTCTTAGCAAAAAATTGTGTTTCAGTAATTCAACATTGTGTTGAAATACCATAATTTTCCTTTAATGCGTAAAATTTAATTGATGTATGACAAATTCGACTTCCATTTTAATGTATAATACACAGGTAATAAACAACAAACAATGTAAAACACGTATCAAATTGAATGAATGTTATCGTTACCTAGCTGTGTGACAGAATAGTCGCTTTTAGCTATGCGAAGAAGTGACGTCACAAGAATGAAAACATTTTTTTCTCCAATCGGATACTTTTGGTCTATATTTTACTATAATTTAAAAAAATTTCGAACATGAGTAAACTTCTCCGTTGACGCATGTATGTGTATGCTACATAGAGAAACGTTAGTATATATAAAGCATAGAAGAAAAAGATAGATGGTCGAAGCAATGCAATGTCGCTCCTTTAGGAAGAGAGGTCGCATGCACGTGAAAAATTAGACAAGATGCGGTGGTGGCAACATCACCACATACATTTATCTCTTAACTTTTGTATGTTTTACTCACACTAACGTTTCTTGAGCTATTAATATATTTTTCGCTTTTCATACACCATTCATATATTGTCATACACTTGCAATTGAAAACCATCCATGCTAAACTAAATACATTAAAATTCGATTCCGGGTTCGAAAATACGATGGTGTACAGTATGTTCTTTCATAAATCTAACGAAACAGCTTGTACACTCGGAAAGTAGGTTTTACTGTTTCACTTTTTCAATTAATTGTTCGCATCAGCAAGTTCACTGCTCGGTAAATGACGAACGCTGATTTACATAATAGCGGCATGTTCTTTTTGCGGCGCTTTTTTATCTTTTCTCCGCTGAGGATTAAATACCAAGGGCGTTTGCATCGATTGCTATAAATAGAGAAGGCATCGGCCATTCTGCACGTGACAATTTCCAAAAGCGTCTAATCGCTAATTACTTACGAGGCAAGCACACTCTGATTACGCAAAAAAATAATAATAAACGGAGCGTGCCATTTTCGGTTTTTATCTCGGTATTTCTAACGCTAATTATACTATTAGCGAAAACCTAAAAGTTAGTGGGTTGGTTGCCGTAATTTAACTTTTTTTTCTTCGTGTTAATTATTTTGCGAAATTGAGGGCCTAATTACGGCGGCGATTGGGCGAAAACTCTCCGGAACCGTCCGAAATGCCTGCCGTAATTATCGTCAAGGATGTGCGCATCCTTGACTCCTGACACGGCCTCAGTCGGCGTACATCCTCGTTTAAAAAACGTAATGTTTGCTTTGTAATTTTTGTTTGCTCAAACTACGAGACCGCTAAGGTTGAGAAAATGTCAGCTGCCTTTGGAGTTAGGTAAGCCTTTGATTGTTACCAACCGAACGGGCGATGAAATCAGAAAAATTAGAAGAAATGTCCTGACATTTCCAGAAAAGGCGTGAGAACGATAATAAAACACTTATTTGGCATTGACACAGTAGCAAATAAAATAATTCATTATTAAATAAACTCCGTTGTGGAAAACGTAGAATCCTAAATGGAAACGTTTTTCCTCCACGGTTTGAATACATGGACGCGTACGCTTACATTTGCGCGTAACACGAGCGCAAGAGCACGCGATACTCGTTACGTAATCCCCATCGGACGGATTACGGCGGTAATCTGTAACCGTAAGAAAATTGACTCGTGGCGTTCTAAAATGCCCAGGTCATGGTTTATTCATGCGGCGAGGCGACGATGCGCGTTCCCACACAAAAACCGTTCAATGGGTCGCTATAAATAGGTATTGCGTCGCCATCTTCGAAATGGTAAGGCCGCGGTCACGTCGGCTCGGCGGTATACGCAACGTGCAATGTAACAGAAGTAATTACCTTCTCCGATTAATTAAGTGTTACAATAGAAACCGCACTTTGAGGACCGAATTAACTATTTCAATTAATCTAGCATCACATCTCCTGATCTTTGCATTGAAACACCCTGTATCACGCAGTAAAATTAATATTTATTACGTTTTCTAAATGCATCCAGAAAAATAGCGTAATGATTCGAAATATGATTGTTTTTCTGTGAATTTTAATTGAAATGTAATAAAATCATCTGCAACTTTGTGTTTGTGGTCTTTTTCTTATTAAAAAAAATTAGGGGACTAATAGAGAATCCATCTTGGTATCTTAAAACCCAATTGCAATATATGTACGAAGTGGCCCAAATCTTACTGAAATTGAATGTGAATGATAGCCGAGGGGTTTTCTTTTATTAATAAAATTGGACTACCTGTACCTAAAATAGGACTTATGCTAATATACTTATTCTCAATGTTCAATTCGACTTCAAGTCGATACGATGGCACTATTTCCATTGATGGTTGTACTTGTACTATCAGGGGCTTTTGCAGGCATCTTGCGTTTTGGGCAGGCTTTGTTCAAATGCTCCTTAGAACCATATGTGAAGCAGGATCCTCGTTCTCTGGCAGGTTTTGGGCAGCTTGATGCATAGTGTCCCATCGCGTTGCAATTAAAACATTTAATTGTTCCGATTGGTGGTGCTTTCTTGAAACAGTTGTTGCAGTGTTAGCATGATTTAACACACTAGATGCTGCTTTCGTATTTGTGTGGGAAAAGCTCCTTTCTGAAGAAGTTATTTCACTCATTACGGTAAGTAAATCTATTAATTTGTTAAATCGTGACATTTTAGCCTGGCACTGTAAGGCTGGATTATCAAACCCTTCAATCATGTAAGTAATTAATACTGGTTCACTTAAATTCAATTTGTTGCCAAGTATTAGCTTGTCTTGATAATACATCATAAATTTTTCTCCTCTTCTCCATTTCCAATTTTCAAATCTTCTAATCAATGTTATAATGTCTTCTTTCACAGTGAACGTTGAACTTATTTCCATCTCTAGTTGCTCTAAAGATAGGGAAGCATTGTTCGGCATATCCTGACAACTTTGATATTACCGCAAGTAGCATAGCATTATCTTTCACCTTATACGTATTTTGTACAGTTCTTATTCTTAAAAACCAAGATTCCACAGATTCGTCAGATCCAGCACTAAATTTGGGAATTAGTGAGGCAATTTCTTGAATTTTTGCTTTCACCGTGATGTACATTCATGGCCTGTGTCACGGAATTTACAATGTCTTGAATTGTGCCTTGTGTTTTCTCAATTTCATCGTGTGGTGTTTCACTATAAAATTCATGTCCACTGTATGCCGAAAACGCGATGGTGTATTGTTTTTCTGTAAATGATATTCGTAGTGCAAGCAAAATAGTTATAAACTTTGTATATACATTTTTTTCTAATTTCAATAATTAAAAATACTAAAAGAGACAGTGGTTTAGAAATAATAATTAAAAAAAAAAAAAAGATCTCTTATTAGTTTATAACCATGTATACGTTTGCTGCCATCTTCAGTACACACACAGTCACAAGTTAATCTTTTTGATACTAACCAAAAATTTCAAGTGTTTTTAACTTGTGTGTGTGTACTGATGATGCCAGCGTAGCAGCCGAAATATATATGTAACTGAAATACGGTCTCATGGGTATAAACTAATTGTGGTAAGACATCATTTTTTGATTTATTATTTCTAAACCACTGCCTCCTTTATTACTCTTAATTTCACATTGTAAAATTCATTCATTTGTTTCTTTGTAAATATTTTGAAACAGAAAATGACAACTGTTCCACAGATTCAAAAGGCACTTCATTTACAAAATTTGATGTATTTCGTATTCTTTCCTTACGCAAATCATGTATTCTTTTGCTTCTTTACAAATTCGAATTCACAGAATGTACTGCACTATGAATATTATAAAGAAATTATACAACCTTAGCATGTCGGAATAAAAAAAAGGCTTATTTATATCATCTTTTAGGAAATAAGAGTGGTAAGGTCTTACGGAAGGTGGTAGATAATATCTGTGGGCGCAAGAGGCAAAACTCCTTGCCTTCGGTGTTGAGCGATCCAGAAGAGCTTAATAATTACTTTGTTAGTCGCATCTCTCACAGTTCTCCAAATATGGAACTTATTGAATATTATGTAACTCGGTCCAAATTTTATATTGCTTTATCATTTTCTAATGTTGATGAATTTGAAATTTTGCAGATTTTGGATAAGATTAAATCTAAAGCACTAGGTCATGATAGACTAAGTGTTGATATGGTTAAGCTCTGCTGTCCCCAAATCAGTGAATACCTTGTCCATATTATAAACTTTTGTATTGTAATGGATGCTTCCCGGATAGTTGGAAATATGCTTTTATTCTTCCGATACCTAAAGTAAAAAATCCTACTGCGTTTATATACGATTAATTAGTATTCTTCCTATTCTCTCAAAGGTTTTGGAAAGATTGATAGAGAAGCAATTGCAGGAGCATGTGAACCGAAATGGAGTTCTGCCAATAAATCAGTCCGGTTTCAGGCAAAATCACAGCTGTGAGATGACTCTGTTGGGTGTTGCGGACGATATTTTGAGAGGGGTTATAGTGGTTTGGTAACAGTCCTTATCTTATTAGATTTTTCCAATGCATTTGATACGCTGGATCATGATTTGCTTGTGGTAATCTTGCAGAGCATTGGTCTCGAGGAGACATCTTTAAATTTGATTAGAACTTACCTGAAGGGCAGATTACAGCAAGTACTGATTGATGGAAGAAGCTCTACACCTCTTGAATTGTCGTCTGGGGTACCCCGGGGTTCAAGTCTTGGTCCTTTGTTGTTTGTGATATATACTGCGAATCTTATTTCGTCAATTAAAACTTCTACGATGCATATGTATGTGGATGATATGCAGCTCTATCACTCTTTCCACTCTGATAATGTGAGGCAAGAAGTAGAAAAAATCAATGAAGATATAAGAAACTTAGTTAACGTAGCTACTAAGCACTGCTTGGCAATAAATGTAAAGAAGACCTCAGTTTTGGTTTTTGGGCCTAAATATAAAAAAATTAAAGTCTTATTCAGATAATTGTTAATGGAGAACTGATCAGCACTACTAATTGTGCAAAGGATTTAGGATTACAAGTAGATACGGATTTACGCTTTAGGATCTATGTTTCCAATTGTCTTCGTAATGCTTATTATAACTTAAAAATGATCTATAATATCAAATATTTTTTAAATAACAAGGTAAAAACGTTACTATGTGAATCATTAGTTTTATCACGCTTTAATTATTGTTGTTCGTTGTATGGGCCCTGTATCGCTATGAAACTAATCCGAAAATCCAAGTTGTACAAAATTGCTGTTTGCGTTTGATATGCGGGATAGGTACGCGGCAAAGGATCTTTCACAAGCTTCAAGAATTGCACTAGCTTAACATGGCCAACAGACGCCTACTGCGAAATGCTTGTTTGCTAAATAAAATAATCCAATTCAAAATGCCACCATATTTATTTAACAGACTCAAATTTAGAACGGATGTGCAGACTATCAATATGCGATTTAAAGGTAGACTCACTCCGCCATTGCATAAAACTCAAATCTTTAAACGATCGTTCAGTTACCAAGCGGCTTTTATTGTAAACAATCTGGCTTTGGAGTATATTGGTAGTAGCGCGGCTTTATTTAAGAAGAAAGTGTTCGTAAGTCTATTTGTTCGGCAATGTGAATTGTAACTTTGAATGGATAATTGATAAAATTAATTGAAAGATTCGCTCCGGAAACAACATGATTTAATTCGTTAAGAGTGTTGCTATTATTATTTACTAAATACTCAACTCAGGTTAAGGAAATCAAGGTGCACGATGTTTTTTTGTGCGCATCTGCCCTTCACTAATGTGTAATGTAATGTACTAAAGTAATGCAATGCAATGAATTACTATTATTATTATTATTAAATATCATGATGCGGAATTATAAGAGATTTTGAATCGTTTCGCGAGCACTTTTTTGTCCATTTTCCCGTTCATCGTTGAATTACAGAATTTGATTCGGAAAACGTCGATCTCTTCACAGTTTCGTGAGCACTTCATCCACAAAATCAGATATTTTTTGTTTAAGAAACGTATCATTCACTTTTGTTTTCTATTCTTCATCAAGTCTAACTAAAAAATAGAATATACAGAGATGACATCTAAAAGGCATGATACCTGTAATTTTTGTATTTCTGACTTTTCTTACTTCAAAACAAGAGCTGTGCATTAAAGATAAAACCACAACCGTAATGAAATTGATCTTGCACAAGTGCGATCGAATACAAAGGGGTCGACCCCGATTAACTTAAACAAAAAAAATCAAATGATATTCATTTCTTCCCTAAAAACAAAATACGTTTCATTTTAATATGGAAATCAACGTTTTCCTTCTTTGTAGAAAGAAAAATAGAAAAGCATTCCAAATGAAGATAAATTTTCATAACGAAAGTTAATCTTCCTTTTACATTTTTCTTTCTTTTTCAAAACCTCCAAACACGGTTTCACACAAATATGTTTTAAAAGTATCACCACAAGATGCTTCAAAACAGAATGAATGTGGTTCAAGACATTCGCCATTTGACGTCATCGTTTCAACGCGAAAATTTTTAAATGTTTTAAAACAATTCAAACCGCTGCATCGCAAAAATATGGCTTTAATTTAACTGAATCAAAAATATTTAGGAGAGACAAATTTATAATAAAATAGGCTGTTACTTAGATGCTAACCATTTATAGGCGAAGCTTAAAAAAAGTGAAAGCTCGCGTAGCCCCGTTAGATAGCGCGCAATTAGCACTCTTTAAACGACCAATTTCGCTGTATTTGATGAAAGTAAATAAGAACAGCTCTTTTCGTTTATATTAATTTGACTGAGTGGAAAAATTCAAACATGCTCGCTTTCATACCGATACCTATGTCTATTTTTATTCAGATTGCCTTCGTTCTTAAATACCAACAGGAAGATATAAATTACGAAATTCATATCAATGTCAATTCAACATTTTTATTCGCAAATATCGTATTTCTTTCTTTTTCTTTACGAAGTCGTTAAAAACGTTGAACTTTCGCCTTTTAGATCGCGCGCCCACTCTGGACATCACTTTCAAATCGTCGTGGTTTTAAAAACACCAAAATCTATAACAGTTTTTGTCACTTGCCGTGAACTTTATTGATTGTTTTTTTCTTCCTTCCAGAAACTGGTACACGTTTTAATTAACAGCTAATTTATTGTTTTGTTTGCGTCGAGCGAAATACGGAAATATTAACTGGTATGGAATAGACAAAAAGAAAAAAGAACCGAGATGTTGGATTGTGTGGTGGAGGTAAACCGGAAGATTTTTTTTTAGTTAATCCGTGATGATGATGGTAGTGATGCCAGCGAGCAAACGACCGCCGAAAAGCGGAACGAAAGCAAATCTCATTCGGGTGATTTTCGGCGAAAGGCGTCACTCGTCCGCATTCCTCAACGGTTCTTTTCTAAAGGTCAATACATTTTTATGGCGATTTCCGATGGCGAAGTGCGATTTTTGTGAAAATTTGGCAACGCGGAACATTATTAAAAACCTATAACAAGAAATTCGACGTTTATCTGTTCATCATCAAATTTGAAATCTCAAAACATTCCTTCAGTATTTTCCAAGAATGAAAGTTCTATGAATTTTCTTAAATATTTAACAACACACCACATTTTTTCAAAACTTTTCTTTGACATTTTCTGAGAGCAAAAGTAAACTTATGTACAGTGAACATATATGGGAGAACGATGACCGAACGATCACGAGCGTAATATACTTAAAACCGTCAACATATTAGGACGCTATGCCGTAATCGTAAAAAGTTTCGAATTTTATTTCTATAAATCGAGCGCAAGCGGATAGAGATTTATACATAAAAGTAAAGTCAATTAAATGCTGTTAAACAGACACTTAAAACTAATATTATGAAGTAAAATTCGCAGGCACAGTATATGCCAGCTTCGCGGCCTATGCAACACTGCCATTCAAGAATGAAACCATCCGCAAACGGATTGACAGCAACCTGCAAAACACACGTGTAGCGAGCCAATTGAAAATTAATATGTAATAATTCCGTGACATTATAGACTATTTATATATTTTTCGCTCCTCTGTGGACGAACATGCTTATTGAAGTCTTTGCTTTGATTTGGCAATACAGGAAATTTTTGGGAACGCTGTCAAGACGTTATTTATATTTTTTGGAAACGCTATCATATCATCAACGCATTATCAAGCTTAAAATGTCCTTAATATTTCTGTCAACAAAAGGAAATTTATGAGTTTCTTATTATAAAATTCTTGTATGTAGAAATTTGGCAACGCATGACATTTTCAGAAACACTGTCGCATGAAATTGGTTTCTGTCCGCGCATCTTCAAGCTTAAAATATTCTTAAAATTTTTCGAGACTAAAAGCAAACTTATGAAATCTGTAAAATACTCTAGAGTATTTCACAACACATTTTAGAAATGTATTACCTGCATGCATTAAGGAGTCTAATTTTCTTAAATTTATGACTACTCAAAACTTATTCATTTGGAAAAAATGTTTATCACATAAACGAATTCATTAACTAATATTTAATATATACATATATATTTTCTAGTAATTGAGAACTGATGTTGATGCTACTGGGTTGATTCAATTTTCTTTCAAGATAAATTCTGTGCTTTTGTTATTTATTTTTAACCAGCGTGTTGTGTAATTTGCTCATGACTATGACTCAGTTATACTGTAACAATTGTTTTATCTCAAATTTTATTTATTTTATTTAATTTTGTTGATTTTTTTATACATACTTGTAAATTACAATGTCCATATCCGTTTCAGATCAATGACAATAAACTATACTACTATTATTATTGTACCGTATAAAACCATTTCTGTTGCATCCAATATTATTCATGATTTTGAATAAAGTATTGGCTCTCATCTAAGAACTACAGTTATTTTTATTGCAACAGCTCTAATTTTTGAAATATCGGACAAAGATAGTTTTGTCAAAAAATGAAAGATTTTGAAATTTAACATTTTACTAACAAGGGAAGTCCCAACCCGAAAATTAAAAAAAAAATGAAATTTTGTGAGTTATTAGTTTACCTTAGGGTAAGCATGGAGCTATTTTTCTATCGGCCCAAAAATGCTTTAAGCGGGGAAAAGCACCATTCGAAATTTCTGCGATTTTCGGTTTTCTGCGAATAACTACGTAACTAGCAAAGATAAAAATTAAAATTATAGGGCAATCTTTTAAAAGCTTCCTGATCTGTGGACCATCAAAGATACCAGCTTTTAGCTTCTCAGAACTTAAACTTGGAAATTTCCTTGAAATATATTTGAAACATTTCCCACTTTTATTCAAAGCCTTGACATATTGTTTTATTAATCCTAGCTTCATTTGGAGATGAGGCACTAAATGCGATCTCTTACTACTAACGGAACGTTAACAACATTATGCTTCTCTTACTGGCCAGTCTTTCCTAGTCCAATGTTCATTCTTAACCCTACTATCTCATAAGCAGATAAAACAGAGATATTTTGTGTATCCACTTTGTTGACCCAAAAGTAAATTGACCATTTTCAAGTTAACACATATCAACTATTTATGTTCTTCGTACTTAATTTTGTTCAGGACCAAGGAAATAGTAGGATATTGTTCCTTCACTTTGGTGGAATACGCAATGGGTAAAGAACCAAGCTTATTACCCTTATTTAGAAGAACACATTTAAAACTGCGCTTGGAAGAATCTATAAAAAGGCGCCAGCCGTTAGAATCGGACTCTTTTAAACCCATTGGAGTCATCAGACCTCGAATATCACTGCAAAATACGAAATCATCCTCTTCAGAAAAAAAAGAAGTAAATCTTTTTCTCTATTGCGGTAATATGAAGCTTTTGTGTCACTTGTCAGCAGATTTCTCTGTTTCAATCGTGAAGCTACTAATTCAAACGCACTCGTTTTGCTTGAATGATTTAGTGAATTTAGAGAATCTCCTGGATCGAAGTCGCCGTCTTCCTTTTTAAGTGACTCTATATCTTGACTACAATCTTCGTCTTCAGTCTCTTGGGAATTGATGGTATAGGTACACAATCTTTATTTATATTTAGAGCAAGTACGTTAGGATAGGTGAACGACTTTTCCAATTAATATGATTACCATTCGCAACGCAAAAAAGCAATCGTTATGGTGGTTAGACGGTTCACGCTATATTATTGGCGTCAGGAATTTAAAAAAGCTTTTTTTTTAGTTGCCCATAAGTGTAAAGATTCAACACAAATTTTACATACTAAATTAGAACACCACATCTTGTTTTGTGTCTCTAGGGTAAATCCAAAGTACTCAAAATAAGTTCCTTTTACAACCTGCGATATTTTGAGACGGTTTTCTTTAAACATGTATTCACCACAAATGAAACAAAAATATTCCGGATTATTCACACACCTTCTCCGAGTCGACGCCATATCGCTAGACTGACAGAAACTCACCAATTGAAATGTAATTGATAGAAATATTGAAAGTTTTATTTCGATATCTCATTAATTCGAGGCAAATGGAGGATGTCTTTGGATTCAGTGTCTTCTGTTTATTCAAAATCAACATAAGCAGCTCGTACAACAGATCAATTTTGTTGTGCGGTGTTATTATTATTACTATTATTATTAAGGGTATTATTATCATTATTATCATCATTAATATTATATGTAAATCCGTAATGTTAAAATTTTCAAATATACCGGCAAAATGGAGTTTAAAGACCATTATGTCATTAACAAGTTTGGATCAGACCATTACTGGCACATTTTCTAAAAGCGACGCAGAATATTTTTAGAAACTATTATTAGTTATTATTAGACAAATTCTGATCTCTGTTCATCAACAAGTTTAAGAAGTCACAAATATTTCTTTGACATTTTTTGAAAGCATGGACTAACTATGGTCTTCTAAGCGAAAGCGTGAGCTTAGAAATTGTTCATAAATTTGTTTCTTTGGGGAGTTGGTAAAGCTGAACATGTTAAACGAATTTTTTGTTTGTACGGCCATCAATCAATAATTGTTGAACGACTGTTGAAGTTTGAGTTGAAATTATTCCAAATTTACTAACAATTAATAACTCTACCTTCCACCTTTTTAGTCTCTCTGTCCACTGAGAATATAGATTTTTTTCTTTAGGATCTTATCGATCAGATCAAAACAAAAAGCACGCGCTCTTAAAAACAAAAAAAAACTGTAAAATGGAATCCATACCAAAATTAATGAAACAAAAGATCGTTTTGATACTTTGAATTAGTTATCATTTTTTCTCTTTCGATGAAACTAGAACAAAAGTTGTTTGTTACTGTCTGTAGTTAATTTTTTAAAGCATTTGTTGTTTAACGTGATTCTTGTGTTTTTCTTTATATTTCTCTAAATTTTGAGAAACTTGTAAAAAAACAATCTTTTGGAAAAATGAACATGATTTGCTTGTCCCTGTAATTGTTCGCAATTCCTTAAAGCGACCGTCTTTTATTATCTTTTTAATTGTTTAAATTTTAATTTTAATCACGAGTTCAAGTGTTTACTCTTACATGATGCAATATTTTCTGTTGTTTGTCTTTTGTTTTCTAGTAGGTATGTATTTTTTTTTATTGAAAAACAAACGTGATTCTTTTATTTGCTCTGATGTAAGTTTTCCTCTCATTTCGTTTGTTTAATTGATTATCTTTTGTTCTCGGCTTTAACTTCGTGGGTTTTTTTCGAATGATCTCTTAGAAAACGAAAGTGTTTTGTTTGAGATTTTTGTTTTCCATTCTTTTAAAACTTACGTCATCAAAATATGATTTGTCAGTTTGCTCTGATCTTATATTTCTTGAAAATTTCCTTTTTTTTGTTTTCTAGTAATTTGATTATCGAATAATAAACTTGATTCGTTTGTTTGCTCTTATGTATTTTTTTGTTCGATTTATTGTTTGTCTTTTGTTTTTGGCTTCAACTTTATGAAATATTTTCAAATGATCTCTTAGAAAACGAAAGTGTTCAGTTTCGTCAAGTGTGATTTTTTCAGTTTGCTTCGATTTGATTTTAAAAAATTTTTGTTTGTTTCATGTTTTCTAATAATTTCTTTGTTGGAAAGTAAACATGATTCAATTATTTGTTCTTATGTAGTTTTCATGACACTTGTTTTATTTTATTGTTTGTTTTTTGTTTGTGGGTTTAACTTTGTGAACTTTCTCTTTTCAAATAATTTTTTAGAAAACTAAAATGTCTAGTTTGTTGCTATTATTCACTGTTTTTTTTACTATAACTTTTTTTTGAGAAACGTGTGTCATTTGTTCTTTTTCTTAATATTTATTTATTTATTAAATCTGCTTTGTCATTTTGCTCTGATCTAACATTTTCTACAATATTTCTTCTTATATTTATTTTTCTTTATTTTTCTCTTTTTTTTTACTCCACACATAAAAATTCGCGGAGTTAAAGAACTGGAAGTTATAAGTTTCTTGAAAATGACATTTTCATGTAACATTTCTAGAAAAGTTTTATTTCCATTTATTTTTTCCGCTAAACCTATAAGGACGAAAAGCAAATAAAAATTTGTCATCAAATGTGAACATCAATTCAGATTTATGTAACTCGACCTGTGACCTATAAATCTGAATTCGACGGGGGCCCATTTCGCCATCATCATCGCTGTTACGCAAGCGGCGATTTCCGCGCTCTTTCGGCCATAAATTCAAATGAGCCGCCCGTCTTCTAATTTTAATGCTCGAACAAGGACCCACCGCTGCGCATCTGCATTCCTGACGGGGCCACATTGTCATCACGAAAAGCCCAAAAATTCAGGTTGCCGAATCGCCCAAGGCTACACTCGATGTTTTCAACTGACTGCTAAACAAACATCTTATTAGCAATTTAGCGAGCCGGTCCTTGTCGAATGAATATCCGGGAATTTATTAATAACACTTTATGGAAAGCGAGAGTGAACGAGAGAGAAAGAAAACAGTGTCTTCAAATTCATAACTTTCTTTCGATTACGATTGTAGTGAAGCAATTAAGGAAACAAAAAAAACAAACTACAGTTTACGTCGTAGTTCAGCACCTGCTTTCATGTGAAAGAAAGTAAGAAGAAATTCAAGAGGAATTCATTTGTTGCTCTCTTGTAGTATAACACGTTAATCATATTTAAAGTAAAGTTAATGATAATTCAAAACCTAGTATTTGAGAGAAAAATCGGGGTTATAACATGATTGACTAAAGAGAGAGTATTACATAAAATGTAATCAATTAATCCTCCACTTTTATTCTGAAGCATCCAACCCGGCATTTTCGTAGACACTACAATTCCTGAGCACTTTATAGGAAATTAATGAATAACTGCTAAGTACTTCAAAAAAGTAATTGTGACAGTACTTGTAGATTATACATCAAAGGAGTGAAGTGCATGATTCTTACATTACTTTTCGCGTGATCCCACGTTTTTAATTGAAAAAAGCTGAAAAATTTTAAAATTATTTTTAACTGGCAACATGACCTTATTTCATGAATACAAAAATCATGTCTGTTCTGATGGATAAAACTCATAGGTTAACTTGGCTATGCTTTTCTTCGCAAGGGAGTAATTATTATACTGGGTGTTTCATTGAAGATGCATCAAACTTGGTATACGGGTAGATGTCGGGAAAAGAAAGAAAAGTTTTTTTGTAAAATTTTCTCTATAATGAATAAATTTAGAGAAAATCTAATTTTTAGAATGGACTTTAAATGAGAATGAATGGATTATTATTCTTATTTATTACTCCCCTGCAGCTGTGTGCCATTCATAAATGCAATGCTGATGTGTTTCAAAAAACATCGACTCCAAATTAGGCAAGTTTCAACTTGCTCCGATTAAAATTTTTTATTAAGATATTTTTTTTGAAATGATGTCAGAACCGTGTCCCTCAAGTTTGATGCATCTTCAATGAAACAGCCTGTATAGAGGTGGTGCGAAAAAGTTATTTTCTATCGCAATGTGATTTCATTTAACAAACTCCATTCCTTTCTATCTAACAAGATTTTCTATACATATCTACAGTTACAATTTAATCCAGAAACTTCTAATAAAAGAAAGAGAGAAAGATAAACCGGAATTTAGTTCGACGTCGTCTCATAATATAATTGGTGAACGAAATGGCTTACGTAAGAAAATGACTAATTAGAAATCAAGTCCTCCCTTTTTATTCTAAAGGATCCAGCCAAGCATTTCCGTAAACAGTTCAATTTCTAAGCACTTTATTGTCGATTAATGAATAATTGCTTATGGTTGTATGCACCGAACACTTAAGCTGAGTTTAAATTGAAGTGACGTTTATTATATGACATTTGAAGTTTCACAATATTGTGTAAGCTACATTTCTAAGTGACCCTTAAAGTTAAGCTGAGTTTATTTGTTCGGTGCATACGGCCATAAGTACTTCAGCTAAGTAAATGTGACAGAGACAGTAGAAGTTATTTTCTATCGCAAAGCCGACCAGTTAGAATCATTCAACTAATTCCACCCATTTCTATTCAATAAGATTTTCTACATCTACAGTTACAACTTAATCCAGTAAAAAAAAATGATAAACCGGAAATCCGTTCACTTTCGCCTTACAATATGATTGGTTAACGAAGTGGTTTACGTAAGAAAATGGCTAATTATAAATCAGTTCCTCCACTTTCATTTCAAACGTTATAGCCGTACATTTTGGGAAATACTTCAATTCCTAAGCACTTATAGAAGAGTACTAAGTACTTCAAAAAGATAACTGTAACAGAGACAGTAAAAGTTATTTTCTACTGTAATGTAATTAGCTGACGAGGTAAAATGATTTAAGTAACTCCGTCCCTTTCTATGTAACAATATTTTCACTGTCTACAGTTACAATTTAATTTAACTAAAAGAAAAAGAGACAGATAAACCGGAATTCTGTTCGCCTTCACCTTCAATAAAAGTTATTTTCTATAACAATATAATTAAAGTAATTCACAATAAATTATTCTAACGGACATTTAAAATTGGCATTATAGATCTACGTTTCACTATCGATTGATAGCTTCGTCAGGAGTGAGGAAGTAATGTCAAAAGGTAGCCTCCAACACTCATACATGCCAGTCTCTGTACATGCGAATGCTCCGATAATCTGATTCTGGGCCACCAGGCCAATGCTCCACAGAAGAGCATGGGCCTAATTATGGCAGTGGAGCGGCCTTTGATGATGGTCATCAAAGTCCACCTTTGATGATGGCCTCCAAAGTCTGCCCATCGCACGGCGACACTGCTAAAACGCGACGCACGCCTTTATCACTTTTACTTTAACATGTTTATTCCAATTCAGTTTCTTGTCAAAAATAACTCCCAGATATTTGACTTTGTCAAATTTAGTCTAATTACCAATTAGAAGTATAACTCCTCCACCCATTAAAAAAAAGATTGTCATGAGCAATTCTGTTTGTAAGTACTTTGACAGTGATTCGAACAAGAAAAAAGTTTAGAGACAGCAACAGTTATTTTCTATTACATGATTGACTAACGAAGTAGGGTCTTGCTTCTCCCCTGTCTTTTCAAAATTTCTTTTTTGGACCTACAGTTACAATTTAAAACAGAAACTTTAAAGTAAAGATAGAAAAATATATTGAAATTTGGTATGGCATTGTCAGTCGTAATATCATTGGTTAATGATCTGGTTTACATAAAAGTTTGATGATTAGTGCCAAGATCTTCTAGCGAGTGAGTAGGATAGGAACAATAAAAGTTGTTTTCTATCCCAATATGATTGGTTTTTGGCTTACGGAATGGGGTCATATAAAACACTTTCGCCTTTTTAGCGCAATATGATTGTCTGCCTGCCATGATATGAAAGTTTGGAAAAATGATTTATTTGTCTAATCAGAATCGTATTTTTTGCTTTATACTCTAAAAAAAAATGTATTACGTCCTAATGTGATTAGTAAACGACTGAAAGGGACAACTCCTCCCCTTTCTTTCAGGCAAGATTTTCGGCATATATAGTTTCCCGAACTGAGTGTAGACATATACAAAAGAGAAGGAGAGGATAAAGAGTATCGCGTTTATTTTACCTTTGTCACAAACTCTTTAATACTCTAGTAAGAAAATAGAAGCCTCCCTCTCTTTTTTTCAGATAAACGGTTCTAATTGTGATTGTCAGTCAGTCACGAGGCGCGAAAAAGAAAATGAAATTTCATTTATAATTTCTTGTCGTAATCTGATTATTATTATTGCTAATGGAAGCGTGAGCAACCAATCAGAAGCATAGCTTCTTTCCTTTTCTCATTTAAGAGTTTCGGTAATGCAGTTTCTTAAACAAGCTATTTGAAAAGGCCAAAAAAAAAGACAAAAGAAGACATAAAGAGCGTAATTTGGTTACCCGTTTTCTGTGATATACTGTAATATAAAAAATGAATCAATTACAAGTTCAGTCCCTTTTTTTACCCAATAGTTCTGCCTTTTCATGAGTAAAATGATTAATATTGGAAACATCAAGCAAGAAGAAGAGACAAAAAAGTCATAAGAAATCAAAAATCTGCTTGGCATTACAATTTATTAAACTTATGTATAAGAAATGACCAACTAACTAGTGGTTCAACTCTTCCCCTTTTCTTAATCTAAAAGTTTCATTTTCTTAATTTCATAAGCAATTTATCTTTAAAGTGGTACAGATACAGAAACAAAAAAAAATAAAGAAAGCGAAATTTTATTTGTTACCTCCTAATAGGGGTGGTGATATATAACAAAACAACGAATCACAGGCTCGGCTCCTCCCTTTTCTTTCAAGTAAGAATTTAGAGGTCACGTGTATAGTGATAGTGAAGAATAATGCAAAAGAATTCCACACAACACGTCATAGATAATCTCGACCACTTACAGGACGGTTTTTCCGACCGACATTACGCATTTGTTTGTTTATCGCGATAATTTGATTCTTACCTTGATAATTGGCGGGTTTTTGCACGGTTAGCAAACAGTGTAGATGACCAGCAGGATATGCTGCCAACGTACTAATTATATCTTTTTTTTTTGTTGAAGAGCCAAAAATAAACGCGAAACGGTGATTTTTAGATAAAAACAAAATCATGTCGTTACTTTGTTTAGGTTAAAAAAAACTGATTAGTATTCGCGGGGACTCTCGCAAGACTACACGAGGCACAGTTTTCTGTTTCGTGTTCTTGAAAGGAATTTTGTATTCAGGGCTATCCGTGTGCATTATGATAATTCGGTAAATGCTTAAACGAAATTTAAAAGTAGTTATAAATTAAATGAATAAATGAATATCAATCGTTCAACGTGAAAAACAAAGGAATGTAAAACGAAAAACCAAAGATAATTGCAACAAAAAAATAGGTAAAATTAAAAAAATACAATATATAATGTGGTAGTGTCTAAATCCGACAAAGGCCAATCTGTGGTCATTCTGGATAAAAATGACTATTATTTTAAAGTGGAATCCTTCCTGAACAATAATGGTTTTAAAAGTTTACAATCAAACCCACATACTTCGTATTGCATTAGACTTAATAAGTTTCTAAATGATAATTCTCACAACACCTTCTTTAATGTTCTGAAATTAAGAACTATGAATCCTTCCACACCTAAACTGTATGGTTTACCCAAAACCCATAAAGAAGGCTGTCCCATCAGGCCTGTTGTGTCTTTTGTGGGTTCCCCTGCCCACAAACCTGCAAAATTCTTGGCACGTACATTAAAGAACGTTCTCGATGTCAACATTGCTTACAGTATAAATAATACGAATGAACTTATTAATAAACTTTATGGTTTAAAAATTTCTCACAACAGTATTCTAATCTCTCTAGATGTATGTAACTTGTTCACTTCCATCCCTGCCTCCGAATGTTTAGATATTGTTAAGGATTTACTTTTTACTTCCGACCTTTCAGATTCTGATGTGGTTTTCCTACATTCGTTGTTGAAAATTACTCTAGATCAAACGTTTTTTATTTTTAATAACAAATTTTATTCACAGGTAGACGGTCTTGCCATGGGCTGTAACCTTTCACCTCTGCTTGCAGATTTATCCATGAACGAATTAGAAACTCGTTTCTTTTCTTCCAATAGCCCTGTCAAACAATATATTAAATTTTATTGCCGCTATGTGGATGATATCCTCTTGATTTTCGATGGCCCTATGTGTTCTTTAGATGTTTTGCTCAAGGAATTTAATTCACTGCACCATAATATCAAATTCACTATGGAAAAAGAAAATGATTTAACCAAGTCCATAAATTTTTTAGATCTCACTATTACTAGAACTGATAATTCTCTCCAATTCTGTATTTTCAGGAAACCTTCGTATACTTATTCCTGTATCAATTACGATTCGTTTCACTGTAATGAACACAAGTTTGCTGCTTTTCGGTCCTTTTTTCACAGGGCTCTGTCTGTTCCGATGAATATCACTGATTTTAGGAATGAAATTAATACGATTATACAAATTGCTTTTTTAAACAACTTTCCGATTCATTCCATTCAAAATGTCTTCTCTAGAACGAAAAATAGTTTTATTAATAGTATTATTTATCCTGCGGTTACTACCTCATCTTCTCTTTCAGAGTTCTACTTCTCGCTACCGTACTTAGGCCCAGTATCTATAAAATTAAAAAAGCTTTTACAGTCCTTAGGTTTAAAGATATCTCTTAAATCTCATTGTAATTTGAAACAATTATTATCCCACTGCAAAGACGTGCCAAATTTCACTTCTCACAGCGGTGTTTACCGTTTGAATTGTGACACTTGTTCATCTGCCTATATAGGTCAGACAGGTAGAAGTCTTCAAACCCGGATCGCTGAACACCTCAGGTCTTATAGGTTAGGTAAAGACGACTCCAGTTTCGCCACTCACTTGCTGGAAACTAACCATAGTTTTGATCCAGCAGCTAACGTAAAACTTTTACACAATCTCCCTAAAGGCAACTTATTAACTGTAGCTGAAAATTTAGAGATTTTTCCTTTTTAGCACCACCCACCCGGGTAGCATTCTTAATGAACAAACTGTTTTCAATAATTATCATTTCTTCAAATCTATTGACTGGGCTCGTAACTACCGACCTCTCTCCTCCCCGCAACGTAATTAGTTAAAAATTTTTATTTTGTTTAAGTTTGTGATACTGTTTGTAAATGTAGTGTAACACTGTTCCCGTTTTTTGCACTCGTGTATAAAATGGCGCCGTCATGCACGTGTTCGTCCAACTATTTTGTAAGTTTTCCCGATAAAAATTCTTGAGAGATTTTTAACTTTGTTCTTTTACTTTTAGAATTGCACTTGATAATGTCACATTGACGAAACCGGTCGTGCTAATAAATCGTTTTCATGCAGTTTGACTTGGCTCTTTTTCAATCAAATTATATCAATCTGCAACAGCATGGAGAATATTCCGAATATCAATATATAAGGTCTAAAATGTAAATAAAACAAAAAAACAATTGAAAAAATTCATAAAAGATAAAAAAATTGTGAAAAACAAACATAAAACCAAATTAAAATAGATAAATAAAATGAGCGAAACCTTTGAAAACAATAAATAATCAAACTTCGAATAATAGATTTTTCGATTAATTCAAAAACAAAACACGAAAACGATGAAAAGTTAAAAAATTAAAGTAACCGCGAAAAGAATAAAAAGTCGGCGGACTTCAAAAATGTGACTCTAGTTTTCTGATTGGGAAGAACTCACTTCAGGACAGTCAACTTATGGGTAATGTTCTTCTGGAACATCTACATAGATGGTTCGTTGCAAACCGTTTATATCTTAACGGAGAAAAAACTCAGTTTATAATCTTCCACACAAAACATGGTCATAATATGCAGAAAATGGACCTCTGCATAAATGACATGAAATTGCGAAGAGCAAATTCGTGTAAATTTCTGGGAGTTCATATTAAAGAAACACTTCAGTGGGAAATTCATACGGACCATCTAATATCACAGTTGAATACTAAAGCCTTCCAATTAAGAAATATGAGGTCAATTGTCAGTGATGATACAACACCTCTAGCGGTCTACTATGCTGAAATTCATTCCCATCTGATGCATGGTATCCTATGCTGAGGAACGTCATCTAGGGCCAAAAGTGTTTTCCTGGCTCAAAAAAGGATACTGAGAATTATTGGAAAAAAAAACAGCAAACCAAGAATAGTGATATCCATTCTTATAGTACCCGAAATTGTGAAAATTTATATGTACCCAAAAATAATTTATCGATGTGTGCCAAAGGACTGATCTCGATTGAGATAAACATTTTTAACAAACTACCAGCTGCAATAAGTAACATTAAGACCAGCAGTAGATTTAGAAACGCACTCAAATCATTACTGATTGAAAAGTGTGTTTTCTCAGTCGATGAGTTTTTGCAAAGTAAATCTTGATTGGAGCAGGTCAACCTTTTTTTTTAAGATGTGTTACCTTGCATATGGCATTCTACTCACTATGTGACTTATCCATATACTTTGTATGCTTTTGGATCAATAAAAATTTATTATTATTATTATAGAAAAAACAACTACGAAAATAAAGCAAATGCAATTATTTCAAAAATAAAACATCAAAAAAGCAAAAGTAATCTAGAAATTTTTGAAAACAATAGAAAGTCGATCAATATTGAACCAGAGAAAATTAAAGTACAAAATAAAGCATCGAAAAGACGAAACGAAAACAAGAAAGTAAACTAATTTTGGAACAAAAACAAAAGTTTTCGAAAACAATAGATAAATGGACAATTTAAAAAAATAATTGGAATTAAAAACGAATTTTTTTCGAAAAAAACAGCTGCGAAAATAAAACAAATACGTGATTTCAAAATATTATAAAAATGAAACGTTTTAGAATAAAATAACATTTAGACATTTCTGGAAACATTGTTGTTTCAAAAATTAAATACTGTCAATACGACACAAAATGAATCAAACGGCAAGAAAACAATTTTATAATGAAAACAAAATGACAAAATGTTCATTCACAAAACACGAGTGAATGAAATGAAATGACTGGTGACGCAATTCTTGAAAGCGATAAAGTCAGACCATTTTAAAAAGAGAAAGTGGAGAACAAAAATTAAAAAAGAAAACAAAAAAAGTCGTTCCAAAAACAAAACGAAATCAAATGAAATAGAGAAAATTATTAAAATAAAAGCAAAGGGGTCACGTAATACGGTGCAATGAACACCTTTGTACGAAGTCAAATGATAATTTTGAGAATAAAAATAAAAAGAAGAGCAATCACGAAATGTCAATTTTCGACTGGATGAGGTAGTAATTTCTGAATAATTAAAATACAGGAAGTCAGTAAAAAATAAATAAAACAGAAATATTTCGAAAACAAAACACAACGAAATCAAATGAGCGAGAGAGAACTTTTAAAATAAAAAGCGTAAAACAATTGTACGAAATAAAATAAGATAATTTTTTTTTTAATAAAACAAATGATTATTTTCGACTAGATAATACAATTTCGGAAAATCGGACGATTGAAAAAGCAGGAAAATCGATAAAAAAGAAAAAAGTTCTGGAAACAAAACACGATCGAAGAAAATTAAATGAGTGAGCAAATTTTTGAAATAAAAAAAAACAAAAACCAACAAATTTTTGAAATAAAAAAAAACAAAAACCATCATGAAACATCAGTTTTCAATTAGATGACGAAAATAAAATAAATAAATAAAATTTTAGATTTAAAAAATTCAGGTCGTTTCGAAAACAAAACACGATTCAAAGAAATCCTTAATTACAAACACAAGCTATCGCCAGACAGAATTTCGATTAGACGATGCAAGAGGATGATTTGAAAAAGAAAGAAAATTAAGCAGGAACGACAATACGATTGATTGCGTTCAAACAAGAAAAAATCTTAGAAACAAAAACAAATGCTAACTCAAAATGTTAGTCTTTGGTTTCATAATACAATTTAAAAAAAAAGAGAAAGCCGGACGATTTGGAGAAGACAAAATATTAAAGAAGATTTCTTTGAAAAACAAAAACAACAAAACAAAACGCGATTGTAAGAACGAGCTCAAGAATGGGAGAAATCTTGAGGTTAACTTTGCAGTAACATTTTACTACAAAGCAAAGGACCCAAAAGGACTAAATCGTATTTCGTTTTGTTTTAAAGAAAAACAACTGCATAACATAAAGATGAAACATTAAAATTTCGTTGAAGAAAAGAAAATTATTAAAAAAACTTGAACTACCAGCAAGAAACAACAACAAATCTATTTTTAGATTAAAAAATGGCCAAACCAAATCATTCAAAAGCAAAACTGATATATAACAAAATAAACTAAAATTGAAGTCAACTAATAAGTAATGGTGATCTTTTCTTTTCTATACTTCATACTACTGAAAAATCAGTCTTTGCGATTCATCGTTCCGGTGTGAACCGAGCCTAATTAAACACACGCTTCTTCACTTCGTTACGTAAAATCTCGGACGGCTTTGAAAACAATTAGCCCGCAGCCGCTGACATCTCTATCTCTCTTGAACTATTGCGTTCGTTATGATTGATGAAACGCGGATAATTGTTATTTAATGGCCGAGTCTTCGACAATTCGACAATTCGACAAGATGCTTATCACACAGATTTCGATATTTCACCGAAACGAGACACTCTTCATTGCGCAACCTGATGATGTAAATGCATCTCGAAACGTGGTGTTCAGTTTTCTGTGCATACAGGGTCAATGAAAAGTCCACGTAATATTTACTTTGGTGTCCAGTTCATCTTCTAATTAGCTCTTGCGGTTAATTAAGTCACCTCCTAGCGCGAGAGAAGAATCGAGAGAGCAAACAGCTTTCACTTTTGCCGCCTGGGACCTTTATCCAAATACATAGTTAGATGTTTGCTCGACGCAATTCGTCTTCAATGCCGTTGCGATTTCCTCACTTTAGATCGCGTTTGCGTGCGACATTTTATCAAATCCTCACGTACATTCACAGCCAAAAGCAATGAGATACATTATGATTTTCCTGTCACATTAGTTTTGGCCCTCACTGTACGCGATTGTGTAACACTTGCATACTGTAACAAACAACTAATTAAAATGTTATTTGAATGCTCGGCTTATGAAACGCCCTCTACATTTGTTTAACATCATTTCGAATTACATGAGCTTTATTTATAATATTCTAGTGTAATTTTATTTGACGACTTGAAACTAAAAGAATTTTTTTGTTATACAAAGGAAAATGCGACCGATTAAAAGCTTAGGTCCACCTCATTTAAGAGTTTCACCTATGTTTTCGTACGCAATTTCACCTGAAGGTATTAATGTTAGAAACCAACAAGTCATAATCTGATTGGTGCTGTTAGACAAAAAATTCCACTAAGTTTGGCTCCACCCTAATTTTATTTAAGAGATTGGACAAATCAATTCAGTGCGAATTTCATCGAACAAGCAAGCAAATGGAAAAAAGAGAAAGAGAGGATTCGAATCTCGTTCGTTACTTTACGTGTTAATGTGTTTGCTGCTGCTGCATGAACAGATCACCATTTAGAAGGTCGGCTCCTCCCTTTTTTCATTTCAAAGTTTACGCATTTCTTAGAGAGTTCGGTTGAAGATAATTCATGCTGGAAATTTTAAACAAGTTGGATAAACTGAAAACATACAGAGAATAAACAGAATTTCGTCTATTATAAGCTGATTGGTGCTGTTAGATAATATGTCCAATTAAAATCTAACCTCTTCCTTTTTTCTTCATTTATGAGTTTGGGCTACGAACTTTCATTTACAGTTTTGTCTAAATATAATTTATGTTAGAATGTCAGTCAAGATCAAACGAGGGTTAAATTTACTGAAAGAGAAAAAGAGAAAGAATAACTTAGAGCAGGCTAAAAATAGGGAGAGAGATCTATTGCAACGCAATATTATTTATTGTTCATGTAAGGCTACGTTAAAATCCTACTTCTTCTCTATTTACGATGGAATCGCGATACTAATTCTACTTCTGTCTACGTTTCATACTTTGTTACAAATGGACTTCTTCAAAGTTGCTACTTCTTTTGTTCTCCAAAAAATAAAACCTCGACAAAAGAAGAATAAGCGACACGGTGGAAACGACCGCGGAAACTTTACAGTTAATCTAAAGTTCTTCTAGGTTACATAACATTTTGTTTTAACTTAAAGATAGGTAGAATGTAAACCTTAAACAAAAGATCGAAAATGGAATCTCACTCGCTTTTCCGTTAATCCCTCCCCTTTTTCAGTATGCATTTCCCATTTGTCATTTTTTTCACAATATGACTGGTTGACCAGCGATTTAAAAATTAAGCTCCTCCCTAATCTTTCAATCTATGATTGGCTGTCGATCGTTTTACGTAAGAAAGTGACGAAGCTTAGCTCCTCCCCCTTTTGTTTCAAAAAAGTTCTGTACTCTAGGTAAAAAAAAGTATGCGAAAGAGAGAGAAAGATATATAAAGAAATTTAGTATTATGATTGGTTGACGCCCCTTTTTCATCAGCCGTTTATACTTCGGAAAGCGATTCATATTTAATACAGGAATTTAAAAAAAAAAATTTTTCAGGAATTTTAAGTAAAACAAAAAGAAAGAATCAAGTAAGTAAGTAAATAAGGCTCCTTTTTCCACCCAAGATTTCTGCGTCTGCGCATCTACTTTACAACTTAATGATATAGGAAGTAAACAGAATCTCATCCACCATTATTATAGGTTATTAGTTCATGAATGAAAGAGAAAGAGTATTTAATTTCTGTCGCGTACTTATGAACCCTTTTGCTGTGAAAATTTAATGCGAATTTTTTTCATCATCTGAATTTTATTGACATCAGTTATGTTAATGAACACATCTAAAGTGGTATTAATGACCTACTCAGTATAACTTTGAATCTAGTAAAGGCGGCTGAGGACGTCTACTTTCTCTAGAAATATTTTTATTTTGTTTTTTTCTTTGAGGGTTCCAAATTGACGCTTGCCAAATGTCCCTCAGTCGGTAGCAATAACGACGGAATTCATCTTTATGTAACGATGAGCAACGGCGACACATCAAACAAGTGACGCAAGTGCGCGACATCAGTTGACCTCTTCGACACGCTGGGTCAGGAGGTGGCCCGGTGTTTAGCTTTTGAAATAGGGAGAGCGACGTTGAATAATGGCAGAGGTTTTTAGCTTTTTCGTCGTGACAGCTTCGTTAGCGCACCACAAATCGGCCCGATGAAATTTATTTGCGTCGTGTTACGTAACAAAAAACGTGATTTAAATCATCGATGTGAAAGCGATTTGGCTAGGTACTATCACTGATGTAATATGCTATATCCTTTTCCGTATCCGCTTAATCTACGTTAAGGACATCGTTGCGATGAAGTAAGGTCAAGGTAACACCCCAATGAAGTTTGGGATAAATTTTGGACGCTGCTTACATCAGAAAATCCCTCAATCAAAACAGGCCAAACATGTAATGTAACTCCTCCTATATAGTAACTCCACCCATTCGGTAAAAATTGGATTAGAATCGTCCTCCTAAGATTCAAACGGACACGCCCACCTGAATTTATATGCAAGTCCTCGAGATTATCAACAATAATGAAATATCTAATGTTTACGGTTTCAAGACACCTCCCTCGTTCTATATCTGTATCATAATTCTTTATTGCCTTCTCGTAAATATCGTCACACTAACAAACCTTTCATTTTCCAGGACGATTACTGCAACTCGGCTACGCAGGTTTGCTGTCGCTTGACGAAACTCTTCGCCAGTAACATTCAAGAATCTTTACAAGGATTGAGCGTTACCGGCTCAACTCCCAATGGCTTCTCACAAATCACCGTCGGCAAAAGCTCGGTGCCTGGAATTAAAACAGTCGGAGGGCTGTTACACGTGCTCCCCAAGAGTGATAATCTTAAACCCATTATACAATCGGCAGGGGAATCCGGGGCTGGGTACAACATTATCTCGACCACTACTGTTAAGCCCGTCAGGAACGTCTCGCCCAATTCCGTATTCTCCAGTACAGTGGACTACAGTGACGTCAGTTTTAACGACGTCCATTTTGCGTCTACGCTAAAGGGGTTGGATTATCTACCACCACTAGGGTCTACTAAGCCCCCATCGACAGGGACCCCATACATACCACCACCGCAATGTGGGTATAATGAGGTGCTCATCAATGATATTTGTGTTCCTAAACCTAGACCTCCGCCTCCTGTTATTTGTACTGGAAATTCGTATCTTGTAAACGGGGTTTGCGTTCCTAAACCAACACCGCCCCCATCTCCCACGCCACCTCCTCCAGTTTTCTGTACGGGAAATACGTATCTGGTGAATGGTGTATGCATTCCTAGGCCGACTCCACCTCCACCACCCCCTCCAGTTATTTGCACTGGGAACTCGTATCTTGTTAAAGGGGTTTGCGTACCTCGGCCTACTCCACCGCCATCACCTACCCCACCGCCTCCAGTTTTTTGCACGGGAAATACGTATTTGGTGAACGGCGTTTGCGTCCCTCGTTCGACACCACCTCCTCCTCCAATAACCTGCACAGGAAACACATATTTCGTCAACGGTGTATGCGTACCTCGACCTACACCGCCACCATCACCTCCTCCAATATTATGCACAGGAAACACATACCTTGTCAACGGTGTTTGTGTTCCTCGCCCTACACCACCTCCACCCCCTACTCCAATTATCTGTACCGGAAACACGTACCTTTTCAACGGTGTCTGCGTGCCTCGTCCGACTTCGGCCCCAACGCCAATTTGCACAGGAAATACTTATTTATTTAATGGTAAATGTGTAGAAAAGCCGCCTCCTGCCCCGCCCACGGAACCGCCTACACCAATTTGCACAGGAAATACCTATTTATATAACGGACGATGTATTCCGAAACCCCCACCACTCCCACCTCTGGTATGTACCGGAAATACTTATCTATTCAATGGTCAATGTATACCGAAACCAACACCACCGCCCACTCCGTCTCCGATTTGTACTGGTAATACCTACCTATTTAACGGCCGTTGTGTGCCGAAATTAACTCCGCCGCCTCTCTTAATTTGTACCGGTAATACTTATCGTGTGAATGGACAGTGTGTACCGAGACCTTCGCCATCTCCCGGATATGTATATACTAAACCAACCAAGCAGCCTTTCCCTTCTCCAACTTCACCGACACCTACCTCTGTGTCTTGTGGCCCTAACACGTATCTGTTTAATGGCAAATGCATTGCCAGAACACCGGCCCCGCCCACGTGTTACGGAAATACACGCCTAGTTAATGGCCAATGCTTACCAATCACACCACCGTCTCCTATTTGCACGGGAAATACATATTTATTTAATGGACAATGCGTGCCAAAACCTACTCCGCCTCCTTTAATATGTACCGGCAACACCTACCGTGTCAACGGCCAATGTGTGCCAAGGCCCACCCCGACAGTTACCCCCACACCCGGTTACGTATACACACGACCCAGCCAGCCATTGCCATTCCCGACACCTACAGCACCCCAACCAATTCAAACATGCTACGGAAACACGTACCTAGTTAACGGAAGGTGCGTTCCCAAGTCACCGCCAACACCTCCCACTGTAATCTGCACTGGAAATAGTAACTTAGTAAATGGAGTTTGCGTGGCACGTCCACCCGTCTGCACCGGAAATTCCTACTTACAGAATGGAATTTGTGTCACGCCCACTCCGATTTGCACAGGAAATACTTACCTGGTGAACGGCAGGTGCGTAGAAAAGGTGATTGTGACTCCAATTACTGAAACTGGGTACACTTACACCAAACCCGTTACGCCTTTCCCTGAATCCACATCTGAAATCCCCGGGTCTATATCTTGCTATGGCGATACATACTTTTTCAATGGAAAATGTGTTCCTAAACCAAGGCCTCCATCGCCTATTATATGTATTGGAAATACGTATTTGGTGAATGGTGTTTGCATACCAAGACCACCATCGCCGGTTTGTACTGGAGATACTTATCTAGTAAATAGTAAATGTGTACCTAGACCAACACCGCCACCCCCTCAACCTCCTCCAGTTGTTTGTACGGGAAATAACTACCTCGAAAACGGCAGATGCATACCTCGTCCTTCACCAACACCGCCGCTATTACCGCTTTGTACTGGAGATACTTATCTCGTAAACGGCAGGTGTATACCTAGGCCTACACCGCCACCACCACAACCGCCTCCAATTACTTGTTCAGGAAACACGTACCTCGAAAACGGAAGATGTATACCTCGTCTTCCACCGCCACCAGTTATCTGTACCGGAAATACTTACCTGGTAAATGGTGTATGCGTAGCAAGACCTACCCCACCACCACCGATTGTTTGCACTGGAAATACGTATCTCGTAAACGGCAAGTGCCTACCGCGACAACCACCCTCACCCCCACCGATTATTTGCGCCGGAAATACTTATCTCGTAAACGGAGTCTGCGTGCCGAGACCCTCTCCTCCTCCAACGCCGATTATTTGCAACGCAGACCAATTTCTCGTTGATGGAAAATGCGTTGAAAAATCCCACCCCGGCTACGAATATCCAGTACCAACAACCCCCTTCCCCTTGCCAGTATCCTGCCCACCTAATACCTACTTAATTAATGATAGATGTACCGTGAGAACTCCATCACCTCCTCCAGTTACTCTGATCCCCGAATGCTCTGATAACACGTACCTAGTAAATGGAATTTGCGTTCCTAAAACGCCATCTCCCCCTACACTACCTCCTCCCATTGTTTGCACCGGAAACACGTATTTACTTAACGGAAGATGCGTGCCGAAACTTCCTCCACCGACCATTTGCACTGGAAATACGTACTTGGTGAATGGAAGATGTGTACCGAGACCTACCCTGCCACCCCCAACGATAATCTGCAGCGCTAATGAGTATCTAGAAAATGGAAGGTGTGTGGAGAAGCCTGGATATGAATACCCGAAACCCACAACACCATTCCCGATACCTACGACTTGCCCTTCAAATACCTATTTAATCAACGGAAAGTGTACTATAAGGACGCCTTCGCCGCCACCGTTCATAACACAACCAACTTCACCCCCACCAACTATAATTTGCACGGGAAATACCCAACTCGTCAATGGGATATGCGTTCCTCTACGACCAGAATTGCCCCCGACGTGCATCGGAAACACACACTTGGTGAACGGCCATTGCGTACCAGATACGCCTTCCGGGTACACCTATCCCGTTCCAAACCCACCTTTCACTTTACCACCCATTAACGAAAGACCTGAGTCGTCAAACACGGTCAGCAGCACGATAAGACCAACTCAGTATCTTCCCCCAGACAATTCCGAAAGCTCCAATGAATATTCCACCCTGTTCGCAACAAAACCAACACCGATACCCAACGACCAGTTAACCGGAGAACCTAACAACCCATCGGTGGTTAGCGTCAGCTCTTCGACACCTGGACCTTCGTTCACACCTGGACCTTCGTCGAATATACCTTCATTTACACCTGTACCGGTCCCCTCGCAACAACCTCCGATATACTCAGGATGCGCAGCTGCTCTGAACTGCGTTCAGGAAATCTACTGCACAGCTGAAGGAGTCATCACACCAGTCCCCGTAGCGTTGACCAAGGAACAACAAGCCATTCGTGTGCCTCTTGCCGTAAGTAACTTGTCACAAATCCAATCGTATTCTCATGTTTATGTCTTCAGGTCTGCACAATTTTGGATACGGGAACCGAGGGTAGGTGCTGCAGGGATACGAATTACAAAGACCCATGGCCTTCTGCGAACTTGATCAACGGAGTTGATAATGGTCAATACCGAGAAGATCCTTCTCTAGGACAATATAAGCCTCAACAGTTTTCAGGACAGAAGTTGAGGCCTACGAGATCAGGAGGGCGACCCCAACTTCAACAGTTTTCCACAGGGTTACTACCCGTCGTGCAACCTACTTGCGGTGTCAGAAATTACGTATGTACCTTACAAGTTTTAACCATTAATATGAATGAAAATTTTATAGGATACCCAACCGAAGGGCGTCGGGTTTTTGGACGATAACTTTGCAGAGATACCCTGGCAGGCCATGGTCCTTCGTGATTCCACCAGGACTCTTCTGTGTGGGGGTGCAATTATTAGAAGAAACGCCGTAATTACAGCAGCGCATTGTGTCGACGGGTGCGTTTTGAAGGAGCGAATCTATCGAATTCTGGGAAGTAATGGGTCAATTTGATTTTAGACTTGATTCGAAGGATGTCCTCATCAAGGGAGGCGAGTGGAAATTGGGAATTGATGACGAGCCTCTGCCTTTCCAGATTGTTAAGGTGGCGGCAATTGTAAGGCACCCCGGATATAAGGCGGGGAGTTTCCAGAACGACGTGGCTTTATTGGTGCTTACTGAGAAGTTGAGGCTCACTCTAAACGTCGGTACCATCTGCCTACCACGACCCAATGAGATACCCACGAATAACTGTATTGTGACCGGTTGGGGTAAACAAGTACTTCAAGGTGAGTTTCATCCATGAAGCGTAAGTCAAATATTGGTTGCCGCTTGTTGTAGTGCACTTGAGAAACGCATTAATGCATGCTATTAATGTCGATGTGATTAGCGAGGGGCAGTGCAATCAAACTCTCGCGGATAAATATCAAGATGCCTTGCAGAATTACGCCCCTAGTACTCTCTGTTGTCAGTCCCAAAACGACCAATGTCTTGTGAGTATTTAAAACTCCCTCTAGCGTTTCAATTTTTCATTGAAGGCTTGTGTGTATCTGTAGGTCGATTATGGTAGTGCCTTAGCTTGTTCGAATGGGGATGGTGTCTACTCGCTCTCCGGCATCTTCAGTTGGGATACCGGGTGTAGAGATGAAACTCAAATCGGTGGTTACATTACCCCTGACGTCGACTGGATCGAATCGACCCTATCGAGAACGATAAAGGACCTCAGGCGGGAAGAGAGGAAATACCTGGACGAGCATAGCACTTAAAAAATCACCAACACTGCCAGATTCAATTCTAACTTTAACGTTTGCTTCTGGAACGCAGTCGGAACGCGTTTGTGTAAATTTCCTTCCTTTAAAGTTTTGTAAATAAATTATGCTAGGATGTTAGTATAGTACATTACTATTTAAAGCTAGAGTACAGTACTTTTTGTAACGCACAGGTTTCTTTGCAACGATGAGGACTCGCGACTTGCAATTGTATTTTATAAATATAGGATCTAATCAAGTTTGCTAAGACGCGTGTGTAAGTTCCCGCGATAAACCCCCCGCTCAGAATTAATTGTAATGCTCCTATTTATACACTGCGGAATTATTATATATAAATAAAACTGTTTTTTTTTAGTAAGGCTTTCAATTTCACCTTGAAAAATTGGTGCAGACTATCTAGCTGCAGATCTGCGCTTTACAGTCCAAACCATTCCAGTATCCTAATCTCATATCAATGGAGAACGTATTGCGAGATAAATCTACATCTTATGCAGAAGCTATTAAATCAGTATCATCAGATCAAATCAATTAAATAAAGCGTCTCTTATAACTGCAAACAAAGTATTCCAGTAAAAGGCTGGTTTCTCTGTAAAGCGAAGATTGGCTTAAGATCTGGTCGCAAATTCCATTAATGCTAGAAACATTTTCGATAGACCACGGTTCAAAGCTTTCTTCAGTTTTACCACCACTTCTTCTCAAGAGAAGAAGAGCATTAATAATTAATAATTAATTGTTTGCCTATGTAATTTGTTCGTCAAGACGAACAAATTATTAATGTTCT